>CM061154.1:22864857-23464857 GCA_030710495.1 Labroides dimidiatus
GCCAAGTGAACTTAGTCTTTGGGTTGGGATTATTCTTTTTCTGAAATTTCATTATTGATATTTTTTTTATTGATTGGTCATTTTAAATGAAACCTTAATTTTGTCTTACCAACTAGTCCAAAGATAACAAAAAAAAAAATCACTTAGAAAATAGTTCAACCGACTGGAGTTTCATTCAACATAGTTAAACACAGAATAACAGAAACTGCAGTTAAGCAGTGCCACTTTGTTGAGTGTGGCTAAAATTAGCAGAGCTAGCACCAGCAGATGTCTGTCCTCTTTACAGGTCATTGTCCACATTATTTGCCAGATTAACCAGAGACAGTCTACATATAAAAATATTGAGATTTTCTTGATCAAAATACTTCAAAACCATGCCGCACTAGGACATTCTGTCTGTCATCTGTGCTTGTTTATATCCATGTAGTAAAGTGTTATAACATTATGGCAATGGCTGACTAGAGCTACAGTAAGATATTATTTAACCGCGCCACTGGTGGCTCTGGAGCTAACTTGTGAGGGTGACAATAAAATGCGCACCTATCTATTTATATTGAATTTTTGTATTGGAAAGAAGTTGTGTGTAACAAACTGCCTTTCTAAGCAGGTGAGGGACCTAAACTTTGGATAGTTCTTTGCTAAATGATCTCAACATAACTGGTAACTTGTTGTGGTTTGTCCACAGCTTTGAGTGATTCTCACCAGACACCATCTGTGCTCAGACATCCCAACAGTTGGTCTGCAGCCGTCAGTTATTTCCAGCTGTGTGAGTAAATGATTCAAGAATCTCCTAACAGATGAGAGCAAACCGTCAATCCACCAGACGTTGATAAATAAAGGTCACTCTGATAAAGCTCTTCCTGCTTTCAGCCTGCAGGTGGCAGGCTGATGTCATATCCTCGTGGTGTAAAGCTGGTCCTGTCTTTGAATCTGTTGCTCTGAGAGGCTGACAGCTGCCACATGTGCAGTGTTAATCATTCACTGAGACTAGATTTCAGAAATGCCTCAGCTGCGGTGCAACAAGAACACAAAGTCACATATTAACAGAGATGTGATGGAAAGTTCCTCCTGTTCTCAGGACTTTTACATGCCTCAGATTAGAAAGTTGCTCATTCAGTGAAAAAGACATTAACCTCAATGCAGCTGACAGCAAACTTGACATGTTTTGACCCAAATATTTAGTTTGTATTAGGAAGTAAAGAGTAGCCTTGGATTAAGGAAAAGAAAGCATGCACATACAAAATGATAAATACATGAGTGTCTCTCTCACATTTAATCATTCAAAGAAATTACATTTCTCAAAAACTGCGCCAAAAAAATGCGCCAGATGATGACTAACATACTTGTATTATCAACATTACTGTATTTATTCTTAACACAGTGGTTGTTGCACAAAACATTGACTGAACAGGCTGTTGTTTTCATGTGGAATGTTTCCCAGCACCAGCTTAGAGTGCATGCTAGGTTTCAATACTTTGCCTCCCCCTTGTGGTAGAATAAACATTTAAAACTGACAGGCGACATGAATCCAGATCTCAGACACTCAGCTGCTGTCTCTTCATTTTATTGGCCGTTTAGCCGGGGAATGACTCTTAACATTGATGACGCATAAAAACAACCCTGTGTTTTATGTTAATGCTCTGATCATGTGTTGATTCTGAAACTTAAAAAAAAAGAATAACCATTTTACTTTTGGTAAGTAAATTTTGGCTTCATGATAAACACATTGATGTATCCTCATGTCTGCTAAGGCACATACGAGTGTTTGATGTGTGTGTGTGCTCCTAAGGCTGTCTGGTGGCCCTTTACTTTGATGTCGTTAATGAGGACCAACATCCCTAGGGACAACTCCATGCTTTTATTATGGAGGGCTTTCTCACGGTAGGTAGGGGCCCTTGTTCTGACACTGGACCCCCTCTCTACCCTCTGAACCTTGCGTCGTCCCCTCTGGGATTTGGTCCAAATGAGCAGGAGGTGGACCTGATGGATTTGACTTCACAGGAGATTCTGCTGGATGTTGCATGTGTATCCTGTACCTCTCACAGCTGTGGGCACACATTTTGTATTTTACAGACTTTTCCCCTCCTTCATTAGTGAAACAAAAGTCCTTTTATCTCCAGACGTTTGATTAGTGTCTCTACCAGGACTTGTGGAACATGTGTCGATAACTTTCCATCAGTCCGTCTTTTTCCATGTTTGACTCAGGTTTCTGGGTCATGTGGCTGAGCGTTTTGTCAGAAGTTCACAGTCATATGGTCTACAGGGCTCCTGGAAAACCAAATTACAGTGTTTTTATAGGCTATCAAAAGGGAGGAAGAATTACAGCCACACAACCGTAAATTAGGAGTGAGAAAAACAGCATGACATGGCAAGGCATGCAGCCCGCTGTTCTTGACATAAAACAAGACAGGTATGGACTGCAGATCAGGCAGCACATAAACACACCTCTAAGAACTTGTGGTAGGACTTTAGTTTACTGCATGACCACATGGGGCTCTGCAGGAGTGGACCCTGAAGAGACAAGTCTGACTCAGAGAGGGAAGAGGACCGAGAAGCAAAGAGAAACCAGTGGATACACAGGATTGTAATACCTATTTTTATCGGTTACATCGTGCAACCTTATTGCTTTTATGCTTCTTGGGAAGATTTTTCCTGATGTTATTGTGTCTGAGGAACTCTCTTTAATAAAAAAAACCATGTTGGAATAAGGATCTGAAACATATAGATAAAATGTGTGATTTTTAGGAGAGTAATGCCTTCAGATTTTATAATACAAGGTGAGCCCTTGATGTGTGTTTTCACTGACCAGCCTGCGTTTTTAATCCCGTATGTTTTGTTTATATTATTCATCCTGCATTGTGTTGTTTATTTTCTGCAAACAACTTCATCTGAACTATCACCACTATCATAGCTCTGCAAAGATTTATGATAGCGGGGAGGTATGCTTGAAAGAAATGAAAAGGGAAATCTCCTAAAGCCAAAGTTGATGTTTTTTATCACCAAAGAAAGCAAATCCTTCATAAAGGCCTTGCCAAAACACTTGAACGTGCGTGGGAACATGGCTGCGGTCCAGCGTCTGGAACTGTTTAGTGTGCGTTTTGGAAGTGACTGCAGCATGTATTTCACAAAAAGCTGTGCTGATTGATTTCTACCCTGTACTGAGAGGCTGAGCAGTCAAGCGGAGGTACTTGAGGATGGGGAAACTTCTGAGATGTCTCCTCCCTCCCTGTGGTTTGAGGTCAGAGGTTCCTTTTTCTAGAAGGGGAGGCTTCTATTGAAGTCACGTGCAGAGGAATCCAACAGTGTGACCAAATAAGAAGGAGAACAAGAAGAGCACCTGTCTGTGAAGCAGGAACACACTCCACAGCTCCCTCAGTTTGCTAAATCACTTGAGGAGTTAACGTGTGGTTGTTAGAATATTTTCACAAAACTGGGTGAAAGTGAGATGCTGCTTGGAGTTGGATGAAGCACAGAACAGACAGATTTAGGCCCTGTTTACACAACAACGGTTTTAGGATGAAACGCAAAGTTACTGTTGCATTTTGGCCTCTTCTTTACATGGAAACAGTATTTTAGCCGACCTAAAATGGAAACATTTGGAAACGGCCTCCAGATTGGCATTTTTCTGAAACACCGCAGCCACGGGTGCTGTGTAAACAGCCGGCCACAGTTTTTAGTCCAACTGGCATCACACTCCGCTTTGCGCCTGTGCATTACATGTTCATTGTGGGAACTTTTAATTGCCATGTGTGAACCAGACAACAACAACGGCTCTATGGCAGACTACCGTGTTGTGCTTGTGCTGCTGAATCTACTGACTACCTTTAATCAAAATTTGCATCTGTTGCACCTCTTCTGCCCTCAGATGAGACACATTTAATATCTATGCCAGATGATCAGCCCACCTCTACTTCAGATTAGGGCAAACAGAAGACTCTACAGTTATATCACCAACTACAGGCCTGGCATGCATATTACAGCATTTTCAGTCCCTCAGTGTTTCCGATTAAACGGTGATGTTTTTTCTTAGCATTTTTTTGTGTTTTTGAATGAAATGTTTTCACGTAAACGGGGCCTTAACATTAGAGCTTAGATCAGATCCTTTTTGTGTTGACATTAGCTGAACCATACATTTATAGTTTTGATCCGGAGTGACCTCTAAATCCTTTATGATGGGTTTATTAATCTTCCTCTTTCTCTCCCTGAATGCCTCTGGTGACTTTTAACCCAAATATTATCCGTTTCTGGAAACACTTGAAGGGATTTTCCATTGTTTAACATTTTTTTTAACATCAGTTAACCATGTAACCCCATACTCATCCCTCCTGATTCCCTGAAGACGGAAAGACAGAGATTAACCAGCTTCGGAGGAAGAGCATGCGAATGAACGTCTGGGTATTTCACAGTCGTCACCTTTCATTGTTTTATCAGAAGTTACGTGGAAAGCCTGCCTCTGGTATTTCCAGACTTGAGAAAGAGGCAAAGAGCAACAGAGAGAGAGAGAGGGAGAGAGAGAGAGAGAGAGAGAGAGAGAGAGAGAGAGAGAGAGAGAAAGAAAGCGAGTGAGTTGAGGGTTGTTGTCCCTGAAGATGAAAGCCTCCTCTCTCTGGGTGTCCTTCAGAGGTGAAGGCGAGTGTTACCACAGCTGTGCTGCTCTTGTTTGAATTCAATACAGGACCTCTAGAGAAAAACACAGCTCACATGACTTTTGACCCAGCAGGCTTTGGCAATGGTCAACAACAGCAGCTCTCCAGCTCACAGAGTCGTGTTATTTACTCTGAGAATCAATAAGCTCTTGCTGTGAGTGTGTGTGTGTGTGTGTGTGTGTGTGTGTGTGTGTGTGTGTGTGTGTGTGTGTGTGTGTGTGTGTGTGTGTATGTGTTTGTGTGTATGCTGTGAAGTAAAGGTGGACCTCAGTCTTTAACCTGAAAAATACTCCAGAATCAAGCTTATATCTGAGTGAGAAAACATGTCTCTTTCCTCTTTGATCACTTGAATGATTATTTTTCAAAGCTCATTTTAAATGTAGGAAGTGTGTTTTTGTCTTGGTGAAACCTCGACCCCCAGGTTCAGAATGCTAATACCTCCTTGGCTCAGGCTTTTCCTGTGCTGGCTGTACGCTCGGTGTTTGTCCCAAAGTCCCCATCCTGCAGGAGGCCTTTACAAACCGCCGTGTCACTGGAGACCTGCGGTCCTCTGAATGCAGCTCTCCACAGGTCACACTGGACCATGGGGCAAATGTAGGCCCGGGATTTGCTGGCTCATTTGTATTTGAGGAAATTTCCCTTTGTTGTCTTAGCAACGCAGCCCAGAGCTGATCATTTAAAACCTGCATCCCGTGTCGAGTGCGGGATAACAGGTCCCCTGTGTGTCAAATGAAGGGGGCTGGAAGTCAGTGAATGATTCAACGGCGGCTCTCTCTGTAATTACTCGGCCTGTGGAGCGGGGCCAGCTCATGTGCCAATCACTACATCAGGAAATAAGTCAAACCAACAAAGGAGCTGTGTTCTTACTCACCTCTGTAGACAAATCATCTCTTTGATTTAGCGTCTGTCCTTTGTCTGAACACCTTACCTGTTTAGATCTGATGATGAGAATACTGCAAACTGGAGATGTGTTGTGATAATAGCGAGTAGGACCTCCTGTTATGCTGATGATTGTGTCCTTATTGTGCTGAGGACGCTGGAGTCTGAGGGACATGTAGAGCTTTGTTAATTAAAAACCTGCTCTTGAAAATAGGCCGCCTTTATTCCCACGACATCAGGGGCAGCTTTAATCCACCTTTAGCATTTCCAACATTCCCCTTTGATTACCTGAACCCTCACAAACACACAGCAGAGCTCCTGTGCCTTATCCTGTCTACAATCAGGTTTGGTCATCGCATGCGTCTCTTGTTTTTCTTCATTGCTATTTTGTTCTTCCTGTTTGCTCCCCTGTGAACAATTCCACACTGTGAGACAGAAGGAAATGTGAGGCTATTTCTGGCATGAGACATCAGATGCTGTGGTTTTTGTAGCAGACTTGCAGAGGGGGCAGTGTGTTTCCCCTGGCTGTCTGTCTCGTCTTACTTTTACAGTAAGGCTGACTGCTCACGGTGAGTGGGTGTCTGTATGCAATTAGCATCATAAAGGGGGAGAGAGGCCTCTGCTTCATGCCTCCCAGCGTGACGACACCTCTCAGCCAGCCCGGCAAGCCCACTTTTGGATTTTTTTTCTCTCATATTGCCGTCGGTCTCCAGGTGTTTTTGATACAGAGCGTCTCAGTTAGCAGTCTGTGTGTTTTTTGACTGATATATCTGGCCGGCTTGTCTGGCTGATTCATTCAGCACAGCGAGGGGGAGGACAGGACAAACGTTTGTTAAGGCTGCACAGTAAATTTAAGCAGATTGTTTTAGAGTGCTTTTAAAGCTCTGATGTAGGCTGAGTGTATTTATTGTTATAAGATTTTTTAAGGTGACTAAAGTGGCCGGCCTGCGTCAGTCTGTCTGTGCTTACCGCTTTGTACGCAGTCCCACCCCTGGAGTTGTGTTTTACAAGGGGAAATGGACAAAACGTCACAAAAACAGGCATAGAAGAAGAGGGCAGCACATGGAATTCTACTTATGCTTCAGGAAATGATGGAGAGCTGCGATGTCCTTATGTAATAGTGGTGCCACAGCACACCCAGTCATTGAATGTGCTGCTTATTCCACACACGCACACACACACACACACACACACACACACACACACACACACACACACACACACACACACACACACACACACACACACACACTGAAAAATGGATTTTCGTGATACATCATGGACTTCTGTCAGCACAAAATTTAATGTACAAATCGGATTTTAAATTGACAGAATAGGAAAATATGACAGCCCTATGGAACAGATATCAGAGGACTTCAACTTAAACAGAGTTGGAGACTTACAATGTAGGAATTAGGGGTGTTCTTACGGGATTTATTTCCTGTTTGTTAATATAGTAGAGCATTATTGCAACAGGGATCTAAATGAACTGTTTTGATCACCAGTAAGTTTCTGAAGTTACCAGCCAATCAGAATTTCCACTAGCCAAATTTCTTTCACATCCAAATAATAATAAGACTATGAGACTATTAATATATACAATGTGAAAAATGAAAATAAATTGATTTTAAAAAAATAAAATTATAATAATTTCACTGTGCCACCTTTCTATCGTCTGTTCTCCTACCTGTGATTTTTGTGATACTTGTTTGGCAAAGATTTGTTTTACTTTGCAACCAGCAAACAGGAAATCTTTTCAAGTATAGTTGCTAAAAGCTTCTCTTTGTTTTTGAAAGACAACACCTCACAGTCTTAGGTGACACAGATCACACAGTTCCTCTCATTCATTTACTTTTCCTCAGACAAAGAGGCAGAGACAGAGGTGAAACAGACAAATATATCACGGTGATGATGCAGGTGCCAAGTCTTGTGAGCCGTGTGCCTCAGCATGATTCACTGCTGCTGACTCCTGACAGTTTATGTCATGGTTTTCCCCCCACTTCAGCTGCCTACGCATTTTTCCATTTCGTCGAACTCCTGGAACAACATCTGGACCCTCCAAAAACCACGCTGCTTCCCTTCTGTTTGTTTGAATCAAACTTTTCCCACAGATTAACACTTCTTGTATGATATTTTTGAAAGACTGTGAGAGCTGACTGCATGTTATCTATGCCAAAATAACCGAAAACACAAAGACACATATCAGCAATGGAAGCCTTTTAAAAACACGGCTTTGAGTTACAAGAAGATTCCCAGAATTCAGAGGCAACGCCGCAGCTGAGGTCTTTGCCAAAAATGTGCTGAGTGGGGTATAAAAGAGTTGTCGTGGGCAGAGCTGGGTAGGAGGGCTGGGCACAAGGAGCCGGGGGGGAGGAGGAGGGGGGGGCATGCCACAGAAAGGGGAGGACTGAAGGAGAGATTTAGTGTTGGGACAGGCACATGGTGGTTGGGGGTAGATGGAAAGAGAAAGGGGTAAGAAGGAGCTGAGGATCTGAGCTCAAACTGCGAGCTGCGTTCAGAGCAAGAGCAGGAATGTGGCTCAGCGTGGGAATGAAGATGCTCTGACATGCTGAGGGACAATCTAAAGTCTTGACGGATATATGAAGCACTCCGGCTGAATGATGAAAATATCCCGTAAGTACAGAAGAAATGGAAACGAATGACTAGTTTGAGTGGTTTTGGAGAAATTAATCATCCTGTGATGGCTTTCTTAATTCACAATAAGCCTGAGTGAGTGCATTTATGTATTTTAAAGAAATCTTGCAGTCAGGGAGCTTCCCTGTCAGACAGATGCTCCTCATGATGAAACAAAGCACATCACAAAGTCCTGGAAAGTTTTCAGCCACATGTGGACGGCTATAATTTTTTTTGAAAGAGAAGAATGTGAACAAGCCTTTAAAACTGTCATCCTTTTGGCAATACTTGAGTGTGCTCTGCCCAATCACCGTCCAAGTGTGCCATGTCTCCCTGCGGCACTTTGAAACATGTCATATCTCAACAATGAATTGCATAACCTCTGTTCGTGATAGAGAATGTTGCATAAAGCAAATTGTAAAGAGAGGACTTGGCCTTTAGCAGTACACAGTATTTGACAGTCAGGGCTTTTGTGTCCGCGCCAACATCTCTTTGTGAAACTGTAATTTTATACTGTACACAGTTTTAAAGCTTGCAGAGAGCAAACAAGTTCTCCCTCATTGGCACCATGCCTGCCCAGCCTTTTATCCACAGGAGATTTCCTTAGAGAGAGGATGAGAGGACAGAATGTCTTGGTATCGTGTTACTGAATGCCAAACAGAGAGGAATTCCCAGCTCAGGTTACATGCTCCCAGAGGTCCAACCTGCGGCTGTGGGACACAAGAGGACCTGGCAGCGCTCTCACTGTGTAGCTAAATAATACAGACCTGATATTATCCACCTGGGAGGGAAGGTTAGCTGAAGAGAAAGCCTCCTGCTCCTGGTGATACAGGTGGGAACAGAGCAGAGCAGAGCAGCAGACACATGTTGACTCATCAGCTGCTGGAAACAGAAGTCTGTTATTGTCATCCAAGGACGCTGGGAACTGTTAATATTTATTCAGTTGCTGCTCAGTCTGAAGACCAAAGTCACTTTTCATCGATTTTCTGGGTGACACAGATGTGAACAGAGCAGGTGAGTCCCAGTTTTTTTGAGAGGTGGCTGATAGCAGTATCTCTTTGCGAGGTTACAGTGGCAGTAATTACTCAGTATTGTGTGGTGAATGAGCGCAGTTCATGTTTCAGCTGTAGTGTGATAGAAAAGAGAGCTGAAGAGGAGCTGAGAGCTCAGATGTGTGATGAGAGGAAGAGGTGGTTTGTTACCTGTGGGGCACCTTTATATGGATGTGATGTTTCTGCTCATGAAGTTTGGATAACTCTGGGAAAGAAAGCTGGCTACATTTTGAGGAAAAGGGTGGAGAAAATTGATAAAGAGAGAAACTGGAAGTGGTAAGAATATTTGTAAGATTCAAAGTTAAAACTGTGCTGTATGATGTGGTTTTTAATATTTTAGCAGAAATCCCCCATCTTTATCCTGATTTTCAAACACTCTTGTGTTTGCATTTTTCCTCTTGATATACAATCAAGAACTTTCCAGGTGTTGTTTAGTGTTTAAAACATCAGAAACTGTTAGAAAAAACAACAGCCTACCAAAGCCTTGTATGCCTGTTATTTTCAGGGTTTTTTTAATATATCCTACAGTTTAAAACCTGGAGATGCAGATATTCATTTAACGACATCAACATTTGAGATACTCAAACTTAATCAGCTACTTGTGTCTATTCTTTTTGTTACAATGTTGTGAGGAGAAAATGTCTCTATTGTCTCTCTGGTGTTGATATTTGAAGTGAAATAAAATGTATATATGCCTCTTCCTTATTCCTTTGCTGTGTTTTAAAAAATTAGCAAACATATTTTTGTATTTTCTTCTTCATTTGGTGCAGATTGTTTACTGTAGCACTGGTGCATCAGAGAGTACGTCTCACTCAGGCGGTAAATGACACCAAACTCTATTAGCATTAATGGAGAGGCGCCAACGGTCTGTTTCCTGTCCCTGTCATCAGCAGATTTGGAGTCTGCATGGGGACCTGAGAGCAGATGTGATTTATGTTTGTAGCTTATCTTAAGTTTTGTATCATTCTTTATTTCTAATGTTTGTTATGTGGTTTCTATGAAACTGAATCCCTGGCTCTCCAATATTCTCATTTTGTTTTTTGTTTTTTTATCAGACACATTTTCTTTTAAGTTCACAACTGAAATTCATGTAAGATCTCATGTTCTTTCAGTCTTATGTTTTTTTGATCTCATTTTTTCAGTCTCATGTTGTTTTGATCTCATTTTTTTCAGTCTCATGTTGTTTTGATCTCATGTTCTTTCAGTCTCATGTTGTTTTGATCTCATTTTTTTCAGTCTCATGTTGTTTTGATCTCATGTTCTTTCAGTCTCATGTTGTCTTGCCCTCATGTTCTTTCAATCTCATGTTCATTCAGTCTCATGTTCTTTCAATCTCATGTTGTCCTGCTCTCATGTTCTTTCAGTCTCATATTCTTTCAATCTCATGTTCATTCAGTTTCATGTTCTTTCAATCTTGTTCCTTTTCATGCGTATTGGGTGGGCTACATCTATCCATCAGTCAGTGCCTGGTGTCCTCGTCCCGCTATCTCAGAAATATAAAGAGGTCTCAGTTTGACATCAACCCTGGTCAACCTAGAGGAGTTTTTTGGCTGTATTTTCTGACACACCAGCTGCTTATTTAATGAAAATGACCCATTTTTATTAACTTTTAATTTTAATTTCTCTGTTATTAAAATAATCCGTTTTGTGTCTTGTGTTCTCCAGAAATCGAGGCAAAAGAGGCGTGTGACTGGCTGCGGGCAGCAGGATTCCCCCAGTATGCTCAGCTCTTTGAAGGTAATAAAAGCACTCGTTTAACTCCCACAAATATAAATCAGAAGGGGAGGAAAAGTTGTTTGGTGAACAGACAGATTGATGATGTAGCTCACTAATAGAGGGGCTTTGTTATAAACATAGACAGAAATGGCGTTTTTATTTTAACTTTCTTTGCTGATGCGAAATGAAACGCTTTAAATTGACTCTTTTTTAAAATGATGAGCAAAGAATGAATCACAGTCATCTGGTCTTTCACAGCAGTCTCCAAAACTATACACATTCACAGACTATACACAGTGAGCTTCATTGATACAACTGTCCTCAAGAAGCCTTGGAGCAAAGGCTCCAGACAGATCCCCAGACACCACAAAACTAGCAGAACATCAGCCGCTTTTAAAGTCTAATCTTTTTCAAGCCACGGTAACTATATAAACATGTCTTCTGCGCTTTAAGACTGAAGTCATGGGAAGAAATGGGTTTTATCAGCGCTTAAAGAAGCTGAGCTCTCTAAGATCTTTGTGTGGAGGCCAGACTTTGATGTTCTTTGGTGCAGTACATTTGTTTGCTGACAGTTTGTAAGACTGTTGTAACAGAGCTCCAGAAAAGAGTGCTGATAATGTCTGTTAGAACACACGGCAGATAACACGAGTTTTGCCTCCTGATTCAAGGCTTACGTATTAGAAATGACATTAATGATGCAATCTGCTATTTGGATGTTTTCATGTTTCAAAGCCGACAGTGTATCTGAGTGTCTTCAAAACAGGCACGGCCTTATTGAGCTTTCCGTAGCAGCTTCTGCTTTTCATAAAAAGTTAATGACTTCTCATGAATGCGCTGGAATGTCAGATTCAGAGGGTCTGGATTCAGTCTCTTATGTTATGTAAGAGGAGGCCCATACCCAGAGCAAGACGTAATGCCCGCACAAGCCTGAGCGCTGTTATTTAGGCAAATTCTGACTCTTCTCATTAGCATTACATACAAGACCAGTCTGATGGTCTCCAAGACTTAATGTGCTGCTGGAAAGAATGTGCTTTCCACATCTTTCTTTTCATTTGTCCCATTCATGAACATAGAAATATCAAAAGTATTTTCAGTGTCGTTATTTTCTCTCTCTCTCTCTCTCTCTCTCTCTCTCTTTTCTCCTGCAGACTCCCAGTTCCCTATCGACATCTCCCCTGTGAAAAGAGATCATGACTTTCTGGACAAAGATCTCGTGGAGCCTCTGTGCAGGTAATCAGTCATGAGTCAGATAAATCAGAGCCACAAATAGTTCACAGAAGACAGGAAGTGGAACTATGTGACAATCCCCTAAATTCAACACATCATACCTTTGTGTTTTTAATTTAACAAATTATTTAATATCTCATAAAAGCATTTGGCCTGTATCTCTCAATGCTGACATGCTGATAAAATCTTCTCTCAGTCATAACATCATAAATTTAGGATTTGAGTGTGTTTTTTCCAAATATGACTCACTGCATTAAGAATATTATCCTCCGCTAAGCCAACAACTGGTGGCTCCTCATCCCTCCCTTGTAGGGTGAGAAAACTTGTGTTCTTTTTTCAAGCCAAGATGAAAACAGCATTTAGTTACCCCGGTTACCACAGCAACTGTCCTGCAGGGAAAGGGTTTCCTCACACAGCTCAATATACTGCGACTCTAAACAACCCCAAAGCGACTCATCTGAATTCCTAACTAGCCCTGGGATAAATAGAAGACAATTGGAAACCACCTCCGATGTGATTTTGCCCATGACTTCCCAGCGTCTCTATAGCAACATAAGGATAGCTTTGTTGTCAGTTACACAATTATGGTCGAGCGTGCAGATCTAAGTACCTCCCTACATACTGCGGGGGCTTTGATAGGGCTGAAAGTGATGGATATTTCATGTATGTGAGTGCTCTCTCTGATCCTTGGCTGAGCTGACTCCTATTTTAGAAACCACATTTAAAGCTCTTTAGGCCTGTGGAATAAAGGGCCTCCACTTCAAAATCCACTCCTCAGTCATGTCCCACTATCTCAGCAACAATCATGAGAACTGGTGTTTGGCTAACCCCTGTCATCTACAGCACGCTGGTGGATAGTTACAGCCTCCATGTGAGGCCGTTTACTATCACGGAACAATAGAGTCAATCTGTAAAAAGACTGTTAGCTGTATAAGGAGCTGTTAAAGCTTGTTATTATCATACCACAAAGGAGTGTCTTTGAGCTGGAGTGGATTTTGTCATGCCGTCATCTTTTCCCTGTTCTATTGTTGGTTCATGTAGGGGGTATTTTTTGAGCTGTGACTACAATTGCACACCCCCAAAACCTCTAATCATAAAGCACATGGTCCAACACTCAGGCTGCATGCTTGATGACAAATGTTGGAAATGCTCAAATAGCAGAAACAGATCAGTGTTGGATTCTGCAGCACTCATTAGAAATCTCTTCTGGTTTAAACCTCAGGCCATTTGCTCTTTTCCAGGCGGCTCAACACCCTGAACAAGTGTGCCTCTATGAAGCTTGATGTGAACCTTCCAAAGAAGAAAGTAAGTGTTGTCTCAAGATGACTTACCTCAACATGAAAACAGTGCTTCTGCATTCTTAGTTCAATTGCTGCAGAAAGAGTGTAACACTAAGCCTAAAAACAGAAAAAATACTTTGGATTAAGTTTGTGTTTTCAGCAAAGCATTAAGGGTTAAGTGTGTCAAAGTTTCTCTCTTATTTTGTAATATAAAGCTGTGTCACACAGAGAACCTCTAACGGTTTTGTGTTTCTCTCAAAAGCTTTTTTCTTGACTCAGATGACACATTGTCATTTGAAGGGTGTTAAAACTACAAGAGAAACATCACTTGCCTTTGTAGCCTCAAGTAAAGCATTTGCTTCCTGCACAACAAATATGATCCATCTTTATCGTTCCACCCCAGATTCTGTGATATTTGAGATTGTACCATTGTTGCCTTCGTGCATGTTGAGTAGGACAGCTTTTTATCTGTCCCCACTCTGGAATGCAGCCCGCTGGCTCATATTAATGATTTTTTTCCTGTTTGGTCTATTTATGGAAGAGTCCTCAAGTCAAAGGAAGCATTCGTCTGGTGTTATATCACTGTTGGCTGATTGTGTAATGTTATTAATTCAGAGCAGATCCTCAGTTATTTCCTGAATTCTTTTTTAACTGTTCCTTGTGGCGTAGATGACGTGAGATGTGCACAGGCTTTATTTTGAAAGCCATCTTATCTTGTGACAATTTTTTCTTCTTGGAACCCAAATTAGTAAAATGCATGAATCATCTTTCAGGGATGGGGGGCAGGTTTGAAATATGTGGAGACTGTCAGACTCTTATCATATTTCAACATGTGGATCTGTTTGAGTATTGGATGATTATGAAAATCCTATTAGAGGAACCTAAACAGCAGGATTCATTTATACAAGACTAAAAATAGCTAATTGAATCATGGAGCAAATTATGTAACATAAGCTGTCTTCCCCCAGAGTGAAGACTCGGATGAAGAAGACCTATTTGCTATCAGTGACAAATGGACGTTTGAGTGGAGCAGCAGGCGCTGGTCCAGACTCCAGGACATTGACTGTCTACTGGAAAATCACGGAGAGGCTCATCCATCCAGGGACGGCGTTCCTCTGAGAACCACCACCAGCAGTGAAAGTGTTCTGACAGACCTCAGTGAGCCAGAGATCTCTTCTTTGCACAGTGAGAGCAGCAGCGGCAGCGGTCATAGGGGCCTCAGCACAGAGGACTCAGACTGCTCCAACCGCACCTGCCCCGATTCTGCAGCAATGCCAGACTCCACTTCCCTCACAATGCCTCACATCCCCAAAGACATTTCTCACTTCAACTCTTTAACTGATAAGCATGGCAAGAACAGCCGAATCCGTGCCAAAGACTTCCTAAAACGCATGGAGACCCTGCGCTCCAGGGGAACCCTGGGAAGAGGTCGTAAGAGTTTGGTAATCAGCTCTCCGGTGCTGCAGCAGGAGGCCCAAGCACTGAAGACGCTGCGGTGTGTTGAGATTATAAATGGAGATGCAGAGGCTTCAGAAACACCGTCCAACAAAACTCTACCATCCCAGTCCAGCAGCGAGGCCAGCAGCCATTCTAGCGGCAGCGCTGTTAGCACACCCAGCATGAAGGAACGTAAGCCTCACCGGGCCGACCACAAGCGCAGCGGCATGTATTTGGAAGATGTCGACATTTTCACAGAAACCCAAGTGAATAAAGTTGCGGAACAAAACCGCAAGAATGAATCCTGCTCCTATGAAGACCTGGTGGTTCACATTCCGAAAGACCACAAGCCAGGAACCTTTCCCAAAGCACTGTCCATAGAGAGCCTGTCCCCTACTAACGGGGCTTCTATCAACTGGCACACAGGCAGTGTGCACCTGGACCCCCCACCACTCATTTCATGCAGGAGGGAATCCAGACCTGTCACCCAGTGCTGCACCAGAGGCAGCAGGATCAGCGTTTATGACAACGTTCCTGGTTCACATCTTTATGCCAGCACAGGAGACCTAATAGACCTGGAGAAAGAGGATCTCTTTCCTCACCTCGACGATATCCTGCTGCATGTTAACGGTTTACAGCAGATCGTGGACCATTGGTCCCAGAATGTGTTACCTGTTGCTGAAGGGTCAGCACGAGTGGACAGCGAGAGGAGAGAGGGTACAGTTGACATCCAGTCCTCCAGTCAGATCACATTAGACTTTGAGGGAAATTCTGTCACAGGAAGCCAGACTACACCAAGTTATGGAGACGGAGACAGAGTATCGCTCTCAGAGACCGAGTCTGCACAGCTTAGGGAGAGGAGGGACTCTGGAGTTGGCGCTTCACTCACACGACCTAATCGGTTAGACACTGAGCTGCACTGCAAGTCCAGACTAACTCATTCTTATTTGGACAAGGAGGAAAAATGCCTTATGTTTCTTTACATTTATCTTTTGCAGATTACGATGGCCAAGCTTTCAGATATCTAATCGCATAAGTCACTCAGTGGCCTCCCTGCAGATCACCAACCAGTCAGCAGGACAGCTGAGTTTGTTGCAGAAGTTTTCTCTGCTGCGTCTGACCGCAATCATGGAGAAGTACTCCATGTCCAACAAACATGGCTGGACTTGGTAAGTTTTATTCAAATTTCAATGATCCCCTCTGGGAATGATCACATCTTTTCTTTGTAAGTTCAAAACTTTTCCATTTTCTAACTGGCAGATTTTTTTTTTTTAAAAATGTGCCGTAACTCTTTTAGTACTATTTCACTTGGATGGACTCATTTCTCTTTTATAACCATGGATTAATCCCTCTCTCTGTCTGTTTCAGGTCGGTGCCAAAGTTCATGAAGAGAATGAAGGTACCAGACTACAAGGACAAGAATGTGTTTGGGGTTCCTCTTATCGTGCATGTGCAGCGTTCAGGACAGCCATTGCCTCTGGGTCTGCAGCAGGCTCTTCGTTACCTGAGAAGCCAGTGTCTTGATCAGGTCAGCTCAAGTTACATGTTACATGACTTGTCAGATGTGTTTATTGTAGTGTAAGGTATCAGATTTGATGGACATGTAAATTAATACATTGGCTAACAGTATAATGAGAGGACATGTTGTATAATGTAGTGTAGTTACTTTCAGTCAGCTGTTGGGTTAACACAAACTCTTCTTTCACCCTGAAGGTTGGTCTCTTTCGTAAGTCAGGGGTGAAGTCCCGAATCCAAGCTCTCAGGCAGATGAATGAGAGCTCTCCAGACAATGTGAACTATGAGGATCAGTCTGCCTATGATGTGGCTGACATGGTGAAGCAGTTTTTCAGAGATTTACCTGAGCCTCTGCTCACCAGCAAGCTTGGGGAGACATTCCTCCACATCTACCAGTGTAAGTCTCTTTTTATTTGTGCCACCTGACTTTATTTCAGGGAGGACACTGTAATTACATACATACAATTCATGTTGCTGAGTGAGGATGTTTTTTCAATTCCAATGAATTCCTGTACAGTCTCTCCTCATGGTCCAAAGCAGAAATAACAAGACTCGGTTCTCTCACTTGCAGATGTACCAAAGGATCAAAGGCTGCAGGCTGTGCAGGCAGCCATCATGCTGATGTCGGATGAAAACAGAGAGGTGCTGCAGACCTTGCTTTGTTTCCTCAGTGATGTCACTTCCTCTGTGGAGGAGAACCAGATGACACCCATGAACATTGCTGTGTGTCTGGCTCCATCCCTCTTTCATCTCAACATACTTAAGAAAGACAACCTCTCTCCAAGGTACTTTTTGCACATCTCCGAGTTTCCTGTTGCTCTGTTCTATTAAAAGAATCTAATGAATGAGACATACATGCATTCTATTAACCTTCTGCATGATTATCTTCACCTATGACTCCATAAAGACAGACATAAAATAGGTTACAGAGTTTCTAAGCCTTCAGGGGTGCAGTAGATTACACTCATTCTGAGCAAGTTTTTAAAGGACATGGCACGCTTTCTTTAAAGTTCAGTGTTTTATGAGACCATGCTGTGTACAAACAAAGCAAAGCTCTCTAATTTACCATGTAGAAATTGTTGCTAAAGGGATGAAAGAGGTTTCCTGCGGAGCAGAGGAAGGGTTTATATACTGTGTTTCAAAGAAACATTGACTTGTAGACTCTGTTGGACTAATAAGTTTTACCTCCCCAGGGCCATGCAGAAGAAGTACGCTACTGGCAGACCAGACCAGAAAGACCTGAATGAAAACTTAGCAGCTACACAAGGCCTTGCTCATATGATCACAGAGTGTAACCGTCTCTTTGAGGTGAGAGAAGAACCTGCAGTTGAAATGATGCAAGAATTTCAAGCTTGGATGCAATATCCACAGGAATGCCTTCAAGTATAAATGCCTTGAGTCTTACCTCATGCTTTTATACATTCATCAGATCCCTCATGAGATGGTTACTCAGTCACGTAATTCTTATGTGGAGGCTGACTTGCATGCTCCAACAATTGATGAGCTGTGCAAGCAGCTGGAGGAAGATGATGGAACATACCAAACCCATATGGAGGGGAGGCATCAGAACCTGCTCAAAGAGGCCCGGGAAAAGTCCAAGTACTGGGTGTCCTGCAGCAGCTCTGATAACACAGAGCTGTTCTACAAGAAGGTTGGTGGGGTAAATCATTATTGTTATTGTTATTATATATATATATATATATATATATATATATATATATATATATATATATATATATATATATATATATATATATATATATATGCTTTGAGATTCTCAACTTAGCATGATGTTTTCATAGGTTGGAGATGGGAATCCTTTGAGACGTTGGAAAGTGTCCGTGGAGGTGGAAGCCCCACCGTCTGTAGTGCTGAACCGAGTGCTGCGAGAGCGCCATCTGTGGGATGTGGACCTGTTGCAGTGGAAAGTGTGTGAGACTTTAGATAAGCACACAGAAGTGTTTCAGTATGTCCTGAACCGAATGCCGCCACATTCCAGCAGGGACTTTGTCGTCATCAGGTAAGTTGTGTCAAAATAAAACAGCGTGTAGAATTGGGTCCTTCTTAAATTACTGAATGTTTGCTAAATTTACTTTCTTGTTGCATTAAGGTCATGGAGGACAGATTTGCCCAAAGGTGCCTGCTCCCTGGTCTCTGTGTCGATAGAGCATGAGGATTGTCCTTCTCTCGGAGGGGTACGAGCAATAGTTCTGGAGTCCAACTACCTGCTAGAGCCATGTGGCTCAGGAAAGTCCAGACTGACTCACATCTGCAGAGTGGACTTGAAGTAAGACCTCTGGGCACTTCATTACTTTTTGTTCCTACACACAGTCAACATCAATACACACTAAATATACTGTTTTGTTTTCAGGGGAAGGACTCCAGATTGGTACAACAAAGCCTTTGGTCATCTGAGTGCAGCAGAAGCTGCTCGGATCCGTAACTCTTTCCAGCCACTTATCACAGATGGACCAGAGACCAAAATCTGAAACTCTGTCAGCTGTGTCTGCTTAGCTTTGACACTTCGACTGAGCCTTTGAGTCCTTGCTGACAGGCAAGCACAAGTATAGACTGAACCCCAGAACTAAAGCACAATTTTTTCCAAGAAGAAAAGCCCTAAAGAATCACTTTGAGCTCCTCTGTACTTGCACAATGACAGAAGAAGACATCTTATAGGTGCTGAGAATAAACACTCACTGAGAAATTAATCATCCTGCCATTTTCTTTACACTTAGGATTTTATTTACCTTCATATTTGTAAGCCTTTATAATATAATAATTATCTCTGATAATATTCTATTACGGTTACTTTAATTTACAATGTCTACGACATTCAAGCTCTTAAATGCTTCTGGGAAGCACAATTCATTATTCAGATTTTAAGCTAAAATTATAATATAGACTCAAATGTCTGTGTAAATATGTGTGAATATACTGTACATGCAAACAAGATGTAAATACTGTCTATAAGTGAAGGGTAAAGTAGTCCATATGTTAATATCCTATATATTGATTTTTTCAGTGTCAACCCTCCTGTAATACACATGGTACAAAATTGTAAGCTGGTTTTACTTTGCTTCAGTATTGCCATTTCTGAATGGGTGTAATTTTATTAAAAATTTTGACCTCGTATGGTTATGAAATGAATGACTCAAGGTTTGACTAAGGTCAAACCTGCTTAAAGGTACTGGATTGTGCAGTCAAGTACAAGAGACTTTTTAAAAAAAAAAAATAAAACTTTCGAAATAAAACGGGTTTGTAGTCACTGATTCTTGCAACCACATTAAGAAATTTATGTAACTATTAAAAAACTGGTATTTATCTGCTGTTGACTGAATAGGACAGAATATATTTTTGGAAAGCTGATGCAGTGTATAATATTCTGTATGACAACATATCACAACTATGTATGCTGTCAAACATTTCACTTCAACAGACGCTTCTATCTCCGTGATCTTGGAAGAGAGCGACCTCTACTGGCCAAATAGTACAAATACATAACCACAGGCAGAGACATTTACAGAGACCTTTTTAAGTCTTTAAAATTTTCAAATTACAAATGTATAAGTTATTTGGAATCAAAGCTAAATTAGTGTTTTTCTGTAGTTTTTTGTTAAAACAACAACAACAAAAACCTTGTAGGACTACAGGAGGAAAACTTCCATGAACCCATTTTATCTTTTGCCCACTAGATGTCCCTTCCTGATCAGTCCTAACTTTGGACATCTTTTATGTTTCCAGAAGCAAATTAATCAAATCAAGTCTCTCTTTTTCATTTCAGAAAAATAGGCACACAAATAATCCCAAGTGTTTGTATCGGTGTTAAATCATATCCTTGGTAAATTGTCAGTCTTAAAGGATGTAATGCTTACTGTGTATCTAATTTGAAAAGTTTGACCCAAAATTTATTTTGAAGACTACAACAAGTATAACTACATGGTATCAATTCACAACCCTGCTTAGCTCTAAGCTATGAAATTAATTACAAAAACATTTCAAAGTAAAGTGAGAATTGACTGAAACAGAATTTACTGAAGCAATTATTACAAGAGCATTGCTGCAGCTCGCCGAGTCTGAATCTGTGCCTCCTATATGGCTCCTATATGCTCTTGGTGTGTAACAGCAAAGTCAAAACCTCTCCATTGACCTCTATTCAGCACAGGCAGCATTTATGGTTCTCACTGGAACATGGGCCAGAAAGATTAGATGGGAGGATAGGAGGGATGAGTTTCTGGAAATAACATTCAAGGACATGGAAAGGAAATTATGTTGAAATAATGGCGTAAAAGATATGAAGGACATAAGCCATAAACTAATTCAAGCCTTATAACCATTCAGAGGTATATATAAGAGGTACAGCTATACAAAGCCTGTCTTTATTTCTACGTCTTTTAGAGACAAGCTGACAGTTAAGCTTAAAGAGGTCATGAAATGCAAGCTCAGCTCCTGGCTGTCAGTCAGGGAAAGGACAGGACTTCTGCCAAGCTATTGCTGCCAGTCTCTTACACAATCACTTGAACCTTGTCGCTCTTTTGTTGTTCAGATAACTTTTGGTAAAAAAAAGAAGAGGCTGTAAATGTGTCATTTGTGGAAAAGAAGTGCAGAGGTCATACACCTTAAAGAACATTTTCAGAAGATACATTTTTACAGACTGGACAAACATGTGATTTAAATATTGAATTATTATAACGCACACTACTGTAAAAAAAAAAACGAGATAGCAAGAAGTGAACCAACATTTATTCTACTACTGTCTTTGAAAAATTCTGTCTGTCAGGTCTCTTCAATGTTTCATCAAGCTCACTTTAAGCATTGAGAAAAATCTTGTCCCGTAGTTGGCCAAGGAATTAATCTTAGTTTAATAGGATTTGTTTTTGACTATCCAGGGTTAGATCTGTGACTCACACCTGGAGCTCAACTGATACAACCAGCCCTCTTGTGTGAAAGAAAGACTGTATAGCAGGGTGATTATTATCTTTACTTATTTTAGGTGTGCTTGTGTGCAATACTTTCTCACTTTGTTTTTAAATAATATGACAATCTATTCAGTTCTGTTTCTGATCAGGAGTGAAAAACCTCTACACTGAAAGCCAATTTGACTGTATCCTCTACTAATGAAGTGGCTGCTAAATAGTTTTATTTATGACTGAACTGAAGGCTAAAGCAGAGCATCTGTAGAGCTCTCAGAAGTAACTGCATTTCTCATTAGTTGCTGTGTCACACCAGGGAAACAGCAACATAGTTTTGTCTGACTCATGGAAATGGAATAAAAGGTTTGGTATCTATAAGCCCTGCTTTAGCTAAACCCCTTTTTGATCATCCTATACAAAAAAAGTGGGGCACCTAAGTTGAATTTAAAATTGCTGCCTTTAACTAGCCAAACACATTTACATGGAACTGATCAACAAAATAAATTTAATTGAAGCCAGTGTTTTGTTTTGTTTTTTTTTCTTCTTTTTTTGAGTGCATTTTATTGTTTCTTGTTATCACTGTGATGCTTTCTGCTGCTACTCCTGGAAATAAAATTACTCATTTTTTCATTCATTTACTATAAAATGCTTCCAAAAAATCTTTTGGGAAGAGCTTAAATTGAAGGGAAATGTAGTAACACAATAGTTAATTTCGAAAATGTCATGTAACTGCCAGATTTTACTTATGAATACAGATTAAAAAGTCTCTTATTATACTGGAAAAAATGTCTGAGAAATGAGGGAACATATGGCTGACCCCATGCTTACTTTATGTTTTGAAGGACAAAATTTCAAAGAGCTCCAGTAGCACTCAGTGTGTGATTATCAAAAACGTTTTTTGTTTCTGCTTTCATGGTGAAACCACGGGCGGCCATCTTTCTTCTGGAAAATCCTGCAATTAGCTAAGCAAGGCTTTCTAGCTAAAGAAAAGTGTTCATTTCAATACTCATTTTTTTCTTTTTTAAAAAGAACAGATAATAAAACATGTTTAACAAGTCATAAGGCAAGTAGTCATACTTTTGAAGTTCAAGCAGAACTCACATCTTTATAAATTAAGGGCCCAGAAATACAGTGTGTTCAGAACCTTGATAGTTTCCATGTGCTAACGCTACAGCAGCAAAACATGCGGCTCCGGTTAGCAGCAAAACTAAAAAACTGTATAGCAAAAATAAAGTTGGCAGGGCATTTGAGACATTTAGCTTCTGAAATAATAAGAATAATAACTTGTTTCTGCTGCAGGTTATATATATATATATATATATATATATATATATATATATATATATATATATATATATATATATATATATATATATATATATATATATATTTGGTAGTGGCTTAAGGAGATAATATATGATGTTGAAATCATGAGCTCTGTCTTTACAACACAAATGGTTATCATGAGGCCTAACACATCAGGTTTAATTGGTTGCCATATCACTTGACAACATTTGAATAACACACTTAGTAATTAGATGTAAAGGTCAAACATTATACTCATCCGTACAGGCAGAGGCAGAATGTCTGTTTTAGATGTCATTATCACTTTATCTTCTGATGGGGGTGACTCCACACTAACTTACTCCCACCTGCCCGGTGCTCCGCCAGGGGAACCGTTGGTTTCTGTTCGCGGTCATTCTCCAGCTCTTCATCGATGCACGCAGCGCAGGCGTGTTGAGAGTGAACAGCAGGCAGGGGGCGGCAACATGGCGGTGACAGCAGCACAGGCTCTGAGACGCTCTTCCAGGAGAGCGGCGGTACGAACACACAGCTTTGTGTGCACAGAACAGGTCAGTCAGCTCTGTTAACCGACCAGCATTGACAACACACCGGACTCCCTCATCGGAACTCCCGGGAGTGGACTTTACTGCCATAGAGTGATTTGTTTCGTGTGTTTTCATTTTGTTTGGCTTCGCGAGTGTTCTCTTTCATTTCTTTTTGATGCTTCAGAGCGGTGAGCCAGTTTATTTCAAAGAGAAAACGCACAACTAAGCCGCGGAAGAAGCTCCCGGTGTGGGGGGCGCGTGACAGGAGAAAGACCGGTGACAATGCCGGGCTCCGTGTCGCTCTCGGACCGACAACCTCCTCCAGGACTCAGGCAACACGCGGCGGCTGTTCCCGCTGCCGCCGGTGAGACAGTGATGATGTCCGGCTCAGGTTCTGTGGTCTTCCCGGCTGGGATTATCAATCCGTCGCTTCCAATCCGGAATATCAAAACGAAATTTGCTGTTCTTATCGGACTGATCCAAGTTGGAGAGGTTAGCAACCGGGACATTGTTGAGACAGTGCTGAATTTGGTAAGTGATCGTTTTATTGCCTCTTTTCACTGTTACTGAACAGCGTTGCCCGGTTTTTAATCTGCGATGCTCTTCTGTTGCAATACTCACAAGTAGGCTACAGACTGAATTATTGCAATTTGCAAATTAGTACTGTGCAATTGATTTTCACTGCAGAGCATTCAGAAGTCCTACATGCACACTGAGACAATGATCAGAGGGGATGCTGCAGCCAGTGGTCAAGTTTCTGAGTTCAACTAAGTCCAAACTTCATGCAGATCAAGTGGACTGGTTTGGATTATGATGCCAGTGGGGCTGAAATGCATTCCTGCTGGGATGAAAGTGAAACGAGAGAATGTGAAAGCATCTCGTTTATGTTAATAGAGAGTGAAAACATGCATGTGAGGGAGAGGGGGTAAACCCATGTGAGATTCTTCATAACAGGACCGGGACTATGAATGTTGGTAGGATGTTATAGGTTAAAATTTCAGATGGTTTAAGAGGTAGAGAGAGTTCATTCTGTGTTTCTGCTCCTGGTACAAAGAGTTTGATGGTCACAGCCTCCTTCTACAGACTGTTGTTAACCAAGGTAGCATTTTTATTGCATTCTCATTTGAAAAAGACCTGAAGGTCTGTTACCATAACTCAGTTTTTTTTCTTTAAAACCTGCTGCAAAGTGGAAGATAAAAAGAAATGATGGTCAATGTCTGAAGGTTAGAGATTGATACCCAACCAGATTGGTCAAGTTACCATGAGCCATAAATCCTGTCTTATTTTGACTCACTGACTGGGTAACACCACAGCGCCTTTTTGCAGGAATTGGCTTCTCCTTGTTAGCACACTAGAGATTAATTACGACCTGCGCCGCCACAACAGAAATCCACTTTGTAGAGCAGGACAAATTGTAGCCCTTGGCATGTGCAGACAGAAGAGTATCTCTGCGATGGCTGTTGTCTCTGACACCTTGGCCCTTTCACACTTTGCCGTGTTATTTTCACAGGAAACGTGCTCAAGGAATAACACGCTACAGTCTACAATTATCTTTGCAGCACTGATTGTCTCAACAAGAGACTGCACATTTATTTTAAGGGGTTACTGATCTGACATCAGGTTTATTTATCCTGCTAACAGCCACATCACAGAGGCCTTTTGCCTCAAAAGATGTTTGCATTTCGTGTTCTTGTGCTCGTCCTTAACATACAGACGAGTGCACTTTATTAAAACACTTCTCAATAATTCACCGCTCTCAAACTTTGAATTACAAATTTAATTAACAGAGGTTGTGAGCACTTCATTGCAGTTAGCTATTTAGCAATTTGATTCTACTTGACTTGTTTCCAAACAGAAAAGCAGGCTCTATCTAAATTATGTGCATATAAATGGGCCGGATATAATGCAGCATTTTTTGGGACAAGTCGACACAGTAATTGTGAACGTATCTGCCTGTTCATCTGAATTGCATAACAGAAGTAGCAGCTGGAGCAGAGCAGAGGGTGGAGAGAGCAAACAACTCTATAAGAAAGCATGACCAGCAGAAGCATAAAGCTGTAACTTCAGGTTATTTCTGTCGCTTGGAGATCCTTAACTGTATCTCATGAGGTCTAATTTGTCGAGTGATGAATTAATATTTCCCTCCACCACCGACGAGTACAGCAGAGAAATTCAGTAGGAGGAACCGAGTCTGAATATCTACCGTGAAAAGTGTCCAAATCTGATTTTATCCAAAGTGTTATCGAGCTGCGGCTCTTGTTCAACTGCCAGGGAGGAAAAATGCTGATAAAATTGATGTAATATTACGCTTCATTTGCCAAAATGAGAGACTAAGGAGGAACATACCTTTGATGTTAGAGATGTGACATGAGGCATGTCATAAGATTAATACGGTGTATTTTAACTGAATCAGGTAGAAACACCTTCACAGGATAAAGTGTTGAATTCTGATGCTTCAGAGGCTTCAGCTCTGCATTTGTCTACATTCTTCACCGTGTGCCAGTGTTTCTTTTCTCATTAGAACAACATTAACTAATTAATTCTGTGAATAATTTGTTTTCATTCACAGGGAGCTGGAGCTTCTCCAGATATAACATGAGCAAAAGCCAACACACAGCAGTGTGTTTGTGTCTGGGTTTACATACAACAGAAAATCCCAACAATGGGATATCAACGCATATTTCATAGCAACCTTTTTGATTGTGGATGCTCTCGATAGCTTTAAAACAACATTTGTAAAGAAATGACTGTGCGTCCGACAGCTTATTTATTCTACTTTTCTTATCAGATGATTGGCTCAAACTGTTGTTCCACAGACGTGAAAAACAAAAGCATTAAATCAGCTTTATGCCTCTTTCCCTTCACAACCATCAGCAGATGCACGTAAGGCTGCTGTCACACTTTGATCGTAAAGGTCAGACTCTGAATCACATTTGGTATAAACAAGACAGTGTTGCTGGTTGGTGTCTGACATGAAAGTGGAAGCAAAGTGGATTTGTCTCGTTCTTATAGGTGTACACATCTAAGCCAATTTGTCCACCCTCAACTCAGAGATAAAATGGAAAGAGTGGAGCATTTGGGCCAGTCCACAGAATCGCTGCCATTTGCCTCCCAAGGAAATAAAAAAATATAAATGCACAATAAAATTATAAAGTGTCCTGCACATTGATCTGATAACATATTTAATGAAAGGAAATTAAAGATTGATTTAAAGTACCTTAAACAAAAAAATATAGCATTTGTTGCCAGTCTTCGCTTCCTAAAATGAGACTTTATCATGAAATATGATCATTTAAATATTTCAGAAATGTTATTTTTTACATATTTGTGTTACTCCTTATCTGAACTATACTTAAAATAATAATTATAGCATAGTATAGCAAGTATAGCATAATAAGAAGTAGCATCATTCAGATCATCTTCAGGCCATGGGAAGGCTAAAAATAAGTTCACTCATTTGTTTTTCTGTAGATTCAATGTTATTTCAACTCTGACTGAGGGGGTTCAAATCTCAGCCCAGTCCTGTTACTGAAATTATTTTTTAACATTATTTGTTTACTTTTAAAGTACAGTTTTTTAATCACTCGAATGTGCTTAGTGCCAACATATTGTTAGTATAAATGCCATGTGGCTTTATTTCATGTGTTTGCTAATTCTATGCTGAAAACTCATTCCTGTTACTTTCAGTCCGGTTACTCAAATGAGGAGGAACAGGACTGAGTACCAGGAACAGAAGACAATTGTGTGCTCTAGTCCTCTAATCAATTGATTTATTAGTCTGAATACTACTTAACGTAATGCCATTTTTTTTTAAATTTAGAGTTTCATAATATGAATTTAACACTTACAGGGAACCAAGCTACCACAAAGTGCTGCAGAAAAGCAGCGGGAAATAAGTTGCCAAACATGCTTTTTAGATGTCACATGAGTTTTGGTAACATGGCTGAGAAAAAAATGCAACAATCTTCAAGCTTAGAAACTTTGTAGGAATAAAAAATAAAAAAATAAAGTTGCCTGAGGTGGGCCAATACACATTTTGAGTATTATATGAGTAACCCACTTTCTTGTGGGTGGCCCCCGATCTTTTAAAGCCAGTGTTTTTGCAACAAGATCTGGTGACGTGAGAGTTTAGTACACAACTCACTGGGTCCTATACTGCTATAGACAAAGTGTGACACAGTTCATTCAGCTTTCTCACTTCATTTTTTCCCCGTTCTTCAAATCATTTACTCGTAATCATTACTCTTAACACCACTTTTATCCATTCTTAACAGTGGAGAAAACTGTTTTTATCACAGCATTGCATAAAAATCATTTCTTCCCTTTGATTTCTTTTCTTCCATTTCTTTTGACACTAATTTTTAATGTGACATTATCACATTGTCATTGTAATTACGTAGCTGACTCGGCTATCGACACGCGATATCAATATCCACTTACATACCGTCTCCCAAGAGCGGCACTGTTGGCTGTGGAAACGCAAACAGGATCAGGCTTTACCGATCTGATCTGACCCGGACCAAACTGTACTGATCCATACCGGACCACTTGGTGGAAACAGGGCTTCAGTCACCCTACAGTCAGGGGCCAGGGCCTGCAGGTGGATGCTTGGAGGTGGCAGGGCAGCAGGGACATTAAGCTAAACAGAGGTAGAGAGACTGGAAACCCTGCAGCTGGAAAACATAAAAGTGGTGCAGCTCCATTTCCATTGGGTTCTAGTGTTAAGAGAGTTTTCATGATCGGCAGTCACGAAAACGTACAATCAGTGACAACAACTTGTACATAACTATTTGTAAGCTTATTTTAATATTTACTCAATATGTCAAATTACACAAGGATACAAGCTTCTGTTAGTGATTCCTGCAGTTTGCTCGTTGCTCTCAACAAGATTCGGTGGATCTCAGGGGACTAAATAAGGAAAGCTCCAAACAGGCAGTGTGCACAGCATACATGTGAATATCACTGTTGAGTGTCTAATAAAAACAGATTATGATGCTGGGGTCGGTATTATAGAAAGTGACACTATTAAAAGATCCGTAGACGTTTTCTAAGTGGAACCAGAGAGGCGACGTAGTTGTCTGTGCCCTAAAGGGGGAGTGTGTTGGGTGCTGGGAAACATTTACACGGATTATAACTTTAATGACAGGCGTCACCTTGCTGGAAGAAGCTCTGTAGGCTTGGACTCAAACCTCCTCCTTGATATCAACAAATATTTTTACTAACATATTTTCAGAGAGTGTTCTACAGACAAAAGTGTGCTCCCACTATAACGCGGTCCGTCTGGAACACTAGATGGCAAATGGAGTTATTTTCATTATCTGAACAGCATTACACACACTCCCTCAATTATCCTCTAACAGGCGCGATGATGGGCATTGATATATGATTAGTAATCAGTGATCCCTGCTCTGTCTGATTACAAGATGCTTTTAAGAGCGACTGAACTGAATCACAACCAAATGAAAGGAAATGATGAAAGCCATTTATATATGAAACACAATGTAAATCTGAATAAGTGAGGGTCCTCCTCGCCTTCTTACAGTGTGATGTGATATGAGAGATGGCAGCCTGGATCATGTGACTTCCCTCCAGACATGGCGTCAGCAGAGAGCACTGGAGCTTCACTGATCACCTGCTGCAGACAGGACTTTACCGCTCTGTTCTTTATAAATAAAGTTCAACCAGCTGAACCTGTGGACATCTATAAGTACCTGGGCATCACCCGGTCTATAGTAGCTGTTATGTAATTTGCTGATGATTTGTTTTCCAGTGATGCTCTAGTGCAGGGGTGTCCACATACAGCCTTATTTGATCTCAAATCGGCCAGATTATTAAAATCAGATCATAATTACCGGTAGATAACAACAAATCCAAGTTATTCTCTTTGTTTTAGTGCAAAGAAATCCAAGTATATTATTTAAAATATTTGTATTTAATGAACTATCTGCCTGCAAAACATTTCATGAACAGTCTGAGATTTCTCAAGAAAAATAAGTGATCAATAACTGATCCCAGTGATTGTACAAAGGCACAAATCATTTAACTAAAAGTTTTTAGAACTGAAAATATAGAATTGCACTCAAAGATTAAATCAGCTAATCAAGATCCACAAATCATTTTAACTATATTTTCCACATCGTTGCATTCTGAAGTTATTCCCTTACAAACTGAAGTGGGAACTATTTTAAACGTGTAACAAACAAAGTTACATTACCACCAAAATAGTTCTGAAGTCCTCTCAGCCACAGTATTCCTCATCAGGCAAAAGTTTGTCACTTGATACACAACTTTTGCAGCCTTCAGCATGTTGTCATGATCTCCCACTCATAGCACGACTTTGATGCTAAAGTTAGCAGTTAGCTAGCTGGCTTCCACTGCTACAGCACTGACCCCTTGACTCAGAAGGCAAACAGACTGCCGTTTCCTCAGACGCACCAGCTTCAAGTTCATTTATCTTCCCTCTTCTCAGTTGTCCTTGCAAGCTGTTGTATTTTTCGTCACGCTGAGTCCCACATCGGGGCCGAATATTATAGTCCTTGCTGCATACAGACCAAGCACACAGGTTTCCCATTCACCTCTGCATTCAGTCCGCGGGACTGATGAGATCCCCTGGCAGGCCGGTTTTGGCCTGCGGGCCGTATGTTTAACACCCCTGTTGTACTGGTTTTGGCAACAGAAGCAGTTCAGTTGAGATCAGTAACCAACCTGTGATGGATTTTCTGGAATAACAATGAGTCCAGGATTATATATGGTTTCCACAAAGTCTTTTTACAATTTAAAAAATGTATTCCAAAATGTATTCCTTGACATGTTCGGTCTAACAGAGCCTCATCAATGGTGGCAATGGCATCAGTGATATTTTACTTTAGATCATTACTAGAAAGTAAAGACACAGATTATAATGTCACATTAGGCTTATTATATTGCCTCAACCCTTAAAGGCATGGCCCTTAAAAATGCTCAGAAAATCATCTTTCATTGAAAAAGCATTTCAGATTCCCCACACGTATGATAATACAACCAAGTCCCACCAAAACAAATCAACTTTATCAGTTCTTCTCTGAGTTATGTAAGTATGAAATATGGAAACAAAGAAGTAAAGTGCAGTAGAATGCATATTTAAAGTATTTCCTGACACCCCATAATTGTTTCTAAAGATTAATGAGTTCTCACAGAAAAGAAATAAATCAAATATCTTGCAGAAGCATTTTCTGCAGGCTGCAGCACCGCGAACGCTCCTTCAAGTGATTGATGGAGCAGCCTGGGCGAGCGGCGCTCTGGCACGTCACCAAACACAGTTTCACTGTAAACATTAACAGGTTAATTAAATAAGAATTGAACATCTCTGCCCCTCGCGACCTCAGGATTTTTGTTTAGTGTGACAGCAATAAAATGAGATCAGCATTCAGACGCTACAGTTTTGTTCAAGCGTCCCTTATTGAAGCTAATTAAATGGGATTGTCATTAATCTTTCGTGTATAGGCCGCCTGAAAATGAAAGCTGTAATTAAAATAATGGGCTATAGGACAGGTTGTGGAGTCTTGGCTTCAAGGTTGATGTTTTTTGATGGCAGTATGATGGAGGAACAAAAAGGAACTTCAGCCATAACCCGACTTGTATCTTTTGAAATGCTCTTTTAATGGTCCTCTGTATATAATCTTTATTAATCCAGCAGAATCTATGCTGTACACACTCTAAATGATCACCAGTTACCAGCTGAATGAGCTCTTTTTTTTTGGAAAGTTGAGTATTTCTGTATTATATCCTCTTCATTTATAAATAAAGGTTTGTAGAGTCACAGGAAATGCTAACAGCTGGCTGATCAGCATAAAGCCCTCATCATGTTTTTTCCTCAAAGAATCTGTGTTTGAATGAGCCACGGCATAAAATTCAGCCAGCTGGGACACTGAAACAGTCTTTAAATATTTAGGGTTGTTGTTTTTTTGTGTTTAATCATTTAAAATCTTGAATAGTTCAAGCTTTTTGGGCACAGTCGGGACCATGACATGTTGGATTCTGCAGATCATCTGTGGATCAGAGTGCTGTTCTGCTTAGGGTTGCAAAGGGGTGGAAAATTTTCATGGGAATTTTAGCTCAAGAATATTGAACATTTTCAGGTTTTTGTTGCTGTCAACTTAAATGATTTTTTTTCTCTAAATGTTCACATAAAATGTTCATAAAATTATGAAGGACGTGATGTTTTAAGAAAACATCATGTTTTCTTGACGCAGAAAGTGAGGCTTTCAGCTTGGGTGAATTTCTCAGTACACCAAACAAAACAAAAATACCTGATTTTATTATAAGTATGATTCATTCTCAGAAGTATGTGTGCAGTCATGTTAATGTAAGAGGATAAATGAGCATGTATCATCCTTATTTAATAAAATGAGAGTTCAAGCTGTTTTTATTCAATGCAGTGTTGACTGAGAATCGCCACATGAATGCAACAAGTCAAATTCCTGCATTTGTCTATTGAAACTGAGCTTAGTGAGCCGTGTTTTTGAAGTATGCTGGTTTTGTGATGTTGCTGAAAACACTTTTTGAATGTTAACTAACAGGCAGACTGATTTTAACTGTTGAGTACCAGCTGGGATTGGCATTTGGCTGACTATGATTATGATAAACAATAGCAGGTTGTGTTTTCTTTCTTTCTTTCTTTCTTTCTTTCTTTCTTTCTTTCTTTCTTTCTTTCTTTCTTTCTTTCTTTCTTTCTGCACCAGTATTTCTATGATCTGTGAAGGTAGATGCAACAATGTGATCTTTCTGCAGAGTAAATCTCAGGCAGATGAATGGAAAGAGGTGAGTGAAGTTCAGGCGTAAAAGGAAAAGATTAAGAGGATTTTGCTCATTTCTCTAAACTGCTCTTATTTGTAGTTAATGCTACAGGTATAGTTTCTCCTGTACACACAGTCTCTGTCCTTTGATTTGGTTTCATTCTGCTGAAGTAGTAAAAGATGAAACTCTTCCCCTGCAGTGAATTTCTTGTTTCCAGACTCTTTAGACAACTGAAAACAGTGGTGTCAGTGGTTAAGCCTCATCTGATCTTTTAAATCCTATTAGCTGTGGCTTCTTAGATCATTCGGCCCAACACTGATGATCATCCCCAAGTGGACATTAAAGGTGCCAGGCTTTAGCCTCATTCTCTAGGACCTCCTAGAAAAGCTCTGCCCTACTTTGTTTATCATATAATACCCTGATTTTTTTTACACTGAAGTATATATTTATTTTATTATTCATGATGTCCTTTTCTTTCTGTACAGCGTGCTCTTCTGAAGTTCATATCAATTCAACCCCTGCTAGTTTGTGTGGGATCTGTTGGTTTGATGTTCTGATTTTTTCACATTTAAAGCACAGACTTATAACTCTCTCTCTCTCTGTTCACACTGCTGACTTCAGTCAAGTTTAAAGCTTTGGGGATTCCTCTGTACCAATCACAGATATTTTTGTTTAGGTGAAAGCTTTAGGGGAGACTTTCTGTGTGAAGTTTTTCAGTAGGCATCTAAAATTCACACTGTCCCACATACCTTATAAAAAAAAACCTGCCTCTGCGCAGGCAGGCTTTCTGAGATTCTCATAGAGCTACAGAGAGTCAGAGCACGTATACCAACAGAACTTTGTAACATCACATTCCCAAATTCTTTAAACATCCAAATCTGCTCTGGAGGGCTGTCTATGACTTTTTAAGCTTTTTAAAAGAGCATTTATGCTTTTGAATATTTTCTTTAAATATTTCTAGTCGCTTTTGTCACTTGAGATGGACTACAGATGGAGTTCATCCTCTAAATTAGTGGTGACCAATATAGGTGTTGCAGGGTCATGAAATGCCTTTCAAAATCCAAACTATCTACAATCTCATATTTCATCCATTATTGCTAAAATACAAGAATTATTTCATCTGTTTTCAATGTTTTTTGTCCCCTAAGTTGGCTAAGTTGAGATAATGATGGTAACCATGGTTGTAGATTCATTTTGATAAAAGAACAATTTGTGCAGAAAGGTTGTCTATTTTTATACAGATCAGCTAAATTATATAGTATAAGCCTTTTTTGTTGATTGTTTCTGTGTTTGGGTTGACCTTAAAGTGTATTCCCATGGCAGGAGTCGCCAGTCTAGTCGAGATGAAGGAATTTACATGTCAGATAATGTCTGTCCTTAAAGTCCCTGCAAAGGTCTTTCAAAGTGATTTTTGTAAAAGTTTCACTGGATGTATGCCGGATTTTAATCCACAATTTAAATAAGATTATCAGCGTGAGGTCACGTTAGCTCTGTTTGGAGTTGGTAGAAACTACAAAATACTGAGTTCATAAAGTTTGTTTGTTGTCACGTTTCAAATCCTACTGCCATGTAACAACAAATAAACACATCGCTTCTTCACTTTGTATCCTGTAAAATGTTGTCTTGAACAAAGAAAAGTAGTGTTAAAAAGAAGATATGCTCTCCATTCATTTGCTTCATAACAACCACATGCCTTGTTAAGAGTCACGTCCTCGCAATAGTGGGTGTTTGTGCTCATGGGAAATGGAGTCTTAATCCTGGAATAGCACTAGCTTTTCTTGATAGTCCTCACAGCCCCTTTAAATTAAAGAAACTTAGAAAAATTAACATTTGATTTTTTTTCACATTGCAGCAGCTGAAAACAGTTTTTTTAAATTTCATTTAGAGAGTAACTGGATAGAGAATTAGTTGAAATCAGAGCTAGCTGAAGTTAATTTAACATTTTCTATGGAGTCTATAAAAATGAGCTTGACTAATTCATACCAGAACTCACTCACTTTGTCCCCTAAACAAACTAAAAGTCAGACTTCCTCAGTCTGCAGCTTTGCTTTGCTTTGCGGTAGTGATCAGTAAACCTTTGAATGAATAATAGATGAGGGACAAGGATTGAGACTCATGTGTTGCCTCTGCTGCATTCAGTTATGGTTAGCCCTCACTGTAAGCATCCCTCTGCTGCTGTTAAGTCGACTGCACTCTTTGATCAATCCTGGATCAATATCTCCTCCCGGCTCGGGTACAGTTCCATAATACCACAGTTTCCCCTCCTCGCCATTGTTTTCTGTCTTTTCAGGAACATTACCCCTGGAGTACTCCTATTTTTTTTATTCTTTCCCTGTACAGCTGACCCACTGTGTGAATCCATGTATGGTCTTCACCTTTACACATCCCATATGATTGATTTGAACTCCTTAGGGCATGCTGCAGAGGTGCAGGTTAGAAAACAACAAACATCACAACTTTTTGGTGACTTGGACTGCGACTGACCTTTCAAGCTTGTTCTGGGTTTTGTTGGGCAGCGTACAAAGAAAGAGTAAAAAACAGTGTCTCAGTTATTGATCTGAGAGCTGTGTATTTTTTATTCCATCCCAGAGCTCCTCTGTTGTCCTGTTGAAATGTCCTGGAGCATAAACTCTACAATAGTACCAGAGACATTCATCTATAGCTGTGCACATCAGACCTGAGCGTAGAGGAGGTCAGTGAAAGCCAATTTACCTTCAGGGATCAATTAACTATCACATTACTGCTGCTAATCTACCTGCGATGGTTCCCAATATGCTACTCGCTCTCTATGTTAAGGGATTTACTCCTCGATGTGTATCCGGGAAAGCTGTGTTCACCTTCGCAAATTCTTCTCTAAGCCTTTCATATTTTCCGGTTTGAACCACACGCATCATGGGAGAGGCTGCAGTATGCTAAAATTCTGCTTCCTCAGTCACTTTATTCTCTTCTAAGCCATCCAATTTCTACCAAGTGCAGTTTCCTCTGATCTACTCCATGATAATCTTCTCAGGATTTGAGGGGAAAATTGAAATTCTGATTCTTTGCAAATTTGTTTGCTTAAAAGTGATTTACCTGAACTGTTGGTTTATTCAGAGAGCATGCTGATGTGCGTTTTCTCGTCCTCCACCAAGGACAAATCGAGGGACTGCGTTGTTAATGTTTTCTGAGCATCTCCATGTGTGCTGAGTCTTTTTATTATTATTATTATAATTTTGACCTCTCGGTATCTGAGTACAGGTTCACTCCTATTTTAAGTTTAATCGTCAAAAAACCTCTGCTAGTTTTCTTTTAATGTCCTTGCTCCTTCTTACCCCCATTGCATCAGACTTTGATACCAGCTTTTACATTGTAAATTAACAGAAAAACGGTTTTCTTCTGGTTTAGGATTTTACCGTCTTGTAAGTTGTTACTGAGCTTCTTCTGCTCTCTTAAATGAAATCCTCTCTCCGTTGCTCACTGTCATTACGCTGCCCTAAGAGGAGATGTGTGAGTCAGCCTCTCTGCATAACAACATTTGCAAACCGTACCTCTGCTGGGTAAAGCCTCTTTGCGGCAGCATTGATAACCAACAGCCAGTACCTTGAGGAAATACTAAGGAGATGTAGTTCAAATGACTGTGCAAAGGCCAGGGATCTATTTTTTCTCCTCTCCCACAGCGTTAGCCAGGAGAAATGCTGATGGTATATCATGTCGCTGCTGCTTACATTTGTGTCAGGATGCATTCTGGGATGCTTTTCCTTTCCCAGTGGGGTTGTGTTTACCTGGGGCGCAACTGACTCCTGGTTGTAGAGACTTTGCAGCAGTGACTGACCTGTGTTTGGGACGAAATTGTTCCTGTGCTGCAGTATAATGAGTAAAAGTGAGGAATCCCACCTGAAAAAAAGACTGAGATAAGCAGAAACTTCTTTCTTCTTTTTGTTTTGCCTCTCTCATCTCCAAAAATAATGTTACATTTTCACAGACACGCACACTTGCTAGACTGAGATATAGGTTTGTGTTCGGGTTGTCAGCGCATGAGGAAACAGCATCAAAATAAAATCATGTTTGGATTTGAAAATGTGTTTCAAGTTGAGTTACTTGAGTGAGTATTTTCCACAGATGAGCAGTCTGTTTCTATCAAAGGATGTCTGTTGCTTTGCTGTTTTTACTGAGATGGTATTTTAGTGATGCTTGATTCCAATTTGACATCACTTTCCCCCACAAACCTCTGAAGGGCATCTTACGAGTGAGTCACCAAAACAATATTGTTGTTTAGTTTAGGATTCAGCCATGAACAAGATACTGAACAGCTTTTATTTTGATGGGTAGTTTCATACATAGACAAACATACTATTGCTCCTACTCAGTCTTTTAAAGGGGCTGCAAAGACTACCAAGCAAAGCTAGTGTTCTTCTGTGATTAAGACTCAGTTTCCCATGAGCAATAGCACCCACTGTTGTGGGGACTTGACTTTTACTAAGGCATGTTTGTTTTAAAGTAAATTAATGGAGAACAGATCTTCTTTTAACTCTACATATTTTTTGTTCAAGACAACTTTTTACAGGTTACAAAGTGACAAGGTAAGGTATTCATCAACAGTTATGTAGCGCTATTTTGAAACGTGACAACAGTCAAACTTTTTAAACTTAGTTTGTTGTGTAGTTTAGTAGCTGGTTATGTTCAGTACTACCCACACCCCAGTGATCTGAGACGTGTCTGTAATATGTAACGTTAGTGAATCTTGGTTATGCCCTACAAGTGCTCATCTACCAACTCCAACCTCACCAAGCAGAGCAAACATAACCTGGCTCTTAAGTTTATTGAAGCTTTCTTCTGCTCTTTTGTACTTTTTCAGTCTGACAGTTCAGCTCCAGTTTCCACAATCACTACAAAATGATTAATTAATAATTTTCATCAGAAAAAAATAGATCTCTCCTCTCACTACTAAACTTCATCAGCCAATGTTGTGTTGTCATAGAGACCTCAGCATGCTGTAAATCAGTCCGGTCCTGTCTGACACCATCAGGAAGCTAAGAAATAGCATTTTGAAATAACCTGAATTGGTACTGATAATAAGATTTTAGCTGTAGATTACAATCAGGCATATATCTATAAGTAAGACTTTTCCAAGATAACTTAAAAAGTCCTCACAGTCCCTTTAAAACCTCTCATTGGTTGACCACTAGTTTTAACTCATCTAGATCAGCAATTCTCGACTGGTAGGTTGTGACCCAAAAGTGGATTGTTGACCTATTTTCAGTTGATCGTGAGCCTTTGTCTGGGGAAAAAAAAAAAAAAAGATTAAATGTTAAGAAAAAATCTTGCGCTTTTATTTTGAAGAGAATATTTTAATGCAGTGGAGTGACTTCTACTTACATATCTCAATAGTAGGTGGCGATGATGCCTTGTAATGCTAATTGACACCGTCTATTTCATAACATAGAAGAAGACCCACAGAATTTATTTGGCACAGGAAAGCATGAAACCATCAAAACTGAGACAGCATCAGGAAACAAAACACTTTTTTGTTATAAAGATAAACCTGTTGAGTACTTTGGAAGACGACTTCATGACCCGAGGACTTCATAAAAGTGTCTTTTCACGAAAAGAAATGGAGAAATTGATCATTTTCCTCAGTTTGGGTCAAGGTTGGTCGTTAAGGGATGATGGTGGGTCCTGAAGCCAGACCACTTGAGAACCATTGATCTATGTGATTATGTGTAAATGACTTCAGGTAAACAGTGCTGTGAATAAATTCCTCAGCAGCATGTGTTTGAAGGCCTAACGCCACACATGCTGAAAACACCAACCCCCCGTATGTCAAACGCAACATACAGCACATTTTTAGCACCACTAAGATGTATTCTGTGAAATACCTTCCGAGCCATTGTTAACCAGACCTATTTAGAGCCAGGGACAAGCATGTTGGATTACCAACAGCAGCAACAATGTGAATACTTAGGCTTACTCCTGGGTGGAGCGTGCTTTGGCAGTCGACCAAATCCCAGCCTAGGTGTTAATACGTTGTGTCCCCCATTGGGACAAAGCCCTGCGCACACATGCTCATTTCTATGGAGATGAGCTGCATCTCTTATCAGGCAAACATGCAAAGTCATATTGCTGGCTGCAGCAGGGAGACGGCCTGTTACTGTGGCGAGGACTTTCATGGCACGAACACAATCTTTGCTCTATTCCCCACAATCATCCTGTGATCTAGTCCTGCTGCGACAGGGAAGTCTTTGTCTAACTCAAAACAAATCAGAATATAACAAAAAGAACTTGTTCATGCTTTGTTATATGAGAAAACATCTTTCCTTATATGTAGTCTACCTTGAATAAAAACAGCTTGTGTTTGAGGGAGTGAATCAGAAGCAGTGAGTGGTGTAATTGGAAGTTGGTGTATTTGCGATTTGAATCATCTCTTCGTCGGGTTATTATTTGTACAATCTTAAACCATTGAATGTTGCAAATCTGGATGGATAACAAGTGAAAGAGCAGCAGAATTATTAATTTTTATAGCAGCAGCTATTTCACTTTGGCAAAAGTCGACTTCATCTTTTGCACCTCTTTGTAGCTATAATTGGAAAGAGCGGTTCATTCATATTTATTAAATTTAGTGGGAAAAGTTTATCATGACATTTTCTCAGCCCGTCTCTTTTTCTTGTGTTATCAGATTGTAATTTAAAAAGCAGTGGATCAGACATTTATCATAAAGAAGTAGCTCATAATGTCTCATCTGCTTCATTTGACCCTTTCTTTCTTTCGCACATGTTCCAGTTCATGGCTCTCTCTCTGAAATCTTGGACCATTGTTTGGATCAATGTACCTGGACTCTAGCTGTCATATTTCCCAAGGAAGCGAATGAAAGAATAGACCTGTCTGTATTAGAAAGTACAACATAAACCATTGTTCTGAAAGCATCAACAAACACTGAGACTTCAATCCATGTTTTATGACGTATAACAATAGGCTCCCAAAGGGTAGGTGTTCTCTGTTCAAACTATTTTTCGTTCCATCTCTGCCAGTGACAGAACGCACACAGGCGAGAGTAACCCTCTTTATTGGTGAAGCAGAAGGCATCTGAGGTCCGTATTACAGGAACTGACAGATTTATAATTCTCTGTTGCACACGCGCCTCTTGGCAGTTAATGATGTGTGCTGTGAATACAGATTTTTACATCATTCCTGACGAGGCTGCCATTGTTGATGTGATGGTTCTGTTTTAGTTCTGTTTTCATTTACACTTGATTCCCTTTGGTCCTAAAGTGTCGCAGCTCTGCAGCCTGCAGTGTGCCGCTGTGAGATGGTTGAGACCAAAGCTCCTCCTGCGCTCCTGCTTTTTTACAATCCTCAGAAGGTTCTGTTGTTTTGATAAAGATTTGGTGTAATCAATCTCTTAGATGTTTATACTTACTGCTTCAACACACTCCGGGATATTTCCATTTTCTGCTGATATCGAAGCATGAAGGGCTCTGTAAGATCACACCCTGATTTAATGTAGCTGAAGTAAAGGAGGAAATAATGGAGGGCTTAGCGCAAGTTTGGGTTTTGGATTACAATTAATACTGAGGGATCAGCGTAATGAAGGAAGACACCATCCATTTGTATGGCTCATTATCCTCCCCTCCACATTCTAACAGGATCTTTTTATAATTAGTCACTTGGCCATACTTTGTCTGCTGTCTGCTTGTTTTTCCGTCTTGCTCAGTGCACTAACTTTCCAAAAACAGTTTGACGGACTCTCACCAGTTTGCTCTTGAATATTTAGACATGCCTCTAATGAAACATAAGTCGTGCACTTCCTCTGAATCAAATGCCACTTAATGTCAGATTTCCTCAGCACTTAAGTGTGGCTTATACATAAATTCATGAGAGACAAATGGACATCTGGGAAGTTCTTTTTTTACCCGGCTTTAATTAAATAAATTGGAACTGGTTGCTTGTTTTCTCCTTTATTGTCAGTCAATTTAGATCATTTATTTTCCAGTGTTTGTGGCCTGTCATCTGTGATCTCAGATCAAAGTGGCGACTTATAGATAGCTTTTCTGTGACACTGCTGATCCTGAATGATTTAAATTTACTGTGGCTACTTTGACACCATGAACACAGTCTGCATAAAACTTAGAAGTCTCTCTGATGTCACCCGTTGGAGTTTTGAAGCCTGTTGATGTCCTTCTTTGAAACGCTGACCCAGTTTTACTTACTGTTGACTGAACACAGGCCAAAGGAGTGGGCTTTTAGCCTCCAAGCTAACAACTACAGTTACAGTACTTGGCCTGTTGGTCAAGTCAGGCTTTCCATAATTATGAAAAACTTGTATCAGTAATGTCTGAAATAATGTGAAATAATGACATATAACAAAATTCACCCTCCTGGGCAGTTATGGCAAAAATTAAGATCACGATTAATTGAAGCTTCTGCCACCATTTTGGTTAATGCTCGATTATCCCACTCTCAACTCTGTTCATTCTGTAAATATTTGTATCATTCCTTTAGACATCTGCTTTATAACATCTGGCACTTGTTGTCAGGAGCTTATCAGCAGTCTCTCTCTTTTTCGTGTCATGCACTGTTCATATTCGGTAACATGATGTTGCTCCAAGTGTTGAAAAAGATTAGATATGTTACCTTTGGACACAGAAACCATTTTTCTGCAGCGTTTGCGCTTCACTACTTTTTGGTCGATGTCATCCTTATTGTAGCCAAAGTGTGTCCAAATAACTGACACAGAGTTTTGCCAACTCCTCAGTAAAGAAAGTCTATGACTATATGATATAATAAAATGAATATAAAGAACTTTCTTCTGTCACTTCTTGTTTTGTTAACATCACAGCTAATCACCAGTGGCATTATCAGATCTTGATCACGTGATTAACCCTTTGGGTACCGAAACTTGGCACCAAGAGTCAAGGCATTTTTTTAATAATCTGTACTACCGAAGCATTTTGGTTGGTGCCATAAGAGAACCGAAGCTCGGTACCAAGCCCTGGGTCCAGAGGGCAGTCCAGGTCAGAACTGGACTTCTTCACCAGTATATTCAGTCTCATTCCCCGTTTGTGTCTGGTGTTAGCTCTGTTAGCCATGTCTTATTGAATAGCATGATGCTACTCCAGAAGACAACTAAAAAAGATAAGAAAAAAGGAAGCGATGCTACTACAACAAGCAGCCACTTGGGTGGCACCTAGCAATATATAATATTTGTGTATTATATTATATTATATTATATTATATTATATTATATTATATTATATTATATTATATTATTAAAAGATAAAAAATAAAAAAATGAAACAAAAAATAATTTTAGTAATAATCTATTCTTATTTAAGACTCTGAGGCTTATGTTATGAAAACAATAGACTTTATGCATTATTTAGATTATTTATATTCTAAGCAGTTGTAACTAACTGTCAGTTTTGACGTTTTTTCAGCTCATTCCTGAGTTGAACTCAAACTCTTGTGGATCCACCCTTTTACTGAAAAATCATCCATTAAGTCCATCAGGACTTGAAATCTTTCTCATCAAAAAGGACATCATTAACATAATGAATTATGCACCATCAGATTACTTTATGATTCATTTCTGACTAATCGGTATCAAGTATGCAGGCCTACATGCTGTAAACAAAAGAACAGCAGATGTAAAATGTTTCACACCGCACTGCATATCTTTGCGGTTGCCTCTCTATGTCGTACGCACGGCCACATTGAATCCCAGCACTAAGCAAAGGCTGGATGCTAAATGTGTGTCTCTGGCTAATGCTATTAGTTGTGGGAGTTGGACTGCTTTGAAAGGAACATCTGGCTTGGAGAGCCTCACTGTTGCTCCAAAGTCTGGAGCAGAGGAGGATTACTGCCGTGGCATTTGGTTGAAGATGATTCAGCATGGAATTAGATGGCCTATATGGAGCCCAGCATGGGACAGTGTGCCAGTCTTTCTCTTCTTCTTAATGTGAATAGGAGCAGGGAAAGGCTGTGGAGATGGCTGAGTCCCTGCATCATGCTCCAGACTGATAATACATGCTTTGATTAATGTCTGAAGACTTTATCTTCTATTCTCTGGCTTTAAGCAGAAATGCCCCACGCTGGACACAGCTTAAGCCTCGCGCTATCAATCGTGTTGACCATATTTGGTTTCTTAGCTGGATGGTCATGCAGTGTGTGGCTTTTTTGAGGCTGCAGGCTGTTTTTTTATTTTATCTATCTGCATTATCTGTACCCCATCCCAGAGTCCCATCCCTCCCCACAGGCAATATCCTCACCACACAGAGGAGGTGGAAGAACACATGAATAGTCCAAGTGAAGTATTGTAAACATTGAAGAAAATGTGCTTATGGTTAGAAAAATGATTCACATGCATTAAATGTTATCAATAAATACACACAGTTAACATCATTTGAAAATTAATGAACTTGCTTATAGTAAAAGTCCAAAATGCAACATTTTCATGAATCCAAATCTCATGTAAGGACTGAGAAAGTCGAACAGTCTTGTGGAATGGCAGGACAATATAGGTCATACAGCTTCTACTGCCTTTGAATGAGGAATTTGCATAACACCCAGCTGTTAATTCTGTTGCAGAGGTTACTTTCTGGATTATTAAAATGATATTTGTTCAAACAAAATAAACACAATGAATACAACCTCGCTCGTCATATTCATGTTGCATTACAGAAGAGCTTGGCCCAAGTAGTGCTGCACGATTATCGCAATCGCAACCGCAATCGCGATGTCAGCACGTGCGATTATGTAACCGCAAAAGATGTGCGATTGTGCGATTATTCAAAAAAAAAAAAAAAAAAAAAAAAAAAAAAAGAGCGTGTGTGTGTGTGTGTGTGTGTGTGTGTGTGTGTGTGTGTGTGAGTGAGAGAGCGAGCGTAAGATGACCAATCATGGTCATCATGATATGTTCAGATATTAATTCGATAATTAACGCGGGGGAAATTAACGGCGTTAAAAAATGACGCATTTTATCATATTTTATTTTATAGTCTATATCACACAGAACGGTTCTCAGTGCACGAGTCTCTGGCAGACGGATTATAGCGACGCACTGAGTGATGGATAACACTGATGACAGCGCCTTGCTTAGCTCGGTGGATGGAAAATTTACTTTTAAAAAACAGTCGGATGGAAGCCTGGATTCACATATACTCCAGCGGGTCCGTCAGCGCGAGCTACTTCACACTGCATCCGTCTTAGGAGCGGAGCGCAGCTCAGCGTACTCACAGCAGCTGGATACACAAGATCACAGGAGAACCACATGTTCCCGCAGGAATCACACCCATGACAACTACTTTCATGATATTTAGTATGTTAAACTCACCTGCCCTCCCAGAGCTTCATTAATTCAGTCCTTCCCTTTTAGTCTCTGTTGGTGTCCTTATATAAAGGATGTGTTGTATCGTATATAATTATCTGGTTTTCCGCCTCCAATATAAACTTTTCCTCGTCCATGGCGTCAGATTTCCTCTGGATCTGACCCGCTGATGACTGCTGGCCCTGTGCCAGTTTTGATATACGAGGATAATGTTAGGATCGACAGGCTGAACATGGTGCTTTATTTTGAAAAGACCGGAAACTCTGATCGTTTTTCGTGTCTGTTTTCCTGTTTGGTACGATCTGCTCTGCGGATATTGACGCGTTTTCAAAAAACATCTTTTGAGCAAAATAAACAGGATTTTGTAGTTTTAACTTCTATATGTGACTATTCAATGATTTAGTCTTCTACCAAAATCTGTTTGAAAAGTGTTGCTTCTGATGTTGAATATCAATGTGATTAAAATGCGATTAATTACGATTAATTAATTACAAATGGCATAATTAATTTGATTTTTTTTTTTTTAATCAAGTCCCACCACTAATTTGAATACAAAAAACAGCACTGTTGTGCTGTACATTGTTGTTTGTATACAGAATGTTTTGGATATTTTGAGAATTAGGACACAATTAAAAATTCTCAGTAATCCATCTCCATCAGCCTTTTCCTTGATTTTTTTTCCCCCATGATAACGAAGCAAGTCTGTAGACTCATGACACAACTTTTTTTTTATTAAATCGCAAGCACAATCGCAATCGCAATATTGTCCACCTAATCGCAAATCGCACCTTTTTCCCAAATCGTGCAGCCCTAGGCCCAAGGCGCAATGGCGTAATGTTGTTCTGAAATTGTGATCTTGTTAGTGATCACTTTTATCATTGTTATTGTAGCCATAATTAAGTGGCTGTATACTAGCCCTTGTAGTATTATAAAAATATTCATTGTTCTTGACATACAGTGGTGACCAAAATTGTTAGACCACCTGACAGATCTTGAAATATTGACATTTTTTGCCTCCAAATCCTGATCATGAAACACGCAGATGGTTGCTCTGAGCACAGCAAATTTTGTTTGTCCACCTTTTGCAGCAGTTACAGCAGCACTTGTGTCCGACATAGTGTCGATGTGTTTCCTGAGAACTTCAACACCAATGTCATTCCATGACTTCTGCAACTCAAGCCAAAGGCTTTCCTTTGAATGTTCAATAGATCCATCAACTTTATTTTACAACTCGCCCAAATTTGCTGGATGGGGTTGAGGACTTGAGGGGATCAGGATCATCTTCAGTTGCTCCTATTCCATCAAAAGAACCAGGTGCTTATCCGGTGCTAGCACTTAGTTGGTTCTAAGCACGTTCTTCCAAAGAATCAGTTTGGTTTTCCATCGGCAAGGATCCAAGTTGGAGTCATGTCATTGCGCCAGATAAAAGACAGTACGTCACCACATACTGTAACGGACTAAGTGGGTTGTTAGTGTTAGTTAATGGGGATGTGTTACTCAGGCTCAGTGACTGCATCACCGGCAGTTCAGCAACTAACATCTGAGTGTTGTGTGATTTCTTCTGCTCGTAGTTGTATTTATTTATTTTTTTAATTAACCTTTATTTAACCAGATAGAAAACCAATTGAGATTTAAAATCTCTTTTGCAAGGGTGACCTGGCCAAGAGGTCAGCAGCACACGTCATAGTACAAAGGTCGTTTCAAGAAGAAGTTTATAATAAGAATAAGTTGTGGGATGTGTTTGGGCGAGAGTTACTCAGAGTAATTGTTTTTTGTTTTTTTGTTTTTTTGGCGTGTTTACGCCCAACAGTAACCAGTGTTGAGTGTTCCAATAAACCATTAACATCAAACCTGGAAGTTTGGAATGAGAAACTCAAACAAAATAACAGACCACTCACTCAGCAGCTTTTCTTTTCCTTTTAAAAAAATGCCTGTTTTCCAACATTGATCTTTGGTCACAGTAACCCCGGCCCCAGACGTAGTTGGCACTTCGCTTTGGCCCATCAAAGAGTTGGTGCTTGCTAAACACCAGTTTTAGCACCTGGAGCTGGTGCTTTGTCAGTGGAAACACAGTGCTAATCCAGGCACTAGCCTGGAACTAGCACTTGCACCAGCTCTGTTGAAAAGAGGTAAATATTCCTTTTGATAAACACAATGACCTGAATTTTCTTATGATGGGTCTATTCTGTGATATATGGATAATAATGAAGACTTTGCAGAGGGGCTGGGCAATATGGCATAAAAATAAAATCCTTGATTTTTCCCACAACACTTGATTTACAATTTTAATTGATTTTTTTCCTCTTTAAAAAAAACAAAAACAAAAAAAAAACAACAAAACACTCCCAGTGATACAAAAATTACATGAATCTTACATGCCACTATTTTGTCAAAATATTTCCCCAAACCAAACAGAATTTTCCTCTAGGAGTTAAAGTGTGTATCATAAGATGTTGATTTTGTGGTTAAAACATAGGCAGGTTTGACATAAACACTAAAGGCTGATTATTTTCACAGTATATTAACATGAAACTCTCTGATCAATTTTTTAATCTCATTTAAAAACAAATACAAGCCTTTAAAAGACATTGTGAAAAACATGACAGGGCCTACCATCATGAAAACAACAGCAATCTTATAAATATGCCAAGTGTTCTAATAACTTTGGCCACCACTTTTATAGTTATCAGAATGTCTCAAAACATCTCTACAGAGCACCCTGGAAGAGATGGAAATTTTATTTACCTGTGCTTACATATTACAGTATAATATTTAACACCTCTGTTTCCATTTAAATGGATACACAAATCTTGTCTCCTTCTATGAATGTACAATATGACATTTCACTCCAGACAGGCATCATAGTCTTCTCTTCAAGACAGGATAAAAGTGCTCACTGAAGAGAGTGGCTCCGTATGCCAGGTACACGTTTTCTCTGGCGGCCTATTTTCTCCTAGAAAGCTCTCTGTTGTCATTATGCTCCCGACATGCCTGCCTCCACTCAATTTAAATATGGGGCTCTATATAGCAGGAGAGAATCGAAGTGTACTATTAAGTTCATGGACATCTTTTGTGAGCTCATGAATATGTCATTTCAAACCAAAAGTGGTGCTGCTGGTTTTCTTCTCCACCACAGGGCTGTAATTGCTTTCACCAGGTGTCCCCGATCTAAATCAACAAATCCAGACTAGATAGCTAGAACCAAAACCAACAGTTTTGTTTGGCAATCACTCGCACAGTATGACAGGTAAATAGAGCATTGAAGTCAATTATCTATACATAAGGCAGAGGTCCCTCTACCCAGAATCCCTCATTATCGCTGAGCTTGTACAAACACATTTTCCATATTTCATGATGAAAATACCAGAGAACATGCATCGTTCTCTCTGAAATGTGCTGTACTGCCTTTTTGTTTTTGACAGCTGTTTTTAAAGTTTCAGTTTGCATAAAAAGTTCGTTTTTTTTTCTCTAGTGACACATTGCCTTTGGTGGCTGCAGGTCTCTGTTAACCTTGACTGACCACTGTTTCACCACACGGGACTGTGGGTACCGGATGGGGATGGAAGGTGAGGAGAAGTTCAGGACAGCCTCGTGGCTACTCCGGTGCAGGAGAGGACAGCAAAGTTAAATCCACGTGGCAGCTGCGGCTGCACTTTGCAACAACAATGTGTTCCCAGTGTAGACGTTACAGTGATTAGGTAGCTCTTCACCACAAACAATAGGAATTGTCCCCATGGCTACAGCCCGGCTGTGGTCATTGTTATCGCACCCAATCAGCCGTGAAGCTCTGCGACCATTACTCACAGCCTGCAGATGAGGTGTGTAGCTGTTCTCTTTTTTCCCCTGTTTAAAAAGGCTCTCTATTACTGCCATAACTTCAGCTTTCCCAGCCTCAGCTCTCTCAGCCTTCTCCTGACAGTCTCAGCAAACATCAATATGATTGAGTTTTTTATAAATAGCCTGTGCTCATGATCTCCCCAAATGTCCACCGACCATTGACCCATGAGTCAATGTTCCCCGCTCTCCCTGCCCTCTTCACAGCGGTGTCTGATCCACTTCTCTGGAACACATTTCTCTGCCTGACTTTATTAAGAGTTTTAGACAAATTAGTGAGCCTCTGCTGGCCCAGAAATGTCCTTGAGGCTTAAAAGTAAATTTGCACTGCCAAGTCTAACAAAGTTGTACATCAAATCTCATGACAGCCCAACACTGCTCAAATCCCCAGTGATGCCGGGTCATTGCTGACTCATCTTTTCTGTCTGACAGCCACCTGTGGGCTCTCTGTTTTTATGATAGAGTCTGTCCACTTTTTGGTTGTTGAGGCTGCAGCAGCAGACAAGCTTGAAGAGACAGTGACCCTGAAGGGATAGGTTCTGCTTTCAGATCACTGTTACAGTCACCAGCTTATTGAGCACCAGTTTCTTAATTGTTAGACCTCTTCACCCTGGAATGACAGCAGATAAAGTCTGTGAAAACAAGGCACTGTGTTGAGTTTCTCGAAATCCACAGACAGTCTGTGTCGTTATGTGAGAATTTTCGGTGTTTTCGTGAGTACGTACTTCCATGTGCCAGACAAAAATGGAGTAGCAAGTTCCTCACCAACTCGCAAAGTTTTTCTTCAAAAAGTTCCTCCATTCTTTGTCTCACTAGAGCTACGTATCGGGTGGTAACAGCAACAATGCCCCCAAGAGTCGGGTGGTACTGCTCTATTTGGTCCATATCCGTAAGCTATATGGAAATGTGCAGAATAAACAGACAAAGTGAATGTTTGTTTTCTCCGCTTGCCATGTCCACGATACACACACCTCGCTCCACAACTGTCCTGCTGCAATACTCCTTCGCCTCGTGTTGCGCATGTATATGATCGGAACCGCACACACAAGCGTTCCAAACTGAGTAGTAAACAAAGAAAAAAAGAAAAATCATGTGATCTGAGCAACGCACTCCAGACTGAGTCAGGTTGACCTGATGTTTGGATTTTTTTCATTAACTGTTCCACCCTTACTTGTTCGCCACGGTAGCACCGTGCTGCCAACTTTTTTTCCCCTTATTTCTTGATATAAAGCTGCATACACATTTGTCATTTTCTCTTAACTTCAAGTGGAGAAATGTGGCTCCTGAAAGGTACATGGCCTATTAGGTTGATCGTTTAGCAGACAAATCAATCCCTCTTTTAAGATTTAAACATTACATGAAAGATAAAAGGCAGAGTTATCCTCCCTCATTAACCATCTTTGGCCGAGGAGTGACACCGGCTGCAGAGCAGAGAGCAAACAGCCAAGTTTAAATTTGGCCAGTCATCACTTTACTCATGCAGTAAATGCTAATTAACAACAGCTGATGTGACCTGTCACCATCGTTTGTCATTTTAAGCAGTAGAAGCGACTGTCTGTGTCAGTGCTGGCTAACTGCGAGACCCTGCTGCATGTCTGAATACACAGCTCTGTCTGTACTGAATGCTATGAATCTGTTTCTTTCCCAGTTACTGTGTGTGTCGTGTCTGATGGAAATGTCTGCATTTTCACATCCCACACTGACAAAATACAACACACTATCTTCACAGCACATCATGGATTTTTGAGTTTGCAGCAGCCATGTTGTGACAGAGAGGTCCTGTTCATCCACTCCCTCTGACAGCCGTCATTTATCTGAGTGGGAATGATTCTACTGTCCTGCCAGCACTCGTGTGTGTTTCAGATTTCCACCAGTGTTCTGTCGCTGGTTTACGAGATTGAGTGTGTGACCTGGTATATGTTGGGGTGGGAGATGTCACTCGAGGAAAAGAAGGATGAAGCAGCAGAACAGCAGAAGGGAAGAGTGGAAGAAGAGCAGAAAGTATGTTCCACACAGTTAATCAAGCAGACATTACAAACCCTCCAGCTTCCATAGACACTCCACAGCTGCTCAACTCCATCAGTGTGATTAAAGTACACACATTCAGTCCTGCAAAAAAAATGTTAATGCACACTGAAGATGGAAGTTGAAAATGAGCAAGAATGTTTTTTTCCTCCATTACAACAAGTACAACATGTGCAACATCATTTACTTTAATGATCTGGCTGCAGTTAAACAGTACCCTATAACATTTAACACTTCTATGAACATTACTGTTTTCCTACAAAGAGCTTCTCCTATAAAAGTCTACAGGACTCATTTTAAATACAAAATACCTAATTTGATGGAGCTATGATATTAAGTCAGGCTGTTGTAACTTTTTTAAAGTGTTGTCTGTAATAAACCTGAAATTAATCCCATATCTATCTATCTATCTATCTATCTATCTATCTATCTATCTATCTATCTATCTATCTATCTATCTATCTATCTATCTATCTATCTATCTATCTATCTATCTATCTATCTATCTATCTATCTATCTATCTATCTATCTATCTATCTATCTATCTAGGTCTTTAAGAAAGTAATAAAAAATGTTCTAAATTTGTATTTTGGTCAAAAAACAACTTCTTAAAGTAACAGTATTTGATGACTCACTGTGTTTTGGCTATATGATACATCATCCCTAAAAAGTTTCAATGAATGATTGTTTGTCATTTAAAAATCATGTAATAACTTTTTTTCACTGGTATTTTAGTCCAATATTTAGTCAGAACATGACCACCTCAAAACATTTCCAAGGACATTTTCATAAGGTGACTCCCCCCTGCCCATCTAACCCTCCCTGTATCTTCATTGGCTAAAAAGAAAAAAAAAAAAAGAGCCAAAAGTGAATTTATTCAACATACCTTACCAATCCAACAAAACATAATAAATAGATAAATTATTCATTCATCCATCTTCTATACCGCTTATCCTGTTCAGGGTGGTGGGTGTTTGGAGTCTATCCCAGCTGTCTTAGGGCAAGAGACAGGGCACATCCTGGACTGGTCACCAGTCAATCACAGGGCTGACACACAGAGACAGACAACCTTTCACACACACACTCACACCTACGGGCAATTTAGAATCGCCAATTAAACTGATGAGCATGTTTTTGGACTGTGGGAGGAAGCCGGAGTACCCGGAGCAAACCCACACATGCACGGGGAGAACATGCAAACTCCACACAGAAAGGCCACCGGGCCAAACGGGATTTGAACTGATGACCTTCTTGTTGTGAGGCTGCAGCTGAAATTCATTTTACATGATGTGGGAGATCAGTCCTTGGGCATTATCCACTTTAATATAGTCCAAGAATGGGCTCCATGTTTTCAGAAATGATTCCTGGTGTCCTGAAAGTCTGAATATGACTTGTTCATAGCTCAGGATGTTGGTCATTAATTCGATCCAGGTTTATAGAATGAAGGTGAAGTCGTTTTCCACTTTCCAACAACTGTCTTTGTCCTGTTAACATGGCTGGTCAGCACCGTATTTTTTCCAAGATCACACATCTTAGATTTACTAGAAGAATTTCCAACGTACATAGTGCCAGATTTATTAGTTAGAGATTTATAATAGAGTTCATTTATTATAGAACATGTATACAAGCGTTCAGTTTAGTTTTGACAGCGCCAACATACACCATCATTTCTTAGTTTGAGCGTAGGCATCTGCTTGGGGTCCAGTAGGGTTTATGGAGGATTTTATAATTGGTGAACTGTGTATGGACCTCTTGAGCAGGAATGTGCCAACTAGTTGTGATTTCATCCATTGTTGTTCTTCAACATAATCTCCAATATTTTTCTCCCAAGCCACTTTTGGACTCCCAAGCTTCGGTGCATTGGCATCTTTGATGAGGTTATAAAACAATGATGTATCACCTTTTTTAAGACCAACATATTGTAACAAACTTTGAATTTTAGTAATTGGGTCATGTCCAGAACACATGACTCAGAGGAGACAGTGGCAGAGTGGGAGATGTAAGAAGTTTTAAAACTCAGGCAGAATTCCCATTTATTCTCCATAAGCTACTTTCTCTGTTTTATCTCAGATGAAAGTGCTCCCTTACCAGAACAGATTCGACACAAAGTTTGTTCCTGACATACTTAGAAAAATGTCTTCAGGAAAAAACATTTAAGCCTCCAGTTACATGTTATATCTTCACTTTTTTGGTTTACTCTCAATTTTAGTGTGTGCATGTTCATGTATTTGTACGTTTTCAAGATTCAAGAAACTTTATTGTCATACTAGAATAAATTTACACATGGACAGCATGAAATTTCACTCTAAAGGTCCTGGAACAATATATAAAAAATAGGATGATAAGAGGAGAGATGAAAGAAAGATGAAAGGATAAAAACAAAACTAAGGCATCTGAATTTAGCACAGCTAAATCTGTGAGGTAGTCTAGTGATTTTTTGCACTCAAGTGATAAAGTGAGCATTTTGAAGTGAGTTCTTTTTTGGTGTCTGTCTGAGCCTCACCAGTGGTGACACTCAGACAGAGAGCAGGGAGGACAGAAATAAAGACAAGATGTGTCTCTGCTTCTTCTGACATCCTATTTGCTTGATTTTCAGATGTTTTCTTGTGCTTAAAAAACAGGAAAGAGAAAATTTAATAATTTGCCTTACAGCATAAAACATTTAGTATTTGGTTGGTTTTATCTTTGACCTGCTTCTTGCTAATATGACACTCCATAAAATACCTACCAGAAGATATTAGCAGGAAAATGTTTGTACTTCATGCTGTTACAAGCTATGTAACTTGATCCTGACAGCACTCAGAGCTAATCCTGCTTTTTCCTTAACAAGTTGAGACATTTACACACACCACACAAAAACTGGATTACCTGAGTCACCCGATTAAAAACAAAATTCTTTATGCCTGTAAGTTTGGCTACTGATTGAATCAAACGCTCGCTCTCAACACTCCCAGTTCAGCTCTGAATAACGCCTCATGCCTCTGATGTTCTGAGACGCCTGTGGAATGACACTTGAGGGGGGCCGACAGTCGGTCGCTGTCAGTACATTCATCCTCAGTCAGAGGGCAGCTGGTGCTTCCAGGTCTGTCACTGCATCCGTGGTGTTGTGGACCATGTGTCTGTGTTTCTGCACTGAGCCGTGTGATTGCCATGTGTCAGAGAGCAAGGCCAAGTCTCACTCAGGGCGTTTGCACATTAGAGGATGCGTGTTGCTTGAGCGACTGTGTCCTGTCCGTCCAGCCCCCTCTGCTCTCTCCACACCTTTCCTCTGAGTCCTAAGACACATTTAAATCACGCCTCTTATCAGCACACAGTACAAAGCTGGTATTAAAGCAGCACTGTTTGCAGCCTACATGGTAATAACAAGGCTCTTGAGCATTTTATGCATCACAACGAACCATTTTCCCTCCAGCAGCTCTTTTTTCATTTGACTCCGACCCAGCTTGTAAATGGGCTGTTAATAATAAGGTGATAAAACGAAGGAACAATGCATATATTTTATTGACCACTTCATTCCCTCACTTATGGTAATGTAGCAGGACAAGACAGAACAGAAAGAGTGGTTTCAGAGACATATACAACACTTGATGTATTACTGCTGGGAACAGGATGACAAACAGTAGATATGACACTGCGAGATCGTCACGTAACCTCGCAGATATGAGTTACAAATACAAAGTATGAATACCTGATCTGCCTGCTGTTTCCAAACTTAGTGATCATAATAAAACTGGTTTATTTTACTCATAGTTGCGTTTTTCTTACATATAGCACACAAAACACATCAGTCAAGGTCGTATTGTGTTGAATAATGGTTGACAAACATTCACTGCATCATATTAATACAAGAAAACATCACGGATATAGCACATGGTGCAGGCAGGGGCCACGGAGTACATGAATCCAGCTCCTGAGTGAAATTGTGCTTATTTATACATCTATAGGTAGACAGAACACAGTGTGCCTTTGTTACAATGTTTAAGTAACACTTGTTGCAGTGTCTGTCTTCTTGCTCTCATCCATCAGGAGCAAAACGACCAACTTTATCTCTGTATAACTAGTTTAATTTGTGGACTTTAGCCCAGTGTGTGATTATAAAAGGATCCAGCATTTGCTCTTTTTGCCCCTTTCTGGGGTTAATTGCTGTGCTTTTTGGAGACAGATGATGTGAAGGGCTCACACTGTGGGCAAACTCCACTGTTGGCACTGAGGGGTGACTGGTGTTTCACAACCATCTGGCTCCTCTGTCTGTCTGTCTAGACTCTGGTTAATCCATCACAGACCTGTCCACAATTAATATATCATCAAGCTTATGCCTATAAACCCTGAAAGTTTATGGATGTAATGATTAGACTTTATTTCTATCCAGTACTCACTGTAATTCTTCGATGGCGGCTTGATCTGAATCACTTCAGATTACAATGTGTCTGAAGAGAAGGATAATAAGATGCAAAATCTACTACAATATCTACTCACTCTCAGGAAAGCATTGTAAAAGTACATTTCTCTGGTTTTATTGGGCTCTTAGCGGACAGTTTAAGCCCATGTTGTAATGAGAAACTGACACAAGAAGCGCTTTTGATTTTCTACTTTTGATCAATAACCAGGACTGTGAAATAAAAAGAAATACCAGCTTCAGCAATTTTCAAAATAAATTTGCTGTTGAGAAATGGTCAACAATAATTCTAAAGCCCTGCTGTGCAGAAATCCTTTTGAGCCAAAGCAACATGATGAAACAGTGTGTCATGCATGAAATAAAACACCACACTGCCTTCTTTTCTGTTTTAATCTAACAGTTTTACTACTTGCTCAGTTCTGCATCGATCCATAAGCAAACAAACCTTGTGTTTGGAGTTTTTAATTTGACTGATCGGTTTGATATCCTGCAGGAGCCCAGCCAGCACTGGCCTGTCTGTAACACTGTCTGGAGTCGATCAGTGCATGTGAGTGAGGAGGATGCATTGTTGATGTTAGTCCATCTTTCAGTGCGTAACAATCTGTTCCGCAGCCTGATGATGTGAGGCAGATTGAGGCTGACAGGTTGTGTTGATGCAACTAATTACACAGCAGATCAAATAAGTCCATAATGGAGCAATCAATCACTGGGCTGAGACCGGATCACACTCCTGCGCACACACATAAACACACACACTCACACAATTTAACACAATGACTGTAATCTTTTTCCTATGACAACTTTTCCAAGAAGCTATAAGTTCATTACATCTCTGATCTGTTCACTTTCAGGATGCAGCCTCATTTCTCACATCTTTACCAAGCGTCTGTTTACTCTGTCTGTAATTCAGCTTTTGGATTGATTTTCTCAACTTGTTCCTTCTGCACTTCAGTGTCAGGAGACTGTCAATAACAGCTTTCCATGCAAATGTTTGGAGCTTGTTCTAGCTGGTTTTTGGTGTTTGATAACCCGTTTGACATTCAGCTGGAGGGAGACGTGAAAAGCACTTTGTCTGTCTGTCTAATATAAACCGAGCATGGCACTCGGCTGTGTTGTTTTATGTTGCTGTGGCTTGGTTCACAGGAGCTTTCAGGGCTTGTAAAAATCTCTGCAGCAGTTGGGGGGGAGGATTGGCTCCCTCTCTGCCTCAGTCGCACAGAGTCCACTCACTCTGGATGTGGCTGAATGTATGCTATCAGTGCATATCACACGTTATGGTGAAGCCTTGCAGCTGACGTGGAGATGAGACAGAATTTTCTTTGTGTTTCGTGCATGTTCACATTCTTTAATGTATGATTTGTGTGTATCGTTCGTCTGCTTTCCTCCAAAGAGCACCCTCACAGTGCTTGAATTATTCATTCCTTTTTCATTTTCTCCCAGCGTGAACATGACGGCTGCGGGTTGAGGTAGAGGTTGAAGTAACCGAGGAAAGATTCACCTCTTTCTGTCCTGACTGGCTGTTCTGTTTATTTTTATGCAGCCTCTCTGAGTGAATGAAGCAGTTTCGAAGCTCATCTAGTCTGGAGTAGCTTGGCTTAACTCTTAGTGCTGGAGGGGAGGTGATGTCACAGTGTCTGAGGTTCAAATGCTGATTTTCAGCCGAACGTTTTCCTCCTCATCAACATTTAAATGCCGGATATCTCTGCCTCTCAGCTTGTAAACCTCAATTAAAGAAGACAAGCAAGAAGAAAGATTCAGTACAATATGTCCTTTCTTTTTAAAGAAAAAAAAACGAGAGAAACTTCCCTTTTTCGAGTCACATTTAAAAGCAACTTAATCATAGCCTGGGAAAAATAGCAAAGCAAAAATACTATTTCTGGGTGTTGTTGATGTCTTTGCATGTTAGAGTTTGAACTTGCACTTGTAGATGTAGTGATGAACTGTGTTAACTGACAATGGTTTTCTGAAGTGTTCCTGAGCCCATGTGGTAATATCCTTTACACAATGATGTCAGTTTTTAATGCAGTGCTGCCTGAGGGGTCGAAAGTCACAGGCATTCAATATTGGTTTTCCACCTTGCTGCTTACCTGCAGAGATTTCTTCAGATTCTCTCAATGTTTTGATGATATTATGGACTGTAGATGATGAAATCCATAAATTCCTTGCAATTGTGCATTGAAAAACATTGTTTTTAAACTGTTGGACTATTTGCTCACGCAGTTGTTCTTTTTCCCTCTCTCTTTGCCTCCCCTCTTCTCTTTCTCTAATCCCAACACAGTCGAGGCAGATGTCTGTCTAACATGAGTCTGGTTCTGTACGAGGTTTCTGCCCGTGAAAGGGAAGTTTTTCCTTGCCATTGTAACTTGCTAAATATTGCAAAGAGCTGTACTCATGGTGGGTTAAGATGAGATAAGAATGTTTATCTTGTCTTAATGTTGGGTATCTGATTGATTGATTGATTGATTGAGTTGTTCACAAAGTGGTGAACCTCGCCCCATCTTTGTTTTTCAATAGCTGAGCCTTTCATGTATGTTCCTTTTATACCCAATCATGACACTCACCTGTTTCCAGTGAACCTGTTCACCTGTGGAATGTTCAAAACAGGTTTTTTTGAGCACCCATCAACTTTCCCAGTCTTTTGCTGCTCCTGTCCCAGCTTTTTTGGAACATGTTGCATGCATCAAATTCAGAATAAGTAAATATTTGCAAAAAAAAAAAAAAAATATATATATATATATATATATAAGTTTTAACAATAAATATCTTTTAGTAGTGTATTAAATTGAATTTGCAAATCATTGTATTCTGTTTTTATGAAAATTTTACACAACATCCCAACATCATTGGAATTGGGGTTGTAGAAATTCCTCCCAGAACTCAATTTGCACTGCCTGTGTTTTTCTCCAGCTCTGAATCTCACTGTGCTGCACCTGCTTCACCAGCAACTAGCACTGATGCTTTCTAATGTTAGTTTGGACATTATTAAAAAAAGGGTTTAGCCATTTAATTGCAAGAGAAAAAAGATTTTGGATGTCCTACAGATATTTTCTAGCAGGTATATCCCATCATAACCAAGGTACAGTAAAAAAAAATTGAAAAAATATATTAAAAAAAGATGAGATGATAGTCACATGAAGTATTTCATTTTCCTTTTTTTAACTGAAGGGTTTTAATCGATTATTTGAAAAATCATGACTCATCCCCTCTGGATTATCATGTTTTTTGACCTTACAGTAACGTAAATGTCACAATGACAAAACGTGACTGCACAACAGCAGGACTACAAGAATAAAAAAAAAAAAAAACAATCAAAGACCAACACAACACCTTAGTGAGTTTTTTGTGAGATTTTTGTAAAAGACTGAGTAAAGTCCACTTGATTCTCCTGCGAGTGATTGCAAGGAAGTTTTATCAGTTTATATCAGGAAACTTGTCTCTTTCTGACTGACATTTTGAAAAAGAGTCATACATATTATTACTTGTTAACCATAAGAGTAAAAGGAAAAGTAGTTGTGTCAAAAAACAAGTTGGATTACAAACTAAAAATCCATTTCCTGTCTGTAATTGGTTACTCGTGTTTTCATTGACACACCCTGAGTCTCCTCAGGATGCATCGTCTACTTTTGTCTGCGCTGTGTTCTGCCTTAATTCGCTCTTTGATTCTCGGCTACTCACATGTAAGGTGTGATGGTTTGTGTCAGCTCACCAGCAGCATGCCTCCTTTTGAATTAGGAGGATTAAAGATCCAGCGAGCGTCTCGCCTGCCTCAGATAAAAATGCAGCTTCACTGATTTCACATTCCAGACGGCATGAGAGGAGAATATCAGGTGAATCCCAGCCACAGGTACATCCCCATAAAGCAGCCGAGACTTCTTCATTTTGATGTAAATAACAGGCCTTGAATACAGGAATGGTTTAAGACTTCCTCATTGGTATTCCACCCAAAGAGGGCAGTGACATAAATTCAAGATGGAGTGGCATATATTCTGACTTTCATTTCATATTCCCGTGTTTTTGAAATCCGTGTGTTGCTGTTTCCTCCAAAGTCATCAGGTGGAGCATATGGAGTCCAGCATGGGATGAGCTTTGTCCTTTTGTCTCCGGGTAATGACCATGAATTTTCCTGGACTGACAGGCCAGGCAGGTGGGTTAGTCAGTGAGCAGTCCAGTAATTACAGCCCACCAAGAAGGGGGGCTGCTCGGCTCAGACATGTGGAAACTGGTAAAGGTGGCTGTCCTGATGTGACGTGGAGGTGAGAGGGGCAGCTGGTGCTTGAAGGAGCACTTCAGGTCGAGACTTATCAGTTGTGTTGAGCCGGGAGGATTGTGTAGAACTCATAGTGATAATGTAGAACCCTAGTGATATTCAGATAGGACACGCATGGCAGCAGACTGTCAGTCACAAAAAGACTGACAAGGCGTCTGTAATATTGGGATGTAAACCTTCAGCTTTGGATATTTTGATTCACATCAGTGTACTGTGTCACTCTGGTTTCAGGAATCATCTGTTTCATAGTCTACCTATAAAACTTTCAAACTTTCAAACTTTCAGTTTGTAAACTGCTGATATGATAGTGAAGTGATATCTGATATTTTGGCCAATATATGAAATAAGAACATAAATATACACAGGGTTGGGCGATATGGCATTTTCAAAATTTTAAGCCCATATCACGATTTATATCTTGATATTTTGCCTCAGCCTTGAGATGATGCTTTGATGCATACAATTGATTGGATTTTTGGATTTTTGTGTATGAGACATGGACAGAAAAAGTCAATGCTGCTGTGCTGCTCTCGCTCCCAGACATTGATGTTTTGTATGCTGTACTGAATGTCGTACGTCTTCGCGTCCCTTCAGTGTGAAAATCGTAATATCATAAATTTTTATCATCAAAAAAAATTCTACCGGTATTATCGTAGATGGTATGATGTGGCACACCCCCACTAAGCATCCTTATACACCAGTTTAGAAACTTGTTGCAGTCACCATTTGTCTTTATCAGTCTTTAATGCAAGCTTTGGGCCAAATAAATGCAGCAGCCCAAAATAATTCTCTGCCTGATTATCCAGCTATTAGACTGTGATAGACATCAGAAGCTGGATTGCGGTGGCACTAGAGGACAGCGGGGCCTGCCTCCTACTCCCACTCCAGCTTGCATACCTTTGAAGTCCTCATGAAGCTGTTAATGTACCTGCACAGAGACATCAGGGTCCGCTACTTGACCCCTGCCTCACCCTGACCATGAATATGCAAAGCACTCAGTTCATTGCTTCTACAAAGGCATCCATAATGAGCCTGAACATCTGATTAACCGAGCTCATCCTGTGGCCATTAAAGGATGTTCTAACCAGTTTCTAGCAGATAATGACGGCAGGGCAGCTTGTGTTGTCGTTCAATCATCACCTGCCAGCCTGTCAACGTTTGTGTCGCCGTCGTCTGATGTCACACGAACAGCACAAAGCCATTTGAACCAAAAACAGATTACAGCTTCCTTGTAATTAAAATATAACACAACACTATTCAGTGTCATATTTTTAACTCGGATCATTTTATTCCTACCACTAGAAATAAATCTGTCTGAGAACTGGCAGAATTCAGACATTCCTCCACTTCTTTTAATCTTATTAAACTATAAACTCCCAGTTTAGTACTTCTGGGTTTGTAGCCAGAATCTCGGGGGGGGGGAGTTTGACGTAAGTGAAGAGGTGGGGTTCATTATATCTTCTGTTCATCCTGAAGAAAAGCTGTGAGATCAGGTATCTCCTGCGTTGAAAGTATCACTAGTGGTTTCCTGTTGATGCATGTAAATACAAAATGTGTAAAAGGGGAGAAAGATTAGGGGGATTTAAATGTAAACGCCCCAGGCTTGAATCTGTGAGCGTGGGAATCGGGGAAATAGAGTCCAAGAAGAGCAAAAAAAAAAGAGCAGGCTGTTCATGATGCTTACGCTCAGTATTAGGTGATGAAAGCGGGTGTGACATGGTAATATATGTGCTCTCTTTTTTGTTGTAGGGCTTAGAAAATTTACATATTTCTCTTATGAATTTTAAAAAGGAAAACATGCTTTTTCTTTATTTACTCAGCTAAAAGGGCGTATTACCCAAAATACCCCAGTAAGATGGAAACCCTGCCTCATTATGGAGCAGAGAGTGTACAGTGTTAAGTAAACAGCTACGTGTTTATTATGCTGCCCTTCACTTCATGGAAGGACTCTCAGCCCTCACCCTACAGCATATTTGTTTCTCGAGGAGGAAAAATAACAGAGTAGGCTGGCAGACTGTTAACGGTGTGTAATCAGCTTAAAGTTGTCATTACTCCTCCACAATAACCTGAATTTTCTTCTCTAATTAGCTCCATTACAGCTGCTCTGACACAAACCCAAATGCAAACAGATTTAATGCCACGTGTGTTTAACGTGAGGTAATCATAACATCTTAACCTGTTTTTATATGAATCAAACGTCTCTGCCTGCAGATCTGAGGCTTCCCTGGACCATAAACCCTGTGAGAGGAAGCAGTATGGCTCAGTGTCAGACTCCTGATAAATGATCTGAGTGGAAACAGTGTCATTAGTGTTGTGGGCAGACAGAGGAAGTGGGGAATTGCTGCAGTAAACACCGTGGAGTCTCTCCACCACTTCCCTCCTCTCTCTCTCTCCCCTCCTCCATTCTGTGACCTGAATACTGATCCCTGCTTCTAACCTGGAGGACATCTTGTCCCAGTCCTAGCCTGGTTACAGAAGTGACACTCAGGTGATCTGGAGAGGACAGAGTCAAGAGCTCTCTGCTGTCATCCTCTTTTCATCCTCTGCCTCTCATTCCCTGTGTTTCCCTTCCTCTCTCACCCTTTGGTGTCCGCACTGCAGTGAGCTTTTCTCTCTATCAGTGAAGAGAAATGTTTATATCAGCAGGAGCCTTAATTTTTGTTCCCTCTCCTTTCCTACACTCGCCTCCTCCTCCTCCTGCTGTAAACTAGTAGCCTATCATTCTAGCTGGCTGCCCCTCTTCTTCTTCTCTCTCTGTCGAGTATATAAGACATCAGGAGAACATATGTTTTCTGACAGCAGTGTTCAGCAGGAGGAAACTGTGCTCACTAATCACAAACCCTCCTCGGCTGTTAGCTCTATCTCCAGCTGTCCGATCCCAGAGCGCAGATGCAGCATCGCGTGTTTGAAGCGAGAGTTTGATTCTATACACTTTCTATCTGAAGGTCAGCGGGGTTAATACCAGCTCACAACTGTTGCTCTGTATCTAATGTGTTTAATTAGCTGGGAATTAGAGAGGGCTGGGTTTATACTTGTGTGTGTTCACAGATGGAGAGGAAGGCGCCTTTGTTTCAGTCGTCCTGTATTATGGGATTATATATCACATGGCTCGTCTGCGTCAACAAAAGGTGAAGAGAGGAGAATGCTGCAGTGCAGAGAACTGTCAAGGTGACTGTCTACCTCGGGTCAAATGTATAACTAAGTTATGGTAGCTGTCAGTTTACACAATTCTTGTTATTGGACAGCAGCTGCATGTATCTTGCAGTGTTCTTGGCACATCATGGAGAAAATATTTTTATATATATATATATATATATATATATATATATATATATATATATATATATATATATATATATATATATATATATATATATATATATATATGGGTTTTTTTCTGTTGTGTGTGATACCTGTGCTGTCCACTGGATTTTGTCTGCTCCCCCTCTATTGAAAGGGCGTTTTTTTTTTTTTTTTTTTTTTTTTGTATTCTGTTGTGGATATTCTCTTCCCTTTCATCCCACGAGGTTGTTATTGTGTTCAGATTGCATGCTGTGTATTCTCTGACTAGCACTATCATTCACTCAGGTTGTCCTGACTAGATGTGTTCACACAGCGCGCCGTCTTTCCCTTTTTGCAAGATGTATTTCCTGCAAGATTGCCTTTTAATTTTCTTCCTTTCCCCTCTGGAGAGGTGAGCACTTCTCCTGTTTGACAATTCCAAGCATTTCAGGGGATTAGAGAACGACCACATGATACAAACCCACCAGAATAGTAAACAGGCCTGTTTTGCCACACAGTAAGCTGTGAATATGAGATAATGAAAGGGGGGGGGGGGGGGGGTTGTGGCTTTTTTTCCCCCACTGATACATGGACCTCTTTGCCAGTACCTGCCCCAGCGAGTGTGGCCTGCCGAAAGGTGCGATTAATTAGCAGAGTAGAGCAAAGTGCTCTCAAACTCTGTCCTTAAGTGCTATTTAAAGAGCATATTACAGGATGAAGACAACAGTTAAGCAATGTATAAGAAAATTACTGAAAGATGTTTTGAAATCAATAAACCACAGAGTCTCCTGGAGGCATTTTAGTACGTTTGCGTTTAATTCCTCATCAAAACGTCACAGTGGGGAGTCCTGCTGATTCTGCCTCTGTTTAACATTAATAAACAGGGATCAGACTATCAGTCCTGTCAATAAGAGGAAGTAATTCTGTATTTCTATACATATGATGGTCCTGAGGCTTATAATTATGAACCTGTAATGCAAGATGGAGACCAGGAACAGGACTGGATAAGGAGAAACAGCAGCCATAGGAAAGCAGCTGAGCTGTGGTGTGAGGAGAACAAGTGGAGAACGGAGCAGGTGTCCTGGTGAGTGACCTCCGTTAGCTAGCCATATGTAGCCTAATGCTGTGTTCACATCAGCACATTTAAAGTCTGAAATCAATTACAATGACTTCAAAAATAAGCAGTAGGTTTAAGTGCTGATCATAAAACAACGCACTTTTAACCATCATAAAAGAGCCCATAGAGAGAAAGACAGAAAGGTCTATTCACTAATCAAGAGTCAGAAAAAAAAAATCAAGACTTAGTTTAGTTTCAGTTTAGTTAAGTTTAGTTTATTGGTTTAAATATAGAGACAGTGCACTTTAATAAACATCCCTGTAAATATGCCTGTATAATATGGAAAATCTGAGTAGAAGCGGGTGACAATTTCTTTTTTTTTCTGTCGACAGTCTAATCTCTTCTTAAATTCTCCTTCCTGGTGTATTTTTATCATTCCCGAAACAACTACACAAGAACGGCAGCTGTCAATCATCATTAAACGAGACGTAAAACCCCTGTTTTTAACATCTAATAACTAATGAAAAAGAAACTTTTCAGAAAAAAGAGGACTTGAACACAATGCAGTCTAACAATATCTAAATATTACCACAGCATACGGATGTGAGAAATGTTGCTATGAGGTGTATTAGATTTTTAAAGTTTGACAACAGCCCATCTGGAATCCAGTCACCATAGGGAGCAGTTTTGTGGCGACCTCATTTTGAGCAGAATGAGATGACGTCCTTTTTTTTACACTGTATGGTATTGACAGGACTGCAGCTGCTATCAGTCTCACCTGGACCTGGCTCCAGTATCCCATCTTGAACTCCATCATATCACCAGGGACATAATCTTCCTGCTGAAAATAGGCACCACAGACGACCATGTTTTTTCTTATGACCGATGCAGAACTAAAGTCCCGTCTCTTCATCTGCACAAAATGAACCCCAGCACGAGAGCTAACTCCTTTTCTCTTTCTAATGGGGAAACAGTGGTCTTGATGTCCTGTTAAGCTGGTATTTCTGCATCCAGCACAAATGCAATATTTAACTATCTTAATGAACGGTCAAATTAAAGGTAATACGCTGGAAGAAACAAAAAGAAACATGACCTGAAACGCCCACTCTCACTCACTATCACCTGTTATGCACATATGGATCAGAGAATGTGAGTCCCCTTTGCTACATCATATGACGCCATGTTGGAGAGAAAGATTGTTTTAAACAGCCGTACTGACAAACAGCCACTTATTCCTCTAAATTTGTGCTTTTATGTTTTTTTTTTATAATATATAAAATCAACGACTGACTTTTTCTACAGACATAATCAGACAATGTTAAGAGTTAATTTACAAGAAAAAAAAAAAAACCTGATATGCTCTTTTAAAGCTAAGCTGGCTACTTTAAAGTTCCAGACTGGTCGCAGATAAAACGCCTCCTCTCTCTGGCCATAAACTGCTCCCGATGACAACAGAACTGTGGAGCCGAGGGCAGACGCTGCAGAAGCATTTAACACCGAAGAAAGTTAGAGCTGGGTGTTACAAAGCTAAACCTGTCACATTCACTTAAAGTAGACCCTCCAGTTCGACACGTCAGAAGTGCGATGCTGATTCTCTGCGGGTTCCACAAGAAGGGAGCTGTCCTCGGTGCTGAAATCAAGACAGGCAGCTGCTGTCAGGAGTAGGAGCCAAGGGACTCTTGGTGTTCAGCTGTCTCTTTATCACCACAGCAATCAGTCACTTCAGAGTGTCCCACATGGGGGGACGCCATGAAGGACCCTCCTATTTTGCCTTTAAAGTCAATTTTCTGTTGTTTTTATTAAATTATTCCATATGAAGTTTCTGTGTCAAAACTGAAACTTTTGGTTGTTTTGCAGAGCAGGTTAATTTATGATTTAAATGACACCATACTATTAAAATAAGACCCCAATATTTCATTTTTTTGCACTTTCACCTTCAAACTTTTCAATTTATTCAACCCTTATGGGATCTGAATAATATCCCGTAACTCATGGGGGAAAGCTACCTGCTTAAAATGCACCACCCCTCCCTGTGAAACTCTTAAATTCCTCCCCTTCATGACCCCTTCGCCTTTAAACACTGTCTGCATCGTTTAATGTTGTTCATTTTTACAACTCTGGATCAGCGGGGAGGTTAAGGGTTGTGTTTTTATCATACAGGTAACGTTAAGCAGCTCCCATTCAAATATCAGGTCCTGCACGGTCCTTTTGTGCCTCACATTCACCTTCAAATTAAATAACCTCTGCTACAATGAAGTGGCACAGGGGACTAAATGATTTTACTAACCCTGACATGTACTTTCCATTTATTCCATTTTCCTGCAAATGGAAATTGTAGTCATGCTATTACTGCTAATTTGGGCAGAAGTATGAGCAAACATCCTGAACATTTTTACCATAAGTCAAGGCGGCCAAAAAAATTGAACTTTCTGTGTGCTGTTTGAGATTTGCTACACTTAATTTTTCTCCTAATATATTGGCAGAGGATGAAAAAGACAGAGCAGGTCACACTTTCCCAAAGTAAAGCCTTTAAAAAGTTGTCAGTGAAAGGAGCTCGCAATATTCAGGTCAGGTTTTTGTGCGCTTTTTGTGAGATCACCCGTCCTTCCCTCGTAAATAAACCACAAATAGCTTGCGAGTGTTTGCTTTCAGCCTGCTGATTTGATATCATTCTGCCTTTGATTGAAAGAACCGTAACAGTGGTGTCAGTTCAGGTTAAAATTTCAGAGCTGAAGGTCTTAAAAAACAAATTAATTCAAGATCTTATCAAATGAACATTTCTGTTTACGTTTGTCACTGCGTCAACTAAGGTTTGTTTTGCTGATCTTATTCTTAAAGTGGAATTGTTTTTTTTTTCTTTTTCCAACAGTTTAATTTGACTTTTATAGAACAGCAATTTGGCAGCCATCTTAGCAGCCATCTTAGTTTTAGTCTTCGTCTCATGGGTGAAAATGCTTATTAGTTTTAGTCTCATTTTAGTAATTTCCGTAGGTGATAGTTTTAGTTTGGTTTTAGCCGACAAAAAACTCAAAAGGTTTTGATGTAGATTTAGTCAGTTTTAGTAAAAAGAAAGTAGGCTTAGTCTTTTAACAAATTAATTTAGGTCAATAAGTACTGGAAATTTGAATCAAGAGTGACAGGTTGCATCAAGTGTTGCATTTCATAAAACAACAGTTCTCCTTGACACTTTTGCATAATAACCAGATTCCTTATCAGATCGATAGCTCACCTTTTAAGCTCAGTTTCACTTAATTTTTACTCTCCATAGTGATTCCGTATTTGGTCAACTGAAATGTTAAAAAGTTGGTTTCAGGCTGAGGTTGTCTCGTCAGTGAAAACTCAAACATCGTAAACGTCAAAAAAAAAAGGGAATCAACGAAATAATTTCGTCGTCATCATTGACGAAAACAACGCTGTTTCAATAAGTGAATTTGAAACTACTGATGAATGGATTTAAGCTTATTTGGTCCCAAACTCCTGATCACATTTTTAACACTGATACTTGTATTTCCTGAGATTATTGAACTGCTCCCCCAATTTTTGTTTCCAGAAGTATTTTAAGTATCTAAAGATGACCTTAAGATTATTGAGTTTACCGTAGTCCAGTGATCATTTTGCTTAAACTTGCAGATAAATTCTATTTTTGTTGCTTAGTTTTACTTATTCATTCATATTCAGTCACCAAAAACAGGCAGGACATGTTATAAATCCAAAAGCGTAAGTAAACAGCAAAAACCTGCATTCTCTGTTACAGAGATGGGCTGGTTGTCCAAAGCGATGAATTTAAACCACTTTTCTGTCATCTTTTCAGTCTATTCACTTTCTCAAGGATATCTATTCTTCCTCAAGTGTGTTGCCTTAGGTAGTAGCCTTCTCCTCTGTCCCTCTAATAAACATGCTAGTATTGAACGCAGCTCTACTTCTGCAGCTGTTGGACCTTTTTCTCCATTTTGGTTCAAGTTAAAGTTACCTGAATTTTTGCATAATCTGCAAAATGAGCTCTGTTTTACACAGCAGCTTATAAATTTATGGGGTTAACTGATTGGCTCAAACTCCTGATCAGTCAAAAAATGCCCCAATTAGATTCAGCCTGATTGTTTTTTGTGTCACGACAGTTTGCTGAAACCAGGAAATTTTTTAAAGTTGTACACTGCCCGGGGTCAAAATGAGATTAAATATAAGAGATTTCTGTGCAATCTGCCAGGACAGGATCACTGTTCACTGGAGGAGGCAGAAGCATCGGATGAGGTGTTATAGTTTTTAACACACAAGACATTAATGCATTACATTTTACAGCTGACTGTTTAAGACCTGTTCCCTTCACTGTGTTTGTTTTGGTCTCTTTGAATTTCATGGAGCGCTCGTGCTGGTCTGAAAATCAATGCACGCCTTTGACCCTGAACACAGACAAGCAGGTGAAATGAATCAGTAAATGAATATGTGACTGAGCTTTGCACCCTGTAAGCCTCTCCTTTCTCTGCTTCTGAACCAGTGTCTTTTGTCCGATAGAACAGCACCGTGACTGCCTTTATTTGCTCTTTCCCTCGCAGTTTGTCTCTTTAAGTCTGAATGCTGCTCCGGGCTTAGTCTGCAGGGCTGAGGAGTTCCAAGTCTCAGCTACAGCGTGCTCCGTACGCCTGCTGTTGATCTGCCCCGTCTGCCCTCAGCTGCACTTTTAATGATAACCTCAATCCACTCAGTAAACATATTGACTCAAGTTTCGCTCTGCCAGCCTGATTTTCACTTCACTCACACACACACACCCACACACACACAGTGTAGCTGTCTTCCCTTCGCCTCTTTATCTTCGAGCAGATTGTAGAAGTGTTTAGACACACTTCCTGATCTCCATGCAAACCAAAACTTAACTGGTGGATGTTAGCAGTTGCACACAACAAATTGGCTGCTACCTCAAGGGAAGTGAGAATGAGGTAACTCTTGGTCTCCTTTTGTATTCAAATATACCTCAGTTTGTGTCTGGAAGGAAGCCAAATTGGGGTCCAGGTCCCAGTACTGGGAGGGCTAGATCCCAGAACAGTCCTGCAGAAGACCAGGCCAGATGATGCCAGACTCTAAGGAAATGCTGCTTGGCCTTGCACACCTCCCAACACTTTCACTCTAGAAGGAGGATCTGCACCAGCTGCTGCCTTCAAGAACCCAAACTGAGCTCTAATTAACCCAGAGTCAACCTGTTGTTGGCTGTGAAATATCATCAAGGAAAAACTGCCAACAACAACAATGTTAACTTCTTAGTTTAAGCTTATCAGTCACAGCAAGAGCTCCGAATGTGAGCAAATGATTTGGCATTGACTGGATCTTTAACTCTGTTCTATCACTGCATTTAAATTTCATCAATATCACAAACCTTACCGTGTCTAATCGCTCTGCAAGCACAGATGATAATACATTGTAATACGAGTTAAGCTGCTTTATATAAATACATTTATCAGTCAGTCTGTGTAGATAAAGAGCCATGAAAGCTATTTTGCAAATTTCTGTCAGTGATGAATCATTGCAAAGAGTCTTACAAATGATGGCTTTGTATTTCATCCTCTGTATTAAAATAATTAAGAAAAATATTTTATTAAACCTGCTACGGATTTAATTGAGAGCACCACTATGAAAGTTGGGACTTACAAACAACAATTTACCAGCAATTACCACATTGAAATCGAATTCACCATGGGTTAAAGTAAGCGCAAAGAAAAGATTATGGGTTGTTTTGGTTCATTAAGATAGAATTAAAGAAAGTCATTTATATTTTACTGCAGATTCCCACGTAAAGGTTTGTAGAATGAAATGAAGATAAATGTTTTTTTTTTCTATTTGTTGCAGTTCTACGCACATGCATGGACACATGATGATGTCATTGTTATTGCACAGACACACTTGCTCCTGTCCAAACTATGTGCCTAACAAACAGCATTTTCAATTGTAATTATGGATCTGCCATATAGAAACAGTATAATGGTTTTTTTTTTGCCATATCACCCACCTCAGCACTTTTTTGTTGTTATGTTAAAGAAAAGTTTTTTCAGAAGTAGTTCTTTGTCTTCAGTGATTTTCATTCGGGATGCACTGATCCAACTTTTTAAGTCCTGATACCTGGGCTTTGGTATCGACCGACCCAATCTGATAGCGATATTACAACCCCGATTCCAATGAAGCTGGGATGTTGTGTAAAGTGTAAATAAAAACAGAATACAATAATTTGCAAATCCTGTTTAACCTATATTTAATTGGATACGCTACAAAACAAGATGTATTGTTCAAATTGATCAACTTTGGGTTTTTTTTAATGTTTTTGTCTTTTTTTTTTTCGTTTTTTTTTTTTTTTTCAAATATTCACTCATTTTGAATTTGATGCCTACAATACATTCCAACAAAGCTGGGACAGGGACAACAAAAAACTGGAAAAGTTGAGGAATGCTCAAAACATGGCAGAAACAGGTTAATTGGAAACAGCTGAGTGTCATGATTGGGTATAAAAGGAGCATACATGAAAGGCTCAGTCGTTCACAAGCACATTGTGAACAACTGCGTGAGCAAATAGTCCAGCTGTTTAAGAACAATGTTTCTCAACATACAGTTGCAAGGAATTTAGAGATTTCATCATCTTCAGTCCATAATATCATCAAAAGATTCAGAGAATCTGGAGAAATCTCTGCATGATTCCCATGACCATTAATCCCTCAGGCAGCACTGCATTTAATGATGTTTTGAATATAGATTAAACAGGATTTGCAAATCAATGTATTCTGTTTTTGACTTTTTTTCACATCGTCCCAAGTTAATCAGAATTGGTGTTGTAGCAGTTCCTCCCAGAACTCAATTTGCACTGCCTGTGTTTTTCTCCAGCTCTGAATATCACTGTGCTGCACCTGTTTCAATGGCAACTGGGACTGAAGCTTTCTAATGTTAGTCGGGGCATTATTACAAAAAGTTTTTGTTGATTAACGGCAAAAGAAAAAAGCTTTTAGATGCCCTACGAACATCATCTAGAAGTTCAGCTTAATTGGAAAAGGGGTTGTAATTTAACGTTCTCTGTCCTTTAAAATGAGGATGAGAGCAAGAATTATATTTTGGCAACTTCAGGCTTTCCTAACTTTATGAACCAAAATGAAAATATATTTAAACTGACTGTGTTAGGATTAAAAATGTGTAAATGTAGTGAGAGTAAATCTCCAGTACTAACAAAAATTACAGTTTAACTGTGAACCTCAGCAGTGGATAAGTGAGGAGTTAAACTTGTACGTACTGAATGATTGAAATACCTCCAAACTGCTGAGCTGCTGTAGTTTTCCTTCTTCATGCTATTTTTGCTCTGCCTCACAAAAATGCACCGACCTACCAGCGTTGATGAGGTAATACTCGCGCATGGTTGCTGTCAACACAAAAGAGCAAAGAACTGAGTTGAATAGATCTGTCTGTTGGATCGGTCCTTTGTCACTGATTTCCCATCATCCTTTTTGAAAGTGTATCGGATGCATTTGTGATGATAGCCACAAATTAAGCTTCAAGAGTGTCAACTGTCAGCTGTCATCGAGCTGACAAACAGAATTTTACAGACAGACGGTAAATGGTTGCCTCTCCTAATGAAATTAAGAGAAGGGAAGAATCCCAGCACGGCTCCATTCGCTGTAGAGATCTACCCGACTCCTCGGTGATGGACTCCCCCTGCAGCCTGAATCATTATGAAACCACCTTTCATCTTCAGTTTCTGTGGGACTTGTTAGCCTTATCTGTATGCTTCAGGAAGGTGGTTCAGTGAAGCATAAACAGTGTGATCTTTCAATCTTTAGCGCTGTTTCCACAAAACAATACGCCAACCATCCCCCGTGAAGTCTCAATCACAGACTGGTCACATGCAGGGAGTTAGTCGTTAATTCAGGTCACATTCTTTCCAGGGCTGCCTGTTAGTGGGTTTACACTAATCTCTATGTAAATGCAGTCAAACAGCCACTGTTTAGGCTCTGTCAATACAGGCTATGCTGTTCCCACCTCATAATGCAGCCACATGCACTGAAACAGAGGTATGATAGCTGGTGTTACTTTGTGGATCCTTATACCTTATTCTTTTTTCATCTTCCCATACATTTAACCCGCTTTCTACTTTTTTTTTCCCCTTAGGGACATGAACCCTTAAAAAATGTTAGACTTTTCAAATTAAAATAAAAACGTATGAATCAAGAGTTGAGATTCTGAAGAGAATCCATTTTTTCAGACATCTGGGCCCGGTTTTTCCAAAGGTTAAAATGATCCAGATTTTGTATTCCCTTGTTTGCTATCCCAGGTAAAAGTGATCTTGCAGATTTTGTTCTGTTTTTTTTTTTTTTAAAGGCTTTTCAGAAAGGATCATTCTGATTCAGATCTCAAAAGATCAGGATCACATAATCTAGATTTGCGGTCTTTGAATAGGCCAGAATCTGTTGGTCAAAGTAATACGTTTCATTTACATGGTATGTACACTTCCTGATCTCTGTGCAAACCAAAACTAACTGGTGGAGGTTGGCAGTTGTGCACAACCGATTTGCTGCTACATCTGTGTACCTCCTTGGCTGAATATTTCATGTCTCATTGGGATAAAAAAAAAATCAGTGAAATGCTTTTTTGTCAGCATACTAATGCTTTTATTGATTAAAATAGAAAAAAATGGTTTAGTAAAGCTTCTCACATTGACCTTCCAGCGGCTTCATCTGGTTGCAGTGCTGCCAGTGGTGGGTCAGGGCCATCCACTTGGGGCTGTGAATGATCACCCCGTCCATCATGTTCAAGAGCCTAGCGTTCTTCAGCGACATTATGAAGCATGATGCAGGCGAGAATTATGTTGCATGTTGGCTGTGGGTCTGCTACATGTAGGTAGTTCAGGCATGCAAAGCGCGTTTTCACCCTTCCATTCAATTGTTAACTGTGCTCCTAGTTCTGTGTTGCTTTACTATGCAAGCATCGAATGAAAGTGATCAAATATGTGTCATGTGTCCTACATGTCTCTACAGCCACGTGAATCCTCCTTGAATCCACCTTGAATCCACCCTTCTAGTGGGATCAGGATAATCCTGATTTTTAGCATCAAACCTATCCTGATTTCGAAAAACCCAAAATCAAGATATGATCTGGATTCTGGGCAGGGTTGGGTTACAAAATCTGTATCCCACTTTTGTAAGATCAGGATCTTATCTCTGGTATTGAAATACCCAATCTTTGAAAAACTGTTTATGGCATCAAAAACAGACTGAAGGTGGACCCACACTCTGACTGAACATGGCTGAGATGCTCCCAGACTCTCAGACACACCAGGTGGCTGCTGTCTGGTGGCTCGAGTGACACTAAGTCTAATTTTATAGTGAAGCAGATGAAACCCTGCAGATGTCCCACAGACAGCAGTGGACATTATGCAGCCGTTTTGTTCTCTCACTTGTCCAGGTCGAGCTGCTCAGTCATGATTGTAATGTACACACCTGCTTTACAGTCTGTAGCGAAATGGGAAAGAGTTGGTGACCTTGTGTTTTCATCAGCGGCAGATTCTGTTAGCTTTTTTTTTTTTTAATCTACGAAATCTTTGTTATTGTATCATGAGGTGAGAGATGAGTATGTTTGCAAAATCCCTCTGCTGTTCAGAATTCAACCCGGGCAGTAGTACATTCTTGGCCTGAGATAAATCGATACAATTTTCACACCGTTGCATGATGGAGGCAATACAAACACGAACCCAGATTAAGCAGAAAACGAGGAAGTGTTCCACTCACTCGAGCATGTCAGAAACTAGATATGGTTGTGGACTGCAGAGCACTTCAGAGACTTTATGTCTATCACAGGCCTCTCTCTCTTTCTGAGTCCATCCCTCATTGCTCTTTTTTCTCTCTGTTTTGCTCATATTGTTTTATATATATAAAATAAAAAAAGCAAATGTAATGCAGGAAGGACCTAGACACTTGCACATTTTATGCATACAGAGAAGAACAAAATTGCCACAAAGCTCTGTTTTTCTATCTCTTGCCAGCTGTTTCTCAGCACAATGATATGCTAATTTCTCATAATTATGGTATAAAAACATGCTGACTTATTCTAATTCAATCTAATTCATGTCTGCTTGTTTCAGGTGTGCTGATGCAGCCTCAGGACACAGTTTTACTGTGGTGCAAGCTCCCCAAAACATTTTCTGAAAAAGCTTACAGAACTACATTATCAACAGTGAGTAAATAGGGTTATAATGACACATTGATCTGGATCGACATATCATTTGAACAATGATTCAGTGAAATCCATTGAAAGTATAAACATCGATATTTATCGCCATTTTTACCTTCCACTTTTAGTTTTAAAGTCCCCACACATTCTTGGTTATGATAGTTTCCGCTGAGCCACGAGTCACAAGAGAAATTAGCAGATAATGGCTAGCAGTCCAGAGAGAGAGATAACGAAGACGTTCACTCCCCTCTCTGGAGTAAATCAGTGGATCAGACGGATCAGAAGACAGAGCACATGCAATATGTAAACAAAGCCGTAGACAAATGAGTGGCTATTTACATCAAACAAACTGTTTCTGTTTAGGATTAGGTAAACAGTACAGCACATAAGCAGAACCATGTGGATCTAACCTGGTACGACACAAATGTTACTGAGGACTCTTAATGATGAATGCTGGAAAAAAAATACTGTGCATTTAAAACTGAAAACTGCAGCACTTTAAAGTGAAACACAAGCATGGTTCACTCTGTTAAATATTTTTTTTCATGTAAATGCCCTAAACATTTAGCATCAAAAAGTCTCAAAACGTATCATATATTTTTTTTCCCTTTATGTAAAAAGTTAATGGATTCACGATATCGTCTGATATCGATCGCAGACCTCTAAATCGAACCAAATCAAAATTGTATCATGGCAGACTTTGTGGTATTGGCAAATATCGAATCGTTGTTCTGAGAATTGGCGTTGTATCGTATCCTGTTGAAACTGTTGATTTACACCCCTGGTGAATAGACAGAAACCCAACCAGTCAGGAGACAGCAGAGCAATAAAAAACAAACAAAGGAATAAAAAACCATCAGTAACATTTCCTGAATGAAATACATTACATCACAGTATCAAATTATGCCCTAGTCATGCATTAATTATACTGCATGCATTTGTTGCTGCAACATGACAATAATTTGCTCTACTTTGTCCACGTTGTATCCTCATTGGAGACATTTTGGGACAGATAAATGTTTTGCAGAGCAGTTTGAATCTAAATGGTCTCATAATCTCAAATATCATAAAGGTCAAGCTCTTTACATTAAATTACAGACTGACTAATAAAAGAGCAGATAAAAGAAAAGAAAGTTAAGACCCATGACTTGGCAAACTGTCCTTTCACCATTCTGTATCTCCATCCAAGACAATGATTGACTTTTAAAGAGAAATATATAATTAATGTTCCTCTCCTCGTCAGACTGCAGCTCTGCGGTGTGGATAACTCATCAGAGGAGCAGAGTGGAACTGGGTAGGGCATTTGGATTGTGGTCATTAGCTTGGTTCAGCATTGATGTGAAGGCCATTCATCAAGCTAAATGAAACCACAGGAGCATTAAGCTCACTTCTCTCACATTCGGCACTCCCCCTTCTCAATGTTCCACACCCCTGTCCCTTTAATGGCCTGACCTTTATTTTGGTGACATTTGAAAAGAAAAGAAAGAATGGCCCTGAAGACGGTTTTCTGACTGAACTCTGGTGAATAGTTTCCTTGTGGCAACAAAGCAGTGTTTGCCCTTATAGGCCTGATATAGGCATAATATCTTCACATCTTTCTTTTGGCCATGTCATTGAGGCGTTGAGGAATGACCAGGGTTGCAAAGAGGTGGGAAATTTCAATAAATAAGTTTCCTGAACATTTCAATGGGAACTTTAGCTAAGGAATATTGTAAATTTTCAGGGTTTTGTTTCCATCAACTTAAATGATATTTTCTGGAACTTTAATTGCAAAAACATTGTTTTATTTTTCATCATTCATGGTTTTTAGATATTTTATAAATAAGTTCTAAAGTTCTAAAAAAGGATTAGTGTTTTTTCAGGCATGTTTGCATGTATGTTTGCTCATGACAAATATTTATGCCTATGTTCATGACAGTTAGATTCAGTTTGGGAAAATCCAGAAATTTCCTGAAATTCATTTATAATGTCATTTCAAAAATATTGCATTAGACATGTTGGCATGCATGTCTGCTTTTAACAAACAAAAATGTTTAATATTTATACATTATATCATCAGGTAACTACAGTTAATATAAATTCCCCACTAATTTTCCATAAATTTCCATGGAAGATTTTCCAACTTTGAAAATTCACAGAATTTTGCAATCCTGAAGTTTAGAGCCCGATTAATCGAGCGGATCATAGCCTATCATTGATCAGTTGATATCAGTCAATATGTAATGATGTATTAACTTTTTTTGTTGCATGGAGATTCTGTCGCTCTGTCTCCAGTCATTTAAAAATGAGTGGGTTTTTGGATTTCCCAGTGGTTTTGGGATCCAGAGAATTTACAGGTTTTGTAAATTACCGTTGTGAGATAAACAAAGATTTATGTAACTGTTAATTTCCATGTCCACCATTATCTAATTATCTATAAGACTATTATACAGTTTTAAAGTGGTGTAAACTTTGTGAAATAAGTGGCTTTACAGTCAATACATTGACAGTGTTGCCAATTAAAATTCCTTATTTCAATTTAGTAGTGTTCTCCTTCTATGTCTTGAATCATATTTTGGATATTATTAGAATTTGTGTTCTTGTAAAGAATATATCCTGTGTAGATCAATGTTCTTGTGTCATTTATCAGATGATTAGCAATTTTATTGAATATCAGCCGATATATTGAATACTGCCTTTTTTTAAGCCACAAATATCGGTATTGGCCTCAAAAATCTCATATTAGTCAAGCTCCACAAGGATTGACTGTCACTAAATGACAAAAGAGAAGTAAGTCCACACCGATAATGAGTACAGTTTGGGTTTAAAAATTAAGTCAGAGGCTGTCTAGCATGATATTCTTTCTGACTGTTTTACAAATGTGATGGGTTTCTGTGTTTCATTATTTGCATCAGGGGTGCAAAAAATAGAATTCAGACTCCTGCAGAGATGTTAAACTTTTCCTTCTTACATAAATAAAAAAGTCTACATGGCGTAGCTCTAGAAGATCTTTTTCAAACGTAAGTTTCTCTTCTTTTAACAGACAAAACTAAAAATATAATCCCTTGTTTTCATTGGCAGAGTATTGACTAAAGTTCTGACCTGACTGTTATCACAATTAAGATAGTCAGCACAGCATTTTAGTGACTTACACCAAATGCACTTCTACTCTCACTTCAAGATTTCTTCTTCTTCTTCTTCTTCTTCTTCTGCCTTTCTAATCTATCTTATCTTTGTGAGAGTTTTCCAAACAGAAACATAAACGGTTCTTAAAAATGAGTCAAATCAAAAGAATGAACTCAGGTCCAAAATACTTGTGAAAATCTGAATGCCAGTCTCTTCTTGTGTGAAAGTATTGTATTGCAGTTACATAACATCTCTTTTACATCTTTCCCTTTTGAGCGGTTCAAACACATTATCTGCCTTTGCTTCATTGTCGTTGAAGAAATTGCTTTTTTAGAGTGGCTGTGAAGTGAGAGGGCTTGTTGGAAAATCCAAGTATTCTGTATGGATATTGTGTTTTGCGTCAAACTCCCTCTGGTGCTGCTAAGCACTTGGCTGCAGAATGGTCCATTCATTGCCCCCCCCTCTTTACTTCTACACACCACATCTTTGCGTCATATTTTATCCCTTTGAATGCCTTTTGGTTTTAAAAGTCTACTGCAGGCTGTTCTCATTCTGAGGCTGAGCGTTGTTATTGTGTTCAGTATGCTCAGGTTTACTCTCAGAGTCTGGCTCCGAAGGCGAGACTGTGCTTTTACAAAAAGAAAGTAGTAATATAGTCGTTTTCCTACATCCCATGTGGCCTTCCCGTCTTTGCTTGGCCTTATTGATGTTCATCTGTGGTGTGTTAGCAAGACTTTGCTTCTATAGAGCTTTATGCTAATGTGCAAGAACACAACAAGGGCCTGTGTGCACTTCCAGTCATTACACAAACAGGACTATTAGTCTCAGTGTACCGTTATGGAACAGCCCATTTGGTCGTAGCGTTAGCCACATGCATACACTACACATAAACAGTGATAAACATGGCGAGTGGTAACCGTAACGGTGTGACTGAGAGACGAAAAGCAGTTTTTCAGGGGAAGAAATTAACATTTTATTACATGAATATAGAATGAACGAACAGCTGTTATCAGCCAGTCAGTGGTCAAAGATAAACAAAGAGAAAGGGAACTTTCGGCATTTGGCTTTTGAGCAGGGTGAATGCGTGTGGTGTATCCGAGAGAACAGTAGAAGACCTTGAAAATAAAATAAGCAATATGAAAGTTGCTTTGAGGTACAGGCGCTGCAGCATTGCCCCAGTAACTCGATGAATAACTACAAACAGCTGTTTGATGAACTCCAACATTTCACCACACACATCTCCGAAGGACCCAGACACATAGATGCCAAGAGCCAAAAAAACTTGACAAACTGATGACAGTGAGCCTTGTTGGTTTGAGACTTCGATCACCTCCCTTATCTCATCTGTTAACTGGGAAAAGTTGTGACTCCTACGGCCCCCATTTACACAACAACGGTTGTAGGATGAAACGCAAAGTTATTGTGTTTTGGCCTCTCGTTTACACAGAAACAACATTCTAGCCAACCTTAAACAGAAACTTTTGAAAATGGCCTCCAGAGTGGAATATTTCTGAAACACTGCAGCCACTGTTGCCATGTAAACAACAATCTGGCGTTTCAGCTGACGTCACTCGCACATTACACTTTCACTGTGGCAGCTTAAATTGCCATGCATGAACTGGGCAACAACAACGGCTCAATGGCGGACTTCCATGTTGTGCTTGTGCTGCTAAATCTTCTGACTGCCTTTCAACAAAATGTGCATCTGTTGCACCACTTCTGGAATCAGTGAAAATTCATTCAATATATACGCCAGATGATCAGCCCACCCCTACTTTAGAGGAGGGCTACCAAAAGACTCAACAGTTATATCACCAACTACAGGCCTGGCATGCATAGTACAGTGTTTTCATTCCCTCAGCACTTCTGGGCAAACAGATTTTTTTCCACTGTGTATTTTGCATTTTCCAGTGAAACATTGTAATCCTGCTGTTAGCACCTGTAATGGTGGGGTCGACCTCCATTAAAGTTAATGCTCTTTTGGGGTGTTAACCTGGCTCATGCATACTGCTAATCCATTTTTTCACCATTTGTACAAATGGTCCATTTTCAGCACTAATGACTGGACATGCTGTCAGTCTTCCAGTAACCTAATAAAACCTCAGCTCTACAGGTCAACCCGAGAGGAGTATCTCTGTTCTTCTGTTCAGGTGGTGTATGTCAATGATTTTCATTATGATGGGGAAATAAAGCACCTAGTAAGAGTAGGACCTGAATCTGAGAAATGGTTGACGTAGAGTCATTTTACAGTCTGTGTATTTATATAGTTAGTTGGTTAGTTAGAGCCAGGATTGAACCCTCAACCTTGAGATCGAGAGACTGACGGTACCTCTGATCCACAGATGATGCCGCCCTGTATCAGATAATGTTGGTTTAAACTCCTCATGGAAAAAGGTCAGTTTTTATTCAAGATGATGATGATTTGAAGCAGTTCTGAAAGTGTTGAACTTTTTCCTCCAGATTGAGCACAGGTATTTTTTTTGAATATCGAATATAATAGTTCTCAGGCTCAAGTTGAGTGTGATTGTAAAAAAACGAATCAGATCAATAAAGCTTGATTCGAGAGGAAGGAAAGTAGTCTGAAGATTTATCTGCCAAAAAAATAATAAAAGGGAAAAGAGAAAAATGTTTCCAACAGAAAGATCACATAAATGCTGCATCGCTTCGAGGGAAAGTAAAACTCAGTCAGCACATGTCCACTGCACAGATGTGTCTTTGAACCTTGAACCTCATTAAGAGATATTTGAGAGGACATCTCTCCACGTTCGCCCCTCAGAGACTCCTTCACGTCCTCCACCAGTGGGCTTGGTAAACAGCATTTCAGCTCTTCTTACTTTACCCACTTTAGTGGCCTCTGTGGGCTTCCTTTGGACACTTTCTGAAGTCCAATCTTTGCTGCCTGTCACCATGGCGACAAGGAGCCTTCAGCTACAGCCTAATCAGACATAGTTGAAAGTGGAGGGCTCAGATGTAACTCTTAATTCTCTTATGCACAAATGAAACCCCTCTGAGGGAAAAGGTATAGACTTGATTGAGACTTATAACACTCTCTCAATAAGAGACAGGAGCTGCATGGGTGAAGAATTAAACCAAAAATACACCTTAATTGCTTTTACAAGAACATTATTTTATTTTCCTGCATGGAAAAAGAAATGGCTGCCTGGTGGAATCAAATCCTTTGCACGTCCAGGAAATCACTATCATTCCTCACACTTTTTCATTTCCTCCGACACAACACCAACTTGTGGGCTGGATTATCTGCGGAATCACAGGATCTCATTCTTTCCAGGTCAGCTGGGTGAAAGTGACAATAAGCCTGTGAGCAGTTCACTGAACCTCAGGCTTGTGTACAAGGGTGACCGAAAGACATTATTGCTAATCTCACCTCTGCTTTGTCAATGGTAAGACCTTCTCTCTAAGTCTCTGTGCTATTACAGAGAAAGGATCCAGCTGTCACTCACTTCTCTTGTGCAACCAAATCCTGACAGGTCTGCCAGTCTGAGCTGCACACATACCGGTGAGAGTCTAATTAAAGCCGTATTTCTCCCATGCCTCACATTGTAGTTGTGTTTCTATAACCTTCACTGCGGTGTGCAAATCATCAAGCTGCAGCTCCACTGAGCTCCTGAGCGTCTTAATAATCCAGAAGATGTTCTTAATTGAAATTATATGATTAGCTGCAGCTGAAGGAGGCAGGTTTGCTGCTTCTGTGGGTCCCTCTCCTGAGAACAGGCAAATGGGTTAAATTTACCTCGCTCTGCAAAACCCTGATTTGAACCAGCACATGGGTATTTGCATCATACAGCATGCCTTCTTCGCTGCTGAATTTGCTCCTCTTCATTACTCTGGAACTCTACATGGCAAAGATTTTCTGAAAGTCTGTGTGTGTGTGTGTGTGTGTGTGTGTGTGTGTGTGTGTGTGTGTGTGTGTGTGTGTGTGTGTGTGTGTGTGTGTGTGTGACTGTCTGAAGACTCTGCAGTAACATGCACTCACTTTATATTGAACTTCCAGTACTCCTTTGATGTCGAATTATGGTGCTTTCAAAGAAATGTCAGAAACTGTAGTTCCATTTGTGTCTGAGAGAAAACCACATGAATACAAATTGGCTGGGTGAATGTGCAAAGATAAAGGCTTAAGCTGACACTTGACATGCTGACTGACAGCTCGTCATCCACTTTGACGGCACAACAGAACTCCGACACTTGTAGCACTTTAAAGACTTCAGTCGGAGCCTGTCATTTTTCAGTTTGCACCCTTTAGTGAAGACACTGAGGCACAAAAGAGGAATCTGTACTCAGAATAATTAGCTGAGTCTGACGTCACATATGCTGTGCTCACAGTCTTGGTCATTTCAGCCATATGGACAAATAAACCATGAATTCACATTTCTCCTGCTATAGAAACTTGTAGGATTTGAAGATTTGCAACAGGTGAGGCTTACACACGTTTATAACACTTGTAACGAGATCTAACTGTTGGTCTTTCACATAGTTTAGTCTGTGATAAATATTACATGCTTTGCAGTGTTTACTCATGCGAATGAGGCAATGCTTGATGTCATTGCATCCAATGGAAAGTGTGAAAAACAGAGGACCAACACAGACTGGCTGGCAGATTTAAAGCAACATGGTGCCCACATGGTGACACAGAGCGTACTGTGATAAACGCTCACAGAATCTACAATACAACTCCAAAACCAAGCCACTGAAATATAATCCTTGCTCTCATCCTCATTTTAAAGAACAGAGAATGTTGAATCACAATCCCAATTCCAATGAAGTTGGGACGTTGTGTAAAACGTAAATAAAAACGGAGAACAATAATTTGCAAATCCTGTTTAACTGATATTCAATTGAATACACTACAAAGACAAGATATTAATTTTTGGTCAAACTAATAAACTTTATTGTTTTTGGCAAATATTCGCTCATTTTGAATTTGATGCTTGTAACACATTCCAAACAAAGTTGGGACAGGGGCATGTTTACCATCACCTTTCCTTTTAACAACACTTAATAAGCATTTGGGAACTAAGGACACTACTACTACTCAACAGTACGAGGTCTCTGTTTTTGTATTTTGCGCTTTATAATGTGCCACACATTTTCAATGGGAGACAGGTCTGGACTGCAGGCAGGCCAGTCTAGTACCTGCACTCTTTTTCTACAAAGCCATGCTGTAACATGTGCATAATGTGTCTTCACATCGTCTTGCTGAAATGAGCAGGGACGTCCCTAAAAAAGACGTGGCTTGGATGGCAGCAAATGTTGCTCTAAAACCTGTATGTATCTTTCAGCATTAATGGAGCCTTCACAGATGGTCAAGTTAGTCATGCCATGGGCGCTAACACACCCCCATACCATCACAGATGCTGGCTTTTTAACTCTGCACTGATAACTATCTGGATTGTCCTTTTCCTCTTTGGTCCGGAGGACACAACGTCCATGGTTTCCAAAAACAATTTGAAATGTGGACTCGTCAGACCACAGCACATTTTTCCAATTTGCGTCAGTCCATCTCAGATGAGCTTGGGCCCAGAGAAGCTGGTGGCGTTTCTGGGTGTTGTTGATATATGTCTTTGGCTTTGCATGGTAGAGTTTGAACTTGCACTTGTAGATGTAGTGATGAACTGTGTTAACTGACAATGGTTTTCTGAAGTGTTCCTGAGCCCACGTGGAAATATCCTTTATACAATAGTTGGTTTTTAATGCAGTCACCTGAGAGATCAAAGGTCACAGGCATTCGATGTTGGTTTTCAGCCTTGCTACTTATGTGCAGAGATTTCTCCTGATTCTCTGAATGTTTTGATGATATTATGGACTGTAGATGATCAAATTCATAAATTCTTTGCAATTGTTCATTTCGAAACATTGTTTCTAAACTGTTGGACTAATTGCTCACGCAGTTGTTCACAAAGTGGTTAGCTGGGCCCATCCTTGCTTGTGAATGACCGAACCTTTCTTGTTTGCTCCTTTTATACCCAATCATGACACTCCAATGAACCTGTTCACTTGTGGAATGTTCCAAACAGGTGTTTTTTGAGCATTCCTCAACTTTCCCAGTCTTTAGTTGCCCCTGTCCCAGCTTTTTGAAATGTGTTGCAGGCAAAAATTCAAAATGAGTGAAAAAAAAAAAGTTTTATCAGCTTGAACAATAAATATCTTCTTTGCAGTGTATTAATTTGAATATAGGTTAAACAGGATTTACACATCATTGTATCCTGTTTTTATTTACATTTTACACAGTGTCCTTCATTGGAATCGGAGTTGCACAATTCCTCTTTCCTCGTATCAATACAGATTAGTTTGATGGTGTTGTTGAAGAACTTGTTTGTAGTTATCCAAAGTTTTTAATGTCTGAAAACAGTATGATTTACCAAACTGTTCCCCTTCATTTTCATCTGTAATTGCCTGTTCTTATTCATGAGTTGTGGGAACTGGATAATATTTTAAAATTGCCAATTAAGTTTTTCCTCAGAGTTTAAGAAGAGAAAAGGTTTTTTAATCAATTCATTCATTCAACAACCCAAGAGTAACCAAGGTGTTCTGGGAGACAAATAAAAGCAACATCTGAAAGTAGCCAAGCACTAAGCACATTGTGGTATTTTTGAATGATCATTTTGTATCTCTGAACACCCCGTTGTGTGTGCATCAGAATTTATGACACGTTTGTCTTTCCCAAAGCAGAGATTTCTTGCACTCACAGATTACTGATATGGCTATCATCTCTGAGTCTCAGTGAGAAAGGATTTAGTAGAGGAGCTCAGTCTCGGCAGCACACTGAGCTGTGGCTGGATTTAACCGTGGTAAACAGTCCAAGTCTGGCAGTGTCTGTCATTAAAACTCATCGGGGGTAGAACTCAGAGATAGTTACAAAGAAATGAGAGTACAGTCACATTTTTTTTTTTACTTTCATTGCTTTAGATGAGCCCTGGAGAAGCAGCAGAGAGTCAGAAAGACAGAAACAAAATTGTTATGATAGATGATAGGAATAAACATTCACGTTATGTCTGACTCTCTTCTAGGCACCTTCAAACATGAGAATTTAGTACCAGCAGGCAGCATTTTTTAACATTGTACAGCCAGTTTTCTTTTTACTGTTTCTTTTTATACAGTTTTAGAAAACTTTAAGCATAACATTGCATTAAGCATAACTTGGTAAAATAACTGAAAATATATAGAGAGTGAAATTCCAATGACTTGGTTTTTGTAAGCACCATTCCCAACTTCAACCTGACAAAAATGTGTTTTTTTAATATTGCAAATTTAGTTAATGTGACTCATTTGGCCACTCAGACTCATTTACTTTCTAAAGGAGCAATTTTCAGCCATTAAATCTTCAGGCCCTGGGTGCTTTTAACCACCATCTAGCCAGCAGCACATCTTTTTCTCTCCCTGTGCTGTTGAGATCCTCTTACCTCCTGTCAGATGAGATTCGATGGGTACAGTTGGAGAAATCTTCACACACATTTCCAAACAGGTTCAGACCTCAGCTCGTGCAGGCTTCGACAGATCCTTTCATGAGGGGTCCTGCAGCACTGTTAAAACTGCTTTCACTGTGCTGCAAGCTGGATCTTTCTAGTCTGTATGTCCTCTTCCAAGCTGAGATGCTGCATAGATCAATATGTTCTGAGGACATTTCGTTTAAGCCGTGTGTTGAGCCTGCTGGTTTGCCTCTAAACAGCATTTAGGCCATCAGATGTCCTCTCTCTTTTTTTCATTTGCTTTGAATGTTTTCAGCCATTAGGTAAACTGCAGGCAGGCTGCCATATGTCTTTAATTTAGAAGCGCTATCCCCAAATTAATGGAGTGTTACAGAGATTCTTGTCTCTTTGACAGGTTCTTCGTCTCTGCATTGGAGCCATGAAGCTCTGTGTGTTTGGCCATTTGGTCCTAAGCTTTTACAGACAATCCAGGTTGATCCCAACAAAATCTGGATATTTTCGCTAAATTATGGACACTTTACTTTTATAACTATTTAATGTGGAAATTTACGCAAATGTGTATTTTTGTGCTTTTAGATTGAAACCTTTAAAAATAGCCTCACTTTTTATTTCAACAGGGACACTACGATCCACTGTGATCCAATTTGTCTTCTACAAGGCTTACTCGAGCTGCAACTAATGAAAGTTTTGAGAGTTAACTAGTTATTGAAACAATTAATCAATTAATCAGATACTAGATTGCGCAATTATTTTATGCCAATCAGGCTTTAAATTTCACATCACTTTCTTTTACACTTCAAACATGTCTTTTACTGTCTTCCACTGTGATCCAATTTGTCTTCTACAAGGCTTACTCGAGCTGCAACTAATGAAAGTTTTGAGAGTTAACTAGTTATTGAAACAATCAATCAATTAATCAGATACTAGATCGCGCAATTATTTTATGCCAATCAGGCTTTAAATTTCACATCACTTTCTTTTACACTTCAAACATGCCGTCATAAATCTTCATTTGAGCCATGTTTTGTTCTTGACTCTGGACATAGTATAAGTGTAGGATGAATGATTTAGTGTTTATGTGAAGTATGGTTTTTTGAGTTTGCTATCCTGTTCGAAAAAGAGATGAGGAGGGAAAAAGTTGAAGTAATCCACCCCAGGTACAGAGGCTATAGCCCTCAAGCAGCCCTATGGGTTTGAGTCCAACCTGCCGCCCCTTGTCCACATTACTCCCCTCTCTCTCCTTGTTTCCTCCTCTATCCACTGCCCAATCCTCTCAAAGTAAAGGCATAAAAGCCCACAAATGTAATTAAAATAAAAGAGATGTCCAACATGCCTTCACATCAAACGCTCTCCTCTTACATGCTCCCATGACAAGCGTGTCCCAGTTTACAGATCTTTCAGGCAGCTCTTTTCTTTGCTCCACTGATCAATGCACCATTCATCAGTTAATTGTAGGGGCGAGGCACAAAGCTGAATTAAATTCACTGGTGGCTCTAATAGTCTGCTTACTCATGTATCTCAATGAAAGGACAAAAAAAGGAAAAACCTCTTGATGTGATGTGATCCTGTACAACACCATTCTGCCACGCTCTGATAAACTACATGTTCGAATTTGTCAACAATCACAGAGCAGTGAGGAGTGAGCTCTGTTGTGACATGGATATGATTTGTGTCAACTAATTTTCAATGACTAATTCTGATAATTAGGCTTCACCGATGGCTGATATATAATGCAGATATCATGTCATTGCTTTTTGCATTTGATTAAAAACTAAAACTCCCATTATTCCACACTCATTAATATCTCTAATTTACTTAGCCAGCAGCATGGTTAAGATGGATCTTTCATAAATTAATCGAATAGGGAAATTCCAGTATGGATTATACTATAGATTTCAATATTTAATAGGCTATAACAGATTGAATATTAAACACCAACCAGTAACTGATTTTGATTTAAAAGCATTTCATCTAGAACAGGAACAGCATTTTTTGTTTTATTTGCCATAATATGTTTCACTGACATTTATAACCAAAAAAATGCAGCTTTATAACTAATCGTATTTGACTTTAATGGCTGCATGGCTGTATCTAATGGTTTGACAAATGAAAAAACAACAAAATAGCAACTCAAACAAAAATGAAATAAATAGATAAAATGAACAGGCTTCTTTAATTCAAATGAGGCTGTTCAGTTAAAAAAAATAAAAATAAAATCAAATGTATTGGGTGCAGACTAAAACAAAAAGAAAGTGTATTCATAAAACATTGACTTTAATTAAATTTATTGTGTTAGCTGGTTCCATGTAAATGTATTTTAGGGTCTACTAAGTTGAATTTTAAATAATTGCTTTCAGCTAACCTAACACATTTACAAGGAACCTTTCGACATAATAGAATTAATTAAAGTCGATGTTTCATTTTTTGAGTTGATGGTCAATAAATTTGCATTAAATTTTAGTGTAACAATGTTTTTCTGGATATATTATGATCAGAAACAATTTGGGTGAGACAGAAACAGCATTATTATTCAGAAAAGATGATTGTACTTTTAAAACCAGAATTGTGAGCATAGAAATCAACCAATGCTCAGATGGCAGTAAACTGCAGGGGTGAGTGGTGGGCAGTTCATTTTTAAGAGAAACTTAAATTGTGTCAGAGGTTCGCACCAACAATGACATGAACTTAATTCTGCTCAATATTAACTTTTTTCCATTTTAAAATGCACTTTTATATTTTGATCAGCTGCTACTGGTAACCAGAAAATAAGGGTATTCTGTAAATGATAATAAATTCTCCTATAAAAGTAACAAACAGTAAAAACAAAAACAATCATTGCATTCATGTTTCATTTTATTTTTAACATGTTCATCTCCACAAATACTGAAAACTTTATAACAACAACAAAAAAAACAGTAACTTGTATGTTTTTCATTTCCTTTAACCTCTTCAGTGAGAAAAATCTAGTGTGTATGAAGCTTGAACAAGCACATTGAAATCAGGATGAATTTCTGAGATGGCTTTGCAAAGGACAGCTGAGAGGATCATTGATAGAGGATCTGTGTTTGGATTTCTTCAGCTTAATCATTTGTCAATGATCACACACAACCCTCACATGCACAAGCTCGTCCATATGGAAAATAATGTAAACGTCATGCTTTTCAAAATAAAAGCGACACAGCTGTATTGTGTGTAAGGCATATAAGGCTATACCCACATACAGTGGACGTGGATGTCTGTCTAACACAAGTCTGATTCTGTTTGATGTTGCTGCCCGTTGAAGGGAAGTTTTTTTCCTTGCTAAATGCTGCAAAGGGTTTTTGCTCATGGTGGGCTAAGATGAGATCAGACTTCTTATCTTGACGTCAAGACGTCAAGACCCGGTAATGTTTTTAAAAAACGTCTTTAGATAAAATTTGTTGTGATTTGGCGCTCTATAAATAAGGCTTGACTGACTGACTGACTGACTGATTGATTGATTGATTGATTGATTGATTGACTGATTGACTGATTGACCTCCTTAAGTGTCTAGTGAATGAATATGTAGATTTGCTATTTTCAAATAAAGTTTCACCTTTCTCTCTCTTTTGAGCTGAACTCTTGGCGTACTGTTTCTTATGAATTAGGTCACGGCAGAATTGCAAACATCTAAAGATAGATAGATGGTGTGTGTGTATGTGTGTGTGTGTGTGGGGGGGGTGCGCTGTGACATGCAATAAAGGCCCTTTTTGAGTCTGTGTTTCATGCTAATACAACTCATCCACTTTAGCCTGGTTTTACCTCTCATCCTCTTTCAGCCCAGTTGGTAAGTCTTAAATGATTCCAAAGTGGTGAAGCAGCTGTGCCTTATTTAAGTCATCTTAGACTGTGTTGATAAATTATGAGCAGATTCTCTGAACATGTTTCATTGACCCAGTAGCACTTCTGTTGTGCTGATGTAAAATATGTGTACATTCTTCAGCAGCTTCTCCTTTATTCAAAGAATTGTTTACTTCTTATCGTTTACTTCTTCACATTGATTATGGGCCTGACTTCTCACAGCTTAAGTGGTTTTTGGGGCTCTGCATTGATTTCCTGTTTTGGCTCCGAGATGCTCAGCTCTGCGTGTTTAAGAGTGTAATCAGCGATTACGTGTCTTTATTTTTCTCTTGTTGTATAATGGGTGAAAAATCTTCCGAGCATCTGAATCTGTAATTACACCTCTTCTTAGGGTTGTGTGGTGCCTGTGAATAGTTTGATTAATGGCTGCAGCGTCGAAGACTTTAAAAGGTTTCGTCCAGACTGCGTGGCTCTGTTCCTCCGCAGGATGTAATATCGAGTGATGAGTGTCACAGCGCTGGCAGGAGGAGAGCAAGGTGATAATAACTTTCAAACAAACAACCTTTGACAGGCGAGGTCGATGAAAAGTCTTCATTATCAGTTGATCTATTGATATTCTTTATGCCTCAAAAGGCCACAAGGTGAGAAACACAGAAACACTCAAGGTAAACAAACGGTTCATAAAAGTGGCAGGATGTTCCTGTTCCTGCTGCAGCTCCATCAGGATCTTTGTCTTGACATTAAAGTCAACATAAAAAAGCATTTCTCTCCTTGATGTTGCAGCTGAGGTACCTGAAGTTGTTCATCTTTGTTAGCGAGACATCTGCAACTTCTCTGGAATCCCTAAGTGATCACGTGAAGGGAGCTTGACGGGTGCAGTGCAGATTTTATTCTCGGCTACAACGTTTGTTCGAACACATAAATGAGTATGATTAGTTACAGGCTGACACGTAGTGTATCTTTTGTCAATATGTGAGATTGTATGTCTGTTATCAAGTGCATTGACTCTTTTCTACATGATCAGAGCTTTTTGTTCTTTATTTGTAATACTCATCACCTAATCATTCATGGTCACCAGGTGCGGCACGTTTCACCCGACTGAGCTGCAGAATGTAGCTGTATTGTGTTTGGACTCAGTGTTTGGCTCTCAGCAGCAGTGTTCAAACTGGCATCAAGCAGAGGTGGGCAGTTTGGCGCTGAAGAAGTCTTCGTATCCATGTAATGAGCTTTTCCCTACCAGTTAACTTTGTGACTGTACTAGAATGCAGACTCACTGCAGCCTGTCTAAAATAGAGTAGAATAGAATGTACTATACTTTATTAATCCCCAAAGGGAAATTCAGGTGACTGGCAGATGAAATTATAAAAATCACATTAATAAATAAATAAATAAATAAATAAAAACATAGGAGCACAGATGGCCTAGTGGTCTAGGTCATGCTCCATACAGTGAAACCCCTTGAGTGGGCAGCCTGGGTTCTAGTCCAGCCTGCGGCATCTTTCCTGCATGTCAACCCCCCCCCCCCCCCCCCCACACACACACACACACACACACACACATACGCACACACATACACACATACACACAAAATAAATTAGTAACTGGTAAAATAATAATAACATTAAGAAAACAATAAAAATAATTACCCAATCTACATGCACTCCTGTAAAACTCGCAAAATTTGCAACATGCAAAATAATCTTATAACAGCCAAAAGCACAAACCAAAAATACTCTTCGAAGGTTTTTTTCAAAATCTTTTTTAAATAAAAAAACGTTTTTAATCCTTTTTATTCGAATGTAATGTTTTTACGATTGTGGTAAGCCTAAATCATTGAAGATGGCGACCAGTCGTCATGAGACTGCAGCCATTAAAAACGATGAGATCCAGGTTTTTGATGAGTAGAAAGCATGGCCTGAAACTAAATATTTTGACATTTTTGAGTGAGACATTTTTTTTCGAGGTGCTGAGGGGACATAAAGTCTCTTCTATTTTAAATACCTGACTATTCTCTCTCTCTCTTTTTTTTAAACAAATTATGGTTTTTTGTTGTTCTGTGAAAGAAACCATTAAAGTTCTGCATATCTAAAAACTGATTAGTGTCATTTATAAATGTATCAAGCATATTTGCATTATGTTTGCTTATGAAAAATATTTGTTGCTATTCATGACAGTTAGACTCGGTTTGGGAAAATTCAAGAAAATTCATTAAAAATGTTGTTTAAAACTATTGCATTAGACATGTTTGCATGCATGTCTGCTGATAACGAACCGAAATGTTTAATATTTATACATAAATGTGACCAAGTAAATGCAGTTGATATAAATCCTTGAAAATTCGCAGTTGATTTCTGAAAATTCCCATTAAAGTTTACAACTTTGAAAATTCCCCAAATTTTGCAACCCAACCTGTGAGAGAAGCTCCTGCTTCTGTTACTGTCTGCTCTCTGTGCTCATTGGTAAAAAGGGCTTTTACAGGATGTATTGTTGATGTTTTCAGTAACTGAAGGCAAAATCTATTCCATCTTTCCCACATGAGGATGAATAATACAAAGCTTTCAGGGACTTTTCTTCATTTTATTTTTTTTGGTTCTGAGGGAAAACCTTCCTCATAATCCTAAAGTCCAAACAGCCCGGTGACACACATCAGTGTAATGTAATTGCACATAGATTGAAAATGATTGAGGGGAGGCTCAATTTATACCTCCATGGACTTGTCTCTTTCCACTACTTCAGGCTGTTTCTGATCTCACTTAGCCCGTCAATCACGCTAATATATGCTGGGTATTGAGGCCCATTTTCCACCTACTTGCCTTGATGCCCACCAACAGCTTGTCAGTGCTTCACCTACACCCTGTGATGCTTTAAAGTGCTCATTTCATGCCTGATGAACTTGAAGAACTGCATTATTGATTGTTGTTTTCTACTTTCTTAATAGTGATTATCATTTGAGTCTCAAAAGGGGGCAGCTGGGCGACAGGGACTCCTTTCCCCTCCTCTTCCCATTAAAAGTCAAGCCATTTCATTTTCATGGCTGCTTAAATTCTGATCAAAACCTTTTCAGAGGAAATAGATCTCCACTTTCTTCTTCCAGTGCTGGCTGGCCTTTAAACATCAGAGTAGTGACCTGGAAAATATGTGAAGGGCCTGTTGGTTAATTTCACCTCAGAGGAAAGACCTGATCAAGAGCAGGGTTGAGAGCTGGGTCAGCAATTCTCAGTGTGAAAGTTGAGTTTAATCCATGTAGCTTCAAGCTGGAGCGCTGCATCAACAGAACAGGTAATACTTTAGAAAGCACACAAATGCAGCAAGACATTCTTTCTCTTTTTCTGCAGCTGGTGGGCGGCGAGTTCGATCTGGAGACTAACTTCATCATCCAGGATGCGGAGAGCATCGGCTGCATGGTGGAGCTGCTGGAGCACTGTGACGTCACCTGCCAGGCTGAGATCTGGAGCATGTTCACCGCCATCCTGAGAAAAAGTGTTCGAAACCTGCAAACGAGCACAGAGGTGGGCCTCATCCAGCAGGTGCTGCTCAAAATGAGTTCAGTGGAGGACATGATTGCAGGTATGATAATGTGTCCTTTTTTGCATGCTAGTGGTAGCGCAAGTATTTTCCATTCCAGGTGGTTTTTACCATGTTTAAATCCTGCAAACTGTAAAGATTACATGCATGTACCATCCTGGATTCAGCTGTCAATCAGGCGTGCATTGGTATCATTTAATGGATCTGCATTTTTAGTGACAGTAGATAGACAAAGGTTCGATATGCAGCCCCATTTTGATGAAGTTGGGACATTGTGTGAAACGTCTCGTGTCTTGTCTTTGTAGTGTATTCAGTTGAATATAGTTTAAAAAGGATGTGTAAATCATTGTATTCTTTTTTCTTGTTTAAGTGTTACGCAACATCCCAACTCCATTTAGGTTGTAGATCTGAGAGGAAAAAACTTGGCTGCTGAGAGGAAATAGCTATTCATCAAAGGTTAAAAATGATACGACCCAGGGTTATCTTATAAAAGCTAAAATGGAACACAGGGGTTTTAGAATGGGTTTGTTCAACGTTTATTTAATAGTTGTCATCCCCATGTGTCATACAAAAGTGAAGGTTCACAAGGAAAGTCAAAATTACACTTTTTTAGACTCATTGTGAAAAAAGATTTGAGCTCAGTGGTTAAAAAACGGCACACCGCAAGCTGAGACTTCTCCTTTAAATTGGCAGCCTGGATTTAGCTCCCACCCTCGTCCCTTCGCTGCATGTCATCTCCTGCTCTATCTTCTCTGGTGCTTGCTCTCCCCATTGTCCTATCTCTCGGCAAATAGATAAAAATCCCCCAAAAAATCTTTGAAAAAAAGATTTTTTTTCCCTTCACACTGGCAGCAAGGCCCCAGGAAAATGACACATTGTCATGAAATCTGTTATCCGCTTTCATTCATTTAGGAGTTAAGAGGTTAACTGCCTCAGTGGTAATGATGTAGAAATTTCAAGAGCTTTTGTGCAGCATGACTTTGAAGTCTGAATTTCTCCTGCTCAGAGTTTAATCATAGAGGAGGTACAGTATCTAAAACTAATGACTGAATTACTGTACAGTGCAAAAATCAGCTCTCAAATCTATATTCACGTCAGCATGCGGCGTCTCTGGAAATAATTATGCTTTAATATCCTGAAATGTTCAAATTATAACCATACCTTGCAAAACTTTTTACTTCATGTTTCAGCTGATGAAATCCAAATACATTTTCCTGCGTTTCCATGAGTGTGAAACCATCTACTTTTAATTTGCATTGATTTAGTCAGTTTTCATGTTCATTGTGTTGGCAATAGAGGATAATGTAATGGGGGATTCACAGAAATGAACTCAATGAGAAAATGCTTGTGTTTTATTATCTCAGGAGTTCATTTTAAAAAAAAACAACTTTTCACCAGCTTTTAACTGAACATTGTTGAGTGAAACTTTCTCTTTTTCTCTTCCTCCTCCTGTCGTGCGTGTGTGGGTGCTGTCACAGACTTGCTCGTGGACATGTTGGGTGTTCTGGCCAGCTACAGCATCACAGTAAAGGAGCTGAAGTTACTCTTCAGCATGCTGCGAGGGGAAGCCGGCATGTGGGTAAGTGATAACAGAGATCGGAAGCAGTGTGTAAAGCCGCATCGGGTGTGTTTTGTGGGTTTGTGTCACAAGAGTTGCCCCATGGGAGCAATCTCACTGATCTCTCTGTGGCTTGTTTGTTAGTTGATTGACTGCAGAACGAGGTAACTGAAAGTGTTAACGACTGTAGTCCAAACAGTCAGAGGGAAGAACCGTAACTCTCGTATTACTCTTCTTTATCACCTGTGCAGCCGAGGCATGCGGTCAAAATGTTGTCGGTGCTGAATCAGATGCCCCAGAGACACGGCCCGGATGCCTTCTTCAACTTCCCTGGTCGCAGTGCAGCAGTAAGTGTTCTTAGGTTTACTTCTTACTTCATTTGTGATTTTTTATATGTGATTTGTGAGCTTTTATGGAGCTGTGCAGGTTATCGGTATTAATGAATGGATAATTTATGCAGAACAAGGATTACATTTCTTATAATGTACAGAATATTTCAGTCATTTTCAAAATCATAAAAATTAAATGTATATTAAAATTCACACCTTATATCACGGGTCCGAGACCTTTACTATTAAAGGTGCCAATTGACCTCATCTCATCTGGATTTCGTCGTTCCAGAGCCACAAAATCCACTTTACCTTCGCAATAAAGAAAATACAGTTTATATAATACGATACATAGTTAAAATATATTCAATAATTATCTAAAAAAGAAGTTATTTGACTTCATGAAATTATAGAACTTCAAAAAAGAAGTAATTAGTAAAACAAGTCACTCAACTCGTCATTTTTGTTTGCTAATTTCTTGCCATAGATCTTTATATTATATATCTAAATAGATCCATCCACACAGAATTAAAATCTCCTTTTTTTTAATTTTTTTGATTTAGTTATCCTACCAGGGGTGTAAGAGTTGAGGTTGTCCAAAGGTGAAAGAAAGGTTGTTGGGCTGTTGTGGTTTTAGGCAGTGAAGTAGATGTTAAAACTAAAATCTTTTTTTAGTGCCAATGCCGTTAACACACCAGTTGACAAAGTTTAGTAGTGGGAAGAGCGATCTGTGTTTTTCTCTGCTGAAAATGATTTCTGGGATTAATTTAGTGGTGATGGTGGACAATGAAGCTGAAGTGTCAGTCAGAAAAAGGACAGAAGAGCAGAAGAAAGCTAAACGTGAGTGTGATAGAGGATGGGCTGAAGTCTAAAACATAAGTTAAACTGTTTGTTATAAGGCTCATGTTCAGTTATAGTGCAGTGATCTGATCAAACTTGAGAGTCTGTCAATAAAATGAAGAGTGAGGCTATGTTAGCTCTGATTGGTAAATGAGACATAAAGATTCGCTAATGTTTCACGTTAGCCTACAAATACGTCTCAGACCACCGGCTGTTTTAGTTGCCAGCAGTACTAAAACAGCCAGCTACTAAACTACGGTAAAAACTGACGATGTTTGCTTGTTGTCACGTTTCAAACAACAGTTGATAAATACCGGACCTCGTTACTTACCCGGTAAAAAGTTGTCTTGAACAAAGAAAAGTAGTGTTAAAAAGAAGATTTGATCTCCATTCATCTCCAAAACAAATAGATGCCTTGTTAAGAGTCATGTCATCATGACAGCGTGTGTGCGATTCCAGCCTAAAGGTGACACGGCAATCCAGTTCAAACAGATCGTCCTCACAGCCCCTTTAAAGCTACAGGGAGCCACTGCATAGCAGTCAAAAAGCTGCAGGTTGCAGACTCCAGTCTTATTTCTTGATCACAAGTTTGTATTTTGATCATGCTTCCTTATTTCTCAATATGAAGTCTCCTCTCATTTAAAAGCAAACAGCTCAAGTAGTGCTGTATATAAATGCAAACTGTGTGAAGTAAGTATCCCACCCTGAATTCACTTCGACTCAGTGAAATATGTTTTTAACTCGCTGATAAATTAATCTGGGTGCTGACATGTCGGAGCAGTGGAGCATGCTGTTTGTTACCTTTGCATCTTTCAGCTCCGGCCAAACATATTGGTAAAAGTCATGAGTCACCACCACAGTAATTTCATTAAGGATGATTTTTCACAGGTGGTTAAAAGTTGTTTTTTTAATGCCTCTTTCCAAAAGCTTAGAGATTTATAGCATAATTACACAAACGCAAACAGGAGGTGTGGCTGTTCTGGGCTCCTGCCATCATGAAATATTTAATTCATGCAGGAAATGTGATGTGACTGGTTGCAGTTTCCTGTGTGTTGTTTATTTACTTGTATTTGCACATGATTTAAGTGATGAATCCACGAATGCTTATTAAAGATTTACACCCAGTAAAAAGTATGAAGTTTGTCAGGAAAAGTTTGAGATTCAAGACTACACCATAATTTATTTCTTTTATTACATATTTACTTTAAATTACTCAGCAGTGCAGCAGAATTTAAATCGATGTTCTCTCCTTTGCGTGATTACATCTAATATCTGTTTTCCTTTCGCCACAGGCCATTGCTTTACCTCCTATTGCCAAGTGGCCTTATCAGAATGGGTTTACATTCAACACCTGGTTCAGAATGGATCCTCTGAATAACATCAATGTGGACAAGGACAAACCATATCTGTACTGGTAGGCACACAATGTTCTAAATGATTGCTCTTTATTTAAATGTGCTGCAAAGTCGGCATTTTGAAAACAGGAAGGTGCTAATGTGCTTTCTCTGTTTTCCATCAGAGTAATTACTTTCAGTTATGTATTGAAAATCATTTCTTTCTCCCAGCATAGACATATAAAACTAGAAGCAGCAGCTTTATTGACAGAACAGCGTGCTGTTGATACTCTGTGACCTGCTGTGTTTTTCAGTGTTTTTCTCCTCTAAGCAGATTATATCCTGAGCTTGTTTTCAAGGTTGAACTGCTTTTACAAAACTATTTTTCACACACTTCTGTGATGCAGTTTGTGAATGGGCCTCATTTGTTCCAGAAGTTCCTCATGAGTTTTAACAGAGAGAGATGAATTAGGTGAGATTGTTGAGATTAAAACCTGTGGAAACTAAACCAGACTGGTATTGGCTGCTGCAAAGTTTGAAGTTTAGATTTGAGTTTGTGCCACATACTCAAAGCTCTTACTGGGCCTTGTGGAGAATTAGTCCTGAAATTAAAGGGCCATTCCACTGAATCGGTGCCATTTGCTTGTTGTAATTCTAAAAATAAAGTTGAATTTCTTTTTTCAACTCCATATCTGACAATACTTATATTGAACTACTCAAAATGTGTATTGGCCCATCTCAGGTAACTTTATTTGCATTTTTATAGGTTCCTAAGCTGAAGATGGTTGCATTTTTCTCAGTCCTGTTACCAAAACTTATGTGACATCTAAAAGGCGTGTTGACGAGTTTGTCAGCCCATTTCCCACTGCTTCAAATATCAACAATTTAAAAAAATCAGCATTATGCTAACTAATGTTCGTACTAATAAATCAATTGACTAGAGGACTCTACTGGCTCCTGTTCCCGGTACTCAGTCCTATTTCTCCTCATTTGAGTAACAGGCCTGAAAGTAACAGGAACAAGTTTTAGAATAGAATTAGCAAATCCATAAACTATAGCCAAATGGCAAAAATAAACAAATAACATTAAAAAAAATAATTAAGGTAACAGGACTGAGCTGAGATTTGAACCCCCTCAGTCATAGTTAAATATCATCGAATATACAGAAAAATTAATGAGAGAACTTAGGTTGAGCCTTCCTGTGGCCTGAAGATGATCTGAATTATGCCACTTCCTGTGGACCATGTGACTTGTGGAATATTCCACATTTTTCAGAGGGGGTAATGTGTTAGGGTGACAGGACTGAATTTTAACTAAATTGTCTTTTTTTAAAAGTACAGTTGGAATAAGGAGTAACACAAATATGTAAAAAAATAACATTTCTGAAGGGTCTAAATTGTTATATTTCATGGTAAAGTCTTATTTTAGGAAGCAGGGACAGGCAACAAATGCTGTTTTTCTAGTGTTTAAGGTTCTTTAAATTAATCTTTTAAATTCTTTTAATTCAATATGCAATCAGATTATTTGCAAGACACTTTGCTGAATCGAAAATGTATTTTGCAGTTAATTTTATAATGCATTTATACATTTTATTTCCTTGGCCGCAAAGCACTGATTCGGTGGAATGGCCCCAATAACCTTCAAAGTGCAGAGAGGTTCAGCTGCTTTTTCTTTCATTTATCAAATGAGCTTTAGAGGAAAATCAAATCACAGAATCCAATGGAACATAGAAAGATTTGTGGATGAGAGTTAGATAAAGAGTGGATTATGAAGATAAAACAGTGGAGCTGGGTGATGAGGGACCACTGCTCGTGTTATTCAGGCAGAGATGACAGTTATTCCAACCAATCATCTGCCTGCTACCATCACACCATCTGGATCACACAGTTTGAATGAAAGCATCTTCTCACCTTGGAAGGACTTGTTCTGGGTTTCTCTGATGTATGACATCAAATACTGAAAAAAAAATATTGGCTGAGCTAAGTTGTTGGTATTCATGTGGCAGTGATTCCTCTCAAACACAGTCACAAAAAGGCTGAGATATGCCAAGCTAATCCTGTTTATGTGGCGCTCTGAGGGCCTCATAGCGCAGTGGCAGGGCATGTAGACAACAGAGAGGGATTCTGTCTTCAGAGGCGGACCAAGGTAGCTGCTTTCCACCTGATGTGTAATCACAAGCTGGCTCATCCTGGGGTGCGACTTGGCGGGCTCAGTGTGGGGGCTCCATATCTCTCTGTCCCTGCATGCACAGCACAACATAAAATCCCAGGCTCTCTTTATCTGCCTGACAAAGAGATCTGTATGTTTGATGGTCCCTGTGGGTGGGAGTAGTGGGGGGATTTAAAGAAGGTAGATAGCTATAGACAATGGGAGTGTAGAGTGTCAGCAGTAAAAGATGTGCAGTCCAAGCAGAGAAGAAGAAGAGAACGAGTGTACTGAACGGCTGTCTGTTTGATAGAAAGGTGGTGTTCTACCAGTGCTGACATCCCATAGAGTGTCACTGTGGAGTCAGTAGCATGAGAGTAAAGGGATTAGACCCTGAGGGTTGTTACCATCACAGCAAAATTTGCAGGAGTCTTCATCTTCCTCTCACCCTGAGCTGAATGAGTAAGTATTGCATTACAAGCCTCATATGAATTTTTAGAATTACCTGTCAATTACTTTTGCAAATTGCTTTGTGTCTGCATAGCACAAGGCATTTAAGAAATATGGTGACCCCAATCTTATTATAGAGCAGTGCGGCCTCAGTCATTCACGTGTGGCATTCTTAAGAAGGATCGAAATGAGATGTCTCAAAAAATACTTTCAGGAAGAAATGAAATAAAAGAATGATTCAGAATACATTTTCTTTTTACTTGTTGATGAATATATCTCCCCTGCTTAGTTTTCAGCATATGATGTATAATGGACATGATTTTATTCACAGCTTTCGTACCAGCAAAGGCATCGGCTACTCCGCACATTTTGTCGGTAACTGCTTGATCGTGACGTCGCTGAAGTCGAAAGGAAAAGGTTTCCAGCACTGTGTGAAGTACGATTTCCAACCAAGAAAGGTGAGCGTGACTCTGGCTATCAGGCTGCTGTGTAAGAAAAAAAACCCGTTAGGTTCTGCTTTAAGACTGAGTGAAGTGTGATTTACCCAAATGCTTCATTTAATTCATATTTAAAGGGACTGTGAGGATTTTCCAAGCGATCTCAAAAATGTCTCATTCTAGATATCTGATCCTAATCTACAACTTAAAATGAAATTATCAGCACCAGTATAGGTTATTTCTAAATGCTATTTCTTAGCTTCCTGATCAGGTTGGACAGGACCGGATGAATTCTCTATGACAACACCACACTGGCTGACAAAGTTTGGTAGCAAGAAGAGAGATCTGTGTTTTTTTCTGCTGAAAAAAGATTTCTGGGATTAATTTAGTGGTGATGGTGGACACTGAAGCTGAACTGTCTGACAGAAAAAGGACAGAAGAGCAGAAGAAAGCTAAACGTAAGAATGATAGAGGATGGGTGAAAGGCTAAAACATGAGCTAAAGGTTAAACCATGAGCTAACTAAAACATGAGCTGAAGGCTAAAGCACGAGTTAAAGGCTAAACCACAGGGTAAACTGTTTGCAAGAATGTTTATTCCAACCCACATGCAGAAGTTATACTGCAGTGATCTGTTCAAACTTGAGAGTCTGTCAATAAAATGAAGAGTGAAGTAATGTTAGCTCTGATTGGTAGATGAGCAGGATTTGCTAACATTACATATCAGCCTGCTGATATGTCTCAGAACACAGGGCTGCCAGCAGCGCTAAATTTAACCAGCTACTTAACTGCAGTACAAACTGATGATGTTTGCTTATTGTCACGTTTTAAACAACAGCGCTGTGTAACTGTTAATAAATACCTTACCTCATTGCGTTGTAAAAAGTTGTAGAGAAAAGTAGTGTTAAAAAGAAGATCTGATCTCCATTCATTTCCAAAACAAACACACACCTTGTTAAAAGTCACGTCATCACAACAGTGTGCATGTGATTCCAGCCAAAAGGTGTCACTGCAATCCACTTCAGACAGATGGTCCTCACAGTATTTTTTTTAAACAAACCAAAATGACTCTTATTCTTTTTAAACTCTGCAGTTTTGGCTGAATTTGCCCTTTACTCCCTGCCCACCACCTGTCCTTTTATTGGCCCCACTTACTTGTGTGTCTCCATATAGTCCTGAAGCATTATAGACCCCCTCTAGAGGAGTCCCACAGGTGTAATTGGATGTAAATGTAGATGAGGAAACTAAACCTAATTTAGCGTGGAATGTCAGTTTAGTGTAGCTCTCCCTACAGAGCTGGAAAAAAAAGAGTCTCAAAGCATGCGTTAAACAATTAGTCCCCGCATTGAACACCTGGGAACAACCATTCCTCCCATTCCTTCTGCCACAGCACAGGAATCATTCTCGAGGAGCTCTTGGAAGATAAAACATGTTGAATTAAGTTTTTAATTGATTTTGGGTCCAGACATCTGCGGATAAGTGCCGCTCTAAATTATCTGCAGGCGCCTTGCACTCTTCCCCTCGGCCATGAATCCTCTTTTAAGTGTCCTTACCTTTGTGTGGAGACAGCTGTAATTCCATTAGACTGCTCACAGTGCCCTTCACAGGTCAAACTAATAAACAGTGGGCAGAAAGTCACACAAGAGATGGACGACCTGCTGCCTGCTGCTGTGCGTGGTCGAGCTGGACTTGACCTCATGTGATATAACATTTGTTTCATGAGTTTACACAGCGGCAACTTACAAGAGTGATTGATTGAAAATGAATCAGTTGCTTTCAGTGTGTCTTAGTATTTGCAAAGTGTTGGAGAGGATCCTAAAGTACAGATGACTATCAACAATTATCCTTCTTTTTAATCTTTACAGTTTAAAGAGTCAAAAAATACACAGAGTAAGCAGAAAAATCTGGATCAAACTTCAATGTTGAATCAGAGAACTGACTTTAAGGCTGATCTGCTGTATCAGCATTCCAGCAAGAGAGAAACTCTCAAATAAATACAGAGAACTTGAGATATTAAATGTAACTTCAAAGTGAAGTGCATCAATAATAAATCTACAGGTTTTGCTTTGAAAAATAGTGTGATGTTGAGGATAGAATTCTTTTTTGTCCTGCTTATATAAATGGTACATCAGAATATGGAGCATCCAGAAAGTATTCACAGCGCTTCACTTTTTCCACATTTTGTTATTTTACAGCCTCATTCCAAATGGGGAAAAAAAAGTCCTGTCTTTTTTCCCCTCAGAATTCAACACACAACACCCCAGAATGACAAACTGATTTTTTTTTCTTGTCAAAGACTTTGAACACTTAAGTACATGCGGTTTCGTAGTATTTTTTTTCTAAAAAATTTGCAAAATCACCACCCCCCCAAAAAACAAAAAATTGCATTGTTATTATGGGGTGTTGTGTGTAGAATTTTGAGGAGAAAAATGAATTTATTCCTTTCTGGAATGAGGCTGTAACAACAAAATTTGGAAAAGTGAAGCGCTGTGAATACTTTTTCTGGATGCACTGTATGCTGGATCAATTCCCAGTCTTGGCATGATTTCTTTTCTTTTCGACAGTCTTTTGAAAAGAATTAGCTAAAAGTTGAAAGAAATATGGAAATATAAGATCACACGTGGTTGTTCTGTGCCAGTATACAGCTGACTCTAAGATCTGTGATCTGTGATTATGTTCATGTTTGGCTGTAGACTTTATTTGACCTGTTTGGCAGTAGTTAGCGTCTCAGCACTGAATATGTAAAGTTACTTCCTGCTCGGGTTTGTGCAGAATGAAAATAAGTTTGACTGCCTACCCTCAGCCTTTTCTCTCATTTGTTTTTCACCATGTTCCGCTGCAGATTTTCAAAACACTGAGTAGCAAACCACACGGTTTGGTAAATTTGAGGTGAATCTGAATACTCGACCTTAAAGGAAACAATAGAGCTGAAACTTGTAGTCAGATCTAGAGTCTTGTAGAAAATAATGAGTACTTATGTTTTCATTGCCTCACTCACTGAATATTTTATTCTTTCTCTCTTCTTACCTGCAGTGGTACATGATCAGTATTGTTCACATCTACAGCCGCTGGAGGAACAGTGAAATCAGATGCTACGTTAACGGACAGCTTGTGTCATATGGAGACATGGCGTGGCATGTCAACACAAATGATGTAAGCCCACTTCTTCTTACCCCTCCTCGCTGCTGTCACCACTTTCCCGCAGCTTTTGATGTTTATTGGTGCGATGACTGAGGCTGACACATCAACGTTTTGCACGGCTTGAAAACTGTAAGAAACAGGAAAAAAGCATACATCTTGAGAAGTGCTCATTGAGGAAAATGAGTTTTACCGTATCAGCATGGATCTCACTCAGGAATCCGACATGGCATTTCAGTCTTTATTTGAATAACGGTTTGTCACAGAGCTGTGCTGCAGCAGAGGATGGAAGATGGAGTATCAAACATTTAGTGAACGGATTTATGCACTGAGTCTAAAACTGCTCAATCTCAGAAGCTGCTGCATGTGTGTGCACAGTGTTCGAATCATGAAACTGAAACACTCTTGTAAAATGTATGTCAACACGGAGCGCTGGTGACTGTGATATTTGCATGTTTGAAAGACTGTCAAATGAAACCTAGAGTCGCGCATGGAGGCTGTAAATGACGGGTTTAAAAGGCAATTTGCATTGTTAAGACACATTTCCGAAAGGTGTGTTTACTTTGTTACTGTAGCTGTGTATTCAGGGGAAGATTGCATAAATGACAGGTTGAGATACGAGTGCCTCATGAAATATTCCACCACATTAACCCAAGCTGCCTTAATTGTGATGGATAGTTTTTGTGCAGGAGTATTCTGAACCTTAAAGGGAAAATGGAAAAAAGAAACTTGAGTTATTCTGATGGCGGGGGGGAGTAACAGTCTGACTGGAAATAAACCAAAGACGGTGCAAGAGATTAGATTAGATTAAAAACCTGCAGCTACACCAGAAGGGAAAATACTTTACGCTTTTGTTGCTAAATGTTTCCCTGGATGTGGATTATTCAAACAGCAGCACTGCTGTCTTCTCATATGCTTTAGAGAGCATGATAACATAGGTGGTTATCTGCACAGGAAATACTGTGAGCTGACAGCAGGAGTGGTGCTGCATTTGTTGAGTGCAGTTGTAATTTAACAACACGGATCATTTGTATCATCCTCTCCTCACCTGCTCTTTCTCTGCTATTGATGCTCGTGTGAAAAATACAAACGTTCTCATTTTCAGGTAATTTGCTTCTATCTGAGTACCATATCCCAAGCCTGCTCACTTCAAACACTCCACTTCAGCCAGACTTGAATCGTCCGTCTGCTGTTTCTGGATAAAAATTACAACAAAGACTGATTTTTTTTTCAGAGTTTTGAATGTTAAATTATATAAGTATTTGATTTTGTGTGTTTTAGGCATTTTTTTAAAAAAAGGAGTTAGTGAACAAATTTAATAGGATTTTTTTATTATTTGCTCTAATACAGATACATTTTTTTCAGTCACTGTTCAATTTGCTGCTGCTGTTATCCTTTCATATTATCTGAAGTGCAATGACAGAGGTTGTATTGGGGTTTTTCCTGTTTTCCTCTTTAGGCAGCTATTGGATCACTTTTAGAACCATGGACACCTAATTAAGTAATTCACAGATCTATGTAAGCATATCTATCAAAAGAATTAAGAAACTCCAGTGTTATGTTTTAACAGGTTTAATGACGCATTTTTCTCTGACTTCTCATCTGGCATCCCACTCAGCACCGTCTAAAGCTTTCAGCATCTTCCAGGCCTGAGCAACCGTCGTCTGTCTCACCTGATCCTTTGCAGACATTTTATTAGAACTTTTTCCCTTAATTTTTACTGCTCAGTTTTCCTACTGTGCTTAATGGACTCAAACGAGAATGCAACCAATTCTGGCAGTTCCCGCGGTTGGTTGCTAGGGAACCAAAAGATACATTTTTGAAAACTATAACCATAGGAAATCAGTCAATATGACTACTTACGGCAAAAATAGGTAGATTAAGTGATTTTTTATGCTCCTTAAGTGTAATCTCTACAAAATTTAGACTTCCTTTTTCTGTCATTTTACAAATTACACAGCGGTGCATTTGGGAATGAAATTTCATTGCACTGGCTTCCTGAAATGTAACATGCAGTGTATGGAGTTAAGTTGTTAAAAAACAGTATAAATATATAAATAAAAGTACGAGCATAAGAGCTATACATAAATAGAATCGAAGAACTCTAAATTCCAATCCAATCCCCGTTATTTATTTAACACATTTTAAAAACAACCAAGTTTACTTAAGTGCTGCACAGTAAAACTAAAGAAGTCACAAAGACTGTAGAGGTAAGATAATTTAATAAAACAATTAAAATGAAATAAAAAAACACCTAAAAACAAATAAAAGCCATAAAAAACAGGGGTTAGGACCATAAAAGACGGAGATCACACAACTCTCATGCTGAATTAAAAGCCAAAGAATAAAAATGAGTTTTAATGCATGATTTCTTGCATGCAGAAACAAACTTAAAAAAGTACAATTCTTTAAAAAAAAGTATAAAAATACTGACATTTTTGCATCATATCATTGATCTCACTTCTTGCCCGGTGCTCCCTTTTGTCTCTGTGAATGTCTGATTCCTTCCAGTCCCAAGGCATAAAACAATGTAGCCTTTTCTCTCATGTCTCTCTTGCAGAGTTATGATAAATGCTTCCTGGGCTCCTCTGAGACTGCAGATGCTAACCGAGTATTCTGCGGGCAGCTAGGAGGTGTCTATGTGTTCAGTGAAGCCCTCAATCCCGCACAGATATTTGCAATTCATCAGCTAGGACCAGGCTATAAGGTAAGTACTTGAGGGTGACTAAATTAGATTACATGTAAGCAGTGTGCATTGCCTATCAATCTGTGGAATCAATGCCCAGCACTGCTCTGCTGCGGTTTCTTTGCTGTGTGTCCCTGTCCAGAGTGAGATGCTTTTCCCTCCAGATAAACGGCTGCATAAATTACCTACTTCTTGCAAATAATGGCACAATACACAGAGGGAGGCAGCAGTCGGAACTCCGAAAGGATGGAGACCCGGGCCGACTTATATCAGCTGCAGCAGGAGTAGCACTCCCAGAGTTCTCTTAACAAAGAGCAAAAGATGGTGAATTTACAGAGATGCTGACCTACACAGAAGAAGATTCGGCTTGAATATTAATCATATGTTGACAAAATATTTGGATTGCACATTTTTATTCAAAGTACAGTTAATTTAGTTCGGTCACTCTCTATCTCTGAATATTCCACTCGTCCAGGGTCTGCCTCCACCGTTTTAAGACTGCTCCTTCTCTCCCTCCTCCTCCTCCTCCTCTCTCCCTGTCTCACTTTTTTACCCACAGATGCTCACAAAGTCCTGCTGTTCCTTCACAGCATTGAGCCCTGTGCTCTGTCAAATGGAGGAATGACACGCACTGCCGAATCAGCTTTGAACGCAGGATGTGTCTCAGACAATTTACAATATCTCTGTCCACTTTACACAAGCTCTGTTTGCTTTCCAGCTGCTTTGAAGATTAAGTAAGACTTTCCTTTATAAGAGGAAAGAAGAGAGATCTTTTGCTTTGTCACTGTAGCAGCCGTCCTGTAAAAGGTTGTGAGATGGCTGTTTGTGATTTCTATCAGGTCTGAGGAGGCCCGGAGATTCCCAGGAGGTCTCATTGTTTGGTCTTTTCACTAATAGGTGGTGACTTGTCGTTTACCCCCTTAATTGTGGTTCTAGACCGTCTATTAGTGAGGAGACGCACAGAGGAGCAATCTTACAGATTTCTCAAAATAATGAAGAGCAGGTCCCTGGGAGACAATTAGAGGAAGCTGATGAAGCTGTGTACGCTGTTGCAGCCAGGTGAGCTGGGGATGAAGGTCAGGGAGTTGTAAAGCTCACTGATTGGTTGTTGTGATGTTATCGTGTCCAAAGGATGCAGAGAAAATCACAGCAAACATCTGCTGCAATATTTACTTTACATTTTCCTAATATATATATATTTCAGCTCAACTCCAGAGCTACAGCGAAAAAATAAACAAACAACTGAGCTGATATATGATTTATTTTCTGATCCCTACTCCTCTCATCCATGTTTGATGTTTGACACGCTCACTCTCTTCTTTGGATGTTGCTCTAACTTCTGCGGCTAGTTTAAATGCACAGATTATCGCTGCCTTGGGTTACCATTGCTTCTGCATCTTGTGGTTTTATGTCTGTAAATCTGACAGACTTCTTAGTAGAATCTGTTCCCTTGGCTCTTCTCTTATTGCTGTGAGCGAAATGGCACTCTGAACCGAGATGGACTCCCAACAACTTTGGCTGTATTATTTCTGTTTCTGTGGCTGACTTAAAACATCCCCAGACTTCCTGAGATAACATCGAGACAGTGTTAGCTTCACAGACACTGAGGCTGACAGGGGCTGGCTGTCTTATCACAATGTCGCTCCTTCCTGCTGTTTTAACCCCGTTTGTCAGCTTTGGTGAAAGTCGAGGAAATTGTGGGCTGAAGGATTCATACGGGGGAATTGATTGCCTCACAGCTGTGTGAGATGTAGCTCAGCATGAAGACGGTAATTCCAGATGGACACGAGGGAACACAGTCTTTAAAAGACCTCTAAGTGTGTTTTTTCTCTTCTCAGCTCTGGTCTGGAGCCATGATGGCAGTACTCAATGACAGCTTCAGTAAACACACAGCATCAGTCATCCAGCTGACTCGTCACTATGATCTCTCAAATGATGCCCTCAGAGTTGTTTCTGTTTTTCCCCTTTATCTTCTCTGTGTCATGTGCCAACTCTGCTCTGCAGTGCAACACAGATTTGTGTAGAAGACTGAGGAGAAGCGCAGTCCTGATTGGCCTCTTCCAGAATAGAGAAATGATATGTATGCGTAGTGAGTCGTGAAATATTACATTATCTGATATTAAGCATTCAGTGACACATAACCTACCTGCCTTTAAATGCCTCAGAGCTGTAGAAGTAGCACCAACTTTGTCAAAAAATATTTATCTTAATCAAAGTTTTCGTATATAAAATACTTATTCTAAACTTTAATAGCCACATTAATTCAAGAACGGGTAAATACAGCTAATATGAAAATTATCTGACTTGTGCAACCCTAATCCAGTATGTTGCTGCTCAAGACCTGTCCAGAACCAGGAAATACAACGATATTAGTCCAGAGCTAGCACTGTACTGGCTTCCTGTCTCTCAGAGAACAGACTTTATACTCCTAAAATCTGGAACAGTCTTTCAGAAGATGTGAGATAGGCTTCAACTCTGACAATGTTCAAATCCCAGCTGAAAACAGTTCTGCATGCCTCGCTTTTAATTTAACTAACTAAGTACTATTATTATTTTTTTCTGGATTTTTTTTATTTTGCCTTCTTGTGATTTCATGTAGCTGTAAAGAATTTTGAAATACTGAGTCACATTCCAACATTCCAACATTTTCTTGCAGTAAATGCTGAATGGTGAAATGCTGAACCCTAACCCTAACCCTAACCCTAATCACCAGCTCTATTTACAACCTTAGAACCCCTCATTACATCATAAGCTGTGTGGTTTCCATGGTGATGGGGAGCAAAGCTTAACTATATTTATGACGTCTGTTCAGAACCCTTACCTTAAACCCCTTATTGACATCACAGCTGTGTGGTTTCAGTGATGAAGGGTCATTTCCATTCATTTTAATGGGCCAAAAAAAAAATGAAAATGCAGAATATTTTTAAAGTGTAAGGGTTAGAAATGTGAAAAGTACAGGCACAATTTCTCTGAACATGCTGAACATTTTACAATTTGAGCGAGGAAATATGTGAAAATTTGAATTCTGTGAAGCGAGCCAAAAAACTTGCGGAGGAAGTTTTTTTAAGTTCATTAAAGTCAGATTTCTTATTAAAACAAATTGGTCATCTTCCAACTTAATTTTCATCAGTTGGAAAGAATTCCTACATTCATTGTCCTCCTTGTTGTGTCAGTGTGGTCACATTAGGACTTCAGGTTCCTAGCTCAGGGTGTCTCCACCTCATCAAGCCTATCCCTGTTTCTCTGAGCGGGTTGTGGGGAAGCCCTTGGTCAGTGACAGCAGCGACAGCCTTCAGCACTGTGAGAGGAAGAAGGCAGCTCTGCTCTCATTCTTCACATGAGACGCCTCCCTCTGAAATGATGCTGTCATGCTACAGTGTTTGTCACTGTGGCCACAACCCATGAGATCATTATTTTCACACTGCAGCGCAGCTCAGACTGAAGTGCAGGGCACTGAAGCTTGTTATTTCTTCTCACTTGGGTTTCATGAGTAGGAACTTTTGAAGGATGTTAGAGACTGCATGATGAGATGCATGCGGGCTTCTTGTGGATTTGATCAGAGCAGATGAGCAGAATACCTCTCATGCCTTTTTTATCATCTGACAAGGAGGAGATAGGCTATTAAATGTGGCTCAACCCTCTCAGTTTCACACACTCACCCATAAAACTCTTGCCAGAATAATGCTGCCAAAGAACAGTAACAGCAGCAGTAAATACACATGGATGTTGACCATTTCCCTGCTGAAACAGAATTACCCTCCTTAAAGGAGAACATAAAAGACACAGGATGATAAAGTTGTAGGATCAGAAACTGGACGGTTCAAGATTTCAGCTTTTGTTGAGCTGATATAGATGCTGTCCTGTTGAATACAATATAAGGAACGATGAAACGCAGTAGTTTTGACACCTGCTCAAAGGCTGTACTGAGGACACACTCAGAATACATTGCCGAGTTATTGTACAGTCGACAGCCTGAGTCAGCTCACTTTCTCATCCATTCACTCCCCTCACTGAAGCAAACCCAGATTTAGCTCCATCTGATAAGCTGGCACATGGACCCTGTTTTCTTGTGTTGCATAACATACTGTATTTATCCACAGTCCCTTTAGGACCAGATGGTTGTTTTCCATGCTGGTGCTTCAGCTCTCAGAGTCTCTCTTTATCTTATCACAAACCGCTCACTGTCCATGAGTCAAAGCGGGGAAGGAAAAACATTTCTCCCATTCATTAATAATTCAAACTTCCAGATTAGAGGACTTGATTTCCTTATTAAACGGATTCAATTCACACTGCATTGGCAAATTATTTAAGCTCATCTGTCAGCGGCTAATTGATTGAGTAAATTAAGACCAGCCTGTTATTGATCCCCTGTTTGTTACATAATGAATATCTTCCTGCTGGAAGCTCCGCTTCTTTTTATTCAGACATCAAAATGCTTCAGCGCAAAAACTGATTCTAAGATACATATGGAATATCAAAAACATACAGGACCCCCCGCTCATCTCTAAAATTAATTCATCATTATCGTCGTGAAGTCAAAGTGCAGTCTCCTCCACAGGCATGATATTCAATTCAAGGGCGAGCAGCAGCGGATTTTCCAGAATTAAATCATCTCGATGTGTTTCTATAGTTTCCTCTCTCTGCCATGTGGGTGGAGAAGCTGGAATTCTTTAAATAAATCCAATAAATAAATACTGAGCCAATGTTGTTTTCTCACCAAGTATTTGAACAATGTCCTCTCTCAGAGTCTGATTACTTTGGATGTGAAGTGACACAGTAACGGAAAGCTAAATTGCAGACTGTCAGCTTTAATTTGATCGTGTTTTCAGCCAAACTGGGTAAACTCTCCTCACACTGGCTCCTTCTCTATGAATGCAGAGTGTATTTAAATAGAGACAATATTTATCCTGCTAAGAAACTTATGTTTGCTATAATCTTAATGTCTGCTCAGCGATATAAAGCAATCACTGCACACTCTCTTTGCTCTTGTAGCCGTTAGCAGTTTTTCCATGTCTTCCTGAGAAGGCAGCAGTGATGCTACTCGTCTGAGAGCTTTCCCGAATAGCAAAGAGTAAATGCTGGGGTAAATTAATGCAGGGAAACAATCTCCTGTTGTATTAAACAACACGGGTCCTTTTCATCAGCCCCAGTTCTTTCTGATAATTGCACTCTGCAGAGCAACAAGCAAAAACACAAAAAGTTCCCAATGACATTAAAAAAGGAAGTGTTCCAGCATATGCACTGAAAGCCAAACAAAGGTAAACCAGATTAGAAACACTGACTGTACAGATTCAACAACACACCTTCGTTTCAGCCCATTGATAAGTGCTGCCATGTTGTGCTGGTGGGGCTGCAGGACTTACACCCTTTTGCTAACCAAAACAGGCACTTTATCATCGACCAGAGGTCTGCAGCAATTACTATAGAAAGAGCCGTTTTGCCCCCTTTTCCACCAAAGAAAAATCCCAAACAGAAGTGTAGTGTGCATAGAATTAATAGAATAAAAACTAGCCCACTTTAATAAAAAGAAAACATAACTGTGGCTTTAAAAAAGCAAAAGTAAAATTAGGAATATTTGTGACTAAAGTCCATTTTAGTGTGCTTGTTGATCTTTATGTCAGGGCTGTAAGATGTGACTTTGATCTTAATTTTCTGTAGCAGTTCTGTCATCAATCGCTTTTGTTCCTCTTCAGTTTGGTACTTTTCAGCAAATGCTAAGTACTTGTTCTGAAAATGTCTTTAAACGTTTTTTTGTTGTTTTTTTCTAATTTCTCACCACATATTATACACTTAATAACCACTAAAAAAGAAACTTTTCAGAAAAAAGAGGACTTAAGCACAATGCAGCCCAATAACATCTTCATATCATCACAGCATACGGATGTGAGAAACGTTTCCGTGAGGTGTATTGATTTTTTTAAGTTTGGCTACATCCCATCTGGAATGAACGGGGAGTTTTTGACCTATACTGCAGTCAATCATGATGTTTTTACAGTTTCACCCATGTTCTATCCATTAACATAAGGGAACACCAGAGGCAATCCTAGAGTCCCTTGGGGGACAAAAATTCACAGGGGCCCCTCCAGCTAGTGTCCATCAGCATGAAATAATAAACAAACTGACACAAACAAAAAAGAAAAACAAATTTATAATAGTGCGCATTTGTATCATTTTAAAATGAAAATATTAACATTGAAAGTGTGCAGTCCAAAAATACAATTCTTAAGAACAATATAAACCAGGTCCCTGGTAACACATTATCTACATTTCTTGCCTATGATGTCCATGACTAAGCATTCTTAGTTTGACAGTTAAGTTCAGGTGGACATGGCTTTCATTTGGTAGCTAAAGAAAAGGTATTGTCCAAGTTAGCTGTTTTTCGTTAGCCCAGTAAACAAGTTGATTGCAGGTGTCATTAACTGCAAGACTCAACCGGGGCAGGACAGACTGAGCTGCTCACCATTTTCTTGACGTCTGTTTTTGCTCCCCCGTTTTTTTTCTTTCGTTTGTCACTGACAAAATCCTTTGTCTTCCTCCATATAAATATGCAATTTATGCTTATAAAAGATAGTCAAGATGTACCTATGACATGCCCCCGTATGAGACACACATAGCTAAATGTATACATGTATAGCATGAATGAAGTGTATGTATTATCTTCATGTCCTTTCCTTGCACCTTGCGTGTCGTTTTTCTTTCACACTTTATCACCATACTGCAGCTCATATCAGTACTCGCCCTAAAACAACCAAATCTGGTGGTAGACTGTGTTAACAAGAGATTGCCTCATTTAAAGCACATATAAATAAGCTTCTTATCTGCTCTATGTCACATAGTGTAGAGAAAGAAATTTTGGCCTCTGAAAAACGTGTAGCTGCATCTTGACATTTTTTTATTCCTTGATGGATATTTTTTAATAAAGTCATAATTAAAAGATAACACCTATGAGGGGGTGATAAGCAGCATATACAGAGTAGAGCAACTTAATCTATCACTTGTACTCCCCCAATCTCTTTATCGCTCCCTTATTCTCCCCCGTTTGTTCTCCCTCTCCTTCTTCTCCTGCAGAGCACATTCAAGTTCAAATCAGAGAGTGATATTCATTTAGCAGAGCATCACAAGCAGGTGTTGTATGACAGCAAACTGGCCAGCTCCATCGCCTTCACCTACAACGCCAAAGCCACAGACGCACAGCTCTGCCTGGAGTCCTCACCCAAAGAAAATGCCTCCATCTTTGTGCACTCGCCGCACGCCCTTATGCTCCAGGTTAGCACCCATTCCCAGAGTGAACTGTATCACAAAGATTCATTCATAATGTCTATTGTAGTCAAGACAAAAGTGCGTTTTTTCATTTTTCTGTATACCCACAGGATGTAAAAGCCACGGTGACTCACTCCATCCACAGTGCCATCCACTCCATCGGTGGGATCCAGGTCCTCTTCCCGCTCTTTGCTCAGCTGGACTACCATCAGCTGAACGACTGCCAGGTGGAAGCTACTGTATGGTAAGAGGCAGAAATGGGAAAACATGAGAAAATCAGATTTTGGAAACCTGTTTTGTCACAGACTTCAAATTGTTAGGTAGAACCATGGACAAAATCCATAATGAAATCATTCATTAGAGAGTTCTGAGTTCTGCGTAAAGCAGCACTGAAGCAAATAATGAGTAACTGGCTTCAAAAAAACATGTCAACTGACATTAATGGAGAGAAACAATGCAACAAATAATCAGATGGAACAGACACATGGACAGAGAGTCACTTAGGGGAGCACCAAGTAAACCTAAGGGTCTTGTTTTTTTATACTCTTTTTTCACATTTGAGTCTTCTTCTTCTTTCTTTTTAATTTTATTATATTATTTCATTTCATATAACTAATTTGTTTGTCCATCCTGAAGATGTTAAATTTCAGAGAAATCTGTTAGTTCTGTTAGTTCGGTCTGTTAGTTCTGTATTGTACATGTTATTTTTATTATTTCCACATCACTGGGGGGCACAGACTTTTCTGACACCACATCACTTATAAAAATGTAAAATATTGTCATACTTAAGTTTAATATAGAATATGTGAACTGTATGTTAAGACATGATGACAATAAAAAGTAACAAAATATGTTCTAACACATTTATAGATGGCAAAATATGTATTTAAAGTCCCTGTGAATCTAATCACTTCTCATCCTCATGAAACTTATTATCGAGAGGAACAGACTAAATTAAAAAAATAATGACTTAATTTTATTGATATATACGGGTACTATATATTCATCGGTCTTTTCAGCTTAAATGAGAGTGGTAGTGGAATATATACATAATAAATTTAATTGAATGGACTTGTTGTTATAGATCATTAGCATTGGTAGTGTGAGGGTAACAGGCTGTAAAACTCATGGACTGAGTCCCCGAATGATGCTGTTAAATGAAAGGGGGATGCAGGGTGTTTCTCAGTGCTAATGATTTGTTTACTTTTGTTAAGAATCATATGTTGCAGTATGATCTGTACTTTCCCAGGTAAATGTAGACATGAATAAAATTAGTCAGAATTACCTTCTACAACTCCAAAATTTTTATTGTTCAAACTGATAAACTTCACTGTCTTTGCAAATATTCACACTTTTTGCCTGAAACACATTCCAAAAGCTGGGACAGGGTCATGTTTACAGCTGTGTTCCATCACCTTTCCTTTTAACAACACTCAATAAGCATTTGTGAACTGAGGACACTAACTGTTGACGCTTTGGAGGTGAAATTCTTTCCCATTCTTGCTGGATGAACAACTTCAGTTGCTCAACAGTCCGGGGTCTCTGTTGTTATATTTTGTGCTTCATAATGCGCCACACATTTTCAATGGGAGACAGGTCAGGACTTCAGGCAGGAGAGTCTAGTACTTGCAAAATCCCTAAATTCCTTGCAATTATATGTTGAGAAACCGTGTTTTTAAATTGTTGGACTGTTTGCTCACGCAATTGTTCACAAAGTGGTGAACCTCGCCCCTCTCCCAGCCTTTATGGAACATGTTGCAAGCATCAAATTCAAAATGAGTGAATATTTGCAAAAAGAAAAGAAAAAAAGTTTATCAGTTTAAACAACAGATATCTTGTCTTTTTAGTGTATTCAGTTGAGTATAGTTTAAACAGGATTTGTAAATTGTAGTCTGTTTTTATTTACATTTTACACAACGTCCTAACTTCACTGAAATCAGGGTTGTACTTGTTATCCCCTCCTCGGTCAAACAGCAGCGGCTCTCTCTCCAGTGTTATTTTTTCTTGATTTTTGAACCTGCTTTTCTCCCCACCATCCTGATGTGGTCAGTCCAAAGCCTCGCTGCTGTCCCTTGGATGGTTTCTGAGCTTCTCTCTAATCCTGTGTCAGTTCAACGACAGCAGCGCGACTCGCTCAGCGCAGGAGTGACCACACAGCTGCACAAACCCCTGAGGCCTAAAGCTCTTTGCCTCTGTAGATTCCTCTCATCTCGGCTCACTGTCCCTCTTTTTCTGGCTCGCGTGGAGTGGGTATGTCCCAGCACTTGCTTTGTCCTTGCCTCGGCTTGCAGTCGGCTTTTCGATTGAGTCTTTCTAAATCCTGCTGAGCCTCGGAGTTCAAAGCTTCTGCTACAATTAACTCAGCACAAAGCCTGTGGGCCTGCTGTGGATGACTCATCAGCATCCTCGATTAGTGATTTAAAAACAGTTCTTTCCATAAACATCTTCTCTTCTCTTGATGAGTTTCAAACAGCTGTGATGTACGATCAGTCACTTCCGCTCTGCAGTATAGTAAGGAAGCTGTGTTCTCAGCTGAGGTGAAAGACAAAACCAAGAAAACAGAGGTTTTTCTTATCTTAGATCACTTTTTGGGGTCTTTTTTGGAGAGAAGAGGAATAAAATGCACCAAATCATGCTGAAACCAGGAATCGATCGTACAACCAGTGCAGAGAGGACCTCAGCCTCTGCACATAGGATTCCTGCTCCACCAGCTGAGTCCCTAGAGCATGCACAGCTGACTGTCACCCAGTTCTGTTTGTGTTCCCCGTGGCTCAGCCAAGAGCCAAATTAAAGCAGAAGGAAAGGTTAGACAACTGCAAACAAGCAAAGGGAGGTTCACATTCAATCTCATGAGCTTCTACGCACAACAAAATGTGCCTTATCTTTGGGCAAGCCTGCACAGGAGTGGTTGTGTCCTTGTGATTGTTGCGCTAGAGCGGAGGCCACTAGAGGATGTGGGGGAAAGCCGATTAAGAAGTGTCACCAAGCACCACTGTCACTCAGCCAAAGCCCTCAACTGAAAAGCCCTGCAACAAAGAAAAAATCGTCTTCAGTGCTCTGCCTTGGCCCCTTGAACCTATTCCCCAAACCCAAAGCACACACTCACACTCACACACACAGCTTGTTCCAACCTGCTCCCAGACCAGTCTCTGTCCCTGGAGAGTCCAACGAGCTGACCCTTTCTTCTGAACTGAAGTGGTTTGAAAGTGGCGAGCTACAGTTCCCAGCTGATTGCTCACATCCTCTGAAAATGACCTTGATTTTTTCCCCTCTCAGCCCGCTGTCCTTTCACGCTGCTGTAGTTCATAGAATAACCCCTTCACCACAGGATGAGAGTGTGAATAGATGGGTGTTTTTCCTCATGTGTTAGATGTAATTTCTTTTTGGTTTGCAGTGCCACACTCCTGGCTTTTCTGGTGGAGCTGCTGAAGAGCTCGGTGGCCATGCAGGAGCAGATGCTTGGCGGGAAGGGATTTCTGGTGATTGGATACCTGCTGGAGAAGGTTTGACGGAGCCTCTATAAACTAACCTTGCGCACATGATACCTGATTTCAAACACTGAGACCTGTAGTGTCCACTACAGTAGTTTTTCATATTTAAAGCACTGACTTGTAACATTAAATGTCTAAATCTTCAGTTCCTGATTTAAAAAGTTGATGAACAAGAAATGATCTGCTGAGAGGCAGAGTTTTGACGCTTTGTTTACTGGATCCCACTCTGCCTTTGTGTGTGATTTTACTTTGAAGTTAACAAAACTTGAAGAAAAACACCTCGAGACAACTCCTCTTCCTCTTCCCCCCTCCTTTGTTTCTCTTACTTTCCACATCAATCTCTATTTACCCATTTTGTGATGCAGATCTAGCAGCTTGCCGGCCTCCCCTGAGTGCCGGCTCTTTTGGAGGCCCTGAGAAATGACTCCACTTTGTCACTCAGTGTCTTTCCTGCCTGCTGGCTTCAGCTGCTGTTAACTAACAGCTAGGCAGAGCCGGCATCTGAGAGCTGCTGCTTTTTTTTTTTTTTTTTTTTTTTTTCCTTGCTTCCTTCCCGCTGCCAGGTTTCACACTTCCACATATCGCACCATCTGTTCGTGATCTGTTTATGCCACACCTTCTCCTCTCCCTGTGCCTTCATTTCCCCCCCCTTCCCTCCCTTCATAGAGTCCCCACCTGGGTAGAGAAGAGGTGCCAGACAGGAGCACGAACAGTATTTATCAAAATTCTCTGCAAAGTCATGTTTCTGGAACTGGTTTTTATTTTGTTTGGTTTTTTTTTTAATCAACTTAATAAACAAAAAGACACTATTATCAACGATGTCAGCAGGCTATCCTGCCGCTACAGCACAGATTAATTAGCCTGAAAAAGTGATCCTTCAACTTAAAAACTGCACACAAAGGATTTACAGAATCTTAGAAAGTGTTTTAAAATTATTTAAGTATTTTTTTTTCAGTAACAGTTTAATTTATACGAAGCTCACCCAAAAAATTAATCTATGTTAATAAATGCTCAAAAATACAGTGGGGGGAGAAATTCTTAGAACACTTTGCAAATTCAAGAGGTTTCAGTTGTTTCTATTGAAATTGTCACTAAAATACCCATAAAAGAAATGTAAGTCTATCTACAAATCTACTTGTGATGTGTCATGCCCAAAAGATGTGGCTTTAAGAGCCAATGTTAGTCATGAATCAAAAGAGCCGGCTCCCATCTTTTGTCCTTTTGTTGCTCAGCTCTCACTCAGCCGCTCAGCTCTGCGCACAGCAGGACTTTGTTTTGATTGGCAGCCATGCAGCCAATCACATGAGACGATATAGGATCATGCCATTGTGTGATGGCAGAGATGTGGACTCTCAGTCCGGTCAGGTACGACGTCTCGTCTCCGCTCAGTGAGTGAGACAGTAGAAAACGGTGAGTAGGAGAGTGCATCGCATCGCGACGCCTGCAAACAAACAGGGCAGCATCTGGCTCTAGTTTAGAGACATTACACTGTTTGAATACCAAGTTCGATTCTGGTTCTGTTCTCTGGCTATGTGTGCAACGTTTTTTCATTTGTTGCTGTGCAAAAAAAAAAATTGATAAAATATATAACAAAAGTAAGAATGCCTGCTTGTGTAACAGAACAAATGCACAAGAGGAGGCTTCTCATAAAAACATTGTATGCAAAAGGGTTTATCAATACACAAATCATTCATATTTGGCAGATTAGGCTAAAATGTGAGGCTACAAATAATACAGAATTAGGATCTGTTTGGTAGCCGAGCCAAAAGAACCAACTCTCTGAAAAGAGCTGAACTTCCCATCACTAAAATCTACATTCATCATATATTCCACAGAATAGAGGCAACGTTAAGAGAGTTTGGTCATTTTCATTATAAAAAGGAGCACTGAAAACGATGGACCGTTGCCCTCGAGTCCTCAACCCCGCACAGCTCATTTGGGGGAGTTGTAGCATAAACTGGACAGATCTGCTGTACATTCAATGGAAAGCCATTGGCTTGGAAATATATCCACTCTATGCCAGAGACACATGCTGCTGTAACTGCTCCAAAATGTCACTGACAAACCAAATATTAGAATTAAAGGTAGATAAAGACAGAAGGACTCGCGTCATCTGATATTTGTTGTGCTCAGAGCAACCATCTGCATTTTTCATGATCAGGATTTGGAGGCGGAAAAGGTTTCAGATCTGTCAGGTGTTCTTGCAATTTTGGTCACCACTGTATAGACAAAGTGTATCTGGTATAGTTCCATAAACATCATTCTTTGTTAAACTATCTGTTCTGCAACATTAGTTGCCCTGTTGCTTCCCTGATACTTACAGCATTACTTTAAATAAATTTAGAAACAGGATGTAAACACTTCACACTGCTGCTTGAATGATGAGTCATGAGTCAAGACAGACTGCATGCAAACAAACCGCTCCGACCACCGCTGTAGTATGAAAAGGGCTTCTGCAATTGATCAGCCTAAAATGTCCAGACTTTTCAGACATAGCTGTCGTTATTTAGTGCAATTACTATTTTTATTCATTTATTTTTTGTTAAGACATACAGAATATTAACAGTGCTTGCTCTTCAATGCTCTGCATGCAAAGGTTGCTGTTATTTCCACGATGCTTCTTGGCTGATTTCTGTTTCATAAAGCTCTCTGCTTCTTCCCACAGTCATCACGTGCACACATCACCAGAGCTGTTTTGGAGCAATTCCTCTCCTTTGCAAAGTATCTGGACGGCCTGCCGCATGGGGCTCCACTGCTGAAGCAGCTGTGTGACCATATCCTCTTTAACCCTGCCATCTGGATCTACACCCCTGCTAAGGTGAGCTCCTGCAGGTAAACTGGCCAGTAAAGAGACACATGATCAAGCTCCTGTGGATGCATATGCGATCCTTAAACCCCAAGACTGTTTTTGCTATTGGTAACACAAAATTAAAGTAGTGTTGTCAGGTGTGCTTCAGTCGGTTGAGATTCCCCCTGGCAGCAAGTGAGAGGAGGAGAAATGTGGTGACTGATCTTTTTAATGATCTAAAATAAAGAAACAATGCTGGATCAGATGGTATTTTCAATAAAAGGATGTTTTTAGTTACGTTCTCTGACCCGATAAACTGACCTTGATCAAGTTTTTTTAACAGTGTATGATGACGCTGAAATTAGGCTGAGTGAAGCACACACTTTAAATTCATTCTCAGTTATATGATATTAAATAGTTATAGAGTTCATTACTTGCTTCCGCTTTCATGTCCTCAAACCAACCAAGTTTTTTTTTTTAAAGTGTTCCAGAGTTTTTTTTTCTCCGCCCTCCTTTTGAATAATGACCCATGAAAAAATGGGATGAGGTATATCAAAGGAGCTGAGTTTGTGTGGCAAATACATTTGCCTTAGGAATGCTGCTAGTGGGCCAAGCCATGAATAAATAAAAGAAGGAAATAAATACAAAAGTGTCTGGAGGCATGCCTGCAACACTCCTCCAAAACAGAGCATAGCAAAAGAGGGAGAAAAAAAAAACAAAATCCAGCGAGGTAATGAAGTGGGTTACACACTTTTAGCTACAAATGCACAAAGAGCTTCACTGGCACCATCCCTAAAGACATGCCACCATATCCCTGTTTGCTGCATGAGGCTACAGAGGACCAGCTGAGTGGATGATGGGAGTGCGCTGTGTACATTAATTACCCATTGACCTTGTCCTAGTCAACAAATAAGATTGTGTGAGCACATTTTACTCTCTGGTTCTTGTGGAAATGATGTAACCAACAGCAGAGTGGTCACTTATCTCCCGTGTGTCAGTTCAGCACCCTCAAACCAAATCACATCACGCTCATATCGTAAGCATGCCTTGGCCTTTCATCATGACTCACATTTGAGTCGTTAATATCCCATAATTTATGACATATGGGAAAAAGCCCTCAGTATTTATAGCGGCTACGGCTAGCGTGGGATTAAGGATTCTTGTCAGCTCTGCTGCTAATTACAGAGGACATGCTAATCATCGCTGAACAGAGTGGAGCTGCGACAATTACGAAATTGAGTAATATAAGGTCAGTCACCATTCCCAGCAAACACCTGCCGGGATAATAAGCTCCTGTAGTGCAATCCATAACAGTAAAATGTCTTGATCGATCTAAAAAGGTCTACACTTCAGAAGATTAATTACAACATGCAGCTGGTGACATGATTACTTGTGTATGTGTTTCCATTTCAGGTACAGCTCTCCCTGTACACGTACCTTTCCGCGGAGTTCATCGGCACGGCAACCATCTACAACACGATTCGTCGAGTGGGCACGGTGCTTCAACTCATGCATACGCTCAAGTATTACTACTGGGCTGTCAATCCTGCAGACAACAGCGGCATCTTACCAAAGGGTCTCGGTGAGCTTATTTAACTTTTTTTTAATTACGTGCAAGTGAAGCTAAGTTTACTTTGTCGTTGTGGAATATGATTTGATTATGGATGCTGTTCATATAAAGTATTCAGCATCCATCTGAAGTCTGATCCAAGAGGAGCTCAGTGTTCTGGGAAAGAAAATCATTGGGAGTGAACCAATGACAATCACAGTCACAAGCCTGCTATCAAAGCGGCTTCTTAAAATGGCAGCAGCTCCCCCACATTTGAAATGACTCATCCCCACATGGAAGCACTTGCCTGTCAGCTGTTAGGACCGCGGCCATCACAGGAGATGACAATAAGACAGATACGCCACATCAATACTGCCGCACCCCCCGCAGAGTGCTCGATGTGGTTGTAAGGCCTTTGAAACCTGGGCCCGTAGTATGACAAGCAGGCTTTTTTTTATGAAACATGGGTATGACGCCACGCAGGCTGTGCTGGAAGAGAAAAGTGTCCTTGAAATGTCATTCCCTTTTTGCTCTCCATCATTCTTTCCCAAAACTGTCTGACTTGAAGCATGGAGGTTGTTTTATAATGGTACAGAGAACTCAGTTTACACACGCCAAGGTCTGATGAAAACCTCTTCATGAAGGTTAAAGCAAGTAGCCTGTCAACACTGATGTACTTTTTGACTTCAGTTTAAGTCGATGCCTGGCTGACTGTTTTTCTTCCATTGACGTTTGAACTCTAGTGGACAAAAATACATCATCACAGGAAGTAGGAACATTTTATGGGCTGACATTCAATTATATGGGAACACATCAAAGTTTGGTCAGTCCACAGGAACCTGACACTTATTTTACTTCATTTTAATTTCCTCATTATCCCATCTTTTTACACTCTTAATAGTCCCTTCTTAAACTTTGCAGAGAATCGTACTGGCTTAATAAGTGATGAAAGCTCAATGTATTTAGAAGTCAAGTCTGACAAAGATGAGCTATATTTAGCCGGTACATCACAGGAACTCTTCTTAGTACCTCATTTCTGTCTCATCTGCTACGTCAAACACTGTTGGCTGTATTTTCTTGTCGGTTTCACCACAGCTGAATAACAGATTTTGATGTCAAAACACATGTTTGGGAAATCTGTCTCTGTGTTGCCTCAGGCAGTGCAGTAGAGTTTGCCTTTGTATAGAAGCATCACAAGACCGTAGCACAAGTAAGTAGTGTTTATAGTCGTTCAAAGTCAGAGATGTCAACATGGGTTGTAAAAACACCAAAAACAACACACTGGATGATGCCCTGCAGTTGCTTTTCTGTAGTTCCTACAACCCCAATTCCAATGAAGTTGTGACGATGTGTAAAACGTAAATAAAATCAAAATGCAATGATTTGCAAATCCTGTTTAACCTATATTTAATTGAATTATTTTTGCAAATATTCACTCAATTTGAATTTGATGCCTGAAACACATTCTAAAAAACCTGGGACAGGGGCAACAAAAGACTGGGAAAGTTGAGGAGTGTTCCAAAAACACCTGTTAGGAACATTCCACAGGTGAACAGGTTCATTAGAAACAGGCGATTGTCATGATTGGGTATAAAAGGAGCATCCACAAAAGGCTCAGTCATTCACAAGCAAGGATGGGGCAAGATTCACCACTTTGTGAACAACTGCGAGAGCAAATAGTCCAACAATTTGAGAACAATGTTTCAAAATGTACAGTTGCTAGGAATTTATGGATTTCATCCTTTACAGTCCATAATATTACCAAAATATTCAGAGAATCTGGAGAAATCTCTGCACATAAGTAGCAAGCCCAAAAAACACCAGCGAATGCCCATGACCTTCGATCTCTCAGGCAGCACTGCAGCAAAAAACAACATCATTGGGTAAAGAATATTACCACGTGGGCTCAGGGACACTTTAGAAAACACTTCAGATAACTTTAAAAAAATTGTTGCAGGGTGGTTGTGATGGCAAATAGCTGAGATTCTTGAGAAGGCATATCTTGAAATGGATTGCCATCCTGCTGCTGCTAATTTTCAAAGTGGACCCACTCCTATTGATCCGCACTTGATTTGGCAGGTCAGTTTTTCTCTCTGTCCTCCTAAACTGAGAAATGACCAAACAAAGACGCGCACCAAGAAAGAGAGAGCCAAGTAGATAATGAAGCGCTCAATTATAGCGAGACACAGGCCACGTTTAAAACCGAGCCCCTCCAGCTACTCCGCTCTGCTCTGTTTCTGGAAGTGCCTCCCGTTTTCTTCCTCAGGTCTTAATACAAAGTGCTATCAAATTAAAGCCATGTATCATTCAGTTATACACAGAATCACTGCAGGCACTTACAGACACCCCGTTCCTCAGCTTGTCTCAGTCTGTGATATGTGCCCAGCAGCCAGCACATAATCTGTCTCAATCTTTATCACTCTTCCTTTTTGTCTGTCTCTGCCTCTGTTTTACTGAATAATGAGTAATGAGCTGCTGGGCCAGTCACCACCTTCGATCAAAGCTGGCCAAATATTCCCATCACAGGAGAAATCATCATAGACAGACATGTCTGTGCTTCAGTGATCCGATCAAGACTAGATTTGATTTTTGTCTGTGTCCCAAATGAAAATGTGGATTTACCTCCCGTTAATGATTTTTAGGTTTATCTCATATTATGTTATGATGGAGAATTGATGTGTTTTTGGTGTTAGAGGCCCAAGTGTTAAAAAAAACACTGCTTTTCTTTAAAACACTGACTTTTTATAGCGTATTATAGATGTATTGTGGAGTTTCCACCTCGATGGGATGTTTCTTGAAATGGGACTGGGATGTAACAAAAACAATAATGATATAGATAACCAGGGGAATCCAGTGGAGGTTATGGGATGTATTAAAAAAGATGTTCAGAGAGAGTGATGGCGCCTCCCACGTTAATTCTTTATGTCTTTCACCTTCATGTTTGCCCTCCGTGACTTTATGAATTGTTGAGCCTGTGCAGTTTAAAGTCAACACACTGCAGATGCTTGAAACAGAGAACAGGCAACACTTACATTAGTTATTATAACTTCAGAAGAATTCTGCAAACCAATTATTGCTGCTGCCATTAACAATGTTTGTTACATTAAAGTGTTTTGTCACCCTTTGTTTATTTAAAAGCCTCCCAGAAACGTAAATATATTAATTCTTGTTCGCTGCTTCAATCCCTGCATGAGTGTACATGCCACATTGGGACATAAATGCAGAGACTTTATCATCATCAGTCATAAGCCTGAAATAAGCATTCCTGCATTAATCATATGGACATAAATTGTTTTTCAATAAACGCTTTCTCCTGGTGCCCTTGGGATGCAGGAAGTAAAGTAATACATGAATGAGAACCACGAGCTGTGCAGAGCTGCTGCTGAGCATAATTGGTTGTGAATAACTTGGATGCAATGGCTGCCGTAATAATGTTCTTATCATCTCTTCTATGTCAGGCTCAGTCCCTGCACTGAGTTTTCCTCTTGCTCTCTATTAATCAGTGCCACGATGCAGGGGCACTTGCCATCCTCCTGCAACCTCAGGGAGCCTCATCATTGATTACACTGACTTGCTGTTGGAGCAGCAGGATGGTCAGGTGTCTGCTTTTGTTGTATCTGTCATCATTACACTGTCCTGGATTCACAAGAACTTGTGTCCAGTTTTATTTTTTGCAAAGGGAAGGAAAATTTCAGGAAAGTTTCAGGAAAATTTACATGGGAATTTTAGCGTAACAACTGGAAATTTTCAGGGTTTTGTTGCTGTCAACTTACAACCCCAATTCCAATGCAGGGCCATGTTTCCCACTGGGTTCCATCACCTTTCCTTTTAACAACACTCAATGAACGTTTGTGAACTGAGGACACTAATTGTTGAAGCTTTGGAGGTGGGATTCTTTCCCATTCTTGCTTGATGTACAACTTCAGTTGCTCAGCAGTCGGAGGTCTCGGTTGTCGTATTTTGTGCTTCATAATGCCCCACACCATTTCAATGGCAGAGGCCTACTGAAAATAATTAATGTGGGACATAACAGCCTGCAGGCTAACATGGAATGAAATTAACCAGTTCAGGAACAAAATTAAAATACTGTTTCTGTTCGGAACAAACCGATTAGAAGAAAATTCTGGTTCAAAGCTCTGCTATTTGCTCACGCAGTTGTTCACAAAGTGGTGAACCTCCCCCCATACTTGCTTATGAATGACTGAGCCTTTCGGGGATGCTCCTTTTATACCCAATCATGACACTCACCTGTTTCCAATGAACCTGTTCACCTATGGAATGTTCTAAACAGGTGTTTTCTGAGCATTCCTCACCTTTCCCAGCCTTTTGTTGCCCCTGTCCCAGCTTTTTTTGAACGTGTTGCAGGCATCAAATTCAAAATGAATGAACATTTGTCCAAAAAAAGTTGATCAGTTTGAACAATAAATATCTTGTCTTTGTAACATATCCACTTGAATATAGGTTAAACAGGACTTTGTCTGGAATTTATTTTTTTCTTTGTTATTAATTTGATTTAAAAATGTTGCATTAGACATGTTTGCATGCATGTCTATTTGTAACAAAATTGTTTAATTTCGATATGTGTGTATATGACCAGGTAAATGCAGTTAATATAAACTCCCATTAATTCCTGTTAATTTTTAAAAATTCTCATGGCAAGTTTCAAACTTTCAAAATTCCTAGAGTTTTACAACCTTCGTCCAGTTGAGGTGGAGGGTTGGGGTTTATCATCTCTGAGAAAAGAAGAAAGCAGCTTGGCAAACTAACCAACCCTCCCTCAAAGGCTGTTGTTGTTGCTGCTGCACTGAGCCCGGATTCTTCCACTTCCAGAAAGATTGTGTCTGTGTTTCTACCTGGCTGCCTGCACAAAATGAAGAAGACGTGAATGAATGTATGCCAGCTCTCACAGCCAAAACAGAGCCTTTGTGCTGGAATGAAAGTGCTGCTAATCTTAAGAGGATTCATGTTTGTATTGTTGTACGCAGTAATGTATGCTATATCCTGCATTTTCTGACGTGTCTGATTAAACAGCTCTGCTTTGTATTGATCTGCCTGTTGCTCCAGCCCATTAATGTGTTTACTCAGTGTATGTGCAAACATCCTTTTGGTTAAAAAACAAAGAGCTCAGTGTGTTGAATTGGATCTGACCAAGTCATTATTAATCTATGTGCCAACCAAACTAAAGCAGCAGGAGCAGCGGGAGCAGCAGGAGCAGCAGCAGCTCTGTGATATGACAGATAATCAATAACATCTGTCATATTCTGTCATTCCTCTTTATTTGCACGACATACATTCACCGGCTGGCAGGGTTTAGAGCCATCAGATGGTGAATGAGCTTCATGACAGGGATGGATTGCAATATCATCCTTACTTGTGTGCCAAAGTGACCTTAAGTTGGCAGAGGCATTCTGGGTAGTTTTAATGAGATGTTGGCCGGTGTGATGGGAAGTGAGGATATGGCGACCTTGGGTTTTGGTGCCTGGGATCTATGTTGTGACTAAGACCTGGATACACACTGAGTTTGGATGCAGCTTGAATGATAAAAACCTCGAGGTTGAATAGTCAGAATGACCCTTCCTGAATTTAAAGCATCTGATGTGTTTAAAGAGTTCCTGTTACATTTTAATGTGTGGATTCTTAGCGGGAGATCGGCTCTGCGAAGGTGAATCCTGTAAATAAAAACTGAATATGAAGTGAAAGAATTTGTCCTTGCATTTTTAAATGTGAAGAGGCAAAAACAAGATACCTGTAAGGGAAATATTTGTTGTCCATCTGAAGAGCATCACTGAGGATTTTGACTTCATGAGAAAAAGACAAACAGCGAGTAAAAACATCACAAAATAGAGGAGAAATGTAAAAGCAGAGAACAGATACTTTCTCTCTCAGGTTTATTTCTTATCTCTCACTCTCTCTCCTGCTACAGATGGTCCACGGCCGACCCAGAAAGAAATAATTTCTCTGCGGGCATTCATGCTTCTCTTCCTCAAGCAACTCATCCTGAAGGTATATCCCACCTGTCTTCATGCCCCACAGCCCCTCACACAGTTTGATTTTGAGCTGTGCTGAGGAAATCTGGAGATTGTCAATTCTTGCTGTGTTATCCTTAAAAACATTCTGCCAGTCCGCTCCTTGATACATTCAGAGCCGTTTATTTCATTCCTTCTACAAGCATGTGCTTGGATCCAAACCAGTTGTGCTCTGACTCATTTAATGAACTCATTAGTCAAGAGAAAATTCATGAATTACAGTTCTGATAAGTATTAAAGCATTTAAATCATTTATCTGGTAAAGATACCAAACATTTCTTGGTTCCAGCTTTACAAATGAGATAAAATGATCCCTCTCTTTGCTTCAGTTAATCGTAATTGATTCCCTGTTGGCTTACTGAATATCAATCTGACTGTTAGCTGTGGATGTGTATGGCAGGTGTATTTTGCTGTGATACTGAATATATGCTGTAATTGTCTAATCTGGGGGTTTTCAAAGTGAAAGACATTGAGCCTCCCATCAGAGAACATGAAGTCACTGGGGCCTTATTAGAGCCTGATTTGTAACAATGCCCTGAAATAAATAAATAAATAAATAAAACAAATGAAATATCTACAAAGTCATCATTAAGCTCTGTATACCATAGGATGGAGCCATCATAGGGAGATTTAGGTTATTTTCCTGATAGAAAGAAACACTAAAAGTAATGAACTGGCCTCCTGAAATCTGGACCTCAACCCCTTCCAGCAAATTTGGGAAGTAGGAGGAATTTCATCACCGGACAGAAAATGGGCTTACTATTCACATGTTTTTACCAAGCCTTGGGCAAACAAGACCGATCTGTCTGTTCACTCTATTTTGTTGTAGAAACCTCAATTCTCATGACAGCTGCATCAATTTGTCCCTTAAGGTATGGAGGTCAAAACACTCAGTGTTTCTCCTCCACTAATTTCTTCCATCCACTGGAACAAAATGAAAAATATTTCGATATTTGTTATTCAGTGACCCTCATCTAATTATTTGCAGGGACCATTGTATAATTCATGATCTGTTTTCGTATTTTTGCATACTTTTAGGACCGAGGTGTGAAGGAGGATGAGCTGCAGAGCATCCTGAACTATTTGTTAACGATGCACGAGGTACATGAGAGTCTGTCCTTACTCTTAAGTGAATTCACTCAGTGTGTTAGAGTGCCATTATTCTGCACAATGCTTCAAGGTCACATTTCATCTTAAGAGTTTCTAGTCTGAGAGAAGTTTATTTTTCCAGCACTTTAGCTAACCAGCCGGAGGAGATGAATCATTCTGATTAGCACTCCCCCCACCCCCACCCCACCCGTGTCAGCTGGAACAGTGGACCAGGTGTATTTAAAACAGCAGCTGAGACAATGACCAGGCTCATACATAATGCCTTTGCTGTAGTTGCAATTGAGTCTTAGAGAGAACAAAGAGTGTTATTCTTCCTCTTCAATGACTCTGGTTTTGATTTTCTGTGCCTCATTGTCTCTCCCCTGCTTCATCTGTAGGATGAGAATCTGCATGACGTATTGCAGTTGGTGGTGGCTCTCATGTCTGAGCATCCAGCCTCTATGATCCCTGCTTTTGACCAGAGAAATGGAATACGGTAAGCCCTTCAGGGGGAGACACAATCCCTTGGCTGCTCAGGCACAAAATGAAGAGGTGATTTCACAAAATAAACCTGAGCACCCAACACTCGTGCTGCTGCTGTGTGCCTATGAGACGTATGAATAATTTACAAGGCAAGAGAGGGAGAGAAAAAAAAATATGCATGGAAAAGTAACAAGATTAACATATTGATTTCACAAAATGACACAGATGATCAAGTCTGTCCTATGTGATCCTATAAAATATAAATGCACTCCTTGTGAGTTCCAAGAAATCATTGTGGGAAGACTGCTGCTTTCATTAGGGCTTTCATTTAATCCTAATGTAAATTCTCCCTGCAGGAAAGTGGTTGTCAGCTAACCAGTGCAGAGCCTTTTCATCAACAGGGATATATGTATTCTGTCAACACAGTGTGCTGTTGCCAGCTCTTGCTGCTTGTGTCTATTCCAGGGTAATCTACAAGCTGATGGCCTCTAAGAGTGAAAGCATTCGAGTGCAATCCCTCAAAGTCCTCGGGTACTTCCTCAAGCATTTAGGCCACAAGTAAGTATCACACTTCAATAGCTGTTTCGCAGATTTAAACAAGAAATCCATTAGCCAGGGTTCAGCATTCAGAGGTATGATTCATCTGTTCCCTCTAGTCCTCTGAAAATATGAACAAGAGCCAAAAATCTTTTGACTGGATGCCAGCTGTGCAAACAAGGAGCACCTAAATTCCCGCCTTCTGTGCCCTAAAAAACTTTACTTCACGTAAGAAAATGACAAGAAAGGTCCAGCTACCCTCTAGGATGTCAGAATTTAATCCACGAGGTACACATTTTTCAAAGAAGAGCAGACGGCCTACGGGTGAGGAGGCTTTCGTTCAAAATGCAGGATGGATGGAGGAGATGTGGGGGTTTGGCTGCTCAGAATGGCTTGGCATCAGCTGCTGTGGTGTTAACTGGTGCCTGCTGAGTGCAAATCTACACTGACAAAAATGATACTTTGGATCAACCTAAAGAAAATTTGTTACACCTAAGATTATTAGTTTTTCCTAAAATTATATTTCTTATTTAGCTGAACAATAAAATTTGATGCAATATCAATTAAAATAATCTTTTTATCAAAATCAAAAATTTACATTCACACAAAGTGAAAAGATGATTCATACTGAACCACACACCGTTGTTCTAATTTGTTTCAAATTTGATGTCATGTGGTCACATGACATGAAATCAGCTGGTCTGAAGTGAAAACGCTGTTTCAGTTTGTTTTAACGACTTATTTCAGTTTTAACCAAGATGTTTTCTTTTTGCTTTCAGGCAAACTAAACTGAACAGGTTTAAATCAAAAACCAGGATTTTAAGTTAGACCAGTTAAAAAAATATGGGATTTGACTTAATGACACAGTTGTGTCACTTTTTTCAGTGTAGGCTGCCCCAGGTGCAAGTAGTAGTCCTAAATACTCAAGAGACACGGGGGTTTGGTGAAAGCTCGCCTTTCACTCCTCACTTAATATCTTTCATACATTTTAAAGCACCTTCCTCGATTCACTTATAAAGAATTCAACACGTAGCTTCAGTTCTTTGCTGATGTTATCACTTTTTAATAATTCAATTCTTCATTTTAAAGTCATTAGTTCATTGATGTTTGATCATGTTGGATCTGCGGGGGTTAAGACGTCAAACAATTAAAAAAAAATCTTCAGGTTTGTTTTGCCAGTTAAGTTTTTTTAGGGCCATAAAAGGTGGGTTGGATGTCTCTGCTCTGTTAAAGTTTCTGTCTTTAACTTTCAGAAATCTTTCCAGAAACTAAAAGATAATCCATCTCTGACATTTGATTCGAAGCTTTTAGCTGTAGAACTAACCGTGCCTCCTGCTGTGTGAATAATGTATCTGTTTTATAACACTGTATTTCATCTCCTCTCATTTAAAAGCACAAATCCAATTTCCCTGTTTTTAAAGAAGTGCTCTCATACTTATTCCGTCTGAGATGGTGTTTTAAGCTACCTGACTTTATCTGTGTTATCACACATGAAAGCTTTTGAGAAAAGGTGGTCATCCAGCCTTTCATTTTTCACCTTTTTCAGACTTGCACAAATTCTTCCTCGGCTAGCTATGCATCATCACTCTGCCCTTTTCCCCTCACATTTCCATATTTTAACACTTGAGAGTAATGCTCCTTTCCCCCGAAGTGTCCAATTTGCTAGCCTCTGCAAAACACACACACAAGAAATGTCGACTTATTCGAAAAACTCATCTGGAGGCCATGGAAGGAGCTTTGGCTTAGCATTGTGACAGCAGTTCTCCCGCATTTTGCAGAATCAGTTTGTCTCTGTTCAAGCGGTTCACCTGTGGTACACAGCCGTTGTTTCTTGGAGCTATGCCGATCAACAGACTAACTTCGTTATCCTACACTCCCCCAACAAAATTTCCCCAATTTATGACAGCAGGCACTTCCTGGCACTTGTCTCCAGAGCCGGGCTCCCTGTAGGTGAGAGTAAGGAAGGAAGCAGACGGCACTCACTGATCCTTTCAGTGGCTTAGGCAGCTCTAAACAAGGCACTTTACCATCATGTCTGTGTGTGTGTGTGATTGTGTATTTATCCACAGGAGGAAGGTGGAGATCATGCACACGCACAGCCTCTTCACTCTCCTTGGAGAGAGGCTCATGCTGCACACCAACACCGTGACCGTGACGACCTACAACACTCTGTATGAGGTAACAAAACATTTTGCTCTCACAAGTCACAATAAAAAGGCACTTTGGGTCTCTGCGTACTGAAAATGCGACTGATGTTTTCCCCTTGCTTCTCACATTAGATTCTGACTGAGCAGGTGTGCACACAGGTAGTTCACAAACCCCATCCCGAGCCTGACTCCACCGTTAAGATTCAGAACCCGAGTAAGCCCACTTCTGGTCACATTTTTTTTTTCTTTAAAAATACTCTGTTCTTCTGTAAACTTATCAAAACACTGGCACATTTGTCTTTGTGTGCATGTGACCTCAGTGATTCTTAAAGTGGTAGCTACCATACTGAAGAGCTCAACCCCCAGCACAGAGCTGATGGAGGTTCGGAGGCTCTTCCTCTCAGACATGATCAAACTGTTCAGCAACAGCCGAGAGAACAGACGGTGAGCTCAACTTTTGCTTTACCTGCTCCTTTAATTATCCTGCTGATTAATTCATCAAAGGAATGGACTAAAAGCTCACTATCCTCCTCAAATCATGTTAAATAGGCTCATACTGCTGTTAAATCATCCTTATGTGTGCACGTTCTCCTGCAGATGTTTCTGCTCCACTTTCAACATGGGCTTATTTCAAATTTCTCTCTCCCTCTCTTTTTTACACTCATTCTGTTGCACACACATTTCTTTCAAATTGCAATTAAATCTTAAGAAACCACTGACCTGTACCAACGACATGATTAACCCTGAATTAAAAGGCAGAAAGTTTCTTGTAAAGCCAAATTGTTGTACCCCAAACAAAACCACTGATTTGAACATTGATTTTCACTCTCATTTATTGATGGTCATTTCTGTATTTCAGGTGTCTGCTTCAGTGCTCAGTTTGGCAGGACTGGATGTTCTCTCTGAGCTACATCAATCCCAAAACCTCAGAGGAGCAGAAGATCTCTGAGATGGTCTACAACATTTTCCGTATCCTGCTGTACCACGCCATCAAGTATGAATGGGGAGGATGGCGCGTGTGGGTGGACACACTCTCCATAGCCCACTCTAAGGTGAGTTTGGTACATGGACTGTGGGTATAACTCAATGATGTAACTCAGTGGTTTGTGAGGTATGAATCCCTGTTTTATAACCAACATATTAACTTGATTAGAATTTACAAAATGAAGAACACACTGTAGTGAAAAGACTTGAAACTAGGGATTGAAACTATGGTTGGATGGATAGATGGATGGATGGATGGATGGATGGATGGATAGATGGATAGATGGATAGATAGATAGATAGATAGATAGATAGATAGATAGATAGATAGATAGATAGATAGATAGATAGATAGATAGATAGATAGATAGATAGATAGATGATCTAAGCATAAACTTGCAATTGGTTTGATTGGACAAACTTGTGATCTTATCATCTTCTAAAATGATGAGTTAGAAAGTAAATTCACAGTCTGCTCAGTGTGTGCCAATAGAAAAACAAGCTATTAAGACACAAGCCACTTTTGGGGGTCTTAAGATATGGGGTTTTTTTGGCTCGGTGAGTATGTGGTTTCCGGTCTTTCTGCAGCCAGCCTCAAGCAGACACTCGTTGAACTGGTTAGCACTTGCTGCTTGCTGTTTGCTTCCAACATCACTAATGTGTTTTTAACATTTTCTCCTGTGTCGACTTTTTACAGGTGACTTATGAGGCTCACAAAGAGTACTTGGCTAAGATGTATGAAGAGTACCAGCGTCAAGAGGAAGAGAACATTAAGAAAGGGAAGAAGGGTTTGGTCAGCACCATCTCCGGTCTGTCTGCTCAGTCCACCATAAAGGGCGCCGTTGAGATCAGAGAAATGGACGATAACTCCCAGACCCCTGAAAGTGAGAAAGACTATGAGAGTGCAGACCCACGCAACCTGCTGGCTGAAGTCAAGGGGTCTGAGGGTGGAATGGACTCTCCAATAGATGGCGTCAGAGTGGATGTTCATGACCTTCTGGTGGACATCAAGGCTGAAAAGGTGGAAGCTACAGAGGTTAAGATAGATGACATGGATTTGTCTTCTGAAACTTTTGGAGTATCTCAGAATGGAGCTCTGGTGGAGGTAGATTCTCTGTTGGATAATGTTTATTGTGCTGCCATGAAAAACCTCAACAGTAATGTCAACAGTGTGCTGCTGCCAAAGGGCATTGATGACCAGAATGCACCACCTCTCATTACACTCGATGATGACAAAGACAGTATTTCCAACAGCAACAACTTCCTGTTCAGTAATGTGGAGGACAAGCTGCTACCTGATCTCAGTCCAGCGGAGCATCTGGTTCTGCCTAGCCCAGATACTCCACTTCACACTAGCACCAGTGATGATCTGGGCCTGCTCGCTCACATGACGGGCAGCTCTGAGCTCGGGTCATTACCGAGCATCCTGGAGAAGGATGAGTTTGAGCTACAGGCTGGCCTGGAAGGCATCAGCACCGTGGATGAGACGGAGGTCTCTTCTAAAAGCTTAGAGCTCACTGAGGTCACAGCTGCAGCCGCGTCTGAAGGAGACCCCTCAACTGTTCGGAGCAACAGTGCAGCAGATGTAACAGGCGCCAGCTCTGACATGGAGAGATCAGATGAGAGTAAAGACAAAGAGATGAGGAGGATACAGACTACAGCCACCACACAGGTCGGTCTGAAGATAAATGGTGTTACTGATTCATGCAAACTGAATCATCCTGTAGGATTGACAGAGTGAAATTCATTAGACTTGGCTCCTTGCTCTTATTATCAAAGAAATTTGTATTTATTTATTTGATAGGGATGATGCAATTCATGTCATAGTATGAATCTAATGTGCTGCACAGGGTTTGTTGCAATTGCTAGTTTCTTGTCCCTAGTTGGACCTTTAAATAAACAGTTTATAAAATGTACATTTAACAGCATAAAATCACACAAGAGTTCACTGAGTAACATTATAGTAAAAAAACATATCAATATAAAAACCAACAAATTCACTTCAAATAGGAAGTTAAAAACATGGCAGACTAAAAATGAGTTCAGCTCTGGTTTGCTGTCAGCCTGCAATTTCCATTCACTCTGCTTCTTGTTACTCTGCTGTTGCTGTGCTGTCTTCGGACAAATTTGGATAAGGGTTCGGGGCAAGACTATTAATACATTTAAAATCTAATTCAAAGGGACTGTGAGGACTTTCTAAGTGATCTTGAAAAAGTCTCACTTCTAGATATCTGCCTGATTGTAATCTACAAAATTAAAATGAGATTATCAGCACCAACAGAAGTTTGCTATTTCTTAGTTTCCTGATTGGGTCGGACAGGACTGGATTGATTTACGGCACGTTGAAATCTCAATGGCAACACCACGCTGGCTGATGAAGTTTAGTAGTGAGAAAAAAGATCTGTTTTTTTGTTCTGCTAAAAACGATTTCTGGGATTTATTAAGTAGTGCTGGTGGACCCTGGAGCTGAACTGTCAGACAGAAAAAGGACAGGGAAGCAGAGGAAAAGCTAAACAGGAGAGTACTAGAGCATGAGCTAAAGGCAAAACCACAAGCTAAAGGCTAAACCACAAGCTAAAGGCTAAAAAATGAGCTAAACTGTCTGGGATGATGTTTATTCCAACTCACATGCAGCTGTTATACTGCAGTGATCTGTTCAAACTTGAGAGTCTGTCAATAAAATGAAGAGTGAGGTTAAGTTAGCTCTGCTTGGAAGATGAGCAGGACATAAGGATTCACTAAAGTTACGCGTTAACCTACAGATACGTCTCAGAGCACCAGGCTGTCACTAGCACTAAATGTAGCCAGCTACAAAACTACAGTAAAACCTGACAAAGTTTGCTTGGTGTCACTTTTTCAACAACTTTACGTGACTGTGGATAAATATCTTACCTCGTTGCATTGTATACGATAAAATAATGTCTTGAACAAATAAAATTGGTGTTAAAAAGATCAGATCTCCAAAGTGTTTCCAAAGCAAACACATGCCTTAATAAGAGTTGTCATCACAACGGTGTGCACACGATTCCAGCCAGAAGTTCTAGCGTCAATCCACTTCAAACAGATTGTCCTCACAGACCCTTTAAGGAACGAGAAGCGCATGATGCTCTTAAAGCTCAAATGGGCTGTTATGCCAACAGATGGGCTTTTAGTCCATTATTTTTAGGGCTTTTTTTGTACAAGGATGTTTTCTAATTGTGGAAGGTAAAATATTACAGATCCTTTGATTTCACAAGCCTCAGTCAACAGGAAAGCTTAGCCTGGGGGAAATGCAACAGAAGATGAGCAGAACTGTTGAAACAGAGCAGCCTCAGGGTCAAAGAGTAGCAAGCAGGCAGGGAGGCCATTTGCCACTGTCAGGATGTGTTGGCCTTTGGTGAACATTTCTATATTAACAGACCCACAAGGATCATTCTCCATCCCAACCCTGCATGTAATGGGGACAGGATGGCCTGGTGCACATTGGGCAACATCCCTCAGAGACTCAGAAAAGTGGGCTGCTGGAATAGAGGAATCAGCCAACAAGAGGGCAGAAATAGACAAAGTATTACGCTGTAGTGGCCGTCTGGGATTGCTTCATTTCTCCCTTCCTCTCATATGAGCTGTGCTCTTTTCTCAGAGGTCGGGCTCTTTAGCCCAGACTGGGTCACTGATGGAGAGCTGGTGGGAGGCAGAGTTTTATTTTAAACCTTTCACTGCTGTTGCATAATTGCTCATGTTCACTTCTTTGCCACTGCTTCCCAAACATTTTTTTAACACCTTGCCGACTCATTCATCTTATGTTTAGAGGTTGCATCAAGCTTGTTGAATTTTTCTTTACCCACAGGCAGAAGAGGTTATTTAAGGACTCTCTTTCATCTTGCAATTCATCATTTATACAGAACCAGACAGCAGTAGCATCATATATCTCATTAGGTGGTGCACTATTGATTTTCTCAGAATGAAAAGGATTAGAATCTGGCCTGTAAACAGTATCTGATGATGAAAGTCTTACTGATAAAATTGGTCTCCTATCAGAGTCAGCAGGGCCGCCCAGCCACTCAGACAGAGAGGGACATCCATGTGGACCTGGGCTTTAGGGGAACACCCATGACAGAGGAACAGCGACGTCAGTTTAGCCCTGGCCCACGCACCACCATGTTTCGCATTCCAGAGTTCAAATGGTCGGCCATGCACCAGAGACTGCTCACAGACCTGCTGTTTGCTCTGGAGAGTGACGTCCATGTCTGGAGGAGGTTTGTGGAATGCTTTGTAGCTCTATGAGTGAAGCAGAAGTGATTGGTGAATGCAGTTCTTGTGAAATTAATCTTTTAATTATCTTTTAATATCAGGGATTTTGTTGCATTTTATAACTGTTTTTGGACAGACATGGAAGAATTTACCATTAAATAATACGTTGGATTTTTTTAAACTTTAATTTGCTTTCATAAACCAAAAATGATCACAATATAAAGAATTCTTCTCTTTTTTTACCTCCCCCCTGCAGCCACTCCACCAAATCTGTCATGGACTTCGTCAACAGTAACGAGAACATAATTTTTGTCCACAACACCATCCACCTTATCTCACAAATGGTGGACAACATCATTATTGCTTGTGGAGGGATCCTTCCTCTTCTCTCAGCAGCCACGTCTCCCACTGTAAGTACGCCTGGCAATCCTCACTGCAAGGCGATGACGCCATCTGGTGGCAGCCTAGCATCACTGCTCAGCCCGTGGTCGTTGGTTGTTTTCTACATAACAATAAGTCCTGTGGGAAATTAGACTTTATGTGCTCAGCTTGGCTCTGCTACTATTAATGCTGACTACATTAGCTTGGTATGATTTCATATGTTTGTAATTAACCCCCCTCTGTGTCTTCCAAATTACCTTTGATCAATTCACTGTGGTGATCAGATTTATTTTTGAAGGCTTGCACTGGAATTGATTTTAATTAATTTCTTATGTTGATTTTTTTTTATTTCCGTGCAAATCTGCAGAGAGAGGTCGTTATTCGTGGACTCTAAATATTGCCCAACCCAACAGGTTCAAAACCAATTTGTACATAAGACTGATAGAATAACTGGTCCAGATGGTATCTTTCTAACCTCTCCTTATTTTAGCAAACAGGAAAAGAGAGCTGGCACAAAGTATCTGTATGATTTAGTTTGCTTTTTTTAATTTGATGTTTGTCTCTGATGACGCCACACGCGTGCACTTCTGCTTTATTCAACTTGTGACTTTTGCATTTTGTGCAAGACGGAGTTGGACAACATCGAGGCCACGCAGGGCATGTCCTCAGAGACCGCCATCACTTTCCTGTCCCGTCTCATGATCATGGTGGATGTGTTGGTGTTCTCCAGCTCTCTCAACTTCAGTGAGATTGAAGCTGAGAAGAACATGTCCTCAGGTGGCCTGATGCGCCAGTGCCTCCGACTCGGTGAGTCAAATGTCATGTTTGAATGTGAGCAAGCGCAGCAGGGGAGGAGAAACAATTATGGTGTCTTTACATGGGCTTCTTGGAGTAGCCGGAAAATTGATGAGCTGCAAAATGCCATGACAGTATTCTCCTCACACAGACTAATAATTCTTCCAATCCCTGAAAATCCTCTGTTTGATCAGCTAAGCTAATTAATTTGAGAGTCCTCTGCTAATTGTTTACTAAATTGGAAAATGTGCAGTGTTTTACTGCAGCTCTAAGCAGAGGAGAAGAAAGGAGCATCATTTTGGAATTCATAACAAGAGAGGGAATCATTTGCAGTTCAGTCATGTACTCTTTGCAAATGGTAGCCTTTTGTGTCTGTCATTGGTGCATCTCATAGGACTCCTTTATGTCCTCTCTGCCCTTGTGTGTGTGTGTGTGTGTGTGTGTGTTTAAATGTGTGAACAAAATCGAGATTTGATGAAAATGTTCTATGCAAATGAGGTATTAGCTGGGTTAAGAATTATTTAGAATTCAAAATTAAATGGAACAACTTTTAGTTGTGTTCTTTAATAGCTTTGAAAATATTTTTCAGACAAATTGTGAGCAAAGAAAAGGAGTATTTATGTCTTTGTGTGTGTGTGACTGTGAAAATGTGTCAGTGTCTATATCTGTTAGCGCCTCTGGGTTCGTATGTGTGTACAAGCCTGTGTTTGCTAGATTGTTGACTCCAAGTTGTGCTCAAGGGGATGGAAAATAGCCTTCAGACTTCACAGTGTCCCTGTTGCAAACTTGCAATTTCTCATCACAAGCTCAGTGTGAAATCAGTCTGGCTGCTGATTTTACTCTCGCACTGTGTCCCGGCAGCCTGGAACAAATAGTCATCTGAGAGAACTGATTAGTTTAAAGGAGGCCATGCATGTTATAGACATTTAATTTCCATTTAAGTCTGAAATGAGAGCCTCTATGTGTGTGTGTGTGTGTGTGTGTGTGTGTGTGTGTGTGTGTGTGTGTGTGTGTGTGTGTGTGTGTGTGTGTGTGTGTGTGTGTGTGTGTGTGTGTGTGTGTGCACAGTGTGTTGTGTGGCTGTTAGGAGCTGTCTTGAGTGCAGGCAGAGACACAGGGACAGGGGAAATAAGTCCTCCATTCTCAGCAACAAGACTCAGGAAATCCTGATAAATGCTGCGACTGCCAGCAAGGTAAGTTGTGATGTCATCACTTTGGTGTCTGTACGCCTTGTTAAGCATTTTATCTACACAGTTCATTTTCCTTACGACACACTTTGACCACATTTTACAACAAAACCTGAGTAGTGACACCTTGTCAGCTCTCATACATGAACGTTATCCTCCTGTCCGTATCTACGTTTTCATCAAAGTGTTAGATGTTGGGTTGCAAAAGGGGTCGAAAATTTAAGGTCAAGAATGTTTCATTTTTCTTGTTATCAACTTGATTTAAAAAATATTACACTAGACATGTTCGCATGCACATCTGCTTTTAACAAAACAAAATGTTTAATGTTAATAAGTGTTTATCACCAGGTAAATGCAGTTAATTTAAATTCCCAAAAAATTCCAATTTGTTCTCACTAATTTCCAAAAATTCTCATGGAAAGTTTCCAACTTAAACAATTCACAGAATTTTGCGACCCTAGTTTGATGGGGCCTCCTGTACAGAGGCTTTAGTTTTTACTGTTACATACATTTCGAATGTACATTTGTGTCTCCTTTTACTTTGATTTTGTGATTCTTTGTTTTATGCTTGCAATTGTGTTTATGCATCTTAACATAGTTTTAGAATCAAGTAATAAACAATAAACAGTTTTGTCTGAATAATAATATTTGCCATCAAGGCATGACATTTATCACAAATAGACAATGTTTCTGGATGTATGGCATGTAGTTTCTCCTTAGAGTAATCAACCCTATGTAGAATTTTAAATTCATTGTTTTCGTAGTTTGGCTCTATTCCAGTCCCTTGAGTTTTTGTAAAAAGAAAAAGTAAAAAAATGGTTTCTTAGGCTTCTGCTGAGCAGAGTAGCATGTCATATTGTGTTATCATCTCTCTGCTTTAGACAGCCATAGAGACTCTCCCTAGTAACCTGTCTCCCATCAAGGACCCTGATCGCCTCCTGCAGGATGTGGACATCAATCGACTGCGTGCGGTGGTGTTCCGTGACGTGGTGAGTCCATGCTTGCATTTGTGTCCCAGATTTAGCGGCAGGTAGACGGGATGAAAGCAGGTTTTATCTTTTTGCACATAAACTGGTGTGTTGTGTTAAAGGTAAAACACAAAAGGTCAAGTGTCAACTGTGCTACTGTGTTTTGAATTTAAACCCACATGATTCTGAAAAACATTCTTTAAAGCAGTAAAGCCCAAAGCATGTGTTAGAAATATATGTGATGACAATTTTGTGTTGTTGCCATGGGAGACCATTTTTAGGCTGCACCACATATGATGCTGAACAAATTCAGCTGATAAAATCGAATCAAATCGAGTTGAATTGAGTTGAATTTGTTTTATCAATCCCCAAGGGGAAATTCAGATGTCTGGCATATGAAATTGTAAAATCACATAAAACAAACATAAAAAACCCCATGAGATAAAGTCTGTCGATGTCCATGCTGCTCTCATCTGTATCCAGTAGCTCACTCCAATCAGTGCATTCAAAGCAGTCCCCCAGAGCCTCACCAGCCTCAGCTGTCCATCTAATGACTGTGAGGGTAGTTACAGGCTGCCTCAGTAGACAGGCTACCCAACAGGTCTGCAGGAAAACCAGGCCGCAATCTGACCTGCCCAGTGGTGGCAAGGCTTTGTAGGCATCTCTGACACTGGCATACAGCAGAACAGCTGTTTGATTCTCTCTGGTTGGACGATCAACAAACTGTGGGAATCCAGTCAGGTGGGAGGAGAGGGTAACATGATTGAAGTCTTTTGGTATTATTATGAGTACTGTAGGATGTCCAGTCTGTATCCTGGCAACAAAAAAACATACAGAGTGTTGTGATTTCTCTCCACAGGATGACAGCAAGCAGGCCCAGTTCCTTGCCTTAGCTGTGGTCTACTTTATCTCTGTCCTCATGGTGTCTAAGTACCGCGACATCCTGGAGCCTCAGCGAGAGACTGCAAGGATAATCAACCAATCAGGCCACGGCATGCGTCCAGAGATCAACTCGCCAACCAGCACAGGTGATGACAGCCATGCCTTACTTTTCTTCTTCTTCCTCCTCTTCTTTTATCCATTCTTCCTCTAATCAAACTTGCGGCTACCGTGTCGTAGAAAGTCTAATGTGTGAGTGTCCCTACTCCCTTGTGATACACTGCTGCCGGCTCAGATAAGAACCCATTCAAAACAATTACAGGGATACCCTGCCTGCTCTCCACTGACTCAAATATGATTTATTTATGAGCTCTGCTAATTGCACCACGCAGAATTTATATGTGGAAGCAATCGGGGACTGAGGCTGGAGATGGTAGTTATGAACTTGAATAGGCATCATCCTTCTCTCTGAAATGAAAGGTAGTTTATGCTCAAAGTCATAAATCATGCATTAAGTCAGTTGAAAGGAAATCAGTGGCTGCCTACAAAGGTTTGTAGAAATGTCTGATGCAGTGCCAACCTGCTTTTAGGAGATGCTCAAGCGAGCATACTTTATCAACTTCCATTCAGACAAAAGGTGAAATGAGTAAAAGGAAACCCGAGGAAGAAAGAAGGGGCCGGAGGAAACATGGAGGTGTTATTTGAATGACTCTGGACACACAGAGAACAAAGAAAGAGGAGATGAGCCGCGAGAAGTTGAGAGATGGGAAAGCAGCAGCATGCTGACCAGCTACTGTGGGTTTTTGGGGCAGTGGAGCCAGCCCTGCTATTTTCAGCCCCATCTGTCAGTGCCCATTAGGCAAGCAATCCACCAGAGGAGAACGGGATCATAGAGGTTGCTAGGAGGAGAAAGGCACACTGCTGCCTTCATAAATCTCACCAGAAAATAGGGGATTTTTCCAGACGGCATGTGGCAGGCGATTGTCTGATACACTAGGAAGCCAGACTAGTTGCTGGCTAAATCAGGCCCTGCTGACCTCGTTAGGGGGCATGTGATGAATATTAAAAAGCAGTCTGCCTCGCATCTAGGTAAACAGAGGGCAAGAGTTAACTATATTGGGATCAGGAGGGCACCTTTGCTGATTTTGGAGAAAATCTGCATTTTTAACGAGTGGATCAGAAGATTTTCGGTGCTTGTTATTTGCATAAAACATTTACATAATATAATGTAATATATACAGTTTGATATACAGTACAATCTACCTCGGTGTATAATATACCATGTAGCAGAATAATAGAGCAGCAGCGTGACTCCTGTCACTGTTTCTAATCAGTTAAATAGATTTGCCTCCCGAGGCTTTAGGCATGAGGAAGCTGAAGAAAAGGATTCATGTTTTATTAGCATAGAGGGAGAATAACAGAGAGATAATCTCAGCAGAGGAACAGAGCTTCTGGAGAGAGATCTAAGAAGCTGCGTTGCCACATGGCTCATTCTTCACAAGCTAAATTTACTCTTTGACTATTAATGTAAAGACAGTTCTGGAATGCAATTTTTATTTCATTTCTTTTGGCATTGAGTTACAGAGTTTTATATCCCTGTTGCTTACCTCTCTTGACAGATTTTATGTTAATTTGGGAGGCATAATGAAAAGCTAAATATGGTAAATACTGCTTGTTTGGTATGTTTAGCAATAAAGTGGAGAGGGATTATCAGAGCTTGTTACAAAAAGCTAATTTATCCAGCAAATGACATTTCTAATGTATGATTTTCAGGAAATGTCTCTAGCTTTTAGTAAGATGCTTTTCAAACAGGCGGCAAACCTCCGGTCTGAAAATACGAGACAATGCAGAAGTGCTACTATCAGCAAGTTGTCGAGTGTTCGCTTGAGGCTGGCTCCGGAAGTACCAGAAGTCACAAACACACCAAGCCAACAAAAGCTGTTTTCACAGCCAAAATAAACATGTTTACGGCCTGGTACAAAAAAATGTCTCCCGTCTGAATCGCTAATTTTGCGAATGGCATGCACTGCACAGGGGCTGGGTGTTTTTTTTTATAACTTGGCAGTTTAGACAATATGAAGATCGCCAGTTTGTCCAATCAGAGGCCCAGCTCAGCTCACGTGACTGACAGGCGCCCTATGGCTGTTCGTGTCGAGACTCACAGCCCGCCTCATTTCTGCTGGCAGATTTGCTTCAAAAATCAGTTTAAGAAACAGACAGTGACGTCACAGAGACTACGTCCATTAATTATACAGTCTATGTTCCCAAAGTGTGGGCGGGGGCCCTCTGATGGACTTCGGGGGTATTGCAGGTAGGCCGCAAAACATCATGTACAATCGTTAATTTTATTTAAACTGATCATTTTTTCATATTTTTTTTAAATATCTAGAACTATTAACTATTAACTATTAACATAGACAGAAGATTTATTGTACGTGTTACCTTTTTATCACTTGATACGTCCAATGTAGCCTACTGAACCGGAACTCTATTTATTTATTTATTTTCTGGGGAACTCATTGCAACGGAATGTTTACTCACTGGTGGCAGGTAAATTGCCAAACTTACATTGGAGCGGTGGCTAATGAGTGGCAAAAGAAAAGTTACTGAATCACTCATGCATCAACATCTGAATAATCATCAGACGATCTAAATGACACTGAGAAAAAAAAGAAAAAGACAGGTACACCAGCGAGTCCCTGTTGCAGGGATTTGTATGTGTGGGATGGGAGGATAAAGACTGTTTTGGATGAAGCAGTGAATTTTAGAAGTAGCCCACTACAGTCGCGCCCGTTTGCAATATTATGTGCCAAGATGGGAGGTGTTCACCAGCAGCTGCTCACGCAGAAAGATGCTCTCAGATTGCACTGAGAGAGGGAGTTTGTTCAGCTAATAACTTCAAATAATACATCAAAATGAAATAAGCTTTCAGGGTTTTTGCTGTGAGTGTTGTAGAAATATTTGTCTAACTGGGAATCTTTGTTTCACAGAAACACCCCTGGTATTTAACAGCAGTAAAGATCACTTTGGGCCCTTTGAAAACCACAACATGGAAAGCGCCCTCCCTCACACAGACTCAGGAATCGAAGATGAGCAGGTAGCCAGTGTCCTCAACGGCTCTGCCCTGGACCACAGCGTGGGAGGACCAGACGCCATGAGCGAACTCATATCCACACTGTCCTCGGAGGTAAAGAAGTCCCAGGAGCGTTTGACTGAATCACCCAGCGTGGAGTCGCTGAAATCGCCCTCCTCTATTATCAGCATCAGCCAGCCCAAAAGGGGCATCAATGTAAAGGAGATCCTGAAGAGCCTGGTGGCAGCTCCAGTGGAGGGCATGGAGGCTGGGCTGGAGCCATTGTCCTACCCAGACCCTACTGCCAAGGCCCAGGCCCAGGCCATGCTGCCAATGCAGTTTCACTCTTTTGACAGGTGAGAAAGCGACTTCAGTAGATAGATGTATTGTTCAGAGATCACTGGTATAGGTAATAAACTGCACCAGGGGTTGTGTGTTCAACCAGAAAATCATTATTGGTGTCAATCCTTAAACTTACCCTCAGATCAGAACATTTACTGGAGTCTTATTTTCCCTTTTGATCAGGAAAATCTTCACATATTTTCATGTGCTATCATACTGTTGTAGTGTACATAACTTTGTCATTAAATTCATGTTATTAACTCATAGATGTTTAAGTAAGCTACTTGTTTTCTGGAGACTTAATCAAAAATATACAGGAAACTGTTACAGGTTAAAGTTGGAGGCCAAAACCTAAAAGTAAAAAACAAGTATGATTGTTGACCTGGTCATTGGTTAAAGTGTTTTAAAAAATAAAAGTAACTTCATTAACTTTATTAACCTTTTTAAACCCCAAGGTCCACCTCAGATGAAAGCAGAGACTGAAAATTTCAGAGTGATAGAGGCCAAAGAATCACAAACACAAAAAGCACTTCACCAAATGAAAGTTGTAAAATTTCTGTGTATAAATATATAAAGAAATTAACAAATGGATTTTCAAAGAATTGCCAAAAAACTGTTGTATTTGGGAGTTTGATTATTAATAGAAAAATGAAATGTATAGTTTTGTACATGAGAAAATTCAAACGACCTCGCCTGAACTCTCTGTACTAAAACCTCTCTAATTTTGTTCTACTTTACTATATGAGAGTCAACCTTTGCAGAGATAATGTTCATATGTTGTACTATAGTCTGAAAAAGGTTTAGAGCTGGAGCTGCATCATTTTCAAAGAGATATTCATCCTGAAATGTCTTTTTTATTTTAGGCGAACCTAAATTTAAAAAATTTTTCCAGGGTACCATCTTCAGTTACGCTTTACTAGTATCAGACATACTTGTAACACATTTCAATAAATTTTACAACTTTTCCCTTTACTATGACACCAGAATTATTCAAATAGATCTTGTGGTTGCAGAGATATACCCAGTTTATTATGGGTCTGCAATTTTCGAGCAGAGACCTGAAAAATCAGATCAGGATTCAAAGGGTTAAGGCGAAACACAAGATAAGTCACCGCAGATTTGTGAATGCATTATCTTCATTGGAAATTTGTTGAACTGTGAAGTACTTTATGGATGCATGTGTTTGTTTGTTTGTTTGTGTCTGCTTTCCATCAAATGACCGTAAAACTCTGCTGTTAGTGAGCTCTGGGTTTATCCATGTTATCCAGCGTGTCACTAATGCTCTCAAAGCAGCATGTGAAACATTCTTCTTTTCAAGCCACTTGCATTGTACTCGTCCCCCATGGCAAGGAATTCCTGTGTTTGAAAAGGTCTCAGAAGCAGTGTGGCGCTGCCGCGGTTTATTTACATTCCTGGATTAGATAAAAACCACACAGTAATCTTTCTGGATATGTGAGTTTACAAACCTGCTCCTGCAGGGATTTCATGCCCCCCCATCCCCGATCCCTGTCTCCTTCGGTTGGGAAAGTTTTGAAAATCATTATTTTCCTGTAAGTAATTTAACACAAACAAAATCTCCTCCAATCCTCTGGACACCGCTGACTTGGAAGAGTTTACGAGTGTCTGCGTAATGACTGCCAGGCCTCGGAGCGACAGCAGAGGACACACTGAGTCACCGTGAGGCCTCCCTTCCTCTTTTAATGCATAGTGCTGCTGCCGAGGTGAGCCTGATGAATAGGAGAGGTGATGAAGGAGTGTGTGGAAAGAGAGGACAGCTGAGAGGGTGGGGGTCTCCAGGGTGTTGATGACAGATTAAACAGAAGCGGCCTCGCGCCACGCCATGGCCAGCCCTGTCGCCCTCACTTCTCACAGCCGTAATGGGAACTGGCAGCCTGAAATGAGTCGCCACAGCAAAGTGTATTATTTTTGAAATGCTTTCACACACACACACCCTCCTGCCCACATATACAACTTTGTCTCCTGCTTTTCATGTCACTCCTCCTCCTGCCTGTATTTGCTGTGTCTAATTGTTTGCCGCCTGCCAGCGAAATGAGCTGCCAGACATGGACAGGCCTTTCATTTGTCTGTCAGGGTGGGAATAGATTAGGAGTGACAACATCAAAAAAGAGAAAGGAGAGAAAAAATGGCTTAAAGTGGAGTGCACGGGAACCCTCATCCCTGTTTCCCCTCTGCTAGAGACCTTCATGAACGAGGGGCTTGAATTGTGTAACAGGAAAACAAAAACCTTCTCTTCCTTTTGTTTTTTTTCTTGCCTTTTCTTCCTCTTGTCCCCAAAAATGTTGAAAGATTACCTCTTTATTTTCTCCCACTGTAGAGCACTGCTTATAGGTTTGAAGTGAAAATGCATATTTCAGCTGTATCTGTTCTTGTATCTCTACAGTATGCACTTAAATCAAAAATGAAATTCTATACAGTGTGCTGGAATTATAAAGGGAATATTTCTCTGGTTATACTTTTACACTACAGTCATTTTCCAGAGCTGCAGATCTCATTAATATTAATTCCAAGATTAATCCTTGTTTTATTCTCTGCAACTCAATTAAGACAATCCTATTAATAAGATATGTGCTAGATAATCTATACATGATTCATGAGCACTCAGCGAATGAATTATTCATTAAAAGAGGTTTGTGTTATATCAGCATCCTGTAGATGTAACGGAAGGGCCCAGATATACTGGCTGTGCAGGAAAAACACTCTCCTGCTCCTGCTGGAAGATGAAAGCAGAGGATAATGTTTGGAAGGCAAGATTAAATTCATGTCCTCTGTTGACCATCAGAAAACTCTCGTGGTGCTCTGATATCTGTCAGAGATTCTACAGAGGAGAGCAGATCCTCTAAATAAATGAGAATCAGTGACCACAGCTGAAACCCAAGATATGATGCTATTTGGTTAGCTTCTTCTTTCTTCTGAGTCTTTCTCACTCTACCACTTTGATAACGTTTATTTTGGTCTGTTTCTTTCACGAAAAAATGTTGCTACATTTATGAATTCAGTTTATTATGTTGTACAACCCAAATTCCAATCGAGTTGGGACCTTGTGTAAAACGTAAAAAAAAAATAGAACACAATGATTCGCAAATCCTGTTTAACCTATATTCAATTGAATACAATGCAAAGACAAAATATTTATCGTTCAAACTGATCAACCTTATTGTTTTTTGCAAATATTCTCTCGCTTTGTTTTCTACTTTTTATGAATTTAACATCCCAACTTCACTGGTATTGGGGCTGTACAATTTATCAGTAAATGGACTGAGATAGAGAAATTTCTAAGAAATTTGGAAGGAAAAGTTACCTGAACTGAATTAGATGAAGGCCAAGTTATGCCTATTTCCTTGGAGAACAGCATGTTTTATTTCATCTGTGAGATGGACTGTGGATATTATAGCAACATAAAACAGTTAGTCTGTTGTTTTGGCGAGGAAGGAGAGGGATTTGCTCCAGATGACAGCAGGCTTAGCTTGTGACAGAGCAGAGACCTGGCCTGTGTCACCCAGAGTAACAGCCGGAGATTGGACAGGACATTATCTGGCACCCTCACAGACCCAAAGGCCAACTGCAGACCCGATAAGGACAAGCTTTCCCTCTTTCTTGTCAGGGAGCTCTTGCAGGGCCAAGTTCACTGCATCATCTCTAATCCTCAGCCAATCAGATTGCAAACAGAGGTCTGGTGGACTGGAATCGTGTGTGTGTGTGTGTGTGTGTGTGTGTGTGTGTGTGTGTGTGTGTGTGTGTGTGTGTGTGTGTGTGTGTGTGTGTGTGTGTGTGTGTGTGTGTGTGTGTGTGTTTTCGTGCACTATTACACGGGGTCACGAGTTTATCTTTCATCTCAAGCCTCCAGAAGCTTACCTTCACATGTTTCATTCATGAATTCTGGGCCTTTCCATTTCACAGCTCAACTCTGCAAACAAAAAAAGAGGCCACTTCAACAAATATGTCTTCAAGTGTTCTTTTTTTTTATTAGTGTAGTTTCATAATTTCAACCATAATCTGGAAGTCTTTTACAATGAATGATTTCTGTTTGATTTCAGGAACTATGGTAAAAGAGGAAATTATATTTGTTTCACAATCTGACTCTCATTAAACTCATGGCTAGTTTTTAAATAGATTAATTGAACAAGACCGTTCAATTCTGTTAATCTGGAAAGATCCCTTTGGATTGCTTAAAAAAAAGACGTAAAAGGACAAGGATTTTTTTTCCTGTCCCAACTTTTTGGGGCAAGAAGGGACATTCCTGATTTCTTCTTCACTTTTTTGATCTTGAATGTTCAACTACTGTTAGAACTACATGTGTCTGACCAGCACTCTAAAGTCCAAACTGCTCCTCCAGATGAAAATGCATGAGTGATGTATCTGAACCTAATTATGCTTTAAACAGTAAATATGTAACATTACCATATAACCTGAGTTTACAGGTCAGACTGAAATTGAATATGGAGACTATAAATATAGAGCTAAATCCCAGATCAAAAGTCTGTTAAAGGCTTGTTAGAGTCTGATATGAAGCAACAACCTGAAATGCAAGTTTAAAAAAATGTTATAAACCCGAAATGTAAAAACTAACCCAAAATGTAACAAGACACCGTGCCCAAAATGTAAGAACTTTTTTGTTATTACATTTTGGGTTTTAGGGCAGAACGCAGTTGGTCGTCACGTTCATGATATGTCACCACCAGAGGGCACTGTCTCTTTTAAATTGTGGTGTGAAAATTAACAATTTGGATCAGAGCTCACCTTCGTAGTCTTCTCTGGAGTAAGACACCTGAACTTGAGGTGAGAGGACTTTTTTTATGTCAAGTTGTAAATATTCAGCTCCAGCTTAGTATTTTTATTTGAGGCTTTTACACAATGAGTTTATTACAAAATTGTTACCCCTAATAAGTGTAAAGAGAAAGCTATAGTTTATATTGTTATTAGCTAGCTAGCTAGTTGTTACACGGTTTTTAGCCTTAATGCTAGCAAGAAATTCCAGTTGGGGTTGGTTGTCACATATATATATGTAGATGTTTTATACAGGAGGTTGGGCTGAAGATGTTTCCTGTTTATTTTTATCACTTGTTTTGTGTTAAGATGCATTAAGTTACGCATTTGTCATTTTGCAATTAAACTCTTATTTAGTTCTGCCTCCTTGCTCTTTTTCAAAGATTTTTCCCATTAAAATAATATTGTGACAAACAACCCCACAGTGTGTGACAACCATCCCTGTGATGGGGTTGGTTGTCACAATGTGTCAGAGTGTCTTTGTTACCGTGAGGCTGAAATTGACAGGGATACACATTTTAAACCAACACCTTAAGCTTCAATTTAACGTAGGAATGACTACTTAAAGATGTTTTGATGATGAGCAATTCACACTAGAGTAAAGGTGTTACAACCAACCCCATTCTCCCCTATTACATTTTTCTTTATATGATTACATTTTGGGTTGCTGTTACAAATCGGGTTCTAACGAGGCTTCTGGAATTGCTGCTTGGTGTTTGAAATGTTTCAAATTGTGTGCATCTTTGCATCTTGTCTTTTTTGTTGCAAATAGAGTTGAGACACCAAATTCACCAACATCTCCCATCCATGTCTAAGATTTAGAAGCTCTCACCTTCTAATCGGTGTCTCTGTCATTAAGTTATGTAGGGCATCAAGGAATGTTATCAATTTATCTCGTACTTTAAGTCATCAACTGACTGATTTCTTGCAAAAGTAACCATTTAAACCTTGAACCATTAATAGTCCAAAAATGGGAGCTGAATTTTTTTTCTAACAAAATCCACAAAAAATGTTGTTACAATTTTGTTTTTGATATATTTTTATTATCAGATTTGATAAATTGGGCGGTTTCTGCAACTTTTTTTAGTAAAGTTTTTTGTAAGTATGCATTCTTTAATTTCAAAAAATACTTCTAAAAAATGAGTATGAGTAAAAAATGAGAAATTTATGTTATTCAGCTTGCAACCTCTTGAACATTTTTAATGATTTTCATGACAAAAAGTGTGTAGGTGGTTTCATGAGAGCCATCATTTTGAAAAGTGCCAATGGAATGATAATCCTCATTTTTTAAACTTTTTTTTCCTTTTTACAGTTTTAACAGGTTTTGAAGGAAACCATGATGTTGATGAAATAGAGGTCTTTGAAACTCATGTATCAAATATGACACATTCTACTTAATCACATTGTAAGGAAAAGCTTACAATACTAAATTGTAGGACTACATTATAATTACATCTTAAAAAACACCCGTTTTTCACTTAAAGACATTTCTTTCATCTGTATTGGTGATCATGGCACTCATATACCAACATGTTGATTTTTATGTGGGGCTCGGACTTTTTATTCCTTTGATGAGAGAGGACAGGACAGTGGATAGAGTAGGAAACAGGGTTGCCCACTTAAGGGCTTTCGCCATATGGAGCGTGACCTTAACCACTTGGTCATCTGTGCTCCATCACCATCTCTTTTTGGTGTAGTGGTTTCTGCATCCTTGCGACCCTGGAACTGGTGAGCATAGCCTGGGACTCAACCTCAAACAAGGAACTGGACATGGATGGAATATAGATCAGCAGATTAAATGAAAGTCATGATGGCATGATGAGACACCAACGATCTATTCTCATCTATTCTTGAGATTATGGACCGTTTATCATGGTTGATTTTCATCTTTTGTCAAATGGTTATGTGCATTTGTACTATTATTAACATTACTGTTAATAAGTGGTAGTAGTTATCTAATGCTGATTTTTCATGCAGTTTCTCAATTGTATTAATGCAGCATTTTAAAGTTTTAGAAGGTATCTTTTTTAGATCAAAAGTGACATCTGTTGAGTTGCTTCTGGAGAACTTCTCTCTGGGATCTTGGATTTTCTGAGCTTCTCCTCCAGAAGGCCAAAACTGGCAAAAGCAGATGTAAGAGAAAGTGTAGAGGCTGTCTGGCGGGCCTCTTACCCTGAGGTTTATTTAGTTAAGCCTCTCATGTGCGTGTGTGTGTGTGTGTGTTTGGACTGCATGTGTTGCGCTGAAAGACAGAGTTACAGGTCAGGATGTTTATGTTCCATATGTCCTGACCGATGTCTGGGCATGCTCATGTTGGCAGTGCCTGAAAGCAGTCAGGAGACTGTTGAGATCAATGCCGTTTGCTTCTTTTTCAGCTGTGGGTAGAGTTTTTTTCTTCTCTTTTTTTTTTAGAAAGATGGATTCAGAAATTCAAAAATCAACGGGATCGTTGTTTCTTGTTTGTCACAGGAAAGCCCCTGTCATAATGAGGCTGCCCATAGAGTTGATTTGATCTGACAGTTCTGTTTTTTCCTTCACCAACTTGCCTAGCAGATGGCTTATTAGATCTAAACCCCAGGCCCAAGACTGGATCCCGAACTCTCATTCACTGGACTCCACTTTGACCTGAAAAGAAAAAAAAAAAGTTTTCTTAGTCTTCTTAAAGGTGTTAAGTCAGGTTGAATGAGTAATTTTATAGTTATTACAAACTGATCCACCACCTGCCACTGAAGAAACCTTTTGGAGAAGGTGCTCCTTAAAGGCCTTTAGGAAGGGAAGGATTTTGCAAAATGGGTCAAAAATCCCTAAACTTTTCCTGAAGAAATGTGGCCTCAAATATGGCAAACTCAATCCTCATCCATAAATTATTTTTCTGGACAGATTTCTGATCAAGGAGGTTACGATGTATTTGCTGGAGGGAGTGTAGAGCAGCGTCGGCTGACTACGTACATGTCTGCTGGTCTTGTCCATCCATTCAGCCTTTCTGGAGAGGCGTGGAACACTTCATCTCAGAGATTTTAGAAATATCTTTTGAATCTTCTTTTATCTTTTTGTACCTCAGGAAAATACCCGAAGGACTCAGAAAGAGAGACGCATATCTTCTGAAGATTTTCTTGGCTGCAAGTTAGAAAGCAGTAACAGAGCTGGCTACAGAGGAACCCTCACACTATTAAACTACTTAAAAATATCATTAGCTCTGTTTTCAGTGCAGAGAAAACGACTTTTGCTCTTTGCTTTCAGAGGGAGAAAGGAGATGAACTGTGGGGAAAATGTTATTACCATGACCACAAAGACTCCTCAATTTTCTCTGTTTGTCTTAATGCCTTTGTTGTGCACTGTACCTGTCTGAATATTTAAGTTTTATTTTATTTTCTATTGTAAAGTAAATTCCTAGTCCTCACTTACTGGATATTATATGTCCATATAAAACAAAATAAAAATCAAAATTTAAAAAAAAAAAAAAAAAAGCTTCAGTCTTTCACCCTTTACTCTGCAGGTTGTTCCACCATTTGGCATTTAACATTTCTTTGCATCAGTAAAGGCTTCTGCTGATAACTGGACTTCATTTCTGGATGTTTATTTTATTATTATTATTATTTTTTCATGTATTTGTGTCTGAGGCATGTTGTGTGTATGTGTTTCCTTTAGGAGTGTGGTTGTTCCTGTGAAGAAAACCTCCCCAGGCAGCCTGGCAGTTCACACGGTGGGAAGCAGCAGCAGCACCTCTTCTGGGCTGACAGCTGGCAGCACCCCCAACATCTTTGCTGCTTCCTCTGCAACCCCAAAAAGCATGATCAATACCACGGGTAGGTCAAGCACAGGAATTCTGAACTAAGTAGTAAAAACAGCACAATCAGATAATGAGACTTGTTTTCAAATGTTACTGTTTAAAAGCTTTTAGGGAGCATTTGGTTTGGTTTCATATTTGCAGCACAGTCTTTTCTTCTTTTTAAAAAACCCAAAAATAGAAACAAAGCGTTCCCCCTCTGCTGGATCATGTGATCTTGTATCTCCATGCAGTGGCTCACTGTGCCCACTAGATGGCCCTCTTTACCTTCCTTCTTGCATGCAGCGGCTTTTGCACACTGCCAAATATAATCAGCTGTCCTGCAGCTACAGTCAGATTTAATCCATACATTGAAAATCCCTGAGTGAAAAACAAATCTTTCTGATTGACTTCTTGTTGCATCTGCTGCACGGAGCAGGTTCCAACTCAAGGCTCCTGTAGTCTGGCCCTCTGACAGGAGCCACTTAACACCAAGAACCATTAGGAGCTCCGACACCTCTTAATGTGTCCCATTAAAAAGAAACTCTCTGTGTCTGGGTGTGAGAAATGTATTCAAGTCAAAGTGAGCTTTCAGATGAAGCCACACTCTCAGACACCCAGACACCCATATTCTCATACACTGGTTTGAACTTCTCTCAGACACATTTATCACAACTTCATACCTGGCTGTGTGCCGTGTCACCTTTAAACTACTGTTTTCATAAAAACCCTGATGTTCACTTAAAAGCCCAAAACTTCTGCGCCAACGTTTTGATAAATTAGTTTAAATACTGTAGGTTTGAAGAAGCTCAGAGGACATTTAATTTTGCAGGACTTGGCTCATGACTTGTTGGTCTTTTATTTTATTTGCTTTGGTTAAAACTTTAAAGTCCAATGTCAGACAGATTACAGCTGATTACTAATACTTTGTAAAATGTTTTAGGCTCAGTATTAGATAATAACTTGGCAAAATTATGAGAACAAATTTTATTCTTGTGCTTTCTTGTAACTTAAACATTTTGTTTTTATTCAGCTTGAAAATAAGCAACATTTTATTTTAACTGCACAGTGTTATCAGAGAATTACATGACCGTAACTGATATGCAATAACATCCGGAACAACATCAATATTGGGGGCTAAAAAAAAGGGATATCTGATATATTGGCCGGTATCCGATATGTTGGTGAATAACCAGTACATTGGCTGATATTTGAAATAAGAACATTGTTATACACAGGATATAATAGTCATGATGATGTATAATAGTCTTGTATTGGTGGACATGAACAGCTGCATAAATCTTTGTTTATCTCACAAAACTAGTTTACACAACTTATTAATTCTCTGGATCTCAAACCTGCCAGGAAGATTTAAAAAACACTTGTTTTTAAATGACTGTCGGCACAGTGAGAATGTTAATGCCTCGGTTACATATTGACTGATGTTGATTAATCAGTGATATGCTATGATTGGTCGAGCTCTAATACATTCTTTTTTCTCACCTGCAGGAGCCACCGAAGCAGCCCCCTCTGCCTCCTCTGCCTCCTCTTCCTCCAGTTTTGTTAACGGAGCCACGAGTAAGAACCTGCCAGCCGTACAGACGGTGGCCCCCATGCCTGAGGACACAGTAGAAAACATGAGGTACAACTGAACCCCTTCACTTCACACATGTTCATTCTGTTTGTTAAAGTGCACACACACTTCCAGCCTTAAAATGAATCAGATATTTTCTGTTCTTATCTTTTTGTCTTTTCTTTGAGCTAATGGACTTTGTTAACCACGTGTCTCGTTAACAATAACGGCATGATCACCTTTTGTCAGAACCTTTTTTTTTTTAAATACAGACAAGCCTGAGGTGTTTTTATGGTGAAGTTATCTCCGTGTTGTTTTGGAAGTTGTTTTTGTATGTGTGAGTGAACATTTGTCCCGACCTTGACTCATCTTCCTTACTTGTTTTGATAGTTTGTGACAGAGGTTCGTAGTCCTGCTCTCTGACTGACTGACGAAAACCCAGGTCTTCTTTCTTTCTTTCCTTTTTTCTTTCTTTCTTTCTTTCGTTCTTTCTTTCTTTCTTTCGTTCTTTCTTTCTTTCTTTCTTTCTTTCTTTCTCTGTCCGTGTTCCTCTGTCTCTTTCTCTCTCGCTCACAATGGGCCTCATTCACTAATAAATGCTTCAATTACTCTGTGCATAAAATCATAAAAAGCACCGTCGGATTCATGACACATGTTTACCAGACATTTTTGTTCCGACCACCTTGTGTATATTAGTGAATCAGAATCAGAATAATTTAGAGCTATTTAATACATTTAGTCAATTCACAGTTTTTCTTATTATAAATTTTCTTGAAGGCTTTTTTCTTTTACTAAAAGTAGTTTAAAGAAGAGTCTGGGTTTACATTTTCAGAGAAAGTCCAATCAATTAATCAATATTTATTTCTGTAGTCCTTTACAATAACCATAAAGGTACCCAAAGTGCTTTACAAAAGTGACAGAATAACAGTATAAAAAACAAGCAAACCATAAAACAATGCAAATACAGAGGAAGGCGCAACATGGAGAAATAAAATGGATTAATGCAGAATATCTGCATAAAACAGAATATCCCTAATCAGAATTAAAAGCCATTCTAAAAGAAGTAGGACTTCGGTTTAGACTTAAAAAAGCAGAGAAAGTTTATTGTCATCATTTTTCTGTTTTTGTTCTCAGTGTAAGAACAAATTCAAGTAAGAGTATGTCAGTGAATCCCAGATTTGTGCTTCAAACATTCAAACGCACGGTTTAGGCTCATAACTGTGCGTACACACTATTACTAAATGAGGCCCATTCTCTCTCACTGTCTTCCTCTCATTCTCTCTCTATCTCACTACCCCCCGACCCTCTCTCTCTTTCTCTACTCACAGTCCTCTGCTAGAAGGATAAAGATCAGTTGCCATGGCAGCAGTAACTGACATCACTTAGCGTTACTGTGAAGTCAGTAATCGCACTGTCTCACTGCAGAGCCGGTTGATGTCTAATATTTTAGAAAAGGAAAAACACCAAATCTGAAGTGCCTTATCCAGTGTAATAAAAATTATAATAAAAAATCATTTTTTAATGAATTTATTTAAATTTCTTTTTAGTTCAGGATGACAAAGCAGCTCAAAACATGTTTGTTTTTTGTGTGTATTTTTTGTGTCCAGTGCAAAGTGGACGCATGTCCACCCCCCCACCCCCCCGAGCTAAAACCCTTTCCCCTCCTGTCAGGATTACAGGCAGCCTCCAGAGGTGCAAGCCAGTGTCTTAGCCAAGGACATTTATGTTAGCCAACGATGTTCTCTCCCTGCTTCTTATTCCAGTCTGTCACCTATCTGCTGTGTTTTCTCAGGGTGCAGGAAACCAAATTACACTACACACTCATACAAATCCTAACCCAGACCTTTTCTCTCCTCTCTCTGTGTTTCCCTCAGTCCTGCTGCTTTCTGTTTATTTTAGCAGGGAAACAAGCCTCCCCTGTCCTCGTGTTGCCTGCCTCCTGTTTGTGCATACAGAGGAACACAGAGATATGCTGCAGTTTGAGTCCTATCTCTGCGTGAATGCAGTCGGAGTTGTACGGCTGCATGACTCGTGTTCAGAGTTTCTCAGGGGTGCTTAGATAACGTCAGGTAGCAGCATGTAGTAAAAGTGGGGAAGATAAGGAACTTCTCTTGGCGGAGTGGAGAAACTATGATTTGTGGGCACGCCTGGTAACATGTTGTAACAAAGTGGAAAAGAACACACGTTAACCTTGCTTTTAATGATATTGACATTTCCAGTGATAGTGGCCATGCAGTGATGGATAATCTTGGTTTGCGTCCTTTGGAATGTCCAGGTTACCTTCTGTCTGGCTCCACACTTTCAGCTGCTAACTGTGTGTGCTGGGTCAACTGTCAGCTGCTTTAACCTCGATGAAGGACTCACTGCTTCCTCCTTTACATTCTTACTCTAAGCCAGGAGTCTAATTACCACTGTCTTCCTCTTTCTGTGTATTTTCTGTGACAGCATTACTACAAAGCTGGAGAGGGCCTTGGAGAAGGTGGCACCCCTGCTGAGAGAGACCTTTGTGGACTTTGCACCTTTCTTGTCGCGCACCCTGCTGGGCAGCCATGGTCAGGAGCTGCTCATAGAAGGTAAAGACGTTAATACTCGAGTCCTCAAGCTGTGGGTGGAGTCCTCTTCCAATACCCTGTCATTGCATGTAGTCCTCTGGCTGCCTCATTGATGGATGCCTTCACAGTGCCAGGTGTTGACAGCAAAGTCACTATTTCGCACACAAGCTAGGGGTCTGTCACAGTCTGATTAAATCAGCTCTCCCTTCCATTCATCTTGTGACATGTGTGTGTGTTTTGCCTTCTTCCTGATTCATTCCACATATGCAGAATTATTCCTCGATGTGGTATTTTTAAACATCAGGTTTTCATAGTCACAACAAATGTCAGAGTGAAATGAATGTTGAAACAAATAGTAGCTTTTGCCTCGTGCTGTTGGTATTTTTAGTTTCTAAACCAAGAATCTCTCTCACTCTGTTGCCTAATGCAAGAACAGGATTTTATGTTTTATGGTCCATCGTTTTTGTTTATGTATTGGGCTTTAGACTTCTTGGTCTGTATTCACAGATGATCTTCAGGCTAAAAGTAGCTCTCAGTGACGTCAGTCTAAAATCTTTGATTTCCTTGACTTTTAAGATTTTTAAATTTTTCCCTAGGTAAGATAAAACTTATTCACAAAACGTCTAAGACCTTAAGAGAACTCAGAAGGTGAAAACTGTTAGGAGGAGGGAGGAGGATTTTTAAGAAGCCTAAGAGTGGCCAGTGATACTGGTTTCAGACTTTCCCAACAAGCTAGAAGATAAAATGGTTTGAGTGAAGTTTAGGTGAAAAAGTACTGGAGGTCTAACACAGACTTTGTACAGACAAAAGTCAGATTTTTTTTTTAGTCTTTACAATAACAGCTTCTTCTCTGTGACATTTTCGTGGCAGTTACATTACATACATTTGAATTGCCTGTATGACTCGCTCAGCTGTGCACAGAGTTTGCAGAAGTGTGTGATCCCTCAGCTGCACTCTACTCTGGGCTCTGCTCGTATTTCCTGGTTCCTGTGTGAAGGCTTCCAGTGCCTTCATCAGTCCTCAGGTTGGCAGTCCCTCACAGTGCTACTCCTGCCACCCTCAGGAACTATTTGCCTGCACGTGTGTGTGTGTGTGTATACTGCCACTCTTTTATTGGCTTCTATTCACAGGAGCACATTTTTACCAAAACCAACACATGCTGGTGTGTGTGACTGCAGGTGTGCGTGCACAGTGCAGAGTGAAAGTGTGGCCTGCAGTCTCCTGACTTGCAGTTTGCTCAGAGTGAAATGATATCTTTGCCTTTTCTCTTTTTCTCTCTGCCAAAGTTTTTTTTTAACTGTAAGCTAAACCTATATTAGTTTCAGAAGTGGGTGCAGAGAATGACAGCAGGCTGAAGGAATGCACTCCAGTGACTTTATTAAAGCCTGATCCTGAGAGAAGTAGCCTGACACATTTTTACTTTCAGAGTCGAGTTTTTCTGTGTACCGTTTACAACAACAGTAACATCTAAATGAGGAAATCATGAAATTAATGTTTTGATAATAAGATATGAAAAATATTTAAGCTCCACTAAGTCTGTTTTTTATAAATAAACTGCAGATATCTGGATAAATTCAATTGTAAGCTTAGAAAAAGTCTTTCTTTGTAATCTTATTCATCAGCAAGCCTAATTTTTCTATTTCCTATAAAATTTATCAGAATTTATGAGTGAAGTCATTGTCCAGTCATTAAAAGGACATTTAAAGTCACAGTAACCTCTTGTTTAAATGTTTCCATTCCAGCCCACAGCTCTGCAAACAGTTCTTCCTCCATACATCATGCATGTGCCATACACGTATGTAAATAGCCATGTGGGTATGCGGTGCACATGTGGCTAAGGCTACTGACTCGAGCCCAAGGGAGAGGAATGGAAAGTCAGGTAGCAAAGCCTTGACAAGTGTGAATATGTCTGTTACCCTTTCACTCAAAGTCTGTCAGCAGACTGACCAAGCTGACAAACCAGAGCCGAGCTGAGAGTCTAACCCCACAAACAAGGTCGTAGATAGACAGCTTGGGCCCCAGTGCTCCTCAACAGACATGTTTAACCCTGTCTGGGTCTGTGAAAGTGCACCCTGACAAGGATTAGAGTATGTTTATCAAACCAGACAAACATACAGACGTACTTTAAATCATAAACTTTATCCTCCTCCAGTTTGTGTCAAATGGCTGAAATGGTTTCCTCCCTCTCTTCCTCTTTTTCTTGCCGGCCATTCCCAGGCTCACAGTTGAAATACTGTGCTCTAGTGCAAAGGCGCTCCATTTACCAGTAATTACCAGCCATCCATCACTCCTTAAATTGCCTGGGGTCAAGCCCCTTGTGCCCCGTGTGCCCCTTTGCCTCACCCTACTCCTTCACCCCCTCCCTGAAGACATGTGGTCACTGCGGCAATTATGCTGAGTGCACCCTGAGCCTTACACTTGGAGTTGGTGGGGAAGGCCTGCATGTGAACACTGCTGCTGTTGTGATGCCTTCCGCCTGCTCCTGGCTGTCCCCTGAGTGGCCCAGTCTGCCGGCACATTGCCCCACAATGCCACATTCACCCGTGGCTTAACCCTGCCCTGTTTACAGGAAAGCACTGGCAGTCCATGTTTAAATAGAATGCATTTAGTTTGTCTACCAGCACAAGGCCAGGGTCAGTCGGCCACCTGACTCCTGTGTCAGACCGGACTGACTTATGGCTTAGCATGTCACAGCTATAACAAGAGGTCAGCTGTGGCACTCAGTGTACAAGTGAAGGGTCACATCCTCTTGGAGTTTTTACAATACGCTCCCACCGACTCTCTGAGCTGTTGAATGGAGACGATACAAACATTACAACGAGAACATCTGTCCACCCTGTGTTTCAGATATTTCACATTCTGTCTCATATTGCACAGCAATTACACAAGCTGTGTCACTGAGTCTTTATATTGTACTTGTTTGGTCTTTGTATATAAAGGTACAGTGTTTTGTTATTTACCTGTTAATGACCGGATGTGATGCTAGCCCATTGTTTTGAATCATGTTTAAGGCATCAGACTTTTGTTTACAGTATATTTGGGGGGGCATTTACTTACAGCAAATGTTGGAATGTTGAAATGCTGAGCCCAAACCCTTTATGACATCATCAGCTGTGTGGTTTCCAAGGAGACGGATCATTTCTATTCATTTTAATAGGCCAATTTTTTTTTTTTAAATGTTAAAAATTTAAAAAGTAAAAGTGAAAAGTACACAAGCACTTCTCCTAAACTTGCTGAACATTTTACAATTTGAACGTTGAAAATTTGTAGCCTGTGAAGTGCCAAAAAATGTGCTGAAGAATAAAAAATGTTTAATATTGAAGACTGTTTTTTATATGTTGAAATGCTGTTGCTCAGAATTTCAACATAATTAGATGTAAATATGGATGTTAGCACTATGGATAAGTTTAGAATTTAATTGACAGTATCACAGCAGGTGATTGCTGATGCATGTAGCTTCTTATGATGAGGGCACAGAAGTCACCTTTGAATGGATTCAGGTGTCTTTTGCAGACTGTCATGTAACTCTGATTTTCAATGGATCCATTAAATGAACTGTGAGGACTTTCTAAGTGATCTTGAAAAAGTCTCACTTCTAGATATCTGCCTGATCTCAGTCCACAAGTTAAAATGAGATTATCAGCACCAATATAGGTTATTTCTAAATGCAATTTCTCAGCTTCCTGATCGGGTCGTACAGGACTGAATTGATTTATGGCACATTGAAGTCTCTATGACAACACCATGCCAGCTGATGAAGTTTAGTAGTGAGAAGAGAGATCTGTGTTTTTCTCTGCTGAAAACGATTTCTGGGATTAATTTTATAGTGATGGTGGTCAATGAAGCTGAACTGTCAGACAAGAAAGTGAAAGAGCATGAGCTAAAGGCTAAACCATGAGATAAACTTTTTGTGATAATGTTCCAACCCACATGCAGCAGTTATACTGCAGTGAGCTGATCAAACATGAGAGTCCGTCAATAGAATTAAGAGCGAGGTTATGTTAGCTCTGATTGGTAGATGAGCAGGACATGAGGATTTACTGACATGACACGATAGCCAATGGATACATCACAGACAGGTAGCACTAAATGAAACTACAGTACAAACTGACAAAGTTTGCTTGTTGTCACATTTCAAACAACAGCGCTGTGTAACTGTCGATAAATACATTTTCTTTGTCACGTTGTATCTGGTAAAAAGTTGTCTTGAACAAGAAAAGTAGTGTTAAAAAGAAGATCTCATCTCCATTCATTTCCAAAATAAACACACAGCTAATTAAGAGTCATGTCATCATGACTGTGCGTGTAATTCCAACCGAAAGGTGTCGCTGCAATCCACTGAATATGAACATGATGTCATGTTAAGCGCAACATTTTCAGATATCGTTATCTCTCCCCGTAGATGCTTCACACAACAGAATAAAACGCTTGCTACTGAAATCTTAAATTAAGAATGTCTGGTTCTCTCTTCCTGACAGACAGCCTGCAATCCATGAAACAAAGGCAGCTGTGTGGTGCAGAGTTCCACTCCTGCCAGCCTATAATGAGTCCTGGAGAGTTGCATTCTTTCTGTTACTAATGACTACACCTTTAATGGCTCCCGCCAAGTGCAACAGAAGGAGCTGGAGGTGCAGGATATGAGACCAGTTGCAGCCATTGTTTCTGCAAATGAGCTTTTCACACCTGCCCTTGTTTCATTAGAGAGTTGTCTGCCTCTGCAGCTCCCTGTCTGCAGAATGGAGATGAGAGCAGAAGCTGTGAATGTCTGTGTTCACTTCTCTGTGTGTGTGCATGTGTGAAGTGAGATGTGTGCAGAGTAGGTGCTCCCATTAAAGCCTGTGCATCTGTTCAGTGCACATGTGTTCTGTAAAATATATTTTTCTGGTTTGAGGATCAGTAAACTGGGAGCACAATTTAGAGGGCTTATAAATTTGTTGTTTCTTAGCTTAAATGTATTCTATACTGAAAGCACAAGAGCTTTAAGAATATGTTATCCTCTTTTAAAGGATGTTTATTCAGGCGTTTTACTATTGTGTGTCGTCACTCAGAACAGAATATCCTTCTTTATACCCCCAGATATTTGATAACAAAATTCAAAATGAACTGAATTCTTTGCTTTTGTCTCTACAGGTCTGGTGTGTATGAAGTCAAGCACCTCGGTGGTGGAGCTTGTTATGCTGCTTTGTTCTCAGGTGAGCTTCTTCTTCCTGCTCTGAGGGCTTTTCTTTTCTCTGGCTTTCTTGGAAACTTATTTCCTGTCAATAAGACACCTGAGAGGGATGGTCTCACCTCTTTCTGAATATTAGGGGACGACTGGACAAACTGATGACGGTCCAATCCGATTTTCAGTGCACAAAAACAGCTTATGTGTGGTGGATGTTTACGTTTTTTGCTTTTCTTTTGGTAAAATGTTCATCAAGCCAATTGTTGAACCCATTGAGTGTATGCAGTCACACACAGCTCTGAGAATCCCATGACCGTCTCACTACACCCCAGAGCTTTAATCCTGATCCCTCTTTTAGAGAACGAGCCCCACCTCATGCAGCACTGCTAGTGAGTGATCACCTCCTCGCTGACCCTCTGAATCTCTTGTTAAGCTCTTGTTTTAGAGAAGGTCAAAGCCCCGATGTAGCAGTTAGAACAGGAGATATTTAACATACCTTCTGTCAGCCCATCAGTCTTGCGTCGAGAACCCATAAGGAAGCCATTACTTGGTGCCTCTTTGTGGATCCAGACTACAGGGCCCAAGCCTTGAGAAGGCGGATTGCCTCTATCTGTGCTCCATGGTATCCACACTCCAAAGCCCTCTTCTGCAGGGAGCTCAGCCTCTGTTATATGGAGGCCATTATTCAGGGGCTTTCCTCTAAAAACGGCCCTGAGTTACTGTTGCTCTTTTGAAGGTCCTGACTGGCTCCTTTTTGTGCTGCTTAGCTGTCTGTTGAGTATCTTTGAGAAGTTGCCGTTTCCAGCTGGAGGATTTATTGCAGATGAGAGCGTCAGCATGCTGTTAAGGGTCTGAGTCCTTCCCCCCTTTCACAGATAGCATTACTGCGGCTCCAGAGGTTCCTGCCATTAGGGGCTCTGGGGATGAAACCCAGGATGAGATATTGATCAGACAGCAAGGCCTTGAAACTGGACTGTACAGCTTGGTGTCCTTCCACAACCTTTTGAAGGGTTGATCCACTGCAATGTATTCTAATATTGTACTATTAATGATACATCTAGTTATTTTTCTGACTAAAGATCATGACGCAAGGATATTTTTTTTGTTACATTCTACTGTTTTTAAGTCAAAGTGCTGATTTATGCAGTTTATTTATTTCAAGAAAATAAATTGGCTAATCAAACGAAACCATTTGCATTTTCAGCCTAATTAATGTATTTTGTGACTTGGGATGGGTATGGATAACTGGTTCCTGTTAAGAATAAATTAGAAAGGGTTCAGTCCGTCAACATCATTAGCCTTTATGCTTAATGGTTCCCTTGTTGGTTCTTTACGCCAGAGTGGTTGGACCTTCCGTCAACTGTTCTGCCCCAGCAATCTTAGCTTAGCAGATGGATAACAGTTTCCCAAGAAAACTCAGATTCAGGATTTTCTGCTTCAAGGTTTATTTATGAAGCACCATAAAACTGAACACACAGAGAAATGTACATTACTCCCTCACAAGATTCCTATTCAATACATTCAACAAGTTAAACATCTCCTTATGTACCAAAACGATATAAAAAAATATAGCCCCAGCCTGATGCTAATGTATATGGGAAATTGGTATTATAAGTTAGCAGTCAGCATACATCGATATAACATTGGTTTTAAAGCAGAATTTTAACTTTCATCCCTGAACACACAAAGAAATGTACATTAGAGATTCCTATTTAATACATTTAGCATGTTAAACATCTTCTAATGAACCAAAAATGATATAAAAACATGACGCTAGCTTGATGCTAACATATATGGCAAATTACATTAAAATGCTAGTGGTTAGGATATATTGATATAACTTTGATTTTAAAACAGAATATCAACTTTTATCACAGAAACATATCACGGTTACTCTTTGTGAAGAATGCTGAAAACTCTAAATGTCAATAAACTAACGGACAAATGTTTTCCAAACAGGAAGAGAAAAGAAAAGTGAAGTGCAGGCTCATGGCACACTTTAGCATAACTACGGCAAACTCAAGGCTCCAAACAACTCAAAGCATTGCTGTAACCACTTCCAGAGGCGAGATGGCTTACTTCAGTCAATAACATAAAAAAAAAAAACCCAAAACATTGAAGTCACATGACATGCAATTTTGACTTATTTTTATTTACTTATGCCCAGAGATATCCAGATCATTTGACCAATTTCATAATCATATACTTTCAAACTCAATAATATGTTGACACATAAAAAGCTGTAAAGCACACTTTTATACACAGAAAATTCACAGGAGGAGTTGATAAGAGAATCCATGAAGAACAGGATCAATAAGCGGCATCGATAAGTGCATTGGCATCAATAAAATTTTAGCAATACCAATCTCTATTTGTGTCACCTCTCTCTTTGCTTTCACAGCATGTCTCAGCCGCTGGGTGAGCTTTGGCTGACATCGCTATGAAATGCCAACCTCAAAGTATCCCTCACGTATTTCAACATTAATGTTTTAAGACAGCAAGGGGGGCACTTAGCTGACCTTTAGTCCCACTCTGTTTTGTGACCTGTCAGTTTTATGAAAGAATTAGTGCTAATGATCTGCCTTTTCTTATTTATGCATACTAATCGCAGCAATCATCGTGTGGCTGGCTGTGGCTGCGGACACTGTTTGTCCCTTTTCAGCCAAAGCAGCTGAATGAAAAGGTCGAGCAGCTCTGTTTTTTGTAACAGCTCAAACATACAGGACGGGGAGGGGGGTGGGGGGTCCAGAGTGGAGCCACAGAGATTTAGTGATGGAAGGCCTCCAGATGTGGAGAGTATTACAGAGCAATGCAGAGCAGATAAAAGCAAAGTCTCCTGCTCACTGACAGGTTGGATTGAAACACCACAAATACTTAGTGCCCTGCTGAATTTCAGGACGAAACGGGAGGAGAGAATGTTTTCAAGGCCAGCATGCCGTCTGCTCCGTGGAAACCACAAAAAGTAGCAGGTTTATTAAAGGTTTTTTAAGATTTGTATGCTGTTAAAAATGCCTTTTTTCCTTTATTCCACAAATTTGTTTTTTTAGTGTCTGACTTTATTTCCTGCAACAAAATCTCTGCTTTTTTTTTTGCAAAGTATTCACACCACAGTCTTTGTCAGACAGCAGCTAATCACTTTCAGCTTCACTTTTTTTTCTCCTTAGGACCATTAAATTAAACCTTTAGGTAAAATGGGACAATTTAAATGGTGAACTTGTTGACTTAATTTGTCAAGTAACTCATTTATACAAAGAGATTCATCAGGTTTGTTTTTCAGTCATGTGGAGCTCTTCTGCCCCCAAATGGCCAGAAATTTGCATCTTCAAATGAAAGCTTTTCACAGTATTTTTGTATAGAAAGTCAATCCACAAGGCTCCAGCGGCTGGGTTGTTGCTCTCTGATCATGGTCTGCATTTTTATCAAGGATCACATCTCTTTTTTTAAGCAGCTGCACGTCAGGCCTAATTCCCTTCAAATGGACTGCAGAGCACTTTTTAAAATCTCTGCAATCAAAGGCAGCCTCCTCTGGGAGCTCTGTTCTGCTGTAAAAAAAATAAATAAATTAAAGAGAAAAAAAGAGCCTCTGAAGGGCTATCTCACCTGTCAACAAGCATACCTCAGACAAGATAGCATATTTGACTAGTTCATGCTATACCTCCTCTGACCTGCTGCCATTTTCCTGGCAACACCCGAGTGTCACATCTGCCTCTGTTTCCGTATTTATTTTTGTCACGTGAGCATGGTGCAGGCAAAACCTCAGAAGACTGTCTGTATATGAGCCCTGTCCAAATCAAGAACAGCTTATTCCAGGCAGATACTGTAGCAGAAGAAGGGGGTCAAGGGGAACATTTGGAGACCAGATGCTCAGCAGTTTGTCAGCACCATCTCTCAGATTTAACGCATCGTAAGGTCAGATTGTGTACTCTTGCATGAACTGGTTTGTGTCAGGCACAACAATTGTGTACAAAAAACAGAAACATATGCCCATACATAATGATTTCAGTGTAAGGTATTCTGTACATAACATTTGTTGCTTACCTTGTCAAGACGCTGACATAGAACAAGCAGTGTGTTGAAAATATAGACCTCAGATTATAGATATCCATACATCTTTTGTGTTTGAACTATGATACTAAATCTCTGAACCAGGCTTCTTCTACATGTCAATAGCCTTGAGTAACATACACACATAAGAAACCCTGAAACGAAAACCTCCCTCTTAAATTTTCCTCCACTTTCCCTCCTCTTTGAACTGTGGCCTCTTCTGTTTTCTCTTCCATTTGCACCTCAGTTAGGGCATAGGAGAGCTGAATTTCCCACAGTGAATGGCGCGCTCTCAAACTGCTTTTTAATCATTTCCAGAGCATGTTGTGAGACAGCAAGTGCTGGCACTCTGGCCCGGGGCTCGGATCTCTTCCAGGCGAGTACTGCAGGGCTCAGGGAGCCTGCTCAGTAATCTGTCACTGTAAGGGACGGGGGAAATGGCTGTATTTAAGCGAGAGGATACAGTTTCATCCCACAATTACAACTCTCCTGTGTTTACAGATCTTTTCACAGAGGAAGCACGGATGGTCACACATGCTGTGCAGGATTTCAGCTTTCCAAAGCCATCATTGTTGCTTCAAAGGATAAATGAACTAAATGTTGTTTTTCTCCTTGAATTACAAGCTATGAATAACACATGAAATATGCAATTTGTCTGGTGAAATTGAATTCTTGTCTGTGAGTGTCATGCATGCCTGAAAGATGCTGTCACCTTTTGAACAAGATACTTTTTTTTCATTAATGAGTTAACTTTTAAGCTTTGCTGCTGCAGAAAAACTCTCCTCGGTGATACCCACATGTCCAACCCACATCCAGTATTTATTATAAAGATGTATTATTGTTAAAATGCTGTTGCATTTCAAATTACAGAAATCTGACTTTATTAAACTTCTTCCTATTCTACCGAACATTTTTTTTTTTGCATGCTACTCATTCAACAAATTTTCACCAATTTTCACCGTTCAAACTGCAAAATGTTCAGAATGTTCAGGGGAATTGTGCATTTATGTTTCAGATTTCTAACCCCTGTCCTTTTTAAAATATTAAGCATTTTCCAATCTTTTTTGGCCCATTAAAATTAATGGAAATGATCTATCATCATGGAAACCACAAAGCGGATGATGTACTATGGGACAGTGGTAATAAATAGGACAGGTCAAAGGTCACTGATGGAGGAAAACCTGTTTGTTTACATTCTATCCCCATGGAAACTACACAGCTGATGTTGTCATAAGGAGTTAGTTTTTGGGCTCAGCATTTCAACATTCCAGCAATTGCTGCAAGGAAATGCAGGCTACCCCCTCTAGTTTTAATCTTCTATTCCTGAAGAACTACATGTAATTAAACTTTAAATTATATCCCAAAAAAAAGCAGCAGATTTTCTGTCAGTGACTGATCACAGTTTTTTTTCTTTCAGGAATGGCAGAACTCCATTCAGAAGAATGCTGGTCTGGCCTTCATTGAGCTCATTAATGAGGGAAGGTAATGTATGCATTTACTGTAATACATACAGTTACAAACTCAGCAAAGCAGCAGTTTATTTAGCCATGTTTATATCAGTATGTGCTTTAAAGATTCCTCTCCAGGGTGAAGATTGAATTACCAAGAAAGAATGAAATTATAGAGTAGCTGCACGCATTGTGAGCTTTACAACTCTCCTTTGCTGCTCTGTAGAGGTTAATTCTAAAAAAAAACTTTTACAGCAAAAAGATCTCTTTAAATGTCTTTAAAAAAAAAAACAAAAAAAAACGGATAAAAAAAATCTGCCTCTGCTTCTTCTCTGTTCATCCTGGTGTTTCTCTTCCCATCTCCCTCCCTCTCCCACATGGGTGTGGTCAGACTCAGGGTTTTCCTTAGAACAGATCAGGGGCAGCTCAGCCTCCTTGCCCATCTGCTGACCCATCTGGCCAGGCCCTCTCGGTGCCCTGGCTCTTGCCACTGCCCAGTCAGGCCTCTCTGAGTCTCCTGCTGGCCTTAGAACAAAGAGTTTGAGCCAGTTGGGCCACACGGCGCTGTCCAGGGTGCTGCTGACAGATACATAATTTCCCTGACTTACTTAAGCTTCTGCACACCTGTTCTTCTTAACTAGACAGAATCTTCTTACTCTTGGCAGACAAACTTGTGGAATACTTCCAAATATTATTTTCTACTATAGTATGGTTGAGTCTAATATTTTCGGCAAAAGAATCTCTAGTGATCTTTGAAATAAGATGGTCAGTGGTTTATGAGGTTGGTATCAGTAACATTCAGGCTAACTTTAAATACTTGCAGTGATGAGTGTTCCCTGTCTGTGAAATACTGGTGTAAAAATGTGGCACAGAGCTTTCATGTTTTTGTTTTCTTGTTTCCAAATAACTCTCTTCCACTTTCCCTCTCATCTATTCTTAGTCTCAAAACAAAGCCTGGCATTGTCAGCCTCTGTCTTTGAACAGTCAATGTCTGTCTATTAATGAGTGCTTGTCATCAGTTAAAGAGGCAATGGCAGCTGATGAACGCAGCCTCGGGATCGCTGCCTCTCTTCGGGACAGAAGGGAAATTACAATCTGTATCAAGCACCGGAGAGGAACAGGAGATACTTTAATTAAAAGAAAGCTAGCTTAATGGTGTGTACAATGGCATATAATCGACACACAATAGCCAGGGTGTTTTTCAATTATTAAAGATGGTGAATTTCACTGTGAATGTATATGGGGGACTGCAGATCCTCCTGAGTCAGCCATGTGAGAAGTTGTTCACAGCGAGACTTGTCAGCGATACAGGCACAGGGGTTGAAGTTCTGGTCAGCAGGAGGTGATGCTCAGTCTGTCAGGAGTATGGCGGACAGGCTCCAGTGCTCTAATGACACTCCATTCTCTCCTTAATGCCACAGAGGGATCTGTCACTGATCTGCAGCCTTGCAACATAACACAGACAAATGATGCTGTTTGCTCGCTTGCTCTTTCAACACCCAGAACATTGCAAAATCCTGATGAGCTGTACTTTGTGTCAACCCTGCTCCAACCTTAAGAGTGTCCTTGCTAGAAATTTGAGCTTTACAGGTTTAATGGCTTCATAGATGAGAATATGCTGCTGATCGCTCATTTGCACCGTCATGCACAACTCCCACTTTAATAGTTATTCTGTATGTATTTTAATCTCATCATCCTTTAGTGTGTGTGTGTGTGTGTGTGTGTGTGTGTGTGTGTGTGTGTGTGTGTGTGTGTGTGTGTGTGTGTGTATATATATGTATATATATATATATATATATATATATATATATATATATACACACACACATATATATATATATATATATATATATATACACATATATATATATATATACATATATATATATATAATTGTATATGATTTTATATAATTTTTCAAAAATTTGGGGTTTTTTATATTCTTCATATTATTTCATATTAAGCTATTTGTTTAATGCTTTTGTTTATTAACTATTGTGCCAACAGACCAGGACCTATTCCCTGTAATGTAAAAACCACTTGACAAAAAATCTGATTCTGATTCTTATTCTGAAAATTCCATATAAATTATTTTGTGTGTGGAATGTTAAAGGTTGCTCTGCCATGCCATGAAGGACCACATAGTTCGAGTTGCCAATGAGGCCGAGTTCATCCTGAACAGACAGCGAGCAGAGGATGTCCACAAACATGCAGATTTTGAGGTAACAAGCACGCCGTCCTGTTTTGCATCCGAAATTCAATTCATAATCACCTAAGTGTCAAAAAGATGACCTGGAATTTGTTGTTGTTGTTGTTGTTGTTGTTGTTGTTGTTTTGTCCTTTAATAAGTTAGAGACCATGACCTGGAAAGCTCATCTCCTCTTCTTTCAGGAACCATTTGAACTTTTTCTCTTGCCCATAATGTTGAAGAGTTACGGTAATGAGAACAGCTTGCATCGGTTATTGCCTGTGATAGGAACATCCTTACACATGGATTTCTATGCAGCACCATAATACCCTGTAGATTGGCGTAAAGCTAGTCTTTTCTTCTTTAAGGAGCCATCTGAATTTTCTTGCTAGCCCAAATTGTTGAGGAGTTACGGTAATTTTAATGAAGCATATCAATTTGTGTTGCTCGTGACACAACTCATAATAAAAAGATATGGGACAAAACACAGATTATAAATTGCATATAGAACTATTCTATTTCACTTGTGTTATATATCTGTTACCATCTGTAAAAAAATATATATTTTTAGTCAAGTGACAAACTTGAAATCCTATTAGTATAAAATGCCATTGAACTGCTCATTATGGAGTCCCTCCATGTCCCTCTGAGGATTATCTCCTTCCCCTTACTATTTCTTTAAAAAAATTTAATTATGGGTAGTAATGGGAAAAAGGAGCTAAATGAATTTAGGGAGTCTGAATTTAGCAAATCCACATCAAACCATGACCATTACAGACATGAAAGGAAGAGCTAACAAGGTTTAAGCTAATTCTAAATATTGTTTTTTTAAATGTAGTTATTTATTTATTTTGATATGATGATGATGATGATTATGTTTTTTTTCCATTAGAAGCAAAAAGGAAAACCTAAAAAAAATGTAGAAATGTAAAGACAGACTTTCATGAAGCTAACAGAGAATTTTAACTAAAGAGAATTTATAAGGATACTGTAAACACCAGAAGACTCACTATATATGTTTGCGTGTGTATAATCACACAAACCCCTTACACAGGCACACACTTCTACTTCCAGCACCTCTGTTAGCAGCTTGTACATGTGAGGAGTGATGAGTTTCTTATCTGGGAAAAGCAGCCATCCTCAAACAGCTGCTTGATATACAGTTCTTGAGGATCCTTGACCCGCTAGATAAACTGGAAGAGACGGCTAGATACGCAGTGTCAGGAGACGGCGGGGGGAAGTGTACCTGGCCCCATCCGTTCTGTCTGCCAACTCCAGACAGCCAACACTTTTCATCCAGCTCTGACGTTACTTTATTACTCACTCTCTAAGATTGAAGATTCAGGACACAGATAAGACATTTTTACAATTAAGTTGATGTCAGGGCGACGCGTCATATGCTTTAAAGTGATAAATAACGTTTGATATTTGTCACCGCATCACGTGGAAATGTGAGCTGACAAGCAGAGATTGAGTTATCTGCCTTATGAAGAATACGTTGAAGTATAATATCTGACAGAATTTAAATTTGAAGCGGGGAATTCAATTAACTCCCAGCTTCTGTTAGCAAATTAGATTTGGAATATTAGCAAGAGTTCCCCTGGGGTGCCAGAGTAAGACAATCTTGGTTTAGCAGCACAGATAGAGATTGGTGTCCTCCTCTGTATCACTTCAGTCACCTGAAACACTGATAGTTTCACCAGCTGATAGAAATTCATTAAAAATGTACACAGCAGTTTTTTTTATAATGTAATGGCTAATTATTTTTTAAAAATAGATTATAAATCATTTTCAAAGACATATTTACCAAATATGATGTAATAGTTTCATTTTTGCCGGTCACAATAGGCTTCTTCCTCCTTTTATCATTTCTATTCCTTGTGGTGCATTTTTGTGTTGTTGGTTTTTTATAATAGCCATTGTAAAGATTTCACCCCACTCCCACACGAGAGAGCAGTAACAAAGTCCTTGATATAATAGCACCATAGCTTTGTTTGCTTTGACAGGTTATATTCTTTGTTGATCTATTAGAGCATTTTCCCTCCTCCTTTAATAGCACTGTCCAAGGCTACCTCGTAGGGAGCCTCATCTGTCTGCAGTTAGGGAATGGACTGAGCTTGCTATGATTTACTGCATTCCTCCAAGGGAGCAGAAATATATCTCAGCTGTCCACTAATATCTTTATGCACTCAAGTGTGTTGAATGAAGCCATAACATTCTTCAGTGTGACAAACGCTCCATTAAAGGGTATATATTATTCCAGCTTTATTCAAGGAAAACATCCTCACATGCTATTAGCAGAGTGTTGGACATCATTTTTGGTGGCAATAAATAAATAACAAGTCTCGTGATGTAATTTTCCTTTTTCCTGTTTTAAACCTCAAATTAGTCCAACTGTGCCCAGTACGCTGCTGACAGAAAAGAGGAAGAGAAGATGTGCGACCACCTGATCAGTGCTGCTAAACACAGGGACCATGTGACGGCTAACCAGCTAAGGCAGAAAATAGTCAACATCCTCACCAACAAGCATGGTGCCTGGGGGACACTAGCACAGAGGTAAGCCCCTTCACACAATAACAAGTTCACCTTCAGACCAACATGGGCTGTGTTAAGAATTCAACATGAAGCATAGCGACTCAACGTAAGGTTCACCCCAAAGGACAAAAGTTACCTGTACACAAAACTCTGCAGTGATTGGATTGGACCACCAGCTAATGTCATTTTCCCAGGATCCGATAGGGTCAGCTATCGGGTCAGCAAACGCAATTACAGTGTGGAGTGGCTTAAACCCCTGGGGACAGCTGATTGGCCGGTCGTCCGACAGACCGGGATCGAGGAAGGGGAAGAAGGGGGGTTGGGGTGTTTCTGTGGTGTTGTCCAGGCATTCATTGACCCTCTCAGAAACACAGCCCAGCACCTGGTGGTAGTTGCAGACTTCCCCATGGGCCCTGTTAAAACAACCGCTGGCTCTCCTGCTCTGCCTCTTGCATCCACATGCTCCCACAGACCCAGAGTGGAGTGGAAAGATCAAGAGGGAGTCAGACCGGACTAACAGAGGTGTTACAACATACTGTTTTTATTTTTGTACAAAGCAGGGAGCAGAGTATTTATCTTTGGTAACAGCTTACATGCAGTTCCTTCAAAGACAGAATGAGGAAGCTTTACTTGCTGCCTCCGGTGTTGTAAACATTTACCCAAACATTAATTCAAATAGATGTTATAACTTTGTCTAAACAAATCTGGCCTAGTTGCTATAACTGTGGCTTTGAGTTTTACAGTTTCAGGGGTTGGAAATTTCTGGTAAATTTCAGGAAAGTTTCCTGAAAATCCATGGGAACTTTAGCTCAGGAATGTTGGAAACGTTAAGGGTTTTGTTGCCGTCAACTTAAATTTTTTCTTGGAATTTTTTTTATCTTATCAACTTGATTTAAAAGTATTGCATTAGACAATATACAATAAGTGTATATGACCAGGTAAATGCAGTTCATATAATTTCCCCAAAATTCTCAGATAATTTCCAAAAATTCCTATGAGAAGTTTTCAACTTTGAAAATTCCCAGAATTCTGCAACCAGATGTTTGACCTGGTTGTCTATTATTAGGTTTGTTTTATATATTAAAGCACATCTACTTATGTTATAAAGGTATTTTAGCTGTTGTAATCCGTTTTTACGGCTGTATTTCATGCAGTAAAGGACATTTCCAGATGTCATGGTGAGCTCCTTTTTATGGATTCATAAAGTTAGGCCAAGTATCTCTTCACTTCAGAAAATCAAATATACAGTTCTTGGTTTTTAACTATCTGAAAAGCCATTATGTTGATTTGATTAATTTTAGAACTGAGAAAATATACATGTGAAAAGACATCTTTTTAGCTCTGAAGATGTCAAATGAATATTTTGGCCATGACTGAAAAGGCTTGAGTTTTCAAGTTCATATTTTCATTAATCTGACCGAACCTTAGCTGAAGTACCCGTGACAAAATCTATTGGATTGAATTCTGGGCTCATGTTCAAATATTTATGGAGCCCCTCTCAGAGGCATAGCATTAGCATTGAAACAAAAGGTTATTGAGCATGGGTGCATTGTAAATGATACGGCAAAACTTCCAACAAATTCAAATTTAATGGTAACCTGCTGGTGAAGAAAAATGATGCAATATGCTCAGCAGCTCAAGGCAGTGTTTCAGTTCAGCAGCTTAGTCTTATTCAATGCTACATTAACTTTCCCATTTATGCTGCTCTTGTAAAATATAAAGCCCTCAAGCAATCGGAGGTGGCTGTCTGTTATGTCTGCACATGTGTGTATGTGTGTGTGTGTGTGTGTGTGTGTGTGTGTGTGTGTGTGTGTGTGTGTGTGTGTGTGTGTGTGTGTGTGTGTGTGAGTGAGGAAGACAGAGAGAGACTTCTGTTGCTAATGTTTGTTTTTCACCCTCATGCACAGAAATTGCTTTGCCTTTTACTCCTAAGTTCTGCCTGGAGACGTGCCAAAGGATATTTATGATTTGTACAGAGTATAACACAAACAAAATTATTCCTGGGCAGACAAAAAACTAAAAAGAGTAGTTTAACTTATATGTTCATATTAGTTCTGCTCCAGTGTGTGTCCAGCTGCTGTGATTGAAATAAACCCTGTAGGTTCCTTCAGATGTAGATCATCTGCATCTCTGTAGACCACTTCATGTTGAGCTTTTGTTCTCTTTATTGTGTCGCAGCACAGACAACAACAGCCAGAAAAAAAGGAAATAAACTGTGCGAGGCTTTCAAACAGCTGCTCTGCAGTCATTTGATCTGAGTGAAGAATAAGCAGATCAGACCCCATGTTGCCCTGTTAGATCATATGCTTGCTTGATGATGAATGTCCCCCTGTTTGGAGTCAGCATAGGAAGATCAATACTCCTCAAATTGAAACAGTATAGGGTACTATTGATCCGCCCTGCTAAATCAAAATGAGGAGGCTTTGATACATCTCTCCAAGACAGCTCCCTGCCCAGTAATGACACACTATCAATTTTAGCCTTACACTGATAAATCAAGTTGAAAATTGGATGTCAGAGTTTTTTCCAGGGGGAGAGTGATTTTCCCTGCCCTCTGGTCCCCTCTGCTGTTGACCTCTGAACCCTGCCAGTGGATTATAAAGTTCAGTCTCGTCTAAAGTGAAAGTAGGTGTCAAGGCCAGGCTGATGAATTCATTGCAGAATAATGTCCAGTACGTCTGCAGCAGAGGTCTGTGGCAGTACGATGAACTGCCGTGGGTTCATAAAGTGCCAGACCTTTGAATCCCACACATCAGGAGTATAAATCTCAAAACACAGTTTTCACATATCTGAAGTAGGGCTTAAACGATTCCTCCAATAATTCGAGTGCCTTGATCACAAAAAATAATCAAGAAGTTTCCTCTGCTCAGAGGAATCATTTAATTATTTATGGCTCAAATCATGGTTTTTCGCCTCAACTACTTTTAATGTGGCACATAGCGCTGACGTAAGCAAAGCAAGAAGAGAGAGGGGAAGTGTTGCCAACTTAGCAACTTTTCAGACCCCTCGAGTGAATTTTTCTCAGAAAAGCGACTAGCAACAAATCTAGCGACTTTTCTCTAGTTTGGATACTGACGTGTATTGATCTTTAGCACCCTCTGCTTTTCAAAGAGTTGGTCGCAAGCCTTGATAAAGGAAGAGGATTGATGTATAGACATTAAAACAATCAACCAAAGAAAGTTAGCTTGTTGTTCAAAACACAGTTACAGTGTGTTATTACACACTTTCTGTCTCTCCTACGATATTATTCCTCTCTCCTTCAGCATCCACGACGATTACATGCAAATGAATTTTTATGCAAGTTAGACAGTTAACTTATTTAGTTTTCAGTATTTAATCTGTATAAACAAAACGCTGTAGAGTGAGGAAGATGGAAAATAGAAACATCATAGAGCTCGCTGGGCAGTGGTCAAGCTCGATAGTCATCACTGTATAAAATATCAAGTAGCACTAGTGCATAATTTTAGCTTGAATACTGCAAAGACTCAAAATCTTATCAAGAATATGTTTTATTCCCAGTTCAAATGACTCATTTCTAATCAGATCTCATTGAATTTAAGATATACCACTTAAAGTCACTGGCTTCAAACAAATTTCATTTGAAAAAGTAATTGCACTAATCGACGGAATTTCAGTACAATGCTCAAATACTAAAATATTCGATAACTGCAGATAACTGAAGTCTCTCAGTATTATTTTCTGTCATTCGACACTACTGAACTTTTACAGTGCTGGTTGTTGCAGCTCTCCGGTGTAACACCAATGTAACAGGGACTGAAGGAGACAAACCTCTTTTTGTCCCTAAGCTGGCATCCGTGTTCACTTCAGCAGCATCTCTGACAGGTGACGGAGAAGCCTCCCCTGGCCTCCAGAGCAGACCTTAACCTTACCTGACTGGTCTATTGATTGTCAACATTTCTTCTGTATAATTACTTTTTTTGTAGCAAAGGAGAGAAAGGAAAATGGCAGCGTATATTGATCCGTGGCAAGGCAGTGAAACAGCCGTTTCCCTTGACTAACAGTGAGTTTCATCTCTCACACTTGATGAATGGTAACAATCTCCCTGTGGATAATAACTTTGTGATGGAATGAACCTTTTTACTCACGTTGTGCCCGAGGTATTTTGGTCTCGCCTGAGAGGGTTATCAATTCTAATAGAAGTCCACTAACAAAAGAGGGAGGACCTTTAGAGAGCCTCAGAGGGTTCAAGATCTGAGGACCCCTGCGGGGCATAAAAGAAAGACCAAAGCCTCTGGTTAAGCTGGACTAGAGGAGGAAAAAATCCGCCATACCTGATGATAAATCTAATTACAAAAAAATGTGTTTGACTTCCAGAGAAGCAATACATAAATCTCCTTTTTATGGACCTTTTTGGATAAAATTCTTGATAAAATCAACAAAAAAATTGAAGAAAGTAAAGGTAGAAATCCCCATAAAAACACTATACCTCATGCTGCCCTTTTTAAAGTTGTTTTGCTGCAGGCTTGATAGTTACACCTTTCTTTCCCCCAGTTTTCTGCCTCTGACGTTTAATTTTCGAGCTGCTATCTTGAACAGGGTTGAAATGCAGCTAATAATAAAACAGCTTGCAAGTGATGATGTTTCATAATTACATATTATTTGCTTTGTTCTTGCAAGCTGATATTCCCCCCACTTGCATTTGTTCTTGACCTTCAACGGGCTCTTTTCCCTTGGGGCACTCTTAACCTTGCACACTGTGCTAATTATCTCTGGAAAGAGGCCCATTCACACAACCATCAATTTCATCGGGTGTTGAAATTGAGCTGGGCATCGCCTGGCTGTGCCCCATTTCCGATGAAAGATGGGGATCCGCAAAGCTGGCGATCCTGGCGAGTTCACCTCCAGTACAGTACGGCTCCTCATCCCTCGTCTGAGCGCGTATACGTCTGTCTTCATTTCACCACATGACCCAGAGTTAATCTTGTTGCTGCTGTGTTGTTTCTCTTTCGTCTTTGTCCAATACCCTCTCCTCTGTTTGTCTATTCTCTATCTCTTAATCTACAAAAGAAAAGTCATCCCCAATAACTGGAAACAGTTTGATCCAAGCTTGGTGTCCTCACGCCTGAATCAGTGTTGAGTGCGGTGGTGATAAGAAATGGCGGCATTGAAGAGATGAAAGTCTTGTGTGCCATTTGCAGCTTTCTGTGATAATCTGATCATGATGTTGGCCGCTCAGTTTGCATGAGCAAACTTGATGTGTTTTTATAGAGGAAATCACTGTGATTTTTTTTTCTTGGTTTATAGGTTACTTTGAAACCAGTGGGCTGAGAAATGCTCATCACCATATGGCTGCCAGTCACTGCTTCATCATGCAAGCTTTTTTTTTTTTTTCAATTTAGCAGCGCTGTGTTAAGCAATGTGGCGTTAAAAAGATGCGCTTACTTTTAACAAAGATTATCACATTTCTCCTTCTTAGTCTTTGTAATCTTTGATCGTTTTCATGGTGTTAAAATCTCAATCATTAATTTGGTACCAGAATCTGCTTAATGTTTACATTTAATACAAACCTAACCCTTACCAGTAAAGAGCGATTTTTCTTCTACTTTTATTCCCACTTTAAATCAAACACATCACAGTTGCACCTCAGACTCACTCCTCTCTGTAACTTTTTAGTTCTGTGTCAGAGGCTCATGGGCGACTGACAAAGAAAGAAAAGACCACTTGTGCTCACAGTCTTACTAAAAAACTGACGTGTTCAGTATGATGAAAACCAGTCACTGCGCCTTTGAATAGAATTGTCACTGATTACTGGCATTTATTATAATTACCAGCCTTCTCATGTCACCAATGGAGGCTTTTCAAAGGGGTATAATGGTGTTTTATTGGATCAGCATGTCCCTGTCCTTCCTCCTGACCGCCTCACACTCACATATTCTCTGAGCTTAGATTCAATAAAAAGAAGCTCTTTAACAATGTAAACCATATTCACCCTTTGGATGTTTTGGTAAGAAATTCTGTCAAAAATTGGTTTAAAACATAAAAAATTGATTAGTTTTTGACAACATATTGTTAATTCATATATGTGACTTTACCTGTACATACGTATGATGCTACAGTGCATGGATCTGAATTTGTACCATGCACACTCGTGGGGCATATGTATTGCAGTTAGGGATGGGATGGTTCACAAAATCCACAGTTTGGCTCTTGTGACACTTTTGTGGTCACAATTTTCTGTTCGGTTAACTTTGGTGTTGTTTTTAACACCCCAGAATACTGTATATCCCCAAAACTTGACTGGTAACAGTTTTTTTTTAATTAATTATGTTGTGTATATTCATGTAAACCCTGGAAGAATGAGGCAGTTTGCCCTTTGATAAATCATTAAAACTGGGTGAGACATTGCTAGTTTCAACATAGAGTAGAATAGAAAAGAAAGAAAAGACTAGAATAGAGGAAATTCAGAAAAGAAGATTGCTATTGGCTGTCACAGAAGTCCCTTAAAGTCACTAAATGACACCGTTGTCTAATTTGCATATATCCATTTCATTTAATTATCATTGACCCTATATAGGAGAATGGAAACCATCCTGGGAGAGACAGAACGTGGGTGAAAGAAAAACAGGATTATGCACTATATTTACAACCTCAAATGAACTTCATTTTGTCCATTCTTTTTTTTGTGAAAATAAAAACCTGCCTTTTCTCCTTTATCTGGGCTTCGGACTGGCAAAAGTGACCCAAAAGAGACAAACACATGCGTGTTTCATTTGCATGCAGCTAATTTTGCTGCAGCTGAGAGCCTCTGCTGCAAGGGAGAAGGAATGGTCCTACTGTGAGTGTTTTGGATAGGGGAGGGGCCCACGGCAGCATCCGATAGCGTCGCTATATTTGCACAGTTACAGTTTTATCCACTGCTTTCTTACCGCCTTAGCTCACACTAAATCAAGATTGCTCCAATACAGAAGAATGACACAGTGCCATACTGAGTAGTAAAACAAAGAAAGAAAAAAAACATGTGATCCAAACGACACACATGCTCCAAACTGAGTCAGGTTGACCAGAGTGTTTTTACACAAACTGTTGCGTCCCCAATTGCAGTCTGCTTTTTCTTGCTCTTTGTGTGACCTGAGTCATACCAATCGTGCACACAAATAACCCTTAACCTGTTTCAGTAAAGATTTAAAGCTTACCTTTTTATTTAACTACCAGTACTGAGGAAGAGACAGAACATTAAAAAAACCAAACTGTCTTTGTCAATATATAACATAACAGAAGCTGTAAGAATGCATCACTCGCTAATCCAATATGAGCCCCTGTCAGCTGTCAGAAAGAGCTGTTTTCAGAAATGATGTTACAGTTTCCCATAAAACAGTTATCAAGCCATTTATTTTTTATTTCCTTCCTCATTTTATTTTGACTCATATCTTTCTGCATTTTCTTTCCTCTTATAAACAAAACACATTCCCTGTAGACCGTTCCCCTGTGTTAGATCTGGCAAGTCCAAAGCCTTAACACTGGCTCCTCAAAGAAAGGTACGTTTTAAATACCTATTTTAGAGAGAGAAAAGAGGAGAAGAGACGATAGCCCTCACACACATTTATCCTCCTGCACTTAGCAAGTCTGAAAGCATCAACAAATAATGGTGCTCCTGCTTCCTGGAGGTTATCAGTGCTGGAAAATTAGCTTTTAAAATGCGGTTTGAAATCCATTTGGGTGATTGATGGGTGACGGGACTAATAAATTTTGCCAGTTTCTAGGAGGCCGGCTCACAGCCATTCTTTATGGCTGTCATGGAGCCAGACGCATTTGACGCAGAAAATAAGGAGGACTGGTGCGAACTCTGCTTAATAAAGGAAGCTAACGCATTGACAGTATGATGTTGTTTCACAGATCATACTAACACACAACTTTCTGTTCATAATTGTGAAATAGAAACTCTGTTTTTAAGACTTTGAAGATAGTGGATCAGACAGGACTGTTGGCTTCTGAAACATGTTTATAGTCACAAATATTTGCTTTTACTGCCAAATATGATTTTACCATATGGTATTGAGCAACCAAGACAAAGGTGCTGATTTTAATAAAAACGAAACCTCATGCTTTTCTTTATTTCCAGCCACACTTTTAAGACAGCAGTGTGCTGTTTGGTGGCACCGTGCCACCACAGAAATCTCATGTGAAAGAGCTCAGCAGCTCCCAGCTGTAGATCTGTATCAAGAGTTCAATCCTCTGTACACTCTTAAGACCACCCGAAGAGAGGAGGCTCCTAAGTTCACTTTGGCAAGGTCCAAGTCCAGATTAGCATTGACCACATTGTCTAGAATATCACAGGTCCTGATCAAACGATACAGTACAACATTCAAAGTGAAACCATCTGCACAGGACAGCTTTTGGAAATGTTGGCATCCAACTCATTAATGAGTCATCACTGCTCGAGATTTTGGTTTGTTGTTCTTTTGATTGTCGTAAGATTAATGGAGGTATTTTGGCTTGAGCTGAGGCTCCATGGGCAGACCAAATAAAATGCCTTACAGGCAGTTAATACTGTTGTAAGGAAATCTTCAAAGTGCTGGATTTATCCCCCACCGGCATCTGCCGTCTTTTTGCTGCAAGAATTAAGGGACATAATCTTCGACAGTAATCGCCCGGTTGCCTTCAGTGGATTTACATTTTTCACACTGTGTAATCTTGCGTTTACAATATCATTTACGTGGGTTTCTCCTTTCAACCCTCTGACATCTCTCTTTTCCTCTGTTCGGCTTTGAGGGAGATTGACAGGGGACAAGCTCAAGGCGTTCAGTCCTGCTTTGCATACAGCGGCTCATGATACTTTGTGCATACAATGTGTGCACAACTGCATGAACACACACACACACACACACACACACACACACACACACACACACACACACACACACACACACACACACACACACACACACACACACACACACACACAATTTTGATTGATACTTAACTGAAACTGAGCCCTTGTTGCTGTCAGAGCTCAGCTAAGTCTCCTGAGCCTCTTGATTTCTGACATTTGTAGATATTATATTCACGGTGCAGGCAGGCAGTATTTTGTGATGTGATCCCCTGTAACACTTTAATCTGTTTAGACTGCTTCAATACTGAGGCAGGGAAGGGGGCAGAAATCATACAATGTAATAGACGGCTGCCTGCCAAGCTGTGACTGTATCTTCATGCTCTGAAGAACCTCCGCTCGGATTTGGACGCACATTCCGGGTTCAAGGTTTTATTTGGGGCTTTGGATGGCTAATAACACACTTTTACCATATGAAGGTACAGATCAAATCCTGAGCCCAGAACTTGAGGAGCTCTGTTCTGCAGCATGATCAGTATTTTTGTGTGGTTAATAGAAATTAAAATGAATCAGAGCAATGCCTCTTTTCTCCACATTTGTCTAAAAATAAAAGGTTGAGCCCTTTCTCCAGGCTTATGTAATTGAATCTTGCACTGTCATGTCATTTGCACACTAAGTTTGAATACTCTTTAATTTTATGTGTGTTATTCTGCCTTGATATTAAATTAAAGCATTTTTTGGCTGCATTCCCTCTGAAAGAAACACAGAGGGTTTGAAATAGCTCCAGCTAGTGCACAGTTGGAATAGCAGCACTTAGTATCACATTGCTAGTCCTGGTGCTTAATGGTTTGCATTAGCTGCGAGCTATAAAATTATCCCAGGTCCTCACTAATGTTGGAATAATCATTTACAAAGATGGTTACCACATGCTGGAACTGTTTTCTTCTCTTTCTCTTTTTTTTACGACCCTAATTCGCTGTTATTAATAATGAATAAAAATGCAATTTTCTGTCGGGTTGCTCCAGGGCTCTGGGAATCATTTCAATGAATATTTCAGCACATTATTTTAATCATGGCTCCACGTATGCAGGGAGGGGGCTTGTTTTATAGGCTCATGCCTCAACCGCCCCAAGACCCCGATCATTAAACCGCACGCTGTCTGCGTTAAGGTTCCTACCTTTGATTTACAAGTCTTGTTAAAAAACATTGTAAAGAAGGAGGCAAGCTGTGCCATTTATACTTGTAATTTGATGCTGTATTTGTTAATGGGAGTGCCTGTGATTTATGTATGCGGTGGCTGCTGCTGCTCCCTGCTGTTCTCATGCTATGGGCTTTAGCTATGCTAACATTAGTGGACCTATGCAGAGCATGCCACCAGTCAGCCCAATAAATCTGCTATCTGCAGCCTGAGTTTTCTCCTTGGGATGCCCCCCCGCCCCCGATAAGGAAGTGCTTCTCTCATCAAACTATCACAGAGGGGTGTTTGCTCCATCTAACCTACCTTTCCTGCTTGTCTCCCCCCACAGTCATCTGCATGACTTCTGGCGTCTCGACTACTGGGAGGATGACTTACGGCGGAGGCGGAGATTTATCAAAAATCCATACGGCTCCACCCACTTAGATGTCACATGCAAGTCACTGCAGGAGTACGGTGAGTTAACCGTTTACTGAATCTGGGTGTTTGTTTCAAGCAGGGATCAGGAAATTAGAGGACATCCCTACTCTAAATAAATATGGTCCATTAAAGCTTCTAGAAGGAGCACTGAAAGGGCACAGCGATCAGCCCAGGCGTGTCCCTATTGTTAAACACACTGCTCAGAAATAGCTCATGTCATTTTTATAGGTTACATATTTATGAGTCATGTAAATTAAACATGACACATCCATTTTATTGCACTTTTTTATTTCCATTACAACACATACTCAAGAACAAATTGGATCCCTGCCTTTATTGTTTCTTTTCTCTGCCTGAAACTTCTCGTATTGACCAGGGCGGTCTTGTAGTGTTGCCCACAAAATTGTGTCAATTTTGTCTCACATCACGCAAGAGCGACTTTTAAAGGAAGTGAGCTCAGTGCTACTAAACACTCTTGGCCCTTTGGTCTTGCCTGTAATTGAATAGCAGAGAAACATTTAACAGCACATGGATGATTGTATTGATTCTGAAATTAATGGAGTAAGCCCATTTTTACTTAGCAATGCATTATGGTTAGGATTACCTTTCAAAATGACTGCAGACTTACAGGCACACATTTACAGTGATCGCAGTGTTCACTGACCTCTTGCTGTCTCAGTGTTGAGCCACTGCAGCCAAACGGTTGGCTGCTTTTAGGATGTCATCTGGCTCCTTCCAGCTCTGTCACGGCTGCTGTGTGAAGATCATGGCAGCTCTGTAGATAAACACATGCCAGCTGCTGCCTCGGCTGCAGGTGGTCTATATGTGACACACTAGCTATAATTGCACCGTCTGGTTCGGAGATTGTGGCAGTTCCATTATTTTAGTCATGAGTTCATTTTATGGGCTTTGGTGATGTGTTGATACTGCAGAGGGGAGGACTTGAAAACAGCTTTTTAACTTTTAACCTGCTGAGAAACATGTAAGAGGAAAATTAGAGTGTCATCTGCAAGGAAATTGTTTAAGTGTATCAAAGCTAATTTATGTAAATAACAAGCTTACCTTTAAATTATATAAGAGGAACATATATAGAAAATACAACTACCTGACGTGCAAGCATAAGAAGCTTTGATGTCAGCTTTTATTTATTTTGCCTTGTTTTTATTTAGAGACAGTGAATAGAGCAGGGAATAACGTGGTAAAGGGGCAGGATTTCAGAATTGAACCCGGGTCAAGGTTTTTAGCCTCTGTACTTTGGATGCACAGTTTAACTACTGAGCTAAACCTGTGCCTGGATAATCTGGTTTTTATTTCTAATTAATGTTTTCAGCTGTGCTTCTTTTTTCTTGGCCGGTTATTGTCATATTTTCAGGAGTTGAAAAAGAAATAAATATTCATTCAGTTAAATCCTGCGAAAGAAAATCAGACACACCTCCGAGAGAGCTGCTGAGGCAGGCATGTTTGCATTTCCACAGCCGATCGTGCCCTTTTTGGTAGGCAGCGTGTAAGCCAGAAGCAATGGATTCTGGACCGGACCAGTACTTATATAGCGCTTTTCTGACCACTCAAAGCGCTTTACACTGCTAGTGTCATTCACCCATCCACACCACATTCACACACTGATAGCAGAACGATCTATCTATAGTTGGGACCAGCAGGTCCTTCCAGTGAAGAAGAAAAATGCTATCTTCACGAAGTCTACAGGAGATTTTAACATGGCGGGGTTATGTTTTGTTCTTTATTACCGCTGTGGCACGGAAAGTGATGATTCTTTCACCAATCAACGGACTGCAGTGTTTCTAGCTCCACCTTCTGGGGTCAGCTCGGTATGTCTGGCACCCCAAAAGAAGGGTACCAAAAAGCCGGACGGTACAGGTTGGTAATTTGTCCCGGTTTTAGTCAAAGGAAACGCCACAAAATATGTGTCATACCGAGACGAACCGAACTGAACCGCTTGCTGGAAATGGAGCTTAAATGTTTGCAGAGTTTTAAGCGTGGAGACTAGAAAAGTATTTGCAACTGAAAATAAGGATTTCAACTGAAGCATTAATCTAGGTTTTTAAGGAATGATCATACTGTTTGACCTTTTTGGAGGTGGGGGGGTTTGGTTTTAAAAAAACTGAATAGAGGATTTGACTGAGGACACTTAAAAGCACTTTCATCCACATCCATCACTCCATCAAGTTGTCCTTAAGTGACAAACCCCCTTAAAACAATACTACAAATACACCAGACTGTGCTTTTAAAATCATTTGTTTTGTTTGACATTAATATCCCTGTGTAGTTGACTGAAGACTTGTTGAAGTCCTGCTGGCATGCGGCGGTTTTAATGAGCAGAATAATGTATAAACTTGTCAAGTGGAAGGGATCGCCTGCGGTCGGATGGCCCGCCCGCTCTCCTCCAGAGGTGAGCTGCACTTTCAGGCTTTTTCCAGCAGGCTTTGATGTGGTTGCAGAGCGGAGGCCAGGTTTTGTTTTGAGTTAAAATGAGAAGGATCTTTTGTTCTTTTGCAGAGCTTCAGTGGCTTTCGTTGGCAGTGACAGTTGGCAGTTTTTGTTGAAAATGTGCGATGACAGTTTGCCTTTTTTTTCTCCTTTTTTTGTAATGAATATTCTCTTTAATTAGCATGTTATTAAAGATAAGACCTGTCTTTAGCGGATAACCCCGATGCACAGGCTCAAAGGTTGGAAATCTATTAGTAATAACATCCAGACTTTGTTTCCTGGATTTGACGGGGGCTCTATAGAACTTTTTAGCAGGTTCCTGGCTGCATAGGCTCCAGGGTAGAAAAACAAAGAGGCTTGTTTGAGTTGGCCCTTGAGAGTCATTATTGAAGCTTTAAAATCCAGGACTATCGGGGAACCAGAAAGCTGTCCAAATTGAATACACTGTTTCTGTTTTGACAGCAAGATTTTATGATTCAAGCCCAGCAACCGTCTTAACTTTGAAGAGGGCAAAGTTACACTGTTGTGTTCACAGTAAACGTCAGTCTTATGGGCTCACCGGTGGGAGGGGGACACTTTAGTGAGGGCCCTGCATCGTTCTTGACAACATCAGATACTCTTGCAATCTTCTTCTGTAGTATTTAGAACATGCGTTTTAAATTTTGTGCACATTTCTTTGTGTAACTTTTGTCTTGGAACAAGTTGATGTATTCACAAAATCAGTGCATCATGTGTTTAACCTTCGTAATCACTTTTTTGAAACTTGTGCGTGTGTGTGTTGGAGTGTGCACATTCATGAGAGTGTGTGATGGGAGGTTAAACTCTATCTCGATGTCTATTAGCAGCATTGACAGCTTAGCCAGCAGATTCTGTCTCTGCCCTGTGCCTGTAATAACCTGCCCTGTTACAGCCAGCCACGGCCCAGCATCAGAGTATATTGTTAGGTGATTGGAATTGGGCAAGCATGAAATGGAAGTCACGTTAATATTGATCCAAGTGTTTAACGGAGTGTTTTACCTCCGGGTGTCCTTGCTGTCTCATTTTCAGGTGAGAAGCTTCTCACTGAGCTGATTGCCCCGGGCCCAGGTCTTTATAGCTCTTTGCCGCAGCAGAAGCACCATCCTCACGATGTGATTTTAACCCTCACCAGCTTTCTAGCACAGATATTAAACTGTGACAAAAGAAATTACACCATCAACTAACATGCAAATCCGCAAGTCTAAATGTGAGGATTATCAGACAGCGGTATAAATGTTTTGATGGCCAGAATATGAGGTTGTTTGTAACCTCTGGCAGCACAATAGACACGAACCACACGTCCCAGGATATTAAATCAAGCTCATGCAAAGAGGAAGCGTCCGCACCATATAAACTCCCCTACATCAAAGTGATAATATTTACTTTTACAGTCTGAAAACTCATATGCTGTAGAACGGATGGCTTACATCACAGGAAGTATGAAGCTGTCATTTTTTCCCCCTTCATTTCATCTCTCAGTTCAGCATAAATAAAAGTGAAAGGGCAGAGGGCAGAATTGCATCGCCATAATTGTAATGTAATCTCCTGGACTGGACTTTTTCTTTGCGTGTGGAATGTGGATCCCGTGGAGAGGGAGCGTAGGAGGGCATGATCCAAAACAGATAGTCTGAGAAACGGAAGAGATATATTTACACTATTCTATAGAGCTCACATTATGTGGAGGCTTGAATGACTGCATGATACGCTGATGTACATTAAGAGATAGTGAAGTAAATAAGCTAACCAACTGAGGCTTATACTAATGCACGTTATCTAAGACATCTGACAGAATGAGACATAAAACAGAATAATTTCTGCTAAGGCTCAGGACTTAAAGCATTCTTCCTCAAATCTTTGTTTATAAGAGATTTCACATCCCCGTGTGTCTTGTGTTCAAATGTTGCCTGTTTAGTTGAATGTTCACTGATGTCTAAAACAGCCCAGCGTTTGTCCTTTTCCGGATTTATCCAGATCTTTCTTTGCTGCTTAAACCACCTCATGAAACCCTCTCAAACAAGCAACTTCAAGCTATTTTGTGTTTTATTTATAGTCCTGTATATTGAATTACCCCAAGCGTTTGTGCAATAGCCTCTTTTTTTCTCCTTTGTGAAAGAAGAACACATACACGTTAGCGTAAACTTAAGTGAAACATGATGTGGTGGATTTCTTTTTGAGGAGTGGCAGTGAAGTGTGTTTGAGCCAAAGTGTATAGTACATAGGAGACTACGAAAAGCTCATGCTCACCGGCTCTACTGAGGCCATAAAAATAAGAAGCCAGTTCCACAAAACTCTCCAGCTCTTCAGTGTACATGAAACATGGCTGATTTAATGGCCTTTAAACTCTTATCTGTTCCATACTGAAAAATAAAACTACTGTGCACTAATATGTTTCAAAAGTAAGAGCTTTTATCCAAGATGACATGGATTTAACTGAGCGTTAGCTTTAGCTTGTTTTTTCAGTCTTATATGTAGCACAAATAGGTATTGCTCCAGCAGACAAGATAAAACACAGTCCAGGAAACGTTCACTGTTCACAATTAAGTTTACATCCTTCTTCCATCCAAAAAACACAAATCTTTTTCTCCTGAGTAACCTGATATTTCATAACTTTTTGTTTTAGAAAATGAAAAATAAAGTTTGAAAAATGTCCAAACCTACCTTCAGGAACAACTGAAACTTACTCATATTAGTAACTAAATGTAAATTATCTGTGAAAACATCACTTGGACTCTACAGTGAAACTTGGACTTTTTTGTTTTTAGCCAGAAAAAAAAAGTGAAAGATGTACACACACACACACACACACACACACACACACACACACACACACACACACATATATATATATATATATATATATATATATATATATATATATATATATATATATATATATTATAAATATATATATATATATATATTTTTTTTATTTATTTATTTATTTATTTTGCAAATCTTGTTTAACCTATTTTCATTTGAATACGCTACGAAGACAAGATATTTATTGTTCAAACTGATAAACTTTATTAATTTATTTTTTGAAAGTATTCACTCATTTTGAATTTGATATATGCAGCAGGGCTGTTGAGCAACTGAAGGTGTTTATCAAGCAAGAATGGTAAAGAATTCCACGTCCAAAGCTTCAACAGTTAGTGTCCTCAGTTCACAAACACTTATTGAGTATTGTTGAAAGGAAAGGTGATGTAACAGTGGGGAACATGACCCTGTCCCAGCTTTTTTGGAAAAAAAGTTTGAACACTAAATATCTTGTCTTTGTAGTGTATTCAGTTGAATATAGGTTAAACAGGATTTGCAAACCATTGTTTTCTGTTTTTATTCGTGTTTTACACAACATCCCAACTTCATTGGAATTGGGGTTGTATTATTATCCATGCAGTTTTAGCTCAGTGGTTGAACAGGTGGACCTGTGAGACTGGTTTCTCTTCCTGGCTATGTCCCAAATGGGCTGGTGAGTTAACATGACATGAAGCTGCTGTGGGACGCTGAACAGTCGGCGACTTCACTTTGACCCCTCATCTGTTGAGGCTCATCAAATGGATGCTAGTTATGTAACACTACATAATGGCAAAAAGCAAGTATCATATTTTTTATAATAATTATTAAATATGACTAAATGTTGTTAGTTCATTATTCATCATGCAAGGATAGTAAGATCTGAACATAAAAATACATCTACTTAAACCTTAGATCAAAGTGTTTCTATCGTTCGTTGTTGAATGTACACACATGTAGTATCCTCCCCAGCCTAGACTTGTCTGTTTTGGGTTTTTTTCAAGTAATTTGTTTGAGTTTAAAACATACTCTGAGGTTTATTGTCTTTTTTAGCCATCAGGTAGTCATGGCTTTGTTTCTGTACGACCTTTAATAGTGACAAATGTGGTCCACTTTTCACCCTCACACACTTCCATGTCTTTACGTCAAAGAGCCATCACTCTGGTGAAGATCTTTTGTCATGTCAGCAGATCTTCTCCTCGGTGTCATAGCTTTTCATTTCTCTTTATTTATAACCACATTACTTCTGTGTGGGAGCAGGATTCACTGTGGTTGAAGCAAATCTGTTACCCTGCCTCGTGCCCCCCCTGCAGGATTTGATGTTGGTCATTTGCGTGTAGAAATCAGCATGGTTTATTTGGTTTACTCAACCCTGCACATAGTTGCCAGTCAGAACATCAGCTTCTCCTCTGAGCTTTCCCTCATTTACTCGGAGCATAATGACGGTTTACAGAATTACAGTTTTAAGTTTCACTCGCTCAGCTTTGATCTCTGACCGCTGGCTGGCTTTTGCCTTTAACATTACACAGAATTCATTTCCGAAAGGCACAGACTTCTTCCCTCCCCCTGATGAAAGCACTCCTGATATGAGACAGAGCAGGAAGCAGACTTTTTTCTCAGTAGCAGTGTTGACAACAGTCAAATGTGACCTCTTCAAGACAAGGTACATGTTCCTCAGGGAAAGGAGAGGCGAATTAAGAATTGTGCTGAAAGGAAACATGTCAGACGGGTGTCAGCCACCTCCCATTTCGAGATATGCGTTCTTCCTTTCTCATGCGCAACTTTTTCCTCTGCTTCGTTCCTCTGCTGGACTTCAGATAGACAAATTCACAGAAGCGTTGTGAGCAGCCGTGTGGCAGGCACATGTTGGAGACGGGCTGATTCAAGCTGATAAATGTGATGTGAGACCTCTTTGTTTTGCAGGATGTATGAACATGTCTTTGTCAATGAGCGTGCTCCGCTATAGCCATATGATGAAATCCTGGTGTAAGCAGCTTCCTAATTGTGCTGTCTGTTCAGTCTCACTCTTGTCAAGCCTCCAAAAGCTCCAAATGATATCGCTAATCGACTACGAGCATGAGATGCATCCTCCGGCTCAGCTGCGGGTCTTTCAAGATGCAGATAGTGTTTCATTGTTGACCTTGTCTAAAAATAAAAGCTCAAACACCTCTGATGTTCAACCATGTGAAATGTATTCAGTGAACGAATGTGTACTCTGACATTCTTTCATATGCTATGGCAAGTACATAAGTGAGCATCTCAGATCAGGTCCATCCTGCTTGTGTTCAGTGTTTCCTGCAGAGATTCTCCTTGCTTCAGTGTTTTTATGTGTTTTAATTGATGTAAGAAAAACTGAGTCCCTGTCTCAAAATGTGGATATACACACTTGTCTGAAATTGATCTGTCAACTCATACCAACCAATGCAAAATTAGATCTGATATTTTAAACTTTAGAATATATAATTGTATTACCGTCCAAATAAAAAAGCTTATTTAAAAGTTAATCCTTTTGTGGAGAGAATTTGGATGTAGGGCTGGGCAATTAATTTTGATGGGGATTTCAATTTTGTCTTCTCACAATCATAAAAACAATATAATCGAAGGAAAAAATTAAAAACTTTTCTTATTTTTGTTTTCTAAAAGGTTTTTGAAAAGACTTCAGAGAATATTTTTGATTTGTGTTTTTGGCAGTTATTACTGTATTTTGCATGTTTTACAGGAGTGCATGTAGATTGGCTAATTATTTTTAATTACTTTTTTTATTGCTATTATTTAATACATTCTTTTAAGTTGTGATTTAATAAATACCAAAGTTTTGAAATCGATTAATAATTATGTTTATTCATCCCAATTTCAATATCAGTAAAAATAAAAATGATTATTATTTTTTCCATAATTGTCCAGTCCTGCTGGGATGGAAGAATTTTTTTTTTTTTTTTGTAATAAGAACATGCATTAAAAGCTGAAAATCTCAATCACTTCAACAATGCTGGAAACATGTTGGCATGTTGGCACTGATCGCTCTCAAATCTTTTGGACGTCTCCAAAAAAAAAAATCAAACATTTTGGGTTAATTTTGTGTAACTCTGGAAAAGATTTTTGGTTATGGCATACCTAATGATGTAAAGTTCATGTATTTAAGTTTGATAAGCGAGAATGTTATGATGCAAAAAGACTTAAATCTTTGTAAGATACTGTTCATAGCCTCTAAAAATAATATATATATATATATATATATATATATATATATATATATATATATATATATATATATATATATATATATATATATATATATATATATAACAAGAAAATTAACTTAAAAAAGAAAAAAAAAATTTGTCAGTAGGCTCCACTCAAATTCACTACTGCACAGACTCTGGCAGCACCTCTGATGGGGGTATTTTGACTTCAAAACCGTGCAATGGATAAAGGCAGAGCCACACTTTCCATTCTGTATACAGTCTCTGACTTCATCTGGAAATATATTATCTTCAGACTTCATGTGCCCCAACTATGTTTCATTTCACGTTTTTGTCTTTGTTCTGTTATGCTCTAAAAATGTAAAATTTGACTAAATAAAAAGTATTTAAAAAAAGTTAAACCTTTTACACTTAAAAAAAAAAATAATAATGATACTATATAACTGGGCAGAAATATATGACAGGAAACTGCAATAGAGTAGAAAATGTGATTTTTTTTTAAGTTGTGTCCTTTGAGGTGCAGTGACACCAATCTGAACTCCAGAGGTCAGAGAGCTTTATTAATTGTTTCTTCTTTCTGGTCTGACTTTTGACAGGCACTAAAGAGGACGAGAGGGTCAAGTCCAAGATGGTCTACCGTGGTCAAACCGTGGCCAGCCAGAACCCTGAGACGGAGCTGATGCTGGAAGGAGACGATGATGCCGTCAGCCTGCTGCAGGAGAAAGAGATGGACAACCTGGGTGGTAAGTCAACACACCAGCACCTCCATTAACCCCGAGTCAACATCACCTGTGCTGGAGCATCAGTCTTTTATCTGCCGTCCTTCTGATAGCTCATGGAGTAGCAGTGTTCATGATTAAAATCAGTGTTTCCAATGAAGACTTTGGATCAATGTAGGGACTTAAAGTGCTCCTTAAAATGTGAAAAGTTTGAGATATTTTGCATGAGTTTTATTTATGGTTGATACTGGAGTTTACATCTTGCTTTCTGCACCTGCCGTGTAGTTCTTAAGTCACAGACTTTGTCTCTGTGTTTTAACTTTGACAGCAAAGTTTGTTTTGGTCTGATAAGAGTCTCTTTCTGCTTTGTTTTGAATCTCTTCAGCACCCTTCCTTCCCCGTGTATTTATCTCCAGAGGCAAGTCTTTTAAACATAAACTAACTAACCCAAGATGATCGGTCCCAATATGTGTCGGGCTCAAATTCAGTATTTTGCTACCAATCAGTAATTAAAAGTGATGTCAGGGTGTTCTTGGCTAAGTCCTTGGACAAGATCATGTGACAAGGCTTATAAAACAGTTTTCTAACCTCAAATTTAAAATATGGTCATAAAAAGTCATGGAAAACATGCAATTTTAACAATGTCTGTCACAAATCCCACCTTGTACTAACAGTCTTAATCAATAATATAACCCAATCACATATAAGATTATTTTGTGGGTAGAGAAGTATTTAACTAATCAAACTGTTTTTTTATCTGTATGTAGTCTATTCTATGTGAAGTGTACAATTACACTTAATAAAATTATGTATTTTGAAAAATACAATATATGTTATTCATACTTGGAATGTGGAAAGATCTCACCAAATAGACCCACAAAAGAAAGTATTTAAATATCCTGTAGGAAAACTAATCTCTGCTCTCTACTTACTGAATAATTCTTAACCCTTTGACTTAGAGCTCATCTGTTTGGTAGAGCCGTTTGAGTCATTATATCTCATTGAAAATGTGTTGAACCGCGTAAAACCTGATCGGATCATCTCTATAGCTTGAAATGATTTTTCTGAATTTTGTGGTTGCTGATATTAGTGCCTGAATAATAAAAAAAAATCATTTTTTTTTTTTTTTTTTCTTGTATGGAACATTAAAAGGTTAAAAATTAAATAGACTTCATATCCCTTGCATTTAAAAAGTGAAAGTTAAATGGTTAAAAGGAGAGTTAGTTAATGGGTTAAGTCATCTTCTCTTGAATTTCCCCATGTAGCTGTTATATTTATATATTTCAATTCAGTGTCTTTAACCATTTTAGCTCTTTGTTCAACCCAATTTAGTCTGTAGCGTGACTTACTGCCGAGGGGAAGGTTGTCCAAAAACCCTGTAAGTAACCAACATCACACTCTGTGTGAGCCAAACTGGCCAGCCAACCCTTTGCTGGCTGCTTTTCAAGGAGCTGGCATGGCTCTGAAAGGTGAGTTATCCAGAGTTCACTTCAGTTTTGAGTGTGCATCAAGTATGCTGCGCTAAGTTCTCGTCTGTAAAAGCCAGACCTTCATTTAACACCTCATGCAATACTTTGAGCTTTAAGAAAGCGGATTGTGTTACTGGATTGATGTGTAAATGAGACATGCTTTTTAGTGCAATATAAAGTAAATACTCGGCTCTGGCAGCCATCATGGATTGCATAAACATATCTTCTGTTCCAATGATAATAAAGCAAGAGGAGTTTCTCTTGTCAGGGTGAGCAATCAGGGCTGTTGTGACTCATGTTGTCTGTTTGAAATGGGACGTCAGGGGTCAACCATCGTATGACTTTTAGAAAACTGACTTAACTTGAACTGGACTGTATTAAAAAAACAACAAAACTGAGCAACTTTCTCATTCAGCAATTGCATCACAGTGATAACCTCATGTTGTAGATTTTGTTGAAAGGTTCATGATAATTTTTGAAGTGTTATTTTTTTCTGAATCTGTGAATCTTTGATAAAACTGTAAGATTTAAGCTTTTATATATATATATATATATATATATATATATATATATATATATATATATATATATATATATATATATATATATATATGTTTACAGTAACATAAAAAATGTAATAAGGTGCAACATACAGTTTAATGGTCGTTTATATATGTCCTGCTTATCATTGCTTAGTGCATGAGACCCGTGCTAAAGCAGAGCACTGCTGAGCAGTGAAATCCCCTCTAAGATCCCAGATGAACCTCAGAGGAGGAGAATAACCCCTCCCCTTTGTCCCGGGGCCAGCAGGCAGTCACACACTCATGTCTTTCAGATGAACCCCACGCTGTGTGATCCAGGAAGAATGGTCATAAAAACAATCTGAATGCGTTCACTTAAAGATGCTGAGATTGGATATTTGTGATGCATTTGTGACTATGTGTTTTGACTTATTTAAAAATCTTATTTTTAAGGCATTGATTTGTCATAAATTAGTGTTGGGGTAATTACTTATTTCCTTATGTGAGATCAAAACTGAGTTCATTCTGTTTACCAGTAGGGGAGCTCCCTCACTCATAGCATTCAGATGTTTTTAGCATTATGCACTGTCTGTGTTTGGCCCCTAGCTAATCTCAGGCATGAACAGCCTTAATGAGAGATCTGGGACCATCTCCCTGTCAACAACTGTGCTCCTCCTGCCAGCCGTTGGGTCAGTGCCGGCTGCTTTGGCTGCCAAAGGGGCGGCGCTTGCACTCAAAGGCACAGGGAGTTGTGGTTGCTGAACCTATGATCAGTTTCGCTTCCTGGCAAACGTCTGAAATGCTCTTTTCTTGCACAGGCATTAAATTAAACTTTTTCTCTGTGTGTATTTGAACCAAAACGGAGGTAAAATAAAACTTAGGATGGGCATGTGAGAGGGAAGCAGAGGAGCCAAAGCCTTAGAAGGCCTTTCACGAGTCTGTAGATTTGACTAATACACAAACAGGGTCAGTACATGTCAGAGTTTGGCTTAGCTGTTCAGGCTTCATCCAAAACTGATCCCCTGAGTGGTGACATAGCAGCACAACAGCTTCTGGACTGTGTGTGTTATCTTGGAGAATACTGTTAGTTTTTTTTCATATTCCTATTTTCACATTCTCATTCAGCTCTCCAATTTTTATTTTTTTTTTACTTAAAGGTATATAATTCCTCCCTTGATTTAAACTGAATATTGATCATAAAGAAGAGAATTATTCAAACTTAATTTTCCCCATCTTTTTGTATGCAAATGTGCAACATTAGAAGATAAGTTCAATCTTAGCAATGAAAGAATCTCTGCTTCACTCGCTCAGCTGAGCTGTATCTTGGATAGTGTGGAGGTTATGTCGGTTGCCGCGGTGTCAAGTGCAACTTTTTTAAGTCAACATGTGGGTGAAAGACGTGGTCAGTTGGTGTAACCAATGTTTCTCACAGAAAATCTGATATAATGCAAAAAAGTGACTATGAATTTGATTTTTTTAAGTCTACTACACTGTAAAAGAAATGATTTTAAATCAACCCATAAAATGATGGAAATGTCATATAAAATACTGTGACACCAACTGAAATACAAACTACACATTTAAACAAATATCTAACATAAGTTTAAAGCAGATTTTTGATACCCTTATTTGTCACTGTCCTTTGCACAGGTTTGCAAGTGATCAGGTGTTTTAGTAATCACACTGGATCTTATCAACACCATAGACCAGCTGATGGATTGTGGGTAATAATATACCCATCTTCTTAGCAGTTCTCCCAAACTCCCAGTTCACCAAATGAGACTTTGTCATCACTTCATTAAAACAGCCTGTCATTTGATGCGTTTTCATTCAAAGGAGGTCATTCTAAGTTTTAGCTTGCACGTACACCTCTTCTTAATTTCATTATTCTCCTGTAAACATTTTAATGCCATATAGCCTAATTATGGAAGGATCCCTGAGGGGATTACAGCTTAATCCGCTTCCTCCCCATGAGCAATGGATGCTGTGGCTTAATGCTGCAGGCATTGTGTCTTTCTCTCTGTTTAGCTCTTTAATGCCACAACACAATACATCTGTATTAAAAGTGTTCATTTCAGTTGGAGGAACAGAGGGTTTGTGTACACAAGGATAATCTCTTTTTCAAGCTGCAACCTTCCAGCAGACAGAGGGTGGAGTATAGAAAATGTATTTATTTTAATAACAGTTTGACATAAATACTTGAACTTCCTCGTGAAATTGAATACTCTTTAATTTATTATTTATTCACTGAACCGTGTCTTGGATGTAGTAAAACGAGCTACGGTTACTACAAGTGTTTACTCTTTATATGAAGCTTGTAAGCAACGTGTAGCATGTGTGCTGATAGCATCAGCAGATAGGATCTCCGTTAATGGACCCGAGCAGCGCACAGAACAGATCCGGGGAGGCGCTTTGACTGTGCAGCCTGCAAGAGCGATGAAGGGGCGCTCTGGGAGTTGAGACCGAAATCCACTTGTATTCCTGTAACACTATCGGCCATAATTGGCTGAGGAACGCAGATTAAGATTGATGAGACATTAAAGTGGCTCTTTGGAGTTTAAGGGATCGATAAATATCCTGATTTGGAGAGCTTTCGTTCGAGAAGCAGCAGACAAATGAGTGTAACGGCGCTCCGCAGCGACACTGATCTGAGAACATGGAGGATGAAGGAAGCAGAGGAGGAGAAGGAGGGAGGAGGAGACTGAAATAAAGATGTGATCACTATCAGCTGGCAGGGTCACAAACCCATCTTCAATTTGCACAATTATTCGAACTAGAGGAAAAGCTTGGAGTTTGATTGTTGTATCCAGTGTTTTAATTCAAATAAAGCACCTCTTTTAAAAGTGTGGATAATTCTCCTTTAAGGAAGCAGCAAATATTATCAACTCTAATTTATAGTTAAGACACGTTACGTAAATGCATCGTGGTGATGTGAACATAAGAAGCGAAGAATAAATAGATTTCATTGAACTGCATAAGCACTTGATGCTGTTTTTTTTTTTTTTTGCGAAAAAGTTTTTGTTTTTTTTTTTAGTATTATAAGTGTGTCTGGTTTTCGAAAAGGTATAAATATAGCTTTAATATTTTCGGAAACATTCATCGAGGTTAATTCGTCTGAATTAAATCTCTTATTTTTACAATGACAAAAAAAAGCGATCAGAGTCCTTTGTGTGGTTCTGTAAAATATAAAAATAAAATAAACCGAGGTAATTTTAAAATTCTACATTTGGCTGGGTGTGAATACACGCACTGAGACGTGTAGCTTAATGCACACACGCCGCTGGTGTCGCGGTTTAGTCTTGCTGATCAGTTAAACACAATAACTCTCAGCCTCGCTTCATTTCACCGAAATGTAATCTTTATTTCATTTATTTGTCGATCTATTTATTTTGCATACTAACATCTGACTGTACACCCCCTCCCCCCATTTTATTCTGCAGGCCCAGTGGTCCTGAGCAGCCCTGCCCAGCTCGTGGCCCCCGTCCTGGTGGCACGCGGGACTCTGTCCATCACCACCACCGAGATCTACTTCGAGGTGGACGAGGATGACCCTGCCTTCAAAAGGGTTGACCCAAAGGTAGGTAACATGCACGCAAGAGTGCAGCCCGGGGATAAAGCGGTCAGTTTGGCTTCTGACATGTCCGTGTTTTCTTTTGTATTTTACCAAAATATCGCCAGATGATGCATCTTTTTAAGAAGCAGTAGCTTTTGTATTCAGGAAAAGGCGCATAATTGCTCAAGTGATGTTTCACAGATGAGCGCTGCGCTTCAGTTAGGTCTGTGCGTAACCAAGCACCCTACATAAATATATTTCATGATTTAACAGAATTGTTTCTCCTGAATTCACGTTACTTTCTTCAGTGTTTTTATTTCAACGCTTTCATTTTTTTAAACACGAAACATATTAGCAGCTGAGGCCCACTCATGCTCAGCCATAAATCGGCGGAGATACTTTCTTCACAAATTGATGCCAACCTCAGTAGATTTCTGAATAAAATTAGTTAATTAATTAAATATATTATAAAAGAAATATGGATGGCTGTGGTTTCTTTTAGAAATAAATGTTTATGGCAGATTCTGTTGCAGTTTTGCATGCCACATATGAAATATTCGTTTTTTCTCTACGTTAAATTCATCTACATGTACAGCAATAGGGTCAAAATCCCCGAAATTAAAATTTCCGTAAAATGATTATTACTTTCATCATGATGATGGGGCCTACTTCACATGTTTCAATAAGCATTTAATAAAAGCATAATGGGACACAAATATAAAACAGCTCGTTTTATTAGCTCTTTAAATTAGATCAAAGACAGAAATAAAAAAAATCAGATCACAGATGTTATAATCCAGTGTATTTCAAGTGCATTTTTTCATTTAAACTGTAATATATATACTATATATATATGTTCTCATTTTCATTTTTTGTCATGTAGGCCTAAACATGGTAAAGAAACAACAACCAAAAATGTTCGAGTACTTTAAATAATATTTCAAGTAAATTGGTGGAATGTTTTCAATGTAACAAATGTCGTGTACGCCTACCATCGAATGTAAACTTTCAAAAATGAGACAATGTCCATCGAGACAGATGAATCAGACTACCACGGATGCAAGTATTAAATTAAAGAGGTTTCTAGTAGATAAAGAAAAAGCTCAGAAGTAGATTTAAACAGGTGGATCCTATTTACGTGTCACAGAACAACATTCACAATTTCAGACCACTTGAATCACAATCTATGAATGTATTTACAGTATAAAATGTACAGGTGTGTGTGTTTTATTTTTATTTCTCAAAATTTGTCTCGGGGTTTTATTTTTAAAGCATTTAGAAAAAGAGTGAGTGGCACGGAGAGAGGTGGCCTCCTGGATTAAAGGTGGCCGGTTATTGGGACTTGCTCCTAAAATCTGACAGCGCCAAAGGGCGCACAGGGAAAATGTCAAACTGAACCCTGTGTAATAATGATAATAATAAAAAAAATCGTTTTAAAACAGGCTTGGCCAAAACGTATCGTACACCAGAGGACAGTCACATTTTACGAGACTTTTCAAATTGTTTGGCAATATATTTTTGTCCGTTTATGAGCTGGTTAGGCCTCTTTCACACAATGTTAAGACGATGTGAACTGACATATTTTACCTCAGAGTTTCTCCAAGCTTTTGGGGTTGGTCAGTATTTCTCTTGCCAGTCGCCAAGTCTGTTTGGCTGCGTTCTCTAGAGCAGAGTGAGGTTTTCCTTGAAACAGGTCTAAATTGGGCAGAAAATAATGCGGGCACCTTCTGCACTGCAAACATGAAATAAGCTGCAATAGTATCCCGTTCAGGCGGTCACCGAGGCAGTTCTCATCCCAGTCTGACTCCCTGGGATGCTTCTCACACTCGTACGAAACCAAAGTTTTCATGTGGTAGTTGTTCAGGGGCTGTCCTGGCAGTTCGAGGTGCCGGTCGCGTAAGGCTTTGAGGACTGATAAGCACTTCTTCCTGCACCCGCCCAGAAGCAGCCGGTTCTCGGCCTCGGCGAACTGCAACACCCATGCGTCGCTCTCAGCTGAGCTCTGCTTACCGTTCAGGGAGTAGCACTCTTTGGATAAAAGATTGAAACCTTCCGCTTTGACTTCAGCCACTCGGTTAGGTCCCGGCCAGGGGATGTGAGGGAGAGGCCAGTGCGCCGCGCTGCGTGGCCAGATCCCAGTGCACTTGAAAGCCGGCGTGATTTGCACCACATATCTGTCTCTAATGCGCAACTTCACCTCGCTTGTGTCAGCGACCATTTTGACAACATCTCTGTAGCTGCATTTATCCACTGCCTGCGCCACCAGTGTCTGAAATCTCGATCGAATCTTGCGCGCTGAGAGGTAACCGGAGGCTGTGATGAATTCAACCCAGAGAGACATGCTTCTCTTGCGGCCGTCGCTGAGCTTCAGCACGGCGCAGCCCGGTAGAGACCCGTCATCCACAAAGTTGAATACTCCCATCTGATTCAGATAGAGCACAACTTCGAACTCGGTGGGGGAGATGACCTCCAGTCCCTCGAAACGATTATCCATCTCGCTGAGAGAGCTGATGAAGCGGGGCTCCTGCACCTCGACCTCCTTCAGGACATCCGATACCACCTTGCACACCTCCCGGATGGTCTTGGAGATGGCGGCTTTTCGAGATTGACATTTCTCGTTGTAGTATTTGTTGAGGTGATACACCAGTTTTGCCTGGGCGGCTATCATATTAGGGCAGAGATCCGGGTTATACACCGGAGTCTCGCAGTAAGCCGAGGGATCCAACGCGGCTGTTTGTACGGGAGCCAATTTTAGAGAAGAAAGAAAGCTATTTAAAAAGAAAAAAGGTGTCTATTTATAAGACAACTACTGGAAGCTGTGCTCAGAGCACATGCGTTAAAACCATATCACAACATTCACAGCTGCTGTACCGTAAACTGCATTAAAGTGCTGAAAGCAAGTCCTCGGATTTACCAGGACGACCTGATTAAAAGTCCATGTCAACCTTATAAAGTTCAGTAGCTGCAGGAAAAAAAAAAGCCGTTTGGATTTTCTCTGATCACTGTGCCTGTTAGGAGTCCGCGTTATTGCGCAGAGTGGAATGTGCCCTCCTGACGCAGCCGCCCGGTGTTGCTGTGTTTTACAACAGAGAGAGACACACACTCTTTATTATAAGGGAGGAGTTGAAACCAAGGTGTCCAATCGCTGTGCGATGCGTCACCGTTTCCCAGTTTATCGAAAACAAATTCATCCCTGGCTGTTATATACAAGTCAAAAGTACAGGTAGTGGTAGTACACCGAGGAGCGGAAGTACACCTTCGCGTTTGGACTGAAGAAAAAAAAATGCATTTGTAGACTACTGCGTTACGCTGCTGTTCTTTGGACTTTATCTGCTGATTTTATTAGACTGTACTGAGTCTTATACGAAACAGTGGGTGGTAAGAATTTGTCAAGTGTGTGTGCTTTCGAACAAGAAAATATACGTTTATTTATATATTTAAATATTTAGTCTCACTGTAATATAAAAATAAGATAAAGTCTTCATAAGCTCCATCTGTGAAAAGTTTAAAGCAGAATGGATTATTGTCGGTGGTGTTTTTAATGATGCATTTGTTCATTTGAACGATACTTGGTATTACTATGCGTTAATTTAAGAAGTTAGCTTCCGCATTTATTTATTTCCTTGACGCTCTACGGTTGGTTAAATGAAGTGGACTCTGTTTGAGTACGAGGCCTTTTTTAAAGGTGCAGAAGTGGTTACACTATATTAATAATTGTCGTCACAAATTAATTGTAACAGCTTTGATCTTTTGCTTTTGTTGATCAAATATGTGTTTTAATTTTTTACTGCCCTGTGCAACAACTGAAGACAGCTTTACAGTCTTGTCACTAATTTTTATTGTACGAATGATTATTATTTAAATAACTTTTAAGATGTTTTTAAAAAAAATCCAGTTTCAATTCTGTTGGTGGCATGAATATTTAAAGTAAAATGGTTTTTTTTTCTTGTTCTTTTTTTTAATTAAAATCCGATCTGTCTTTTACTTTTTATGGAAATCAACAATCCATGTTAATTAGTCTATTCAAGAGATTAATATATATTCCAGTATCCATCATAATTAGTATCTATTTTCTTAAACAGGATAAACACAACTGTGACAAAACAATAATAAAAATAGCAAAGATTATAACATTTAAATGTAAAAAATAAATAATTAAATAAAAATTACATTTGCATGTAATTCAAGCTACCGAGAGAGTAAGTGTGGACTGTTTTATGTGAAGTGTTGTAATGCATTAGAGTGTTGTTCTAGGTGTGCACTTCTCATACTGATTAAAAATAAAACAGTGTTGCTTCCACATTAAACCCTCTCTGGCTCTCATCACTGCTCTAGCACTCCATCTCCTGAGGTACAGTGCATGCTTTGAAGAGGACTTCAAACAGATAATGGTGCACAGATCAGATAAAGAACACAAAGGCATTTACACTCATCTCTGCTCCAGTCAGAAGCTGCATTAGACCAGACATTATGGGGGCAAACCGTCGCACGTCAGCCCTGACTCTCAGTACATGGATGCGGCTGAGTGGAAGGCACTGTGTGCGGGACAGACCCTGATGGATAGGTGACTCCTGCTATCTTCACGTCCTGTCGTGGATGCTCTGCCTGTAGCTTCTTGGCGAACCCAGCGATAATTTCACACTGTTACCAGGCAGAAATGACAGAGATGAAGGAGGTTAGTTTAAGATAATTGGACAACACAATTCTGAGATGTAGTTTAAAGATAAGATATTTCTTCTCATTCTACATTTCTGTGTAAATGAAATTCGTGAACAAAAATTTGCATATTTCTGGAGAACATTAGGGGCAGTTTGAAGGATCACTGGTGTTGAGAGGGAACTGAAAACCTCCTCCTCTTTTAGGCTTTGAATATCTTTTCTCTCACTCTCTCCCACTGTCTGTGGACCAGCAGGGACTTGACTGTTATTGAAACCAGACTAGCTTCGCTTCCCAGGCTATCTTGCTTCCAAGTCAGATACCCTAGAATCCAGTTGCACCTCTCGAGTTTGTGCTCCTGCCCTTAAACATCCATATGCGTGATCGAAGGAAGGATTTTCATTGAGATTATCACCTCCTAATCTAAAGCATGTGGCTGCACAGATCTCACAGTAACTCAACCTGCTCTGCGGTCCCAAGACTCCAGCAGTTGTCAGGTCTGGCCTGAGACAATCCAATCTTCTTAGCCATATCTTTACCATTACAACATTGCAAGCTTTGTTGCTTCATTCGCCATCCCGCTAGGCTGTTGGAGGCCCTTCAGTGTGATATATGGGGCTCTGATTCCACCAAGGCCTATTTCTGACCCGGCAAAATGCATGCATGATTGTGTAAATCAATACAATGACTTCTACTTCCCCTAATTTTGCACAAGCATGTGACCCTGCTTTGAAGGCCTCTTTGTTTCTGGAGCATGCCTCAACAACTTTTTCATTTTTTTTCCCTCCTCCATTTTGCTTTCATCCTTTCTTCTACTAAGACTGATCATCTTGTTAATATGGCCGGGCGTTAGGTCAATGGTGCTTGCCTGATAGCTGGAATTACCCTTTGATGACACCGCTTGTGCTTTGAGTGACCTGAAATTATATTTCACTGATTGTAGCCCGAGCCAGTAAAGTTATATTGCTTCATTTTAAAATTCATCCTCAGCGTTTCATGTCTTGTCTTTATACTTTTACAAGTCCCATAAAAAAACAGAACATTTATCCATATATACTTATGATCTTGTTCTACAAACATAAACATCATCACATTTTATATGCACAACAGAGTGTGCAGCCTCTGGCTTTGGAGGAACGAATATTAAAAAGGGAGTCGAAGATGGCGGTGTGTGGGTGGGGGGAGTCGTTGCTACACATGCACAAAATTTTATTGGCTTTTTTGACCAGCACAGTCCTCCTAAAGGTTCTGAAGCCACATTTATGGGTTCATTCAGTTTATATTTTTCAATAACCTCATTTCTTTAAGGTTATAGAAATTTGTCAGAGTCAGTGACGTGGCTTGAATAAAAAACATTTGGCAGATAAAAAAAGCTGGATGGAAACCCTAATGACCAGAAGTATTCTGACTGGCAGCATAATTACGGATGATGTTTAATTATTTTAATAATCCTATTACGCAAGAACAAATAAGATTCACCATATGCTTTCTATTACACGTCTGAGATTTAGTTTTTTTAAAAAGAGATTCTCAGGCCATGTCCTGTACAAAGGGAGTTTACCAGCTAGCTTCCAAGCTAATGTGCAGATTAGTCAAAGTGGACTTAATAGGGTGACATATTTCTGTATAAATCAGATTAAAAGCAGCGACACTTCAGGGAAGTGACATCAGCACCAGCTCTCAAACTGTGAGGAATAATACACTTTAATCTCAGGGGATAGCCGCTCATGTTGACACATTTCCTATAATTTTATTTGCCACAAAATGAAATTGTCATTGGGATTTTTAATAACTCAAGATTATTATTCCAAGCAATATGGCGTCTCTGTTGGAGGCCATCTAATTTTTAGGCCTGGAGCTGCTCTGGGATTGTGTCCATTCATTTGTGTTATTCTCAACTGTGTATCAGCTGCCTCCTCTGGAGAAGTCAGGAAGCCGGACCACATAGCCAGAGGCTCTCAGACACCCCTGTAGAGATAAACTCAACAGGCATCTTCTCTTCATACTGAACCCTAACTGCAGCATCTTCTCACTCAGAAATCTCCAACCTTGTCAGCCTGAAGAGGACTTTGAGATAACAGAGGCAAGCGAGAAGTGTGAATTATGAAACTTAATTGATTGTCCCAGCTTCATGTGGCCCTTCACCCCTCCCCTCTGCAATATGGTCCGCTTGTCAGCCTTTGTGATAAATTACATGCATGTATTTGCATGAATTTAGCACGAGTACAATTCAGGTTTGTTTGCCAAAATAAGGATCCAGAAAATGTCTGCTTCACAATAGAAAGAAAAATGCAGGCTTCTGTTGAGTTCAGTGCTCTTTCTTTTTTTCTTTTTTCCTGCACAGGTTTGTGCATTTGGCAGCCGAGTGCGGTGAAAGTGCTGCTGTTAGTGCTGCTCATTTATTATCAAGTTTTATTTTTTAGTACAAGACAATGCTGAACGCTGGTGTGTTAGTGATTGGAAGAGGGCTGCTGCTGGTTTATTGTGATTTTAAACAGCTTGTTTTCTCCATCTTTTTCCCTTTAAAAGTTTTTTTCTTTTTTACTGAAATAAATTATTAGTTTGCTTGTTGCAGATTTTGTTTGTTAAATATGCCCGATTGCCATCTTGCCTAAAAGGCAGCCATACAGCAACAGCAGTGTGATTAATCTTCATGTCTGCGAGATGTCTACCATTGAGAGGTGGGCGCTGTAATCATCTACCCACTGACCCCTTGATGCTCATCCACACTCCTCTCTGCAGAGCTTGTGTCTTATGAGTTTAAATCTCAGAGAACACAGCCAGCTCCCACATGTCACATGATCTAAGAGAAGGAGTGCATACAGGCACGCAAAACAAAGGGAAAGGAAGAGCTGGTTTGGGGCTTTTGGTAATCAAATGCTGCTGGAAAGGCCTGTGATGAAATTAGGCAATGTTGCCTAAATAAGGGATGAAGGGTTCATAATTGCCAGTCCTAGAGATCTGAGGTGCCGGGTGCCAACTGTCAGAGCAGGGCTAATGATGACAAATGTCTCTCTATGCAGATTGCTGCAGCAGCACGGGTGAGCAGCTGAGAAAGAACAAGAAAAGAAAAATGCAGAGGGCCTAATAAGAGAAAGCTTGTGTGCACATATTTAATGACCTACATGGAAACAAACCTCCCTAACTGATGGACTGCCTTTGAAAGTACTCTGGGCTTGATGCTGTTTCAGGCTCCCATAAGAAAGGAGGTGTCCCCTACAGTGTCTTTGCCTGATATTAATACTCATTAATCTCCAAGAGTCACTGAACAGAAACTACAACTGACTTACGTTTACATATGAGCTTTAAATGTTAGCTTTAATGCTTGTTAGCTGTTTTGTGTCAAACTGTCTATGAACTGTAGAGAACAGGACACACATACATGGAACAGCATAGTTCTTGCATGTTATTTTCTTTATTAGATTTAGGGAACACACTGGTCATTATTGTGCAATAGGTGAAATTGTTGTGTTGTCGAAAGAGAAACTGCCTGTTAGTCTGTAGCTCATGAACAGAATAGCAGACTGTTTCTGGTTAACATTTCTTAACTGTTATACTTTAACATGCCTTTAAAAAAAGCTCTTTATGTCTTAAAGTGAGCTGGATTTTAACCACCTTTGTAGCAGGGAGTCATAAATCTGATTTCACTTACTGTGACGTAAGGCTCACGCTAATAAAAGAGCAAACGCAGAGTGTTGCATGGCCAGATTTCCCCAATTTGTTGCATGAATGGCTTTTGAAAGGGGTCCCTCTTTGTACAAAGGGAGTCTCGTCTTTGTTTGGTTTCGCCCCATCTGTGTCATCTGGTGGTCTGTGCAAAGAGGGTGGTGTCTCGGGGTGCTCCCCAGCGGCGATGCCAGTTGTTTTATGGACTCGGTGGAGTGGTGCTGGGAGTTCATAAGTTGGCCGGCCCATTGTGTGCTGAGCCCAGCTGACACGTGTGAATTGACTCCAGCATATTGACAGATCATTTCCATTAATGAATCGGAGGAGTCTGCCTTGTTTCACTCTGTGATTTATGCCCCTGTTTCATGATCTTCTGTGCTCAGGGTTAACTAACGACCCCGTGAATGACTCAGTGACTCAACCACAAACTGCTGCATGCAGGGAGTTGGCTTTGTGTGTTGTTTATGCATACATTTTACTCAAAGTTAGTTTTTGCATAACATTTTCAAAAAAAAATCTGGATCTTTTGCAGGATAAAATGTTTTTCTTTCTCATAGTTTTAACAATTTGTACAATTTGTGACTCTAATGTGTTATGATTTGTAGCATTATTGTTAAAGTGTAAATAGTTTTTTTTGTTTTCACATGAGAACAATAAAACTTTGCAATGAAACTACTTTTTTTTTATATAACTGCTGGTGTCTCATCAGCTCGGCCCTGAATCCTCCATGGCGGTCGTCCAGGTTGTTCAGAGCAGCAGCTACACGGCGCTGGTAGCACTGGCCTCACTCTGCCCTGTCACCCCCACTGCTGCTGCCACATGGAAGGCACATTTGCTCGCCACCATTTTATGCCGCTGTCACCCTCCCTTCAAGAGCAAAGGGAAGAGGGGAGGTGAAAAGGAAAGGAGGGAGAGAGGGGAGGCTCACCCCGAGCGGATGCTAGACAAAGATGGCAGCAGAGACATTTTGTCTACTTTCATTAGTTCTGGTGGTGGTGAGCTGTGCTGAATATTAGCCCGTAACTGGCAAAGCCACACATTGTGGAGCACAGACGGAGAGCATGTCACAATCAAATCTACCCCACCTCATTTCCATCTTCGCCTCTAAAAAAGTGGAACATATGGAGCCGGATGCCAATTGCTTATTTTATACGGTAATTAGCAGCCTTTAAACCGTGTTATTTGGTAGGTGTGTCCCAACCGAGACAAAGTTTATCTCCCAGTTTTACATATTTATTTCTAGCAAGGTTGGATATTTTGAGATCATTAAAGACCACAGCAGCTTATATGAGAGAATTTGACTCAGATTCAGTGTACTATTTTATTTTATAATTATTATTATTTTATTTTATTTTATTTTATTTTTTGGGGACAGTCACATACACTGAATCATGCTTTGTTTTGGGACCCCAGCTACATTAAACCAATTTACAGACTCAGTGGATTTGTCCATGTGGGGGAAAGATTTTTATGCATTGATGTGGGAAAAAGGCAGTTGTTGTTACTTTTGTGATCAACACTAACCCAAAAAACTTCAAAACAAAAGATACATCCCCATTTCCAGTGAAGATGGGATGGTCTGTAAAACGTAAATAGAAACAGAACACAATGATTTGCAAATCCTGTTTAGCCTATGTTCAATTGAATACACTTCAAAACAATATATTTATTGTTCAAACTGATTAACTTTTTTGACAAATATTCACTCATTCTGAATTTGATGCCTGCAGCACATTCCAAAAAAAGCTGGGACGGGGCAACAGATGACTGAGAAAGTGGATGAATGCTCAAAAAACACCTGCTTAGAACATTCCACAGGTGAACAGGTTCATTGGAAACAGGTGAGTGTCATGATTGGATGTAAAAGGAGCATCCCCAAAAGATTCAGTTGTTCATGAGCAAAGATGGGTTGAGGTTCACCACTTTGTGAACAACTGCGGGAGCAAATAGTCCAACAGTTTAAGAACAATGTTTCTCAAAGTTCAATTGCAAAGAATTTAGCGATTTCATCAGATTCAGAGAATCTGAAAAGATCTCTGCACATAAGCAGCAAGGCTGAAAACCAACATTGAATGCCCGTGACCTTTGACCCCTCAGGCTGCACTGTATTAAAAAACAACAAACATCATTGTGTAAAGGATATTACCACGTGGGCTCAGGAACACTTCAGAAAACCATTGTCAGTTAACACAGTTCATCACTACATCTACAAGTGCAAGTTCAAACTCTACCATGCAAACACAAAGACGTTTATCAACAACACCCAGAAACGCCACTGGCCTTCTGTGGGCCGAGCGCATTTGAGATGGACTGATGCAAAGTAGAAAAGTGTGCTGTAGTCTGATGAGTCCACATTTCAAATTGTTTTTGGAAATCATGGACGTGGTGTCCTCCAGGCCAAAGAGGAAAAAGACAATCCAAATTCTTATCGGCGCAAAGTTGAAAAGCCAGCATCTGTGATGGTATGGGGGTGTGTTAGTGCCCATGGCATGGCTAACTTTACCATCTGTGAAGGCTCCATTAATGCTGAAAGGTACATACAGGTTTTGGAGCAACATATGCTGCCATCCAAGCCATGTCTTTTTCAGGGACGCCCCTGCTTATTTCAGCAAGACAATGCCAAGACACATTCTGCACGTGTTACAACAGCATGGCTTTGTAGTAAAAGAGTGCAGGTACTACAGTGGCCTGCCTGCAGTCCAGACCTGTCTCCCATTGAAAATGTGTGGCGCATTATGAAGCACAAAATACAACAATGGAGACCCCAGACTGTTGAGCAACTGAAGTTATCCATCAAGCAAGAATGGTAAAGAATTCCACCTCCAAAGCTTCAACAATTAGTGTCCTCAGTTCACAACACTTATTGAGTGTTGTTAAAAGGAAAGGTGATGGAACACAGTGGTAAAGATGGCCCTGTCCCAGCTTTTTTGGAATGTGTTGCAGGCATCAAATTTAAAATGATTGAATATATGCAAAAAAACAGTTTACCAATTTGAACAATAAATATCTTGTCTTTGTAGTGTATTCAATTGAATATAGGTTAAACAGGATTTGCAAATCTTTCTATTCTTTTTTTATTTCCATTTTACACAACGTCTTAACTTCATCAACTTGGGGTTGTAGTTTATTTCTGATTTCTGTCTCCAGTCTCAATGTGATCCTTTTGTTTACCAATCACACAGCAAGTCTCTGATTGCTGCTAACCTCAGTGTCTGTTTGTGTGTGCGTGTGCAGAAATGTTTCTGAGTGTTGTTTGGTCCTGCTGAGCTTTCATCTGTTGGACTCATTATCGTACTCATCTCACTGGGCGTTGGTAGAGCAGCTCAGGAGACGGCTCCCCATGAAAGAGTCATGATGGACGGAGAAGTGCTGATGCGCAGGTTCCTGCCTCCAGGCTTTCACCTGCTCAGGAACAGCCCCAAGGCAAAAAGAAGCAGGCTGCTCCAGCTAGCCAATGAGAGACTGAAGAGCTGGAGTCCGATTTTTCAAGTGTTGTTTACTGTGGAGCTTGAAATTTTTGGAAAAAAAAAACAAAGAAAAAAGTCAGCTAATTGCTGAGTGAATTGTGTCTTTCTCATGATCAAAAGTCTGAGATGGAAGTGAGCGCTGAAACAGATGGATAAAGTTGTGCGGTTCTACCTTGTTACATTTCAAACGAATTTATTAGGGTGTCAGTTCTGTGGTCTTGGCAGGGCTTGGGAGGCGTCTGAGCGGGGAGTGCAGCAGCAGAGTGAGAGCATGTCGGCTGTTGACACCATCTAACGAAGGGAGGATTAGGAGTTTACAGAGGCAGTAATATGATAGGTCAAAAAGAGGAGGCACTCCTCCACCGCACTTGGCTCTGTAATGAATGATTGACTGGAAAAGGAGAAGCTGCCACTCGCTGGCTGAGTGCTCATCTTGACGCCTGCCGCAGCGCTCCACGGCTCCCCTTGATCACGTTTCGCTGCTCCCTTCTCATCTAAGGCACCAGTCTGCAGGGAAAAGCTGCTTTTCCCTCTTATTTTTCTCCCTAATTTACACATTTAAGACATTTTTGTTTGCTTATTTGCAATTCTTTTTTTGTCAGTGAGCCACTCTCTATCAGTCCTACTCCCAGCCCTGAAACAAGCCCCCACCCACCCTTACACACACACACACACAAACACAAACACACACACACACACACACACACACACACACACACACACACACACACACACACACACACACTCCCTCACTTACAGCCTTCCCTTTCTCTTCTGTTTGCCTTGAGGCAATGAACTAATTTCAGGTTCCATAATTGCGGTGTGTTGTACACCTGTCTGCTATTAATTCTCCCCTGCCGTTCATTCTCTTTCTTAATGAGATATTATTGTAATTATTGTCATTATGCTATTTTCCATAATGAACTTGATTGATGTTGTTGTTATGGCACTATTTATTCTCTATAATTAGTGTAAATGTGTTCTGAGCTTCTGCAGGCACTGATAGTCTGAGACTGTGTTTATGAGTGAACTAGGTCCCTCATTCACTCATCAGCTGACCCTAAAGTTCCCGCTTGGGGCTCAGTTTGTCTTGGATATGGGGAGGAGAGCTGAGCGGCCTGGTCACACTGAATAGGACCCTGCTTGTAGCCATTTTAAGACCATTACAACAGTGAAAGGCTACACAATGGCCAGCACTGGGCTTTGTTTCAGCCTGTCACTTGCACCCTGTGAAAATCAAATAGTGCTTTTCCTTAAAGGGTAAGGTGAAAAAGGTTTTCCCTATACTCCCATTTTTTGAAAATGTGGTGTTTTGAAAAGAGGAAAAAAAAAACTTTTCACTGACTTGATTTTTAATGTTATTGTTGAGGAAGCAAACTACTGGAAGGAATGCTAAAGAAAATCTCAGCTGAATGAAAGATGCTGAATTTTTGTCCTCAGCGGCTCTCAATCCAATTAGGAGTTTAATAAGGGTCATGCATAGGGACTTCACGCTGCAGGTCGGTTTCTTTTGGGGAGTAAGAGAGGGCTGGTCTCTTTAATGTGTGCTGAGGAGTCTTGTGCCCTGGTGAGTCATTCAAACTGTCTGGGGAGCACAGATGATCTTTTCCGTTATTTTGAAGGCGAGGTCGGGAGATAATCTGACACTGTGGTTAGATGGTTTCTCAGGTGGTACCAATTATCTGTTCCCTCACAAACCTTCGCTTCCCCCTTACATTTTCCTCTGGCGTTGTCCCATTTGCTCCAAATTTTGCCAAGATTTTATTTCTCCAAACACAACACCTTTTGTCTAATCAAATACATCCGATCAACAATATGCAACCCCTAACTGCAGTTTTTAGGTATCTTACCATGATAGCAGCAACATGCTTTGAAACTTGAATGTGGGGTATGTAAGTAAATGCTGAAAGGCATTATGGGTCTTTAAAGGGGCCTTGGTTGATCTTTAATCTCCTGCTATGAGAAGGGAAAGTGGGTAGGAGGGCCCTAGAGGTGGACACGTCCAGCCTTTGTGGGTTTGTTCACATGCTGGGGAGCTTTGAGTGTCTGACAGCCGTTTAACTCCACACGACCTGTTTCTCAAGTGCCATCGTTTGGGCGCTCTTGAATCCTGTTAGGAGCCATAATTACAATTCATGCACTCCCTGTGCTTCTTTGAAGAGGCATTGAGAGAGCAAAGAGGGGCGAGGAGAGCCTGAGAGAGCCTTAGCAGTACTGGTAGAAACATTCTCTGGGGCTCTTTGCAGACCCCAAAATTAAAAATTTATAAATAATTACAAACACATAGGAATGAATATATTTTGTCTAGGATGTATTCATGTTGTGAAACATATATTTTACATGACACATTTATAAAACTTTGTTCTTTCAAGTGTGCAAAAAAGTCAGGAAATTGAAGTACAATTGAATTAAAGCGCTTTCAATGACTTTCAAACAGAAAAGAAGAGAAAGGGTGAGCATAATGCCTAATAGGTGCTTTAGTAATTTCTGAGTTTTCATAGCTTAATCCGTTCTGAAAAGCTCAGGAGAAGAAAGGCTGCAAATGGCCCTCAGTATTAATTTGATGTGACTTCTGTACAATAAGGGCTGTGGATCCCAGAAGCCCATTTTCAGGCTTACCTTCTTTCATCATCCTCAGCCCCTTGGAACTTTTGCCTAAATGTTTCATGAAACCAAGGCTGTAAGCCTCTTTGGTATTCTGTCCGTATAATGCCTGGTTTAAGACTATTATTACACCATGTTCAAGGCAGAGGAGCACATACAAACAGTGAAGCTGCCTCTCCATTGTGTGGAACTATAATTGATTTGGTACAATTGGGAGAGCACTTTTTATTTAAACACACATATTCTATGGCTCATTTCCCTCCTTTCCTTTTGAGTTTTAGGAATGCAAATGAGGACTGGTTTCCCTCCTTCTTTAGAAAAGATACTATTCTTTCTGATTTTCTGCTGATATCTACTCATTTTGGATCAATAGCTTTTAATGTTGAAATACTGAGCACTTAGCCTTTTAACGTATAGAAATCTGACATTTTTATATTTCTGCATATTCTTCCATGCCTTTTTTGGCTCTCTACTCCTCCAAGAAATGTTCACCAATTTTCACGGTTGGAATTGTAAAATGTTCAGCATGTTCAAGTACTGTGCATGTATGATTCAAATTTCCAACCCTTGTACTTTTTAAAATATTTGGCATTTTCCTAAAATTTTTGGCCCATCAAAATGAATGGAAATGGATGGATGGATGGATAGATGGATGGATGATCGATCATAAATGATCATAAGGGACACAGGTTATAAATGGGACCGGTCAAAGGTCACCGATAGAGGGAAACCTGCTTGTTTACATTCCATCAACATGAAAACCACACAGCTGATGATTTCATAAGGGGTTAAGGTTAGGGCTCAGCATTTCCAACATTCCAGCATTCCAGCCAAGGAAATCCCCCCCAGTTTATATATATTAATCATTTATTTCAACACGCTTTTTCCCTCAGAATTATAACTTCACGACCAAACCACCCAAACAAAACAGCGCCTCATTACTCAGATTTCATTCTAATATTTTGTTTAAACAAAAGAACAATTAAATTGTAATTCAGCACTCTTGTTTTCAGCATGTGGAGACCCTACCAAGTCACCCTACCTCCATCTTCATGTTTAAAAATGAATTCTGTGAACTCTAAGACTTCAGTAAGAATCATGAAAGTCCCCCCCTTTTTTTTCTTTCCCTGCAGAGAGATGAGGCAGGAAAAGCTTTCTGTTTGTAATCAAAGCTTCCTGTGATGATGTGCCTGAGGAGAGTGCAGGCTGTATCTCACAGCTCTCTCTGCTCTGGGTGCTTTGTAACACACTCTCATTATAAAAATGTTGTCAGGGATACAGATAAGTGTCTTTTTTCATAATTGAAGACAACAAAGAAACTGCTTTCTTTATGTGTGTGCTATGTTTACACCAAATGGGGTAAACTAGCAGGGGGACTCACTGGGTGGGTCAGTGACCCTGGAGAAAACAGCTTGCATTAATATGGTCTAATCCAGTGTAATTAGTCAAATTACAGCATGCCAAGCAGCTTGTCAAGGGCTGCCGGCTTTGGCAGACTCTCAGGATGGCCTGGAGTCCCCTTGGACAGCAAAAAAGACCAAAAGCCACCCTATTGCACTTACTTGACTCCTTTCAGTCCGTTTTCCTGATCCCCCAATTTTCTTTCCTAAAAAATAAAAACGGAGGGTTCTTTCAGCTGTACTTTAATGTTTTCACCTTCCCGAGTTGCCTCTTATACCCCCAGGCTGTTAGCTTGGCTTTCTGCCTGCCTGCTAAGGTGGATCAAAATGATATGAGGATTCATTGCACGGGCTACAGAAAGTCAGAGTAATTACATCAGTGCGGCTCTCCTCCTACGTGATTTTATGCAAGAGACAGAGAGAGAGGGAGAGCGTCAGAGCACACTAACTAGCGCGGCTAAGATCCGCAGACATGGTTAAGACACTTCCTCAAGTCTTAGGATTAGTATTGGTGAAAAGATTTAAACTATATAATTACATGAGGATAAAGTACAAATTATCAAGTGCACTCAACAGCCAGATTATCATCCTTAGCAAGCCCCGTTCAACCCCAAGGGGTGAGCCTGGATGACAAAAGGCCCTCATTAGCATAAATTTACAAGCGCTCTCGTTCAGAGGAGCCGATAAGAACCTGTTCCACCTTTGCTTTGGCCCTGAATGGCTTGTTGTGCTTTTGGCAATGACAGATAAGTCAGGGTAATTCCACTATATGCCTGAAAAAAAATGATGCTCCAGATTCTGGCTGCATCCTGAAGGTGTCACCCACGATAATCCTCAAAGAGCGTCCAGCAGAAAGGGGGCTGTGTGTTTTCCAGATGATATACTACGAATGACAGAAAGAATTATAAGAAGGAGGACAAATCTGTAACATATTATTAAGCAATTCCCGGTGAATAACAGGGATAAAAGGATAATGGATGGGGGTGCTGTTATTACCTTGGTGCTGAGGGAAGCGCCAAAGCAAAGGTAGAGAGACAAGATTAATTGAGGACGAGTGAAGCGCTCATTGCTCATCAGGCCCTCTCGTCTAACCACTTGCTCTTTCTGTCCTTCTCCTCTTCTGTCTCTCCGCCTCTCCATCCTTGTCTCGTTCTTTCTCTTCTTCTCTGTCTTGCTCTGAGCCGTCCCTCCCACACACAGCACCATTTAAAAAAACGAGGATAAGAAAAGTTGGATTTAAAGCGATCAGCTTGGCACTCTCTGTGGCAGCCAGAGGAAGACTGGTACTCAGGCCAGGAAGATTTCAGTCATCTTAAGGCTGACAAGTCCCTGAAAAAGTCCCATTAGGAAAAGCTTGCTGAAAAGACCCCATACCAAATGACTGCATCGCTTCTCTCAAGCTCCTTAGTGAAGGCATCCTAAAGCTGTTTATCTGGATGATGTGCTCACAGAGTGTGTTCATGTGTGAGGACATGACCATGGGTTGGCCATGTTCATATGTAAGTTTAAATTTCTCTTGATCACCTTTAGTAAAAGAGGTACAAGGGTGAATCATGTCACTTAAATGTTAATGTTACCACATTTACATCTAAGAAAGTGTTAAAAATCATTAAAATGGACTAGAGAGGATGAATAATTGTTCTCACAGTAAATGTGGTTGGATTGTTAAAATCTGTTACCAAGTTTTAAACATACAAAATGTTTTTGGCAAATTTAAGTAATGCCATACTAAGATGATCCTATAAAGTGGTGTGAATTACTGTATTTCAAACATATACACATAGAACAGGAGTCTAAGGAGCCATATGGCCTCATCTCACCTGGATTAAAGTCACTCTGGAGCCCGAAAATCTACATTACCTTCACAATAAAGACAATAAGGTGTATAAAACTGACTGAATAATTATCTAAACAAGAAGTTTTTTGGATTTATTAAAATTGAAGAACTACAAAAATAATACCAAGCTATATCTAGCTTGTATATTATGCCGGCACATTGGCAGTTAAATCCTCACAGAATTAAAATCTCTATTTTCTTTCAGATTTATCTTTTTTTTTTTGAGTTAGTTTTCCTACCAGGGGTATAAAACTTGAGGTTAGCCACAGGTGCAAGGAAAGCTGGTGGGCTGTTGATGTTGCAGGACGTGAAGTAGAGAGAAAGCAGGTTTTATTATAAGACACGATCCATATAAGATAAGATAAGATCCACTTAATTAAACCCAAAGGAAATTGTGTTACCAGAGTACAAGAAACAAAACTCAGTAAAGGTAAAATACAAAAGTACAAAATGTTAGTAAGTAAAGATGGAAAATACAAAATACACAGCAAATGTCTATTGAATACTGCAAAGTGTCAGAGTGCAGTGTGAGAACTATTTCACAAACTAAGAAATACTTAAACTGTTGCACACGAGAGAACTAAACAAATAGAATATAGATACTGCACACAGCATTGCATTGTTAATGGATATTGCACTAAGTAGTTCGAGTCTGTTTGAATGTTTGATAGTTGTATCTTTCCTGCAAAAGAGGGAGGAGTTGTAGAGTCATTTTATTTAGTTCAACAAAATGTTAAATCATGGTTTTATTTAGTGTCAATGTCATTAATCATCAATACTCTCTGTAAGAAAAATAAAACTATTTCTTTCAATAATATTTTTTAGAGCTACAGGGAGACACTGCAAAGAAGTCAAAGAGCCACATGAGGCTCAAGAGCTGCAGGTTGCAGACCCCTGATATGATACATTGCCCACTGTTTTCCCTGCACTTGAATAAACAGGAACCAAACTTGGGATAAAAGTAGAAAATAGACTTCCGGATGTGGTTCTTTTTCTAAGCTCTCATAAAGCTACTGCAGACATCATCACTGCAGGGAACCACAATCCTGAGCAACATTTTTTTTATTATCATTATTATTATTATTTTTTTAATGTTTTGCATGTCTCCAGGCTTCATAATTTCACATTAACTGATAAAGAACGTTTACGGAGCCCCGACTCTTGAAGAGGAGATTGCATACCAGTAAAACTGCCCCTCCCACCTGTCCTACCGTGGCAGTGTAGAAGACAGCGCTGCAGGGCCTGCTAATGTGCGTGAAATACCATTCCTGACATAAATGTTATTGACAAACTTGGCTGGACATTTGGGGCAGTGAACTGCCAGCATATTTAATGCATATTCATCTCCTTTATCCCACTGGTCTTGCCAGAGCACCCAAGCTGTGTCATCTTGCCACACTCCAGCTACCACCCAAATGTATAGTGACACTGATTATGCAAATCTGTGTCTTGTTTTTCCCCAATACCTGCATTAGGAGCCTGCTACTTTATTGAAGTTGAGATGTGGGTCTCACAGTGGGGAACCAAGCGGAGTGCAGATATAAATATATATTTATATTTTTAATAATCTGTGGGAATCTTTTACAGTTTTGAATTTCTACACTGCATAACAGTTGTCACATTAAGGGGGCGATAAGACAAGTAAGTCACTTTGATGCTTTGAGGCGTACGTTAGGAATCTTTGCAGGATGTAAAACGGATTAAAGCTTAAATAAAAGTTTGGATTTTGCCACATCGTGGTGACTGTTTGCAGAGCTTTATGAAGTCTGATATGGTAATTTTTCTTTTTAAACACCTGAGAAAAGAAAATATGTATGGTATTTTATTTAAAGGGGCAGTTCACCAATCCTCAAAGATTTAAAATAGCAAAAACTGCTTCAGAGTCCTCTGTAATCTCACTGCGAGACAAAAAAGCTGCTTCTGACTTTTGACATTGTTTGGAAAAAAAACGTTTATAGAAAAATAATTCCGTTTACCTCCTTTGTATTAGGAGACAGGCACAAACTTCGAGGCTGATACCTGAAAATCTTTACTAATAAATCTCAAACTACCTTTCTTAAAAGCTATTCTTACACTATATAAAGTGAGAAAATATTTTAACGAGAACATGATCTAAAGTCAAGGATTCTGCTAAACCTTCCCACTAAAAAAATATGCTTCATATGTGTGATTTTAAATGATACATTAAATAAGTAAAATTTCATGACCCACACTAACACTTTGCCTTTGGCTCCCACTAATCCAAATGTTACTCTCTGCACTTGCTGTTACTGGGGTTTTTATGCTTCCCCCACCTCCTCAACCTCTTCACAGACTTGTCCGTATTGCCTGGGGTCAGCCATTGAATACAGTATACGCAGTGTGTGCTGATCCTCCAAATTGCCATGTGTGAAATCCATCCCACTCGCTCCTAAGGGAGTAGTCATATCACTCAAAATGAAACTGCCTTTCGTATCCTCCCCTTATTCTTCCACTCTCCTGTTCTCTCCAGGCCGCCTGGGATCTTGCAGTAGTGAGGCTTTATTGTGGAAGCCTATTAGACAAATCTTAGACGAATGCAGTCTAGGTGCTGTGATACCAGGTTGTCAGAGTTCTCCACGGACTCATATAAATATATCAGTCATGCAGGCTTGGAGGTCGCACTAAATTATATTATTTTTCTGTTTTGCTATAAATGCAATGGAAGGGATTGTATTTCATATAGGAGAAAATTGCATCAGGTTTTAGAGAAAATGCTTCGTTAGATTTATTAATAACTTCTGTCATAGTGTCTCAGGCAATGTGGGGGTTAAAGCCATAGAGAAGTCAGATGTGATTAGGATCTATTTTCATGCATGAAGAGACTTTCCATCGCTTTTAAGTATGTTCTCCATTTGAGCATCTGCATGTTATTATATATGAGTTTCAGCCTAAACACTGCTGTCACCTGTGCCTCCCCTCATCTCATCTGTCGCAACATTTTTCTGTTTTCCACCTCGCGATGATCCAAAGGCAGAAAACAGCCTGCCCCTTGTCAAACTGTGTAGAGAAGAGAAAGGATATAAAGGAAAAGAGAGGACAGAGACGTTAAATTGCATTACGGCTATTAAGCTTTGGAGACATACGCATCTCCCTGCAGCTGGCAGAGCAGCGCATGCGCCTGGAGACTCTTAATGAGCCTGCGTGGAGGGGACCTGAGTGGAAACAAAAGGCTGTGCTTCACGGCCATACCAGACCCCTCCACCCGTCCCCGTCCCCTTGCTGCCCCCCTCCCCCCCCCCCCCCCTCCCCAAGCCCTGAGCGTGACAGACCAAGAGCAGAGCGCCGGTCCCTTCCTGGTGGCGTGATTAGATTGGGGCCGAAGTCTCCAGCTGGCAGGCCTGTCTGTGACTGGAGGCGGCGGTCCCCAGCGCTTGTCACTGGCTGACACCTCTGACAGGCAGGGGACAGCTTCAGCAGACAGGTTCATTAAATGGCATTTTTTACAGCTGGGCCTCCAAAAATGAGGGCTGGGCTTTGTCAAATCTCTAAGTCTACAGGGGCCCCTGTGTGTTGGTTTAGACCAAAGCTTTGTTGTTATGACAAATTTTTTGATCTGGGCTGTTTGAAATCAGCTCTTTTTTTTCTCCTCTTTAGCCTCTCTTTTGTTGACAGCTCGCCCTTTGGCCTGTACTTTGTTGTTGCGAAAAAAAAAAAGTTTCCTCCACATTGGGGACAAGGAAAAGTCAGTACTAAAATATTATTTTAATAAGGATATGAGAGTAAACCACATGATAGCTGTTATGTGTTCTTTTTTATTACTTTCTGTTGTTTGCAATAGTTTTTTCCTCACACATTTTATGTCAAACAGATTCCAGGAAACAAATCCACTGCACTGTTACAGTGACATGCAGAATGAATAGAGAATCTCATTAATTGAGAAGCTATTTTTTAGTCTCCAGACATCAAGATAACTTAAGATGTATTCAAATAGCAGCCTCCTTTCCCCTTGATGGAGTCAGCTGTTGTTGCTTTCCCATGATGCAAATCTGCATGAGTTGTCTTTTCAGCATTTCACTCAGAAGACTACTTCCAGAACATCTGGCTGCAGATCAGGAGGAGGACTGAAAGCTAACCCGCCTCCAAGTGGGCTGCCGCTGGCCCTCACCAGTCCGCCTTTAGCTCTGCAGTCGTCCCTCCATCTCACCTCCCTTCCTCTCCACTCCCCCCTGTCAGCATGCTGCCTCCTCTGGGCCCTGCTGTCTCTATGACAACTGTTTGAGTTGGGGGTTGCAGAGGTGTCAGGCAGGGGCAGTACTGGGAGGAGAGCACCAGAGATGCTGTGCTGCACATCCACCATCTCCACCTAATCCAATTTTAATTGAGCTCCAGAGATTTTGGATGTGGCACGGAGGTCGGGCATGAGCTATTCCAGGGAGAAATTAAGGCAGCTCAGCTCGAGCTGCACTCTTCCAGCCTGTCACTGTTTTAAATGAGCATTAGCATCAGACCGAACCCAGCTGAACATCTCACTCTGGCTTCCTCCCTCCTTACTCCACCTCTCCCACCCCCCACACACGTACACAGACCCCCACCATTCACACACACACACATGCACACACTGTAATGTACTGTATGGCCTTGCCCCCTTACTGCCCTGCTGTATCTTTATTCTCTCGCTCTCTCTCAACCCAACATATGTGTGATTATGACCTGGGGAGCTGATAAGGTTGCTCCCCGGCTCATACTGTTGGACAAAATTGTTCAGTCAGAGGGAAGTGAAACGGAAGGAAGAGGAGGAGGTGTGTGAGACTTTTCTCACCTGTCAGAACAACTGTCTGGGTTTCCTGTGTGTGGGTCTGACTGCTGCCACAGTGGTGCTACATACACTAATGATCCTTTGTCTCCTCACTCTTCACCTTGATGGGATGGTTTTATTGATTATTTACACGTCACCAAGTCAGGGGGTGGATTTTTCACCTCTTGCTTTGGTGGGATCATAGACCAGCTGGTGTTAAACATGTTAAACATTCAAGACTGCGTCATGCTGTTTTGGAAAAATTATCCTTTTAATAGTTTGAATTTATTGTTAAATCAATTGAAGATGACTATTAAGTGCTCAAGTCCTGACCAGAACCGGGAAATAGGTCTCTGCACTGACTTCCTGTCGCTCAGAGAGCAGACTTTAAAACAGCTCTTTTTGTGTATAAGTCTGTTCATGGTTTAGCACCAAAGCTCATCTCTGACATGTTAGAGCCATATGAACCAACTCGGACTCTGAGAACCTTGGGGAGGGAACTCCTGCTGGGGCCCAGAGTCAGGACTACACATGCTGAGGCTGCATTTCAGTTTTATGCTCCTAAACTCTGGAACAGTCTTCCAGAAGATGTGAAACAGACCTTAACTCTGACAATGTCTAAATCCAGGCTGAAAAAAGTTCTGTTCAGCTTTACATATGACAACTGAAAGCATTTTACAGCACATCTCGCTTTTAATTGAACTAATTAGGATTATTTTCATATTTTATGAAATAAATTTGTTTCGCTTTCTTGTGTTTTCATGTAGCTGTAAAGCATTTTGAAATACTCAGCCACATTTCAGCTGAGCCCTAACCCTAACCACACCAGTCCTATTTATAACCTTTGAACCCCTCATGACATCATCAGCTGTCTGATTTCCATGGTGATGGGAACAGAGCTAAACTCTAGTGACGTGCACCAGTCCTATTTATAAGGTCTGTTCAGAACCAAAACCCTTATCCTTTATGACATCATCAGCTGTGTGGTTTCCATAGTCACGGATCATTTCCATTTATTTTAATGGGCAAAAAAACATTTCAAAAATGCTGAATATTTTGAAAAGTATAAGGGTTAGAAATTTGAAAAGTGAAAACACACCACTCCTGAACAAGCTGACCATTTTACAGTTGGAACAATGAAAATTTGTGAAAAACATACAGAAGAATAAGAAGTTTATCAAAGTCAGATTTCAATATGTTGAAATCAACAACTATTAAAAATAATACTTTATTTTTAATGGGTTTTTTTTTAATTTATTTTATGTTATTCTGCCTTCTTGTGATTTTGTTTATCTGTAAAGCACTTTAGATTGCCTTGTGTACAAATTGTGCTCTGCAAATAAACTTTCCTTGCCTTAAGTATAATATTGTTATTTTAGCTTCCATCCATCTATCCAGCCTTAAAAAACTTATAGAGATTTATTCTCATGGAGAAATAGAGGAGAATATGAACTGTAACCATCTATTTGTGTGGTGTCCATCAACAAAAGGAATATTAAAAATGCAACAGCTGCAGTTTTGTTCAGTACTGAAGCACTAAAAATATTAAACACTCATCTATCTTTTTGGAAAATGTATTTCAGGTCCCATTTACTGTCCTGTTATGGGCTCTAGCCCTCAATGGTGTCCATTTCCTTTTGCTATAATACACGAGGAACATTTTTCCTTCTGTTTTTGCCTGTTTTAGGTCTTGGCCTACACAGAGGGTTTGCATGGAAAGTGGATGTTCAGTGAGATTCGTGCAGTATTCACCAGACGCCACCTCCTGCAAAACACAGCGATAGAAGTCTTTATGGCCAACAGAAGTAAGTGAGAGGTCCAATCACAGCATTTGGAATCAGTGCAACCCCACTTCTCTCCCGCTAAACGATATCCCTCACTTCTCCACAGCTTCGGTCATGTTCAACTTCCCTGACCAGGCCACAGTAAAGAAAGTGGTCTACAGTCTTCCTAGAGTGGGTGTTGGCACCAGCTATGGCCTTCCACAAGCCAGGTAAATCACAAAGTCTATTAAAATGAAAGAAATGAGCTGAATTCCAGGTTTCTAATAATATTTTGGGCCATTGTGGCTCAGGTTAACTCCGCTGAGTTGTGTGTCAGGGCCTGTGTGTAGCCCAGGCTGCAGCAGAGTCATTTGAAGTCTCATTGGTCCAGTCATTGCAGTGGATGTGCACTGACCCTGACTGAACTGACCTAATTCCCTGACAGAAGACTCTATACAGCAGGGCTGCAGCCTGACCACTGACCACAGAGAAAACCACTGATTCCCCTTAGACTCCTTTAGTGCTAACAAGCCTGTTTGCACACAGTTGAAAAAACAAACACATTTCCTGAAGTCTTACATTTCATTATTGGATATTTTATTTATATGTATTATTCTAAAATCAAGCTATTAAACCACACTAACATAAGCATAAGCTGACAGTTTGTGTATTCTCTGTTGGTTATTGGCTATCACTGTATTAAAAGTAAACAACTCTCGCTCATTCTTGCTCCTTACAGTTAATGCTCCTTTCTTTTAAATCAACATCAGCTTTTTGTCTCCTGATTTCTGGTTGAAACCTTTTTCACAGGCGGATCTCCATGGCCACCCCTCGGCAGCTTTTCAAATCATCCAACATGACCCAGCGCTGGCAAAGGAGAGAGATATCCAACTTTGAGTACCTTATGTTTCTCAACACTATTGCAGGTAAAGAATTCCCAAACGAAACTCTGAAGATATAGAAATAACATTTTCTTTATTTTTTTTCTTACTACAGCCAACTGTTAAATAGATTATGATTTGTTTTCCACCTTCTCTTGGGAAAAAGTTACAGCTTAAGAAAAGTGTAAAGTTTTTATCCATGATCTGTGTGAATCTCTTTACCATTAGAGTCTTAAACTTTTAAGTTTGGACTTCATGATCAATAAACTTCATGTGTCAGTGGTGCTAAAAGCATGTTATAAGTGGCCCCAGGTCTGTCGTATTAGTTTATGAATACCTAGTAACCCAAAGCGTTGCTCAACACTGCAGACTTCACCGTTCACGGACGCGTTCTGTTTGAAGCAAAGAGCAGGCACGGCAGATTTTGCCGGATAATTAGCACCAAGCTTACACGTGTGTGTGTCTGTGGAGTTGAGAGGTTCTGTTGTCGACTCTCTGATCTGAACTGCAACTAACAGGGAAGGCAAGAGCGACTGCACACTACTCCGCTCTGAGAGGTGTCATCCTTTCCTCTCTCTCTCTCGCTGCATATTCATGCATATTTATATATAGCTCCTGCTTGGGTTCGATACATTATTGTCAGCTAATTAGATGTAAGGCAGACAGAAAAACATGCCCAAAATTCATTAAAAATCCTCAGTAATGACCTGGGCTGACAGGGATGTCAGAACAGTGTGGGGCGGCAGACAGGCGGGGGGTGAAGTGCTGGGAAGAGGTGCGAACGGGGAAGTGGTCTTCTAATTAAACACTATTCCACTATTATTAACATCCTGCCATCCCAACTCAGGCCTCAGAACCACACCAACACCCCCGACTCTTCCCCCAGTCTGCTGCTTCTTTTACTGTACTGTAATAACACTGATAATTAAGCTCTTCAGCTTCTCCCAGACCCAAGTGTCTGCTGAAACCTTCCCACCAACTATCCTGTCAGACTTTAACACTCACTCAGCCAGATTTAGATCATCTGATGCTAACCGGCTGCCATCCTGGATTGAGAGGAGACGTGTCTGCGGGATTGGAATAAGCTCAGGTCGCCAGTAAAAACTTTTAAGTAAACAAGAAATGAAATATTTCTGTTGAAAAGTTTGTTTTATTCCATCAAATAATATTCAAACTAATCTAAATGTTTTATTTAAATGTAGTTAAGCAGCTATTATTTTTCTTACCTGAGTGTTGCCTCCACTGGATACAACCTTGATTTGAAATGCTTAAAGCTCGGAATGTGTTGTGCTTATGTTGTCAAACTTGCTCATCTAAATAATAAACAATCTAAATAACATAAATAATTTTTAACTGACTCATACTCATTTAACCTTTATTTAACCAAGTTGGTCCCATTGAGGTTAAAAACTTCTTTTTCAAGGGAGACCTGGCAAAAACCGTTAGCAGCAAAAACACAAAGTTACAGACAGAAATACAAAGAGAAACGAAGTACAGTTTACAAAACACAACATTATGGATTAACACAGAGCCATCTATGAGTAATATGAGGTATGAAATGTTCAAACAGCCAAGCTAAAACATTGGAATCCAAAGGAATCGGCTGCCATATCTTTTATTTTAGATTTAAAACATTTAAGGACATCAGCTCCTTGAGCTTTGAGTCATTCTGCAACAGATTCCAGGCTGAGGGTGCAGAGTACCCAAAGGCCCTTTTCCCAATTTCTGTCCGAGCGTTTGGGACTGAGAGAATGAGGAGGTCCTGGGAGCACAAAGAATACTGACCAGTACTTCCCTGCATGATAAAAACATGTAAATAAGGAGGAAGCAGACCAAGAATTGCCTATAAATAAAGGTGTACCAGTGTGTGAGCCTTGGGGTCATCAAAGCAGGGCATCCAGCCTGAGGTAGGCATGCTAGGTAGTATCAACTATATGGAGACACTGCAGAGGCATGCATGTACAAAAGATCACCATAGTCTTAAGCAGGAAACGATTCGATGTTTCAAAAAAACCCAACTTGTTTCTAAAATGAAACCCAAGTTTTAGCCTCAGCTTTTTCATAAGACACAGTACATGAGATTTTTAATTCAAGGTGTCATCAATCATTATTCCCAGGTATTTTTACAAGTGTACAATCTCAGTCTGCTCTCAATAATTGGTAGATAGAACAGGAACATTTTTTTACCTGGTCTTTGATCAGGTAAAAAAAAACATACGCTTGGTCCTGTTTGTGTTTAAAGAAAATGGTAACTGCTTGAAACATAGTTTAAATAAATGATATTTGATCCTGTTAAAAGTGACAGCATGGTGGTACTGTGTACAGTAAACTGGCATTGACATGGTAATGAGCTTGAGAGCTCAAGAGCTCAGCAGTCTTATGGGTGGAGGGATGAAGCTGCTTTGGGACCTGAAGCTGTGGGACCTTCTGCTCTGCAGCAGGCAGAACAGGACATGTCTGCAGTGAACCTGCCGACCTCTCAGTGATGCTCCTGAAGCTGCAGAGAGTCCTGGAGAGAAGCTAAAGCGACTGATTCCTCAAAGTAGTCCTATGACAGGAGAAGAAGTTTTCATTCCAATACGCTGCTCTCACTTTGGTGACATTAGTGACTATCAACCTTATCCCTGACTTTGAGAGTTTACCCATGGTTCATAGTGGTGTTTGGTTTTGCCCTACCAGTTGAATGATCTGTTTACATCAAGCTAATGATGTTAACCTAGCTGTCATACTCTCTCTAGTTACCAGCTTTTAACAGCAAGAAAGTGACAAAATTAACAAAACTCTGAGGTTGATTCATAGTGTGGATGTTATAAAAAGTTCACACTGAGTCCTGTGTAACATTAATGGTTTCATGCAAGTTGTTTTGAGCTTTGAATTCACCAGAATTTTATGGAAATTTTGAGGACTTTTCAGGAATTTATATAAGCTGCATTTCCTGGTTCTATACATGTATAAATATTAAACATTTTGTTTTGTTATAAGTAGACATGAATGCAAACATTTCTAATGCAATATTTTTAAGTCAGGTCGATTAACAAGGGAAAAAAGTCCAAAATTTCCAAGAAACAATTTCCCAGGTGTTTGGGTTTTTTGTTTTGTTTTTTTAAAGAAAAATTCATTTAAGCTGATGGCAACAAAACCCTGAAAATTTACAATATTCCTGAGCTGAACTTTACCAGGATTTTCAGGAAACTTTACCTGAAATTTAACAGAAATTGTCCACCCCTTTGCAACACTTTCATGACAACCATACTTAGTGATCAGCCTTCACAATTAAAAAACTTTAAAGATCTGTGCCTGTGCTGATGTCAAATGATGTTTGGTAACTAAACACAGCAATAACAAAGGAAATCTAAGCAAGTGCTTTTTGTCTTATTTTTAGTAAAAAAAAAAAAAGTCTTTTTAGACTTTATATGAGCCACATTCACCAGATCAGTCCAGAAACACGTCTTATTTCAAGATATTTAAAGAAAAAAATGAGTTCTGAATTACTTAATTCTGAAATCTGCCAGTGGGGTAAGAGAAAGTTTCTGGTATTAAGACATTTTTCTAAACTTCACAAGTAAATTTCTAAACACTCGTTTAGATTTCAGTTTTTACAGTGAAGTAGTTCTGGTTAGTGTGGGACAGAGGAGACGATGATTAATTCATGGTGCTTCGTTGTAGTCAGTGCTACTGGACTTTGTTCATTTCAGAGCAGGAATAGTTGTGGCCCCTTTTGAACTGTTAGAGGACAATTGGCCCGAACATGAAGAGCTTGTTCATAGCTGCCATCAACTCTTTAATCCTTACGAATGATTCCTTTGAAGGTTTCTTGCATGTCTGCACCTAAAAGAGGATCTCAAGTGGTAGATAGCAGATATTATCTCAGCACTGATGGTCAGTTATAGTTTTCCATGTAGCCAAGATGTTTCTTGTGTTGGAGATTTCACATTAAGAATCCATAAATCGCTGCATTATTGACCTCTCATGAGTTTTTGGTAAAATAAAAACGTTCTGACTTACTATGAGCGTTACATTTTTTTTGCATGATTAATCACCAACAGTAAAAACTCAAACAAAACCATCCAAAACAGCCCTGTCCCAATCCTGGATTACAACTGGCCACCACCTGACCTCACAGCTGTATCAGTGTCATCTTCAAAAGAAAAGCCCAGCATTAATGACAACATGCTACATGCGCTCTGCTTTCCCATGAATTTCCTTTGACACGTTCGACCATCTGAAAACCATATCCCCGCTGTCAGAGCGCAGAGGGAGTTACATCTGGCCAATCAGTGCATCAGGCTTTGGTCACATTTCAGATGTTTGAAGTCATGGCCCTGAGAGAAATCTATATCCTTTAAATTTTATCAACTTCTTACAACTTACATACACTCATAAAGAGACTTCTCAGACTCCCTGAAATCCCCATAGCCTGTTGATAAAGTACACTCAACAGGAGAAGGCATGAGGAGGGCAGAAAAAACTCCTGAAGCAGAGAGACTCAGTATGAGACAGGAAGTGCTTCTGATTGAGGGCCCTGAGATTGGGGGCCTGTTGGAATGTTGCATGCTGATCCCCAAAAGTAACTAAACCCTCAAGAATATCCTGCTCTGCTTTCAACCCCTGTGTTCCCTTCCAATCCGTCATCACTCACAGTTTTCTGTCTACTCTATGTGTCAAGGGAGGACATATAATGACCTGAACCAGTACCCGGTCTTTCCCTGGGTCCTCACCAACTACGACTCAGAGGAGCTGGACCTGACCTTGCCAGGGAACTTCAGAGATCTCTCAAAGGTACTGTGACCCTTTGGCCACTCACTGTTCAGTATGACATAAAGAGGGAGGGGCAAGTAGCAGCAACCAGTTCTGTCTCTGATTTCCCTCTCAAAGCAAAATAATCCTTTTTTCATTGTTTCAAGCATCTTCTGAAGTTTGAAAGAGTTTAAACTTATGAGAAATGTTGATTTGGTAAATGCTGATTGAAATATTCTAAATGAACCCAGTTTGTTATGTAAGATTTCTCCCATTTTAGGATCTCTGTTGTCTAAAATTTGGGTTATGGAGACCATTTGGTTTTAACGTGTAAGCCCAATATTAAGGCCCCATTTTTCTCAAAACTGTGTATCACATCTCTGAACATAAGTAAAAGGAGTTCTTGTACCCTACTGGTAATCACTGCAGTTTTCCTCAGTTCTTTTGAGATTTATTGGGTCTTTAATGTCTCAGCTTTGATTTTAAAGTGCTTAATTTTTGCTATCATCATAGGTGTTTCTAACCTTTTTTTGGATGTGCTGAAGCACTACTAAATATATTCCCAGTTATTATGATTTTGTGATCTCACAAATAATGAGACTAATAGCTAATGAAGTTAAGTGTGCTGGAAAGCAGACTTCTTTTTTGTTAGACAGAAATTTTAATCTTAGATAGCTTTAGTTTCATTTAAGTTTCAGTTCTGATTTGACTTTCAAGCTTAATGAAGCTGTAAAAACAGGTCATTAGTGTTGCAGTGAAAGTCTTTCTAAATATGGCTGGGGTCAAAACAGCATCAAGCTGTGCTGCAGTGAGAATCTTGCAAACACTGCCAAAATCACAAAAGCTCGGACACGATGACACTAATGCCCCTCAACGCTGCAAGAGTTCAGTGTCATCTTTGCACCTGATTTTGACAGAAGATGCACACACTGTAGATCACTCTACCACAAACTGTGCCCTGGTTTTCTTGATTACCACCCCCACCCCCTCTCTCTGTCTCTCTCTCTTTCTCTTGCACATGCGAACTGGAGCTCACTGACCTGAAAATAGTCGCATTCCTGTCTGAGCTCCCTTACTCTCGCTCTCTTTATCGTTCTCTCTTTCCCTCTTGTTTTCTTCAAAGAGCCAATGATCTGACTAAGAGCCTCACTTTTCAAATCTCACTTCTGCTTTTTGAGTTACATTTGCTGTCTTTTATAGTTAGGTCAGGGAAAACTGAAAGGGAAGAGAGAAAAGTTAGTTTAAAACATTCAACAAATATGAGACCAGTGATAAAGATCCTTGAAAAACATCTTATTATTCCAGTAAACACTGTATCTTGGGGACTAACAGCCCAGTTGTGTGTCTCGCCAACATCACCTCAGCACCTGTCTGCTTTTGGTGGCTTGGGCTTGTTGGGCATTCAGGTGGGCTGAGAGAGCCACAGGATGTGTGTGCGAGGGAAGGTGTGTGTGTGTGTGTGTGTGTGTGTGGGGGGGGTGATCTGGGCTGAGCCATGTGCGCCTGTCCTGCCCCAGGGAGACAGTTATGTATTGTAATGTATTCAGTGACATCCTCTCATGCTGTTTACAGGCCTGAGCTGCCTTCATTAGCATGAGTTCACAGCCCGAGTCTCCTGACAGTTGTCCTTGGAACCCCGGGGCTCTTACCTCCAAAAGTTCACAGCTAGTGTAGCAGGGAGGGACAGAGACCCACACTTCTCATCCCTGCTTGGCTTGCCCTTTTGTTCAATTATGGATCAGAAGTAGCAGCTCTGTCTCTAGAGATGTATTCACTGTTTATTTCACCCTGAGTGTCTCTCCAGGTTGGATGTCCAGTGGGTGTGGTTCTGTACAGACAGGGCGTGTGTGTGGTAACTACAGGATGTCTGGATACCATTTCTAACGCTTACATAAAATAAATTACCATTACCGTATTTTTTCTGTGTAATCTTTTTTTTTTCCCACTCAACAGACTCTGAACTTCAACCCTTGTTAAAAGTTAAACCTAAGTCTGACTTAAGTTTGGTTTACTCTTGACTTGTGCGTGTGGAAAAATGCCTTGCCCCCTCATTTGGTCCTTTTCAAGGAGAAAATTTACGTCGTGCACATCAGAAAATTTCTAACTTTGTACACTTGGATTAACAGGAGCTTCTAGTGTCTGAAGTCCAAAAATACTGGCATTTATATGATTCATCACACAAAGATAACCATGTGATGAACAATTCCTGGGGTGAAATTGCAGCCACACCCAGCAGAGAAGAGGAATTGGTAACAACAACAGTGGTTCTCAAATGGGGGTAAACATACCCCTGGGGTTACGCGAGGGCATTCCAGGAGGTACGCAAGATTCAAAAATACAAAATTTATTATCATTTACAGGTCTAGACCTGTTAACACTTTTGGAAAGTGACTTGAGATAAAGTTTGTTATGAATCTGTGCTATATAGATAAAGATTGTTTGATTGATTGATTGATTGATTGAAAAGGTATATTCACAAAATAGCAACCATGCAAAATCCCTAAACACTATTTATTCAGTCAATGTTTGAATCAAATATAAGTTTAAATTCATAAACTGGATATTATATTCATTAGGTGATTCAATTCTGTTATTCCCCCCAAATTAAGTCTCCCTCATATCAGCATGACAACACAAATAACAGCATTGTTGTTAAGGGAAACTGCAATGCTGCTGAAACAGAAAGGGACAAAATTCTGTTAGTTTTTTGAAAAAAAAAAAAATGCTTTTATGGGATTTACATCCACAAGTTGCAACCCACTAAAGGCATTGTGATTTTTTTGCGGGAAGAAATTAGTTAACAGTTTCATGAAGCCAGCACATCTTTAGTGGCCTTTTTTTTTTAGTTAGTCTTTTTTGTATTAAGTTAGTCTTTTTGTGACGAAATGTTAATTTATGTATTTTTAAATTGATAATTTAAGTTTGAGAACAGCCCTTTATTTTGAAAAGAGTACACTTTAAGTTGACAGTTATTTCTATGTGCACAAATCTTTCCTTTTTTAACACATCTTTGGTTATTTTAATTGTATAGTTGATGTAGTTATCATGTTTTGTGTCTATCCAGTCATGATTTTCAGGATTAACAACATTGTTACTGTTAATAAAGAGTGTTTCATAAGTAAGACACTAATAGTGCAGCGCTGTGTTTTACGTCTTATTTTCCAACCAGAACTGCTTTGCGCTTGTTCGGAGGTACTTGGCGAAAAAAAAAAAAAAAAAAAATCACTGAAAAAATTATATTATAATAATTGTCAGTTTGTACTTGTGTGTTTTTTTCTGATCCATATATCTGTCTGTTCCTAAAGCCTCGTATTTGTGATTGGCTTTGATTAATTTCCTGTCTTAATTTATGCCTTCATTCCTTTGAAAAATATCAAATCTCCTCATGTAATACCATCCGTCACTCCGGCGCTCACTGAGCTGCAGTGTTATGAAGATGAATAGTCGTGTTATTACTCCCGGCTTAATACACTTGATAAAACTAAATTGTAATTGCGAACCAATTATGTGAAGTGAAGCATTATTAATACTCTGAACATTTTCTCAGGTTATCTCACGCTGGTGTTTCGTAATTTAGGAGGCTCTCTTTCCCACAGGTCGGAGTCATACCTGAGACTTGTTAGTCAATCACATGAGACTCCCGCTTGATGGACAGCATTGTTTAAACTGCTGGAGCTCAGCCACTCGAGCTGACTGCACACACCTACAATTACCTGCCGGCTGGGCATTCAGTCATCTGTGAACAGTGCATCGAACACTGTGCAGCTTTGCCCCGGGGCCAGAGTTCTGCATATTTAGATGTCAGAAACGTCCGTGCAACGAAGTGTTTCATTAGATTCTAATGATTATTTTGTTAAGAATTGACAAGTGGGTGATAGATAGGCGGAAGCCAATCTGCTCATAGCTGTTAAATGATGTGATTGAAATAAATTTAATTGCACAAGAAGGTGAGGCCTTCACGGTGGTGCAGTGGCTAATGTTGCTGCCTCACAGCAAGAGGGTTACCAGTTTGAATCCCAGTTTTGGCAAGGTGAGTCTTACTGTGTTGAGTTTGAGTGTTCTCCTCGTGTATGCACAGGTTCTCTAGAGGTTCTCCGGCTTCCTCCTGGAGACCAATTTAGGGTGCATCCCCACCTCTCACCCTAAAACAACTGGGATAGGATCCAGCCACCATAGACTGTATATTAAATGGACCCAGTCTCCATGATGTCACCTGTCTGTTCCTTAAACAGAGTTTTGAAGCAAATCGTCTGGAGCAGTCATATTGGAAATAGGGCGGGCTTTGAGTCTCCACACTATCAGCTACAGGGCGCTGTCACTCACATGAGCTGAGCCTCGATTGGGCAAACTCTCTATCTTAATATCTTCTAAACTGCTGAATTAGAAAAAAATTCACCTCTCGTACAGTGCGTGCCGTTAGCGGAAATTAGCGATTCAGACGGGAGACATTTTTTATACCAGGCTGTAAACATGTGGACACTCGAGAAATTGCAGGTTTTAGCACTTCCACATCATCTCATATTTTTAGACCGGAGGTTGCTGCTTGCCAGTCACCCGCGACCCCAAACAAGATAAGTGGTAGAAGGTGGAGGAAGCTGATCTTGAATAATTCTGTTTCTTCATCAGTGAGGAGAAAGTATTCCATGCTCTCTTTTGTGTCAAGCATTTAGAGAAATAAGCTCTGAGGGAATTTCTATTATCTTCTCTAAAATTTAAAGTATTTGAAATATTTCCATGCCAGAATTACTTGAATAACCTTGGTAACATCATTTTCCACTCTTCTACATATATTTTGAATCATCTTGAAGCTTCTACTGAGAACTAAAAGTAGACACACTCTGATTTATGAAGATTGAGTTTTACTGCTAAGAAAACCTTCAACGCTCCTCCAAAGATATGAAAAAAATCTTCATCCTCACTTCCTCCAGTCAGGCTGTTGGGAGGCACATCTGCTTTGTCTTGAGTAAAAACATTTTCATTGCATTAGACTGGAGCTGCATGCAGTTCTGCCTCCAACGAGGTAAACAGAAAAAAAGACAGCAACTTCTCCTGACAGAGCAGCATAGCAACATACTGTAATGTAATTTATCTTGAAATATAAAATGCAATATGCGTCTCTTTGGAGGCTCGCTTACATATAACCAAACAAACGGTGCGCCTCTCTGCGCATCTTTTCACCAACAGCAGCGTTTCTTGTCTTCACCTTAGGAGTGCAACACCACAAGTGAAGCTGATTGAATATGAAAACAAATCTTAGTTTGATCAATTTTTGCTTAGAGGTGTTGGTATTTTTTCACCCGGTCAGGAGTTACAGAAGAAATGAGCCCAGAAGAAACTTCAAAGCTTTCTGAACTAGTTGTTTTCATTGTCAGTCTGTATGAAATGCGCTGCAGGAAAGCAAAGAGGGATATTGGTACTTATCAACAAATGAGATCATGAAATCATAAAAAGAGACTTTTGAAATGATAACACATCTTTTTATACTCATTTATTTAAAATGACATCTTCTTTCTCTTACTTTCTGTTCTGAGTGCAACAGAGGAGTCAAATTTAATATCCAAAGTTTGATGTTTTCATTTAGAATATTAATTCTTTTGGTAAACACTCGCTCTGCAAAAGTTCCAGATGTCTTTTCATATAATGTCCCAGCTTTTTTTTTTTTTCTTTTGGAATTCGGGTTGTATAATATTTTTTTTTAATATCCTGTTAGGCATCCTGATATTGTTATTTTTTTCATATCACACACACATGCCCATAATAACAGGACTTAGCTTGTTTTTCATTTTCTTTTAATTCACTGATATTAAAACTGGGCGAGTGGAAACTGTAATAACCTTTTGTGGCCTCTAGTTCTGATACCCATTCTGTGTGCTGTGTACATATTCATCTTTTACACTCATTACTGTTACCTGCTGCTGTCTTTTTCTTATTCCTCTCACTCTGTCACATGGACTACCTAGATCTTTCATACTCTCTTTCATAGATCTAACCTGCATTAGTTACCCTTGCCTCAGTTTTACAGAGTGCGAGACATCTTGTGGCTTGCACCCCGAGCCAGCTGGGCCAAGACGTCACATGCAGGGCTATTATCACCTCGTAAATCTACACAGATCTCAATAAACTTCTCTTTCAGTCTATTCAATTGTGCTAACACTGATGTGGGCTGCCATTAGATTTTTAGGAGGAATGGAAAAAAGAAAAAAAAAAAGGTCTGGCCACATTTAATTTTGACTCAGGCATGTGCGCCATGCCACATGATCATAACTGTCAAAATGAGCAAGAAATGCTGAATACTTTGAGAATAAACGTGTTATTGTAATAAAGTTAGAATTAGTGGCTTATTTTTAAGGCAGCTGTTTTCAACCTTTTGGAGTTAAGTGCTTTAATATTATTTTTTTCTGACCTTTGAGCTGCAGTTCTCAGGTTAAAAAAAGCTGCAATTGATTGCATTCCCAGTCTCCCTTCCCCCTGTTTAGCCGATTCAGTGAGACTGAGTATATTAATATTGACTACCAATATGCCCGAAAGGCTTTTATATTGGACAGCGTGATTGAAAGGGCAGAGAAAGCAATTTATTCACCACTAAATTTATATTTAATGGGAGTAATTTTGTTGCCTTAAAAACACGTAAAAATAAAACGGCCCCCAAAGAGGAAAACAGTCATGGTGCCCATATTATACTGAAACTATTACTGAGGCTGTACAAAGGACCACACTTTACAAGGTTTTGACTGAGTTTGTAATGCTTGGAGCACTGTCATATGACTGTGGTGGTGATGTGCATCTTATTCACATCCTCACATTTATTTGACTGTAATTATTGTAAAACAAAAAAATGAACAAGTTTGAATTTTGATTGTTCTATCTTGGCTGGATTGGTTTCATGTTTGCAGGCTTTTATTTTCTACACTTTATTATCAATCCAATCTGCTTTATTTATATGGCAAATTTTAAGAACAATAAGGTTACCATAGTGTTGCACAACAGATAAAAATGTCTCTATGACAATGGTGGACACTGGATCTGGACTGTCAGACAGAAAAAGGACAGAAGAGTTGAGTAAATGAGAGAGTGGTAGAGCACAGGCTAGAGGCTCAAGCACAAGCTAAAGGCTAAAACAGGCTAAACTGTTTGTGATAATGTTCATTTCAACCCACATGCGGCAGTTCTACTGCATTGATCTGATCAAACTTGAGAGTCTGTCAATAAAATGAAGAGGGAGGTTACGTTAACTCTGCTTGGTAGATGAGCAGGACAAAAGGATTTGTTACACGTTAGCCTACAGATATGTCTCAGAGCACCAGGCTGCAAGTAGAACTAAAATAGCCAGCTTCTAAACTACAGTACAAACTGTCAAAGTTTGCTTGTTGTCCTGTTTCAAACGACAGTGCTGCGTAACTGTTGATAAAAACCTTACCTCGTCATGTTGTATCCGGTAAAACGTTGTCTAGAACAAAGAAAAGTAGTGTGAAAAAGAAGATCTGATCTCCATTCATTTCCAAAACAAACTCACGCCTTGTTAATAGTCATGTCATCACCACGGTATGCGGGCGATTCCAGCCAAAAGGTGTTGCTGCAATCTACTTCAAACAGATAGTCCTCACAGACCCTTTAAATTAAATATATAAAAAATAAAAAAACAGTAAAATGAAAAACACAAAGAAATGCATAAACACAAAACAAAACCAGTGATTTAGAAACAATAATAGACAAACAGACACCACACAACTCTCATTCTGGCTTAAAAGCCAAAGGATATTAATGAGTTTTAAGAGGAGATTTAAAAGTTTTAGAATAGGGTAGGGTATTAGAATATGTAATAAGCATGCATTGAGCAAGCACATAATAAGCATTCGTTTATCAATACTTAATAACTGTTTTTTTTTCTTTTTTTACTTGAACAGCTGATAAATTTCATGTTGAAAAGTTATATTGTAGTAGGTACTAAGCAACCTTGCCCAGTTGCAGCCATCTTTTTAAACTTCAAAAAAAAAAAAAAAAAAAAAGATGTTGATTTAGTGCCTCTGATTTTAAAACGGAAGCTTGGGATGGTGCGTTATGAGTCAAAAGCATTTTGCATAAGTGTAATTTACTTCCACCAGTGCCCAGTAGCACAGACAGGAGTAACAGCTCTGAGTAAAGTATGGCTTGGTGGGTGTGTTGGGTGTAAATCAGGTCAGCCAAGGTTAATCCACATGGATTAGCCACAACATTTAGCAGCAGACGCTCGTATCTCCTTCCTCCAGTTTCAGTGCGCCATCCAGCTCCCCCCATGCCAGAGAACCCCTGTAAATTTCAGACAGAAGACAGCCCAACAGGAACTTTTTAGGGTTCAGGAGAATAATGGGGTCTGACAGACAAATCCCAGAGTAAAGCTCCTTGTCTGCCCTGAACTCTCCCCTTGCATCTCTGCTGGCCTCAGCTCCAGTAGCCTAATGGGGAACAACTAACAGTCTGCAAGTCTATCTTTCTTAATTATGCTCAATTATGCTTCCCCAGTTGATGTGGTTATCCAGCACACTAAACTGGAAAGCAGTCCTGTGCAGGTTTTGATCCTGTAAGTTTTGTAACTGTATTGTTCTAACCGTGTCCAGTAAATTTCCCTGCAGCTATGAGTTGGAATATCACATACTTGCTACATGAGCTGTTAGTTCAACAGCAAATCAAATGTGTCACAAGACCTTAAACTCCATTTGGTCACATGTATGCATCACAATGATGAATCCAGAGAGTGCTGTTTCATAACAAGTAATCACTTTGTCAATCAGTAAAGTTAAAGTTGAACTCAAGGCTTGACTGATGGTGAAATTTTACTTTTTAAAGAAAAAGTGATCTGACCCATGGAGGTGACAACTGACCAATCTGAACTAATAAGTTACTGGTGTAGGTGGTAGTTAAATATTCCCCCTCCCTGACCCTAAAACCCATTACTGTTTTTAACAAAAACAATCAATATAGTGGTGCAAATATACACAGAATGCCACTGTGCTGAACTTAAGACACCTTTCTAAGTTTGTGAGTTTGTGTTGAGTCAGCTCAGCTTTACAATCCTTGAGGAGCATCATATTGCATTTATTGTAAAGCACTTACTCTGGCTTGTAGTATCTCATATCTTAAGTCTCTTGAATTTAAAGCCTTTCATGGACTTGTCATTCTTCATACTGTCAGGACATGTGCCTGTCTTCAGATCTATAGCTTACTTTCTGTGTTTTCTGTCTGTTTGGAGTTTCAGCTCCATAACGAGAAAAAGACATGAACATCAGTGATTCAAACCTGATTTAGAGCATTTCTGATACCTCAGATGAATTGTGACTACATTATTACTGTTACTATTTTTGACATTTTTACTTAATTAGATTTTTTTTTAGCTTCATTTGACTCACATCTGTTTTCAAACCAGAGTTTGTGGCTATGGTTTTGAGCAAGTGTTGTCTCTCTGAATATGAGATTAATACTGAGAGATTCAATCATGAGATTTAAGTCAGTATGTATGAATACTCTTTGAGAAAGAAATACATCAGCTACTCTGGTTTGTCAACTTTCATCTTCAGCTTTATCTTTGGTGTCCACAAAGGAAAAATTACTTTGCAGGTAAAAAAAAAAATGAAAACACAATCAGTCACATCCAGATACCACACTAAAAAGGACAAGTACACAACCCCGAAGGACAACCAGAGGTAATACCATCATTACATCGCAGAGAAAACAAATACATTATAATTGTTATCTGCGTGTGTTATGAACAAATTTTTCATCCTATTGGATATGTTTATTCGTGTAATATATTCAGCGTTAAAAAATCCAGATAACCACAAACTTCAGGTTCATTCTAATTTTAGGTTTTTACCTCATAATTTCTTCTTCATCTGTATTTGTTTAATCCATTAATTATTTCTCTTTTTTTTTTGCAACTTTTAATTCATTAGTTTAATGTGAAGCTGTTGTGAACTGGGATGTTTATTGACCCTTTCAACAAAATCCTCAAAAATATTCCTATATCTTTTTGTTTATGATATGTTTTTTGTATCACATTTAATAAATTGGGTGGTTTACTTATTTTAAAAACATGTAACAATTTGAATGTTACTCGTACCGCTACTTCCTGAAATACAACAGTGATTTTCCTGAAAAAAAAAAAAGTGTGTGGATAATTTCCTGAGAGCAGCTATTTTGAAAATGGCCAAAATACAACTTCAGTTGCCTGTAGTGTAATGATGATCCTCAAGGGGGCAGAATACATGTTTTTAATTAATTTTTTAAAACAGGTTTTTAATGAAACTATTTATCATGTTGACAAGATAGAGGTCTTTGAAACATGTATCAAATCTGATACGTTTGGCCCTATAGGGTTAATAAGTCAGTAAAAATGGTGTGGTAAATTAAAGCACCACTTTATTATCTGAGTCTTCAGTCTTCAAAAGTTATATATGTATATATAAAATTATAAAACGGACAGGAACTGTAAAACTCAAACACAAAAGCCCACTGCCTCAAGCATGCAGCTAAATATAAATACCAAAATGCTAAAACCACAGGTTTGTAAGTAGATTTTTGCCTGCACTTGTAATATTTCCTTACAATAACTCAGAGTGAATAGCTCAAATGTTGCTTTATCACATGACCTAAACCTCTCTTTTCCTTTGTTGTTCTCAGCCTGTTGGTGCTCTGAATCCAAAGCGTGCCGCCTTCTACGCCGAACACTACGAGACTTGGGAGGATGACCAGACACCTCCTTGTCATTACAGCTCCCACTACACCACAGCTGCTTCCACCTTGCACTGGCTTGTCAGAATAGTGAGTAAAATCACTCCTTCAACTGTCTACACAGCCGTTATTGTACTCTGTCTTAAATCTTCAAATTAGTCAAGCGTGTGAATAGGGATGAAGTCAAACTCGCATCCTCACACGGCTTTTCATTTCTGACTCTGCATTAGTTGATTGTCACTTGTCAGGCTTGATGATGCTGTTACTTTGAGATCTGACGGCTTCTGCACAGGAAACGGCTCAATTTGATTGGGTCTGAGTTAGACCAATGGCGCTCAGAAAACACATTTCACAGGCCAGTAAACCAGCATATGTGAACTAAATAAAGAGTGGCTGGGTAATGATTTACAGAGGCTGCTGTGACAGGTTTATGTGTTTCAGGCAACCCAGTGAGCGCCAGAGACATGTCCATCAAGGTTACTGAGCACTGTCCTCATTTACTCTGGAAGAGATGGAGGAAACATGCAAGCTCCCTCACAATCGCTCTGCTACAAAACAGGCCCCAGTAACCTGTAACCTGCACAGCTTTTTTGAGTTGGTGTCCATTTGATTCTGGAGTCAGCTCATTAATTTAAGAGAGCTCTGAAGAACTAGTGCTATATTTCCCCTCCTCCCCCATTATTAGCAGAAAGGGGGTGATGAACTAAGGGAGCTCTCTTGACAGCAGTTAGATTGTCCTCTGTGGGTTTGTTCCCACAATCCCTTTCTTCCACTGGTGAGTGATCCATCCGCTCCAGCCGGCAATCGTTGCCATCCCAGGCTGAGAAAACCAAATTTGAGCCAATTATCATTATGGTCTGCTGTACTCAGGAAGAACACTAATTAATTCTCCCTCAGGCTTGGACACAATGAATGACAAATCTTCCACAGAGATCCTCTCATCTGCAGCAGAAATAACAATGGAAATAGCAGATTATTCAGACTATTCACAGGTATCCCTGTGAATAAATCCCATGGAACGTGGATTTCCTGCAATTTCAAAAATGTGTCAGAGTGATCTTTTTACTGATTAGGTTCTTTGCAAATGAAATGCAGATATTTGGGTTGCTGGTTTCTCTCAGCAGTGAAAACTCATACTTCACAAAAAGTAGCCAGAGTCCTCGTCACAGCAAGCTTCAAAATAGAAAAGTATAAATTAATAAAGATAATAAGGATTATAAATATATCTTTGGTCTTTATTTTGCCCTCTTTGCTTTATCTGCAGGAGCCCTTCACCACGTTCTTCCTTTGTGCCAATAACAACAAATTCGACCACCCCGACCGCACCTTCTCGGGTATTGCCCGCTCCTGGAGAAACTGTCAGAGAGACACATCTGAGGTCAAGGTGAGACTCACTGAACAAGAAAAGGAGCAAGGGAAGTTAATATGTGATCATAATCTGTGTCCTTGATATGTTCTTCTGGACGTAAAACTTGTGTTATTGCACTTGGATGTCAGATTTCTTAATAGTGTATAAGTTTTACACCTTGAAAATTATTCAACATTATTTCTAACAGCTAAACTACAAACTAGTGATTAACCAGTAAGTTTGCAAAATTACAGGGATTTTCAAAGTTGGAAACTTTCCATAGGAATTTTTTAACTTATGTGAACTGCATTTACCTGGTCATATACATAAATATTAAACACTTTAGTTTGATATAAGCAGACATACATGAGAAGATGTCAAGTGCAATATTTTTAAATGACACAAATTTTCAGGGATTTTTTTCCTAACTGAGTCTGTCATGAGTATATCCAGAAGTATTTGTCTTAAGCAAACATACATGCAAATATGCCTGAAACACCATTTATAAATGACACTAATTTCAAGAACTTTAGAGCTTTAATGGTATTGCTAAACAACAGATGAGTAGCCAAATATGCAGTGCACTATTCACTATTTTATGGACAAATACACAGATAGGTAGTTGAAAGCTGGTATTTATAAACCACACTAGCTAGCTATTAACATCATTATGTATGTTATGTTTTTAACTTTAGTAAATATTAAGTATAATATTTTTAGCTAGCTATTTTGTAGCTAGCTAAAAATATAGCTATCATTACAATTCATTTGTTAACCAATGTTAGCTCACTGTAATGCCAATTACTTACGTCTATCAGTTGGTCTAATCAAGGAGTCTAATCTGGTTAAGGCCCCATTTGCATGACAACGTTTCACTCAAAAATGCAAATAAAATAAAAAAAACTTTGAAAAAAATCTGTATTGCATAGAAACACTGAGGGACTGAAAATGCTGTAGTATGCATGCCAAGCCTATAGTTTGCGCTATAACTGTAGAGTCTTTTGGTAGCCCTCCCCTGAAGAAGAGGTGGACTTATCATTTGGAATGTATATTGAATGCTTCCTATCTGATTGCAGAAGTGGTGCAACAGATGAACATTTTGTTAAAAGGCAGGCAGCAGATTCAGCAGCACAATTGCAACACGATAGTCCGCCATTGAGCAGTTGTTGTTGTCCGGTTTACACATGGCAATTTAAATTGCCACAATGAAAGTGTAATGTGCAAAAGCAGAGCATGACATCAGCATTTCCACTGAAAACTCCAGCTTGCTGTTTACATGACGACCGCAGCTGCAAATTTTCGGGAAAATTCCACTCTGGAGGCAGTTTTCAAAAGTTTCTGTTTTAGGTCAGCTTAGACACCATTTCTGCGTGAATGAGAGGCTGAAACGCAACAATACCGTTGTTTTTCATTCTAAAATTGTTGTCGTGTAGACAGGACATAAGCTAACAGAAAACTGGCGAGCCAGCTTTTAAAAAACGAACACATTTTGATGAGTACTTGTTAGTTTAAAGTAATTGTGTCCATAACTTTAAGTTAAACCATACAACCAAATTTATTTACTTCAGTACTATCATCAAAATTTAATTTGACAGAACTTTTAGACTAGACTCTAGACTCTCAGTTGAAGTGCTGTAGGCTAGTGAAGCAGTGATTGATGATGATCAAATATGCTTAGAATAGTTTGCATGTGATTCATGGTTCACAGTTGAATTTGCATTCAATCATGTTGTTTTAAACAAGACCATTTTCAAAAAACTTATTCAAGCTGACAAACAAAAATAAGGAAAATTTCCCAAATTTTCTGGACATTTTCTTCCCCTTTGCAACCCTAATAACCAGCAATAAAATCACACCGAGCCTCCAACCCTTTAAATTCTTTCCCCTTTGCCTCTACAGTTCTTCAAAAAAGATGCTTCATTAATTATAAATGCCTTATTCAAATAGCAACTCACAAAGACACACAGTTTTCAGGAACACCCTGAGCATTTAGAAATGCACATTTCATATTTTTCATGCAGAAAAACAAAGTATCTCAGAGGTAGACTGATATTGCATCTCTCCATGCAAGCACTCATGAGTCTGAACAAAGGCTATGTCTGAAAGAAAGACAAAGCCCTCCCTCTGCAAATCCACAGAGCAGTTGCTGAAAACGCTGAACCCTGCTGATTCGCCTCCATTTTGCCCACTGCATAACACGCAGCAGGAATATGCACTGACCTCAAAGTGTCATATATTTCTAGCACACCCTGCATCGGGTAGTGTTGCCCCAGGCAATTAATAAAGCATTAATGACAAAAGCTATTTAAAATGTAGTCTTTTATGTACGGACAGGGCTTTTGCTCGCCAGGATCTGCGGGAGAGCAGCCAACAATCTATGTGAGGCAAAAGCAGAAAGCTGCGAGCATGAGAACAGCTGAATAGCACCCTGTTAACAAATACAGCCTACTTTCAACTACTTATATGTCTGCATGCATTTGTTTTTACACACAGAAGATGGTCGCTGATCTATTAGAGGAGGCAGTGTACTGTGCGGGACAAAGCCAGATCACTAACATTTTTCTATTATGCATCAGAAGCAAGAAAATATGATGTAAGAGCTTGTTCGGTTTGTAAAATTCACTCAGGTCTGTCTTTTTTTTCAGTAGTCCCCTTTTCTCTTTGTTAGTGTGTTTCACCAAGCTCAGCTTTTTCATTTCATTTGGTATTTAGAATTTAAACATGCTATGTAAAAAGAGGGAGAATGGCAGCACAAGCCTGCAAATATGTTCAAAAAGTAAATAAACACATGGGCTCATGTATGTCAGAAGGTGGACAAACATATTGAAACATTGACAGACACAAACGGCACACACAGCCACCACATATCTACCCAGACTGAGCGGAGAGTCTGGGGTTAAGGTCAGTTTCGGCCCAGTACACCAAACAGACCATCAGGCTTCTGATTAAAAGCCAGCGTGTTTTTACCAGGGTCTCTCCTTCATTTACCCCAGCCCCCTCCAGCAGTAATGACGACAAGACCGAGGAAGCCTGAACCCCTGATGGGGATGACCTCCTAAAAGAGCAAGTCAAATGGAAACAATCCTGAGCGACCAAGCCCCTCACCTTGTCGAACATCCCATCATTACTGTGCATCCATACCTCTCATTTCTGTGTGCAAACACACTTACGTAAAACTGGCACAGTTGCCATGGGCAGCAAGAAGCATAGTTTCCTTGAAAGTAGTGGGCACACACACTCACAAACATTCACACACACACGCACACACAAAACTGCCACTATGCTGTCTGAAGGAATCCAGCAGCAGTCCACCGGTGACAGATTTTGACGAACATGTCATTAAGGTGACACAGTGTAAAGCAATGGAGGCTTGTGTGATTGACTTGTTAGCCCATTACGATGCTGTTGCAGAATTAATGGCTGCCATGGGAGGGCGGCTTGAAAACAGAGCTGGCAGTTTTACCGGCTTGGTGGTGAGTTACGGCAGGAAGTTTATAGACAAAAAAAGAGGAGGGAAAGCGTGTGTATGTGTGTGAGAGAGTGAGAGAGAGAGCTTCGTGCAGAGGGTGAAATGTGACCAACAGCAGACCAGCAGTGTTACTGGCCTGTACCGCGTCATTTTAACTCTCAAACCCCAGTGATTTATGCCTCTGCACATTATGTATCCCACAGGCAATATAAAAGTCCATAAGACCACTGAATCTGACAAACACTGCATTCATAAAACAAGCCAAGTACAAGGAGTTAGATCCCAGACTAAGAGACAGACAGACACATTTAACCTGTTGTGTGTGTATGTGTGTGTGTGTTTTCTAATGAGGACAGGGTCGAGGATCTACATTCCTTGTGTGCATGTGCTTCATTGTGCAGAGGCTTTACTCACTCATCCTCTCTTCACCGTATGATGAGGATGATCAGGTCAAAGTGAGGGCAGCAAAATCATAGAGTATATACTTTTTACTACTTTTATAGATAAGATAAGATAAGATAAGATAAGATAAGATAAGATAGGTACTTTATTTGTCCCAAGCTGGGAAATTCTTTTGTAGCAGCAGCAAACAGAATATAAAACATAAAAAATATAAAAAAAATATAAAATCACTGTACAATATAAAATGACAATATGAAGAAAATACAAAAAATATATACAATAACTACAACAGAATGTGCAAAAGATGTGGTTTGTTTTGGAACAGATAAATAAATAAGTAAAAGCAGCAACAAACTTCAGAGGTGATAGGTGGCAATTACTATGACCAGGTTAAAAAGTAAAAACAGTATGAAGTAATGGATTTCAGTCAGAGGTGGCTGTTATACAGGGTTATTTTGCATGAATTACCGAAAACTAATTTATCTGTTTAAATGCATCTATTTGCATTCCAAAGTATTACATGTGCTTCTTTGGTATTGACTGCTTTTTATCCATTAAGCCAAAAATTAAGCACTACCAAACAAGGTTAAAAGGTTTAAAAATGTTTTTAAAACAGTGAATCATTTCATAAATCCTGTTTTCCCCCCTTTTTTCTTTCTTCAAAATTTTGGGTTTAGTTCTTATTATTTAAATGTTCTTATAATAATAAATAATAAACATTGTTTTAAGATATTTGAAATATTTTCTTTATTCTATAGGCCAAAAAATAAAACATACAATAAAGGTATGAAAATATCCTCTTACTGGACTGCTTGTTTCACCTTGTATCTGAGACATTGATCGAAAGTTAAGTCTCAGTCATAAAATAATCTCTGAAAAAACACATCTTGGGGACTAATTGGTTCAAAAAGGTTTTAAAAAATTCCACCATGGTTACTCAACACCATGAAATGCCTGAAGGAATAGTCTCGTCTCAGACTGGGGTAAATATTTGCTCCCTTCTGCAGTGTATGGACTCACACCAGTCTTTATGTAGGGGCTCCTTTACAGCGCTGACTTCCCTTCCACTGCAAGGTCCTGACCTCATCACAAGAGCCCAGAGACCTGGCAAAGAAACCCAAACCAGTCCCACTTTCATTTAACACACCTAACACCTCTGCCTGGAATAACCGGACCAGCACCTCTCACCGCCTTCTCAGGGCCTGCTGTGTGGTTTGTTTGTGTTACCTTTACCCCTGAATTCTCACTTCATCTCAGTGGGATTGTTCTGTTTTTTTTCCTTCTTGTCACTGTATCCTCACATTTTTTATTTTTTTAAATCTTTGTTTCTTTGCTGAATTTTTTGGTGATGATGGGGTGAAAATGGCATCATCAGATGGGGTTCTGTCAGTGAGGTTGTAAACATGAACATCTCTGTTTCGTTCAAACAGGAGCTGATTCCTGAGTTTTATTACCTGCCAGAGATGTTTGTCAACAGCAGTGGATACCATCTGGGGATGAGGGAGGACAGGACCATGGTTGGTGATGTAGACCTGCCAGCCTGGGCCAAAAAACCCGAGGACTTTGTCAGGATCAACAGGATGGTAAGATTTAGGTGTATGTAAAATAAAAAAATGGGAAATTTTTGTGAATACATGGGCCAAATTTTGAGTCCATTTATTTATTCTTGTCCACCATCTGACCTTAATGAAGAAATACAGTATGTATGCAAGCAAAGGTGAAATGTTTTGATCAGGGTTTTAAATTGCACCATGAATTTTTCATATTAAGAAAGTGTTTATATGGCTAAAACTTACAATCAACCAAAAAAATGTAATGCATATAATTCAAGATTGAAGTAATGACACTGAAATGAAAACAGAAACATAAAAATGACACAAAAGTTAAAATGTTCAAATGTTTTTTTGTTTGTTTTAGCAAAAGTTTATTAATTGTATATCCACATGTAGAAAGATTTAATTTAATCAGCTTTAATTAGATATTATTTTTATAATATTCAGGAAAAAAAATTCTTTGGGCCAATACAAATAATAATAATAAAAAAAAAAACAGTAAAAAAAAAAAGCGATATTGGATATAGCAGCCGATATATGAAGAAAGAACACTGATTTCCACAGGATATATACTGTACATTTGCATAAATCTTTGTTTATCTTACAATTTACACAACTTAACATTTCCCTGGATCCAAAAACCAATGGGGGATGAAAAAAATAGCTTATATTTAAGTGACAGAGTGACAGACTCTCCACCCATCAAAAAAGTTAATACATTGGTTATATTTGGACCGATATTGATTAATCGGTGATACGCTACAATCGGCCTGCATATTAATCGCTCGGGCTCTAATTTTAATATCCAGTAATTTTGCCTTTTCAGACATTTTTATACTTAAAATACCACAAAACATTAGAAATCTACTACAGAGATGTTCATTGTAGAATGTGTCCAAAATATTTTGAATTTCTGTCTCCGTCATAGAGGCACATGAAACTATCTCCTGCTCCTCTTCATACCCTCCCCCCTGCATCCCAGTCTCCTTGTCTTATTCATGAAGCATCTGATATAGAGCACCGTTCGATACCAACGCTGTACCTCTAACCTCAGTGATGTCACTGAAGGACAGGACTGAGGGCAAGCTTGCCCTATAGTGTTACCCTCTCTAATGCCGGGCCTCATCACTCTGGCAGCGTGCAGAGCCCTCTCTGTCTACGTGTGTGTAAATGTCTGTGCGCATGTTTTTTTTACAGACAGCCTATCAACATGTGGTCCATAAGTCCCAGCAGGTTTTTTAGGAGTAGGAACCCAGGCAGAAAAAGAGATCCAGCTCGTCTTTTGACAAGAATGAACTCTGTCCTCCGTTTAATCTGGAATCAGTTATTGAGAACTCAATAGCTCTGCTCCCCGCTGAAGCTAATGACAGGGAAGACGCACGTTTCTTACAGTAGCTGTGATGAATGGCCACATCATGAGCTCACAACAGTGCTGATGCATTTTTGCACAAATCAAACATAGTTTTTAAAACAAAATTTCAACACCACAGACAGGTTATTATAGCTGAGAGGGCATCATAACTACAACTCAGAATTGAACACACTAGCTTGAATAGTTTGAAAAACTTTTCAGTTTCAACAAATACAGCACTATATTGTTAATACATTAAGCACAATGTGACAGAATGTTGAATGTGTCAAGAAAGCAGTTTGAATTTCATTTGCATGTAGAATTAAATCATTAAAAAATATATAAGAAACACTTGGTTCAATCAAACAATCCATGAAAAGTGCAGTTTCATTTTTTCATCCTCAAGGACATTAGTTTCACAGAAATGGGTGTTTACTACAAAATTACCATTAGAAGAACTATAACAGCATGTAATGTAAACTGCATTTTTAAGCCATGTATCTAACATTTAGGTTAATATCACCATAAGGTGCCTTTTAGACTTCCCAAAAAAGTTTAGATTTTCCGTTGAACTTCATATTTGTTGTATAAAGTTTATGTCATGATGTTTGAAATGAATGTTGGTCAAGCTCTCACACTTTTTGTAAATTAACTGCAAGCAGACACTATACATGCATACAGAAAAACATGTCCACCCTGCCATAGAAAAGATTTAAAGTCGGTAAAAACATTGTAATTACGCAGGCTCACGGACAGGGTGGACATTTTTGGCTAATGTGAGCATTTAATAAGCACACGGTGGACCTTCACTTAGCAACATGATTCATTTAGCAAGCTGACTGTGTACTGTTTAACAAATATATTTTAAATTTCTGAAAGGTTTTTATATCAGCTGTTATTTCACGATGACAGAGTGGACATGTTATGCTTGACAACATCCAACTACACACATGATATCATGAAAATGACGAAACTTAAGTGTAAATACGTACTCTGCCAAGTAGTCTCAGCCTCTATTAGAGAAAGATAAATTGCTGTTAATAATGTCACTGAAACCATCAGAGGGTTTCTTAAAGGGCCTACACCTTAACGACAGGATGGATGGCAATTTCAGGGACACATCCAAAATGTTCAGTATGATTATGAAAATAGAATAGACAAGATCGAAATGACTTAATTTGTGGACAATAAAGCTGTGTCATTTCTTTTATTTAGTATCATTTAACCACATTTTACACATGAAGGAAACACATTTTAAGAGTCTTATCATCGGAATGATATGTGTGCACGTTTGGCTACTTATAATAAGACCCAAGAGTTTCATTATTCTGTTACAGTTTTTATGATAACTGAGTGATTCTGATGTGGACACCAAAGGCACTTTATAGTGATATTGACCCACTTAATGGTTTTACAGTGGTGCCTTGGAGTTGAAAATGAATGAATTATACTTGATGATTTTCAGTTTTGTAGTGGATAAAACAGACATGCTGTTTTACCAGAAACTGAATCCTCCAACAAAATACTTTAAGAGGGAAACTTACGGTCACATTTGAGTGATGAAAGTCATCTATGTCATCACCCCACCCTCTAATTTCGTCTGTATGACTTGTTGTACTTGGAACCATGGGATGTTCAACATTACTGCCAGAAAGACTGGGTTTGGTTCTATGCTATGTATTCTGAAGGTTAGGGGCCACAATATTTTTGGACCAGAGGTAAAAAAAGAGGCTATGCGAACACACTTGACCTTTTCAGCCAGAGTGACAGAGCTGGACTGGTCTTATGGAGGTGACCTTTCCCAGTGCTCTACCCACGCTGCCTCGTGGAGCTCTCTCAGGCTTGTGCACCGGCAGAGCGGGGGGTGGAGGGGAAGGGAGACAGGAGGAGGTTGGGAGTTGTTACGGGCATGTCTGCATCTCCAAAACAAGGAGAGACGATGACAAAAGGATTATAGAGGATATTTTCTCACTGCTGGAGGATACATGTGTGATGTTGCTTTGCATTGTTACATTCACAGACCAGTGTATTCACATGCCCAGGAAATCACAAGTCTTCTCCTGCCTCCATTTTTTTTTTGTCTTCCTTTTGTTCTGTTCCCGATCTAGCCCACACTCTGGCTTCCTCTATTATTTCATTTCTGTCAGAGAACCTCTCCTTCTACCTCCCCCTCTGTCTCTCTCTCTTCCTCCTTTTTTTCCTTCTCTCCTTCTCCCTCCCTCCCTCCCTTTCCTCTCTCTTCCTCCCACTTCCCATCTTTGCATGTGCCACTTTCAATTGTAGTGATATGCCCTGTGGCAAACTCTGCCTCTGTGTGCTCGAGCAGGCTTTGTTGGTAATGGCTGTTATCCCTGACGCAAAGGGGAGGAGTGCAAATTCCTCCAGCAAAGCCTTACACCAGCATGCATGGGAATTATACTGCACTGTATCCTGAAACAATACATCAAACTCTCACAGCATAAACTCCATCGGTATATTTATAATAATTATCAGCCTCAAATCTAATCCCATATCTCTAAAACAGCACACCCACCAGAAATCAAGCCTGCTTTTTCACGCTCACAAGTGATTCATCAATGCTGCTCCTGCAGATGGGCTTACAGTAAATTGGATCCCTGTTAGTATTGAACCAGTTTCTTTGTCTCCGTAGAGCGATAGCCGGGTCTGTTTTATATGGATGGAGAAATGTGATATTGGTAGCTCTCCTGAGGTGAGATGATTAGATTTGTGGGAAGAGATGCAGCTTCCTTTTTTCACTTCTCTAATCTTTATTTGCAGTTAAGCATGTAGAAGACTCATCTTTATGTGACTGGATACCTTTCAAGGTTCAAGGTAGCTTTATTGTCAATTGACCTACGGCTAAGCCCCGCCTCCCTCCACTCACTCAGACAAACAATAAACATTCAGTGACAGGCGCCATGGCAGGTGTCACAGTAGGAGACATTTCATAGGAGGCCATTGATGATTTTTGGGGGCAAAACAATCACTTATCATCTAGGAGTCACCCAAAAGGTTTTAACTACGCATGCGAGGGATATATGAATCATTTTATTGTTAAGAAGGTTGATAAAAAGCTTCAGTTACAAGCTAATGGTTACAGGTCCCAGTGCAAACGTGATAAACTGCATCTGGTTACCATCACTATAACCACTAAAGTTCAGGTTTTTGGCTCAGAATATGAGAAAAATCTAAGTCTTTTTACCATCCTTACTAAAAGTGTTTGTTAGTTTGGTGCTACAGTATTTACATTGAATCTTTCAGCAGAACATTTGTCAACCTTTGTGATCAGGGCTATTACAGATAAGCTAATGAAGCTAAGCTCCAGAAGTTAACGTTAGTTTAACTAGAGCCCTTTGGACAACAGCTAACAATGATGGACGATCACCAAAGTACAAAAACTGGAACAAAACAGGCCAATGAACTCCCAACAAAGAGACATGATAAACAACGCAGCTAACAAGGAGCTAACAATAGGCTAATGTTAGGCTAACTTTAGCTAATGTTAGAGATGTTAAAAGTAACTTAATATTTCTTTCCAGCAAAGTGACAATATGTTGCCTCAAATACAATGTTAACTTACCTCAGGTGAAATGTAAACATTCTTGTTTATTTTATTCATGCTGAGTTGATGTGGTGTACGGCACAACTTAATCCAAAGAAGACATTTTTCTGGGTTGAGATGTGGCTTAAGAAATGGTAAAAAATACACTCCGTCACTTAGCCTCTCAGGATACCGTGTGTCAGAGTTTCATGTACCCCATGAAACCCATATGACCATTTTTAAACTTAAAATCATAGGGGAAAAAAATCATAAAACTGGACGAAGAATGACTTTCTGCAATGCATTTCAATGGACGTCCAGGCAGAGAATGTCCAAGTGTATGGGAATGGCTATGCGCACTGTGATTGGCTCATCACTCTTTAAGGCGGGACTTAGCCATAGGTCAATTCTGCAATATGTGTCCTTAACACATACAGAGGATGGAAATTACAATTCCCAAGGGCCAACTGTGCTACAGTAAAAATTTAGTGTGAAATAAACAGTATAAAAATTAAGAGTATGGTATGAATAAATCAAATGTAAAAATATCAGAGAAAGAACACAGTGCAAAAACAAACAAAAAAGACAGTATCCCCAATGCTGCATAAAAATGGCTAAAGCAACCCTACCTCTTCTTCTTCTACCAAAACACACTTTATTTCTACAGCCCCTTTCAAAACAAAGTTACAAGGTGCTTGACAATAAAACCAACTACAATTAAGAACATGTAAATAAAACAATCAAAATATATATATAAAACAATACAAAGGATGTAAAGGTCAATAAAAGTTTTAAGAAGAGATTTAAAATATGACACTTAGTTTGCCTTCCTGAGATCCCCAGAGCTTAGGGGCCCAAACAGTGAATGCTCAGTCACCTTTTGTGACCAGTCTGGATTCCAGAACCGCTGGTAGGGCCCTGCTGGAGGACTTCAAGCAACAATCAGGCTCATACAGAGGAAGTAAGTCATTAATGTTAAAGGGAGCCTGACCACTGAAGGCTTTAAAACAAGTTGTAAAATCTTAAAATCAATTTTAAAACTCACAGGTAACCAGTGAAGGGCAGCAAGGGCTGGTGTGATGTGCTCATTTCTAGAAGTGCGGGTCAAAAGCCTGGCAGAAGATTTTTGTTTTTTTAACCATTTTGAATCTGTGCAAATTAAACTTGCTGATGCCAGAATAAAGTGCATTACAGTAATCAAGTCTAGAAGCGATAAAAGCATGAGCGTAACATTACTCTGAGATAGATTTTATCCACCGTGGTGTTGAGCCCCTGTAGGTCATCTGTGTAGGCTGTGTTTTGTTATATGGAAATACAATTTGTGTTCTGTCTCTCACCCCATGTGCTGCTGGTGTGCCTCTCACCTCTACTTGCCCTGCTCTCCTCTGACAGGCCCTGGAAAGCGAGTTTGTGTCATGTCAGCTGCATCAGTGGATTGACCTTATTTTCGGCTACAAGCAGCGCGGCCCCGAGGCGATGCGTGCCCTCAACGTCTTTCACTACCTGACTTACGAGGGCTCCGCCAAGCTGGACAGTATCACTGACCCTGCGCTCAGAGAGGTAAGACTCGCACGCATATTTCCATGGAGACGAAAGCCCCTCCCCCTTTGCTCTCATATTCACCAAAGGCAAAACTTCCTCTTGGTTTAACCTGGCATGTTCTCGTGCGTGCAAGCTTTCATATCAGGCAACTGTCAATCAATTATTGTGTCATAACCCATGGAGTGATCACGCAGAGCTGCTGACTCATTGAGTCAACCTGAGGGATTACTTCCCTCTCGTTTGGATAAACAGTATTCATCGAGTCCTTCTTCTTTTCTCTTTATCTGTTGTGCTGAATATACTGTGTGTTCTTTAATCAGGTCAATAAATCTGACTGGTCTCTTTCATCAATCAACAAAGGTCAATCAGTCAATAGATGAAGGACTGAATCCTCTTGTTCTGAGCTAACTAATTGAATATCTATTAGCTTGCCTGTACAACTCGTGAATAGCTTAATTGTGTGAAGGAGGAAAGGGGACCAGAGACTGCAGCAGCTGGCACGCATTGTGGTGCTTTCCAGTGCGAGCTCGTCTCTCCCTGTGATATCCACCATCTGCTGTCTGCAAAACAAGTCATTTATATACTGTCACTTCCAGGAGCGCCTTTATTTATCAAGTGACCACTATGCAAATCACCTGCAGAAGATTTGGCCGATCTAATTACCAAAGCGTATTGTGAGAGGATCGGTTTCGTCATTTTGAAAAGGTTTTGGTGATGATTTTTTCCTTTTCAGACTGAGGACTTTTTAATCAGCTGCCTACTGTTACCCTGAGACATGACAGCACGGTTTGTTAGTTTCAGATTAGGGAAGCCTGAAACTCAGAATCCCTAATTGTGCCCATTTGATGTCGTTGCTATTGTGACATTTGAATGTATTTGTGCTTCAGAGGGAAATAGATTCGGCTAATTGCATCTGAAGTTATGTTGATTTGAGGAGTTCTAATTAAGACAAGCTTTCATACCTTCAGTCATTCCCCAGAACGAGTCTTTTGAACAATTTGAAGACAGAATGCTTCAATCCCCCCCCAAATAAAAATGGCTCCATGTTTTACTTTTCTACAATCTCCATTATTATTTTGAAGGTGAATTTCTTCAGTATTCCTCTTTCCATTACTCCCATTAACGTTTACTCCACCTGCCCTTCTTCAGCAGTTTATGAGCTGCCAACATGAGTCACAGAGGTGGAAAAGTGCCCAATGACTGTCTTGCTAATACCTGCTGATATGCAACGATTGACTCCAGGGTATTGATTCATCTCAGGCCTGACAGGTGAAACTGCAGATCTGGTATTAGTCACAACAATTAAAGCATTTGAAATGTCAGGAAATTAGAGGTCATGAGAGATAATTTCCGTCCGAGTGTCAGTTTGAAAACGATGACACCTTCTGACATGCCGCTGGGCCTCTTGTTTGAGGGCACGTTGACAGCTTTACCGGGCACGCTGCCGGAACAGCAGTCCTTTCCCCCACGACACTCCTCTTGACAGCCTTCTCTTATGGAAAAACATGACAGCAACCCCTTGATTCAGACCCTGCAGTGTCACTCAGAAGTAAACAGACAAATTATTCATCAGTGGGACTCAATTCCTCCTCGGCTCTTACAGCCCCTCCCACTCCTTTCAGCAAAGTCTGGCCAGTGAAGTGCTTTGAAGCAGCTGATACACTTCAAATTGACTTCACCTTTGATATTTTCATCCTGACGACACACGTCTTTAAATGCTTGACCTTCATGATAAGAAACCCCCTTCATATGTATCATAAACTGGATTCAGCATGCATGCTCTTTGATGATTATTATCATAAGCATTGGAGACGATCACCTACTCTTTGACACGTTGTTTGAAATAGTACAGCTCCCACAGTAGTGCATGTCTGCGCCAAGCTGTCAATCAAAGAACACCCTGAAGGTAATTCTTGGTTTGTACTCAAGGATGGGAATGAGTCAGAATAAGCTGGCCTTTAACAAATTTGCATAGGCATGTAAATAATGAGCAGCAGTGTCAAACCCCACAATTATATTTCACTTTTGTTTATGTCTTTGCACATGTCTGTAAGGTTTCTGTGCTGATTTGATTATTTATTCTATTTAAATCCAGAGGTTCTTAATGAAGGCAGTTTGCCTCAGCAATCCAGCAAACCTGTCAAAAGGTGAAAGGTGTAGCAACGTTACATTTGTAGTTGCCACGGCTGATCTCTGGTGTCGTGACTCAGCATGATCCCATGCTGCTTAGCGGGTCACCGCTAGGCCGAGTTTGCATTCTGTCTGACAGAGCTGTTGTGTTGCTGCATTGCATGAGTGCACTGGAAGATGCTGCTGGGGGATCAGAGTCACTAGTTTGGGACCGGCTTACAGATAAAGAGGAGGAAGCTGCAGCCGTTTCAGATGCGTACAAAGTCAGACAGAGATATGCAGACACCGTGTGTTATGATGGATGTTAGGTGCTCACCCAAGCAAAGCGCTTGTTGCTGGGAGGGGAGATCATCCAGATGGCTTTGGCAATAAGTGTCACTTATCAGCCAAAAAGCAGAGCCTGAAGTGACTTAAACTAATGAACTGCCTGTTAAGTGCCCTCCATCTCAGACCGAGATAGAGATAAGTTTCTGACAGGCCTCAGAGAGGATTAGTGTTGATGCACCTGAGTTATTGACATGTTTTGATCATCAAGTGAAGGAACATAGTCTTGAGTTAACCTTCAGCAAGTCAGCCCCCTTCCCCCGACAAATCCTTCCCCTCGCACTCTTTAATTAATGCCGAGTGTCTGGGTTGTCTAAAACCTCCAAAACAGGACACGCAGCAGCCCAGTTTTGCTTGTAATAGAATCATCACAAGAAATACGGTGATGTATTCCACATGGCCCTCTCAGCCTTTCTGATCTTTGTATCGAGTTTCCTAACTCTGACAGACACCGTGACCCTCACCCCAAACCCTAACCTTAAATAGCCATAATGTCAGTTGCTTATTACTTGACGGACTGCATTGTAAAGAAACACTCACTAACACTTAATGGTTGCCAAATGTGCTCACCAACTCACATGAAACTTTCACTTGCTGGGCGACAGCGCTCAGCCGTGTGGACAGCACCTTTTTTGGTGCTGTGGAAGATCGGAAGTGACCAGGGGGCGTTTGGGGCGACTGTTTGGCTTGCAGGTGGCCTGTCCTAATTCAGTATCACCTCCAAATGTCCCGCGCCACATCTCCCTCTGTGGCATGTGCTACCCAATAGGTCCTTTTGATAGTGAGTGGTGTGTACAGGCGGAGGAAAATGAGGGCTAGTCACCCAGGCAGTCAGAAGGGCAGGCGAAAGGCTGAGCGATGTATGTTCCATTGTGCACTGTGGCATTGACGGACGTCTACAAGCTCCCCTCTGATGGTGGAAGTGGCTCCAGTCACATCAATCACTCGCGCTGTGGAGTGCCCCACTTTCAGTCAAGCTCAGCAGCTCTTACTGCTTGTTTTTTTTTCCCCTCACTCACTGAAATGCAAAGGCTACTTTTGTCTATTTAAACTCAAGTAGTTTTCTAATAATAGAAACATCGTTGTCTGTTGTTGTGTTGTTTTTGTGATTCTGCTCGTGGTGCAACCTGTTCCCTGTCTTTTATTTATTTATTTTTTGTCATCAGTCCCAAGCAGACAGACTCCAAGTTTGAACCCCATAAATCATCTCTCATCAAGGTACCCTCTGCCCAAATGGATCTGGTCTGCCTGTGGGATTTGGTTCCTCTGTTTCTTACAAATGTGTGTGCATGGACATGCTTTTACCCTTTGTTTCAAGCACAATAACATCTCCGAGCAGGCCGGCCTGCTGCAGTCCTAGCTGGGTGTCACTCTAGGTTAACGTTTATGCAGTGGGGGCCCCTGCGCCTGGAAATGGGAATGGTTAACTGAAGCATGTTAATAGGAAAAGGCTTGTCTCTTCCATACTAACACTTGGATGACTCTGCAGGCTGAGGGGGGAAGGGGGAGCACCCAGGCGGATTGGGAGTGCTCCCCTTTCCCTTTACCTCCCCCCTCCCTCACAGGCACGGCTGAGTTAGGATTTGCTTGCATTGTCAAGTAACGCATTGACCCATCACTTTGATGCGTATTGATTGTGACAGCCGCTCTCTCTCTCTCTCTTTCTCTTTCTTTCCCTCTCTCTCTCTCTCTCTCTCTCTCTCTCTCTCTCTCTCTCTCTCTCTCTCTCTCTCTCCCGCAGGCCACAGAGGCACAGATCCGGATCTTTGGACAGACGCCATCTCAGTTGCTTATTGAGCCACATCCTCCACGCAGCTCCGCCATGCACCTGGTGAGAGCAATGAGCATGCTGGGAAAATTCTCTCCACCTCTGGTGGTGTTGGTGTGTGACTGGATGTGTGAGCCTGGATAGTGTTTGTGGGCTTTCATTAGCTACACTCAGGATTGAAGATGTTCTCTTTGAACCACACTTTCATCACAAAATACAGATCTTTGAAATAGTTTAAAATACGTGGGTGCGTGACCCTCATGCAGGTCACAGACTGTTATCAAGCAACACATTTTTAGTAGCAATCATCTGCTTTGTTTTCTAGCTGATGTTAGCAGTGTGGTGTAAAGGGAAGAGTGCTCTCTACTGGCCCAGTAGCTCCTCTCTCTGCTGTAAGCTGCTCTTCCTGGTCTAATCCATGTAATAGGCAGCCTAGCCCTCATTATCCCCACATGGCTCTCTCTCTCTCTCTCTCTCTCTCTCTCTCTCTCTCTCTCTCTCTCTCTCTCTCTCTATCTCTCTCTCTCTCTCTCTCTCTCGCTCTGTCTGTCTCTGGTCTCTGTTTCTCTTTCCCTACATGAAACTTTGTTAGGCAGATCCCTTTGAGACCTTTAGGTTTAGTTTTCTACTTCTGCAACAGATTTTTTTATTTATCCACTTCTGTCTTCCTATTTCAAGCGGAAATATTATCAGGATCACTGCCACACCACACCATAGCCGTTACTTCTGCTATGCAGTTAGTCTAACAAAGAGTTAAAAGGCTGAGGTGTTTTCTTTAAGGAAGCCCATCCATAACCCTTTCGACCCCAAGGCCCCCCCAATTGGGGGATTTTGATGTCACTCGGCAAACACAGCGTGAAATAATGCACTAATCACGAAAGAATATAGTGATGCTGCACATCAAATTTAACAGCAGAACCTGGGCTACACCACCATTTTTACATGCCACAAACACAACTCAAATAACAACTAAATTAGTCAAGACATGTCACGACACTGTACAGCTCTGCTGTGTCATCCAGCTGACCACATTTCCAGCTCTACTGCTGTGCTGCTACGCGTGGAGCAAAAGATCAACACCTCAGCACTCTACACCAAACTATCACAGAGAAATAGGTCAAAAAATCACACACACAAAAAGAGCTTCATCGACTGAAAGGTTGTAAAATTTCTCTAAATATATATGAACACATGAATTTTCAAAAACAAATGCCAAAATTTGTATTTCGATGTTTTGATCACCATTAGTGATAGACAAATGAAATGTATAGTTTTGTACATAAGACAAATCAAATGACCTCGCCTGAACTCTCTGCACTAAAACCTCTCTAATTTCATTCTACTTCACTTTATCAGCATCAACCTTTGCAGAGGTAATGGTCTTATGTTGTACTATGGCTTGAAAAAGGTTTAGAACTGCAGTTGCATAATTTTCAAAGAGATTTTCAGCCTGAAATGTCTTTTATTTTAGGCGAACCTACATTTTACACATTTTTGCTGTATCACAGTTTCACATATACTCATATTATACTCCACAAGTTCCAGTTGAAATTATTCAAATAGAACTTGTGGTTGCAGAGGTATACCTATTTCTGTATGGGTATGCAATTTTCGAGCAGAGACCTGAAGAATCAGCTCTGGGTTCAAAGGGTTAATATCCTATCGTCTCTCTTTGAAGGCTTCTTCTGTATGGACTGGACTGAATCTTTCTGATACATGTGTATGTCCTTTGTATCATCTTGTGTACAGCCTCCTTCATCCCTGTTCTCATGTCTTACCCTCGTCTGAATGTTCCCTTGTCTGACTGCACTGTCCTGAAGGGGCAGTGCATGAAGAACTCCTCTGTGTCTGAACCTACTTTTTCCTCCAACCTCCACACTAATTGCCTCTTTCCATTCTTTTGTCCCATTTCATCATACTTCCTCCTTATTCCATCTCCTTCATCCCCCGCCTTCCTTTTCCTTCCTCTTTCTGGTCCTCAATCCTTGTACTCCTCCTCTTACATGTTTACAACCTTCATCGTACCACATACTCTCTGTCTTTTCCCTCTTCTACTCAATAGTGTTTCCTTCCACAGAGCCCACTCATGTTCAAGGACCAGATGCAGCAAGATGTCATTATGGTGTTGAAGTTTCCGTCCAATTCTCCGGTGACGCATGTGGCTGCCAACACACTGCCCCACCTTACCATACCTGCTGTGGTCACTGTCACCTGCAGCCGCCTATTTGCCGTCAACCGATGGCACAACACTGTCGGTGAGTGGAGCTCGGCGCACATGGCGGAGGATTTGTTCAAACACACATGTATGCCCTCATAAAAAAAAAGTGCCACGCCACATGTGATACCTACCACAGCAGTTTCCCCGTAAAATCACTTCATCACCATCACATAGAAACCTGCCCGCTGCTCTTGATAGAGCTGCAGCCAGCTGGCTATGTGAGAGGCTAGCACCTCCTAGGTAAGCTGCCCATGAGTGTTTCCACATGTTCCTTTTCAGACATGTGTGAACAACATTACCCACAGAGCCCCTCCCTGAGAATCAGCCTCACCTCAGGGTCAGAGGGCCAAAGCAATGGTTACGAGGAAATTAGGCCGCAACTGCACCACATTCTCCTCACACGTCGCCCATCTGTCACCGTAGAAACACGGCAAGCTCAGGACCAAAGAGTCCGCGCTGTGTGGCTGCTCTGCTGCCTCCACACTAATGAACACAGCTGCAGCAGCCTTAGCATCCTGTCGGAGAGGAGGGAAATGTGGTTCAGCTTTTCAGAATAATGATGATAATAAGGCCTCCATATTTTCAGGTGTGTTGCTTTTTAAAACTACATCCAGATACAGATTGCACGGACAAAATGTCTCATACAGCTTGACACTGTTGGAAAAAAAAAATGACCTGCATGACGGATGGAGATGTTTCTTGAGGAATGTCCAATTTCTTCTGGAAGACACTGAATTAGCTTTGGCTCTGGGAAGGAAACAGGTGTGTGTGTGTGTGTGTTTGTGTGTTTAAGGGAGAGAGAGAGAGAAAGATTACAAATTGACTTCCTTGTGTATCCTTTCCTCAATCCAGGTCTCAGAGGAGCACCTGGCTATTCATTAGAGCAGGCCCATCACCTCCCTATAGAAATGGATTCTCTGGTTGGTGAGTAAACATCCTCATTTTGCTTGAAAAAAAAACCCCACCAAATGTAAGTAAATAAACTGTACACTTTGTTTGGTATTAGTCTTTTTGAACTTGTTGGTTACAGCTCAGATATTGACACCTGTTCTTTTTTCCCCTTTTTTCTCCCCTCACAGCCAACAGTACTGGAAGCAACAAGCGTCAGATCACAGACCTAGTGGACCAGAGCATCCAAATCACCTCACACTGTTTCGTGGTGACAGCTGACAACCGCTACATACTGGTGTGTGGCTTCTGGGACAAGAGCTTTCGTGTGTACTCCTCTGAGACAGGTAGGTTGCAGTGTAAACTCTATTTCCTATAGAGGTGTGCACTGATGTGTGGAGGACTGAACACTATGACGGGTGTAATGCAGGATCGTCGTCGCTGTCTCCTGACAAGCCTTGTAGAAAACGGATGACATTACTGTATTACAGTGGAACTCCCTGAAGATGAAAACCTAAAGATTCCTTTTTGCTGATGTCCTGATTCACTGAAAAAGAGTCAGTGAGGTTAGGGTGACAGCAAATCCCTTTTGTGAATTTAGAGAAATGATAAGCACCATTAAGATTTCCCCAAAGAGGTGACGTACTGACATATTTATTAACCCTGACAGTGACCTATGAATGCTCCATTTGTGGACTATTTCTTTCTGTATTTTCTGCTCAAAAATCAGTCACTAAGTGTGCTCAGACTCTCTTGTTCCATCATCACCTGTCCCTAATTTGTCTCTTGATACCAGAAGTTTTCATTTCATCAGAGGCTGCACACTGAGGATGGAGCAACTTAATCTATAACGTTTTCTTCAGCCGCACCTCAGCCACTAAATCTAATAAATCAGCTCCAAATATTTCTCATCCTGCACTCTGGACTATGTTTACACACTCTTTTTAGCCTTTTCTGCACCATTTCATAACTTAAATCTAGTCCTTTACCCTCTAATGTGTTTTTTGAACTCTCACATTTTTACATCATGATAAAAACATTCATTTAAAGATGTCAGCTGTAAGAGTTGTTGAGTTTCTGCAGAGCGTACAGAGTTTTAGCTTTATACAAGTTGCCCACACCCAGTCCAAATGAAGTTTAGTGAGACGTTTCTAGATTCTACCATTATACCGTTTCATTTAGCAGACGCTTTGGTCCAAAGCAACGTATTACACAAGCAAGAATTCAGAATGGAGAGGAAAAACTCTAGTAAATGCAACAAAGTGCTTAAAGTTTTTTTGGCAGGTGCTGCCATCAAGTATCAGAAGAAGTTATTTATTTATGTATGTCGCCACAACTAAAATTTTGTATCAGTAATATCGTTCAACATTCAACAACATTCAATATTCAGTGCTTTCATTCACTTAGTGCTGGGTCTGAGACCTTCTTATTTATTTAACCCCTGAGGACAAAGAAGAAAAGAGCCAGATTAAGTGCCAAAGTGTTCCCTTAACAGGTTAGTCCTCAGGCATCTCATTAAGTAGAAAGGGACTCTGTGGATCGTATGGAGTTTGGTAATTCATTCCGCCATTTGGGAACAACAGAGGAGAAGAGTCTGGCTAGAGATTTAAAGCTATGCTGGGCTGGTGAAGATGTTTTTTGGTTTGGTTTGTGCACTTGATAAAAAAATGTAAATGTTCACATAATTTGATGCCTGATCTTCCCTCCTCTTTTAGGCTATCAAACAAAAAACGCTAGGAACCATTACTATAAAAATACATTTTAAGTGTCTGAAAACAGGATACTCCATTGCCCACCCTGTTGCATTTTAGAAACTTCTGACCAGCAATTTCTGTTAATGCCAAAAACCTGTTTGTACACACTTTCTTTTAGGCAAGCTGACCCAGATAGTCTTCGGCCACTGGGATGTGGTGACATGTTTGGCCAGATCAGAGTCCTACATTGGGGGAGACTGCTACATCGTCTCAGGGTCCAGAGATGCGACACTGCTGCTGTGGTATTGGAGTGGACGGCACCATATTATCGGCGACAACCCAAATAATAGTAAGCATGCACACGCAGAAGACACAGCAGCATCACGGGCCTTTGTTAGTATTTTGAATCAGTTATATAGGAGGAGATAATCTTTGATCAACGCTGGTAAAAGGCGCTCTGCCCTAGAAATCAAATAATGTGCAGAGACAGGGAGAGGATAATTCATCTGAACTGTTGCTGTGATATATTAGTCTGATTCATTTCATTGAGCAGTTCTGCTTTCAAGTGGAGTACTCCAGATGTCTTGGTTTTCAGAAAGGGGGACCCCAGTGTGTGATTTCCTCTGCTCAGTTCATTTAGTTGCTCATTCTCACTGATTGTCTGTGTTGGAACAATCCATCAGCGCAGGGGGAGAAGATGTTACAGCTCTGTGAAAGTAAGGAGCACCGTATATGGAGACTGAAGATGAGACAGACATTGTGGTTTTATTTTCTGGATGATGATGGTGTGTGTGTGAGGGGAGCGGGGGGGGGTTGTGGCTCCAAGAAGATCTTGTGTTTCCAGTTGTTACAGATTCTGGGAGGCCTGGATTAGTTGCGAGTGTTCTCTAATTAACTTCACCAAGGCTCAGACAGTTAATTAAGAATTTCAGCTTGGTTGCCTCCAATTAGCAAGGGGCAATAGCACTTGTGTTACTGCGGCAGGAAAACAGTATTCCCCTGATATTCACACCAGGAGTGCTTACAGTGCATCTTCAACGGACAAAAGGAAAGAAACAAAGGAGAAGATGCGTTTTCACTCAATCAGAGCATTTTCTTTCATTTATTATTGTTTCAAAAATAACTCATGATGCCAGAACCCTGTGGGGAAACAAAAATAATGGCGCTCCAGAGGTGTGAAAACCTTGATTTATTTAAATGTATTCGCTAAGAAAATGCTGAATTTATGACACAAGGATAAACAAACCTCCACAGCCAGACTCTACTTAGTGTGTTTACTCAAAGATTTTAAAGATGTTCACTTCGCTTGAGGAATATCTGCTCTTTAAAAGGTATATTCTCTCGGATGTAGGTTAAAGGTGGTTTCATTATGTCGCAGCTGTATCACGGCTCCCTCATCACTCGTTTGTGGCATGGCGAAGAAATTGATTTCAACCTCTCCCCAAAAGGCTGCATGTGTCTTGAATGTGTAATAATTAAAATAACTTCCAGCTCAATTATAGCCCATCAAACTCGTGCAAGGCGATATTTGCACCGGGTAATTGTACTGGCTGACTTCGGCTCGTCCCAAGGGCTAGGAGGAGTAGGGGGGGTGTGCAGTGCAAGCTGATTGAATCTTTTGTAGGGTAGGTGAGCTGCACACGGTCCCTTTTCCCCCTGGAGGCTTTTCTGACACTTGTCCTATTCAGCCCCCCCCTCAGCAGTTGGTGCTGGGGCTGACAGCGCCCGCTCAAGTCTTGGTCTCTGAGGGACTGTGCTGCATTGATCAAAGTCCAGCTCACTGACTGGACTGCTACCAGCTGCAGAGGGGATACGCCGAGCTGGAAGAGGAGATGATGGGAGAGGAGGAGAGAGGTCTGACACATGTCCACATCATCTATCAGCACTTAACCGTCATCTGGGTGTACTGAGAAACTTACACTGAATTGGCCAAACTTTTTAGTCGTGTTTTAACACCAAACAGCTACTTATTGTGTTATTCAGTGATACTTCAGGAGTTTCCCATCACTAGTGTGTGTAATATGAACACCAGGGCTTTTAAAATTATATCATCCTATCTGTTCAGTTCATTAAATATTGATTGAAATGCAAAAACTGTGACACCTGAAGCATTTTTTTTTTGCCTTTACTTTGCTACGTGTATTATCAGAGCCTTTTACAAAGAGTGCTGGTGTCATACTTCTCTTCCTCCACCATTCGAGGTCAGCTCCAGGTGCTGCGAAACTCCCCTCACTAACCTCTCCCCCCGGTCATCATCAATCATGTGACAGACAGAATGAAATCAAGTGGCTGTGCTGCCATCACTGGGCATCCCTATATTTACATGACAATTCGAAGGGACCTCCCTGCTAGCAGATGTGTGTCACGCTCAATGTGCTTGTGTTTGTAAGATTTTTATTGCCTGATCAAGGTGTGATGGCTATGACTTTAGATTGCTGGTTAATATTCTGTAAAGCTCTGTGTTATATTTTCAGTCTGACAAGAAGGATTCACTCATATCTAGTTTCTTTTTTCCACGCCTTTATCCCTCAATTGTGTGCTCAAAGTTGCAAAAAAACATGCAACAAAATTCAGTCATGGCAAAAATTAAATTATGAATCCAATATTTTCGTGCTGATACGTGCTTCAAAGCACTCACTAGTGATTTAAAACTGCACCACCACCCCCACCCCAGATACTTTGAGCTACAGGCCTGAATTTTTTTTTTTACCATGCTAAGACCAACAAAAAAGTTTCTAAGACCATATTGAATTCCGAACAGGAAATTCGAAAATTTGAGTTACATGTCAGATTTTGATGATTTAAAGGGTATGTATTTGAACAAACTCCACCCACATTTTTTTTCCGATCATCTTCATATTCATTATTTGTGTATATTAGACAAATTGCTAATGAAGATTCATTGATGGATTTTTTGTAACTCAAATGGCGTGGCCACAAACCAAGACCAATTTTTTTCGGCAATATGCAAACCCCAATAGCAGTCATGTACAATGTTGGATCTTGACCAAACGCACACACATTCAGTGTCACAGCCTGAGTGTATCTATGTGCTTTTTTTCCCACCTTAACGTACAGCGCTTCCCTCTGGCAACAGTAAGTTGACAGTAGGGAGGCTCCCTGCTGCCACGTTAAACTCTGATGTCTCGCTATGAACCAGGAAGTCATTGTCGCTCCTTCATCTGAGGTCTAATCTGCTTCATATTTCACATACATGATCAAGGTCTATCTCCATAGACATCTATATGCTCAATTCTCTACTAATGCAATAGCGCCACCCTCTGAACACATGATAGTATACTTAACATATATTGTCCAATCCGTTCAATATTTAACATACATGATCACAGTCCCACTCTGGACTCATACAGACGCATTCGGGTGATAGGAATTGCACCACCTGTTGGAAATAAGTGATATTTACTCCCATAAACACCTTCAAACATGCTTCAAATCATCCTCATTCTTAAATCATCTCTCACCCACATTACTGAAGATGATAAATATATCAAAGTTACGACCGTACCTAGTGGTCAACAGCAGTACTGCAACCTATTTTGTGATTAAAATTACACATGTATGCTTGCTGTAGGGACCAGAGCTCATCTTCATACATGGCTTTTTGCTGAAGCAGATCATGCTGCACATGAGGGCCTGCTTTTCGCAGCTTGCGGCATTAATGTGAAATTGTGTCCCCATCATCCATCAGGTGACTACCCAGCACCAAGAGCAGTTCTGACGGGTCATGACCAGGAAGTTGTGTGTGTGGCAGTCTGCGCAGAGCTGGGCCTGGTTATCAGTGGCGCCAAAGGTGAGTTTACCTGCCTGTTTTCCTTGAATGTCAGTGTTATAAGAAAGAAAAAGAGGAAGTTGAGAAATATGCTGCTGTGACCGGGCACAATGAACACAAACTAGAGGTTATCTATCTGTTACCTCTTTCAGCAGAAACATAACAATGTTAATAGACTCCAAGATTCAAGGAAACAACCTGCAACAACAACGCCTCCCTGAAAAAAGATAAACTTTTATTGTCATTCGAAGATATACACCAGTCAGTGCACATCTGAAAGAAATTTTGTTGCATACAAGCTCGGAGGATAGTAAAATTCAGAGCAGTGACATAAAGAGCATATTGCATGCTAGAAATATACGACGTATGTATAAAATGATGGGCAACCAGAAATATATCTCAAAGAATGCCAAGTAGTCCTTTCAGAGGGAGACAGATTTCATTTGGGAGGATAACAAACCTTTATCACTCATTTTATTTGCATCTATCTAATATTTGTTTGTGTGACTGTTGAGTTTTGTTTTTTGTTTATTGTTTTTTTTCGTCAGAGGGTCCATGTCTAGTCCACACCATCACAGGGGACCTGCTTCGGGCTTTAGAAGGACCGGACCACTTTCAGTGCCCACGACTCATCACTGTGTCCAGCGAAGGCCACTGCATCATCTATTATGAGAGAGGCCGCTTCTGCAACTTCAGCATCAATGGGAAGCTGCTGGCACAGATGGAGGTCAATGACTCCACCAGGGTGAGGAGGCTTTTTGACATCCCACTGCCCCTTGGAGTCAGGAGTAGTATGTGCTGATGTCAAAAAAGCAAAACGTCTTAGTTGTGAGAATCAAAAGATGCTAGTGATCTTATATTGTACAAAGACATCTTACACTCATGAAGACTTTGTTGAGGCTTCTTTATCACCAAGTGCTGTGTTGAACCTCTTTCTCTCCCACTGAAGGCTATCCTCCTGAGCAGTGACGGCCACAACCTGGTCACAGGTGGGGATAATGGTGTGGTGGAGGTGTGGCAGGCCTGTGACTTCAAACAACTCTACATCTACCCTGGTTGTGATGCTGGTGTCAGAGCCATGGACCTGTCACATGATCAAAGGTCAGAACAGGAAGTGGTTTTCTTGCTGTGTCCAACTGGTCATATACAGATTGATTAATTATTTTAATGATTCCAGAATTGCTGTTTTCACCAAATAAATAAAGACACTGAAATGAGAAAAATAGACTGAAAAAAAGGGACGTAATCCAAAATATTTGTAAACTACTTCTTGGTATTTGCCCCGAACAACAGTGCACAATGTTGGCTTTATGGAACCACTGTGTGGGTTTGTTTACCGTGTGCATGCGTGGGCTTCCTTAGTGAGTCACTATATGTGTCGGATACAGTACTAAATGTCTGCATCCTTAGAGCTGTCCTGTGAATTCTGTTGCCCGTTTCATGGTTGTCACGGTGCATTTTAGCTTATGGATCATGCACCCTCCTCTTTCTTTAAATAGAATCTACAGTTGCTATAGAGATTCCTTCCTTTTTTTTTGAGAGGGGCATAAATAGACAACAGTCTGCTTACATACATGCTGCACACGTCAGTTTACAGGTCAGCTGCATTTTTTGTTGTAGTTTGTATTCTGCATGATTCGTCAGGAGTCATAATTTGTGTCTGACCGGCGGCGAAGAGGCGACATTGCTCGCTCTAAGGCGATAGGCTTGACGTCATCATGTGACCCTGGCAGTCAGGAGAGGTTAGAGAGGCTGCACTTTACAGCCACAGGCTAAAATCCCCCTCAGTGTTTAAAAAACAGGGACCTGATTTTTAAGAAATGTACTTGTTTCCTTTATTACTCAACCCTATTACGTAAAGTTTGCCCAAAAATGTTCAGGCACTTTAAATATTAAGTTCAAAATATTCATCATTTCAGCCGCTAGAATTATGGAGTGCACATAAAGTACTCCAAGCTGTGTAAACTTCTTTTTTAATATCGCTTAAGACATCAGCTCAATTAATTATTTTGAGGGCCCATGATTCAGTTACAGTCTTCCTCAGTAAGTTAACATTAGGAACACAAGTGAACCCTGAACGGCAGCTCCATTTAAGCACAGAGGGCCATTCTGCTGCTGCTCTGTTCATTCAGCATTTAAGCCCTTTGGGTGTAGCAGTACAAGACGACCCTGTGAAATCAGCTGCTTTTCCTACATACCAGCCAGCTGTGGACACAAGAGCAAAGGGCGAAAAGATGCTGGGACTCAGTGCTCCTCTTCTTTTGTCAGAGGAACCCAGTAATTTACAGTTGGATCCCCTGATGACCCTCTGAACTCATTTCTTTCACTGCATCGACATTTTAACACACTGCTTATTTTCATGCAAACACCGATACCAGACAATGAGCGCCTGAGTGAAGAAAAACCTTTGACTTTAATGTGTCATTTTTGTTTAAAATCGTATCTAATTTCTCTGATCTTTTGGGTGACATTTTGGTTTTATTTTTGTTTTTTTCAGGACTTTAATCACAGGCATGGTGTCCGGCAGTATCGTAGCGTTTAACATCGATTTCAACCGGTGGCACTTCGAGCATCAAAACAGGTACTGAAGCAAGAAGAATGGAGTGGGCAAAGTGTGCTGGGTAAAAAACAAACAAAAAAACAAACAAACAAAAAAACCCACCAACCAGAAACCTAAGCTGTGCAGCAGAAGATTCCTGCAGGGCATGATAGAGACTGAGTGGGCTGGTGAACATCAGCATCGTGATGCTCATAAAGAACAAAATGGTGCCAACATGTGTCCAACTGGTCACAAACCGCAGGGCACATTTTCTGTCACGTCTGACCTGAACACCAGCGGATGCAAGCAGAGACTGAGATCAAATCAAACTTAATGTACGCTCACAAGTTCCTGTTTCCAACTGTGAAAATACAAAACAAAAGGAATTCTCTATAAGGAACATTTATACAACATTTGTATGGCAGGTACATATCCCACCTGGAACACCTTTTTTAAGATAAAAAAAAAAAAAGAATCTGTAAATTTAAACAGTGTAAAGTGCTTCTTCTTTGTAAAGGCTAAAATAAAGATCTAATTTCTTTCGGTTTAGCCACGTTCTCAACATTTCATCATGAAAGTCACGAATGAAATGTTCAAAATGTCATCGCACTTCAGATATTAGTTTGTTAGCTATATGTGTGTGGCCTGTTTCCTCATTGTCATGATCAGTGTTCAGACGTACTTGTGTGTGTGAAGAAAACGTGTTTACTTTGTTGTGTTTGACTGTCTTTATGGAAGAAATGTCGTATTCAGTGTGATCTTAGTCCTCTGTGAATTCTTTGTTTTTGATCAAGGGTGTCGGCAAAATAGTTGTTTCCGTATTTATTTCACATTGAGGATGATTTTGTCTCTTAATTAGCAAAGAATTACAAAACTTCACTGTGATATCTTAAAATTATTCAAGTGGTACTTTTTGAACAAGACTTGTCTTTTTTTTTCTTCAGTTTCTTCATAAATGTGACAAGAATATCAGATATGTTGGACTGTATCAAATGAAATGTTTGTGGTAGCTGAATGACAAGATGTCAATATGACTTTAATCATCTCATTTGTTTTCCCCTTTTTTTACTTTGCCTGTTTGGGTGCAAATGTTTGCTAACCCATTTAAAGTCTGTGAAATCATGGACACTGGTTCATGCTTGAACTCCATGTAAGCAATATTAAACTTAGTTGCTGTGAAGGTTGACAAAAAGTGAAGACATGAAAATGACTATTATCTGAACGCTGTTGTCTTCTTTTGAAGGTTTTTTTTCTCTTTTTTTGCTGTGAAATGACAATTTATAATGAACAAAAATATGCAAATACACTTTGAGTAAACAGTCTTATTTTCTTGTGGTGCTGTGAGACAGCACTCCTGTAATAGCTGAAGTTGTGCATGCTTAAAAGCTACTGACGGTGTTGGGTTTGCTTTGCTCGACTGTGAAATCATTTCTATTCCTGCAAATTTTGTTTGCACAAAATCTTTTAGTTAATAAATAAGCAGTGCATTTGAGTTTTAATATGTATATGAATATTTCAGAATGTTTTAATTTTGATATTTAGTTTGTATGGTGAACTGTTTTTGCAAACCTCCTGGGATTGATGGGATAAGTCTGAAGCGAATGTGATAACTAAAAAAATAACTGTTATTTCAGCTTTCTCCTTCCCCCCCTTTTTTTTAATAAAAAATGAGAAAATAAACGAGTATCAGAAAATACTTTTTCATTGTGACTTTGCTTATTTGTTTGGAAAGTGTCGCCAAAACATTCATTTATGCATTAATGCAATGCTTCCTCAAATATGTATAGCCAAAGCTCAGTAAATACAGGACGTAAAATAAGAGAGTGAAGGAGGTAGTGAGCTTACCTTTGATTATACCGCCACCTGCTGTCTGAATTTGTAACTGCAGTATCAGTGCAGGTAGTGTATAGACTAAAAAAAATGGACGTCATCTAGCTTGGCTCAAACTGCCCCCTCTGCTGGCTGGCTGTGGTACAAGACAAAAACTCTGCCTCTCTATTCATTCCAGATGGGATGTGATCAAACTTTAAAAAAATATTACATCTCGTAGAAACGTTTCTCACATCCGTATGTTGTGGTGATATTTAGATATTATTGGGCTGCATTGGGTTCAGGTCCCCTTTTGTCTGAAACGTTTCTTTTTTTATTAGTTATTAGAGGTTAAAAACAAGGTTTTACTTCTCGTTTAACGATGATTGACAGCTGCCGTTATTGTGTAGTTTTTTCGGGAATAATAAAATGCATCAGGAAGGAGAGTTAAGAAGAGATTAGATGGTCTAAATTTTTTTTTAAAAAAATCATTTTTGTCACCCCTTTCCACTCAGATTTTCTTGTTCCACGAAAGTCTCTACTGCGCAGACTCTCGCTGTACAATGGCGGCTCCCGTGACGGAGGTTTTTTGACTTAAAAACCATACAATGGTAAAAGGCGGAGCCATGCTGTCCATTCTATATACAGTCTATGGTAAAAACATACAGAAGATAAATCACTGACTCTCAATCATATTAAATCATTTTTTATTCCCAGGTTTCATTTCTTTGTGGAGTATATGGTTGGAAGTTTTCTCTTTGACCACAACAATACATGAGTTTATGAAATCAAAAGAAGTCTTTCAGCTGTTTTTTCCTCGTCAAGCTTTTTTTGTGTCTTTGCTTTGAGGGAATATGGATGAATATAATACAACATTCACATTTCCATCTGCTACCACACACTGAAGTTTCCAGTCTTTTTTTTTTTTTTAAGATGACCAAACATTCCCAAAAAGTCATTGTCACAACTGGCTTTCTTTGTGCTTTTTGGTTCACAATCCTTTCCAATAGAAAACTTAAAAGCCCTTTACAACAATGTCAGCGGTGAGAGGTTACATTTCTCTTCAAATATGTATTTACAAGTCTTAACTTAGCTGTAATGTGATTATTGTACGCCTTAAATGAACTGCATTCACCAAGACAGCTCGTACAGTGATTACAGATGTGTGTGTTTTAATATCTGACAGGTGGATATCTAAGACCAGAACAACTGATTCAGGATGCATATTAGTACACATGCAGGTTTACAGTCTGTGATGACAGGAGGAGGACATTCACATCTATGAGTATTTGGTATGTGATGAATCGATGCATGAAGTGGTCAGAGAATATACAGTACATCGAGTCTGCAGAGCCAGACTTCTTAGTCATTTTATCGTAACACCAGTCAAAGACAAATGAATGAGCAAATATTAAAGTAAGGGATTCTACTGGAAGCACTGCTGTATTAAAGAACATTTGACTTTGTCTTATTTCAGTATGTGGAAAAAAAAATCCATCCATCTGAGAGAGAAGTATATTCATCAGCCGCAACTCATACATTCTTACTTATTCCTGTATTTTAAAGGAAAATTTAAAATACTGTGCTCCCCGGGTGCACCTAATTGCACTTAAATCCATATTAACCAAGCCAAGGCTTTAAACATGCACTTAACAATCAACTACACAACACTGACATTCATCTTTACAGCTACTGAGTTACCACCACTCTCACAGACATGGAACAAAACTCCTGCCTCCAGATGAGCAGGACTTTAACAATCAAACACCTTAGTTGTCTGAGACATGAGCTACTAGATAACAGGACGATATCCGTCCTACGGAAAAGGAAAAAAGCCTGTTTAGATAATACTCATGTTACAATATAGCAGCTTGTCTTTTATGCTCTTTAGTCTTATTAAACAGTTTGTCCAACCTCAAGTAAAACTGCAGAAAATTCTGATTATCTGAAGTCTTTTGGTAAATTATGTGTTAACATGTTTTATTTCAAAATCATGTTGCATTGTTGAATTTCCCTTTAAGAGATAAGTGTAATACACAACTTCCCCAGCAGATGGCTCCAAATCACTACTATAACCCATTGTTTGCTGTGTGAAGACATTTGTTATCTCTCTTTATTTTTTTTTTTATGAAAAGAGAGAAAATTTAAATTGTTGCAGACTCTTAATTTGCATTTAAAAAGAAAACTTCTTCAAGCGATGCATCTGTATCTCAAATAAAAATACTTTGACTTAAAAAGTAAAAAAGGGAAAATATGTATGCAGTCTGTGAATGTCCAAATACGATTATTCCCAATGTTTAGTCTTTACATTTTGTGCTCCAGGGAGGATGATGCTATGACCTCTGATGGGCTCTTAGAACGGGGAGATGGGTGAGCGGACGGTGCCAGCTGAACACGGGGAAATGTCCTCGGACTCAGAGGTGAACCCAGAGGTGGGGAGGCCTGGGTTGGAACTGTGGGAGGCACCAGCATGGCCACCATGAGGAAATGGGGCGGATACTTTCACATCATGGTGGCGTCTTCGTCGGAAAACTTGCTTCTCTTTATCAAGTGCCGTGGTCTGGGAGAAGGTGACAGCATCTATTATTGGCGTCTTGGTTATAAACACACGGATGAGGAACGGCATCCACAAAACCACAGATGAAACATGATATGTGAATGATCAGGTCTTAGCAGAGCCTCGTATCTAAAAGTTGCTGCTGCTGTGTGACCCTTCTTCCGACAGAATATTTTTTTAAAAAGCTGCACACATGATTTGTTGTATTTTCTATATCTAGCTTGTCCCATAAAGAAACTTTCCTTTCTCAACATGTTACATGAAACCCTGAAATGCAGAAGGCAGTACAGATGCAAAGCTTTTCTCTGCAGAAGACGTAAACAGATTCAAAGGTAAACTGTAGGCAACAGGAAGCAGCCACAGCAACAGTGAGATGAAGCAGCCTGATAAAGTGATGGATCTACTAATGGGAAATGAGGGAGAGGCACTAATAAGGGCAAGGCATGAAAACGTCAATGTCGAGGGTAAATGGAACAAGCCCTTTGAGGGATGAGAAATGGAGACTGCCAGCACTTTGCCATGGAAGTACTGCTTATCAGCTCTATTCTGTGTCATACCTTATCCAGTACAATCCTGGATGCTGGTACTGGTCCAAAGACCCTGATCTCTGGAGGCTCTTCTCCAGCTGAGCAAAGAGAAGACGAGTGCAACTCAGGAGGAAGTCAAAGCATCACTGACCCCAGCTGCATCAAAACCTCAAAACTTATGTTGTTTGAAAAAACTGGCAGAAAAACATTTTGACATTTTTAGTCAATGTTTTAATTCTTGAGATATCAGTTCTAAGTCTAATATAATTATAAGTATTGATTATAAAAAACTGACTTAGCGGATAAGTCGTGTATCTTTCTGCCAGTGAAAACTGAGGTCTGCTTTAAGAAAGCACAAGGAATCATATCCACTGATCGAACTGACCTAGTTACTGTTGGTTTGTCATGTTATTTTAAGATCTCTTAAAAACAGTGCTGACAGTCCATCTGCAAACAGAATGAGAGGCAAAGCACACAGAGGATGGTCCGGGGAGTGAAAAGCACATGGATGAAAATCAAGAAGTGGTCATGTGCAAATCTCAAACAATAAAGCAAAGTCATGAATATTTTTTGGTGAAGTCACAAATGCTAAGTAAAAAAAAAAGAATGTAATGGCATCACAGGAAAAAGCCTTTTTTTTACATCCATGCCTGTGCTTTGTAAAACTCCAATTCCAATGAGGTTGATTGATTTGCAAATCCTGTTTAACCTATTTTCAGTTGAATACACTACAAAGACAAGATATTTTTTGTTCAAACTGATAAACTTTGTCTTTTACAAATATTCACTCATTTTGAATTTGATGCCTGCAACAACAAAAAAAAGGTTAAACAGCTTGTATTTTTTTTTTTTTAGGATTCTGTCTTTTATTTACGTTTTACACAAAGTCCCAACTTCATTGGAATTGGGGTTTCAAACACTTTGAATTCCAAGTCAGATACAAAGCAGAGTTAGTTGAGTGCATCCATAAAAGCAGCATGTGATGTGTTAATGCAGCAGTGCACGCAGTGTCAGCTGTTGAAGAGATGGAGCTCACTGCTTACTGTAATGACTGACACTCCTGCTGATGTGCTGTTGAGCTTGGGCCCAGTATTAAAGTGCTTCTTGATCTTCCCAGCCACCGGCAGCTGGGGCTCATTCTCTGACACACCATCATCCTGGAAAGACAGAAAGCTCTACTTGTATCACACTTTCGTGGCTGCGCTTGAGTGTGCACAGGCGACTCTGGCTAAAGAAACGACTTCAGATGATCTTACATTGACCCAGGGGTGATCCAGGACCTGTAGAGCTGTGTATCTCTGATTCACTTCAACCTGCAGCATTCCAGTGATCAGAGCCTTAAGAGAGACATGGTAGCCATGAGTTTCTAGGATAATAATACAACTAATATAGAAATGTTACGTAAACATAGCAAAGCAACAGATAACAGAGAGCTCTGCTGTTTTTTCTTGGAAGAAAAGAGGAGACACATACCTTGGCAGAATCAGACACATTGTCCCAATATGATGCAGGAAAATCAAGCTGACCTCTTAAAATCTGCTCAAAGAGGGCCTCCTGATCTTCACCGCTGCTGCACAAATTAAAACAAACAGTGTTCAGAAACCAAGAGTAAAATACTGTTTAAAATACTGGCATCCTGAGGACATTTTGACATATTGTGGGAGAAATAAACCCTAATACAGGAGCACCTACCCACGGAAAGGAGGAAAGCCACACAGCAGTATGTACATGATGACCCCTGCTGCCCAAATATCAACCTTGAGGCCATACCTGTGGATCAGGAGGAAGACACAATGTTCCACACATTTTGTTTTGTCTTTTTCTTTTTCACAGCAAATCCCTGAATTATAATACTTCACAGCGCCTTTTGACTCACCCTGTCTCTGCAACAATCTCTGGTGCTACATAAGTGGGTGTACCACAGACAGTATAGAGGAGCCCGTTGACGACAGTCGCCAAGCCGAAGTCTCCTAGCTTCAGAGATCGACTCCCATCCTGGTGTTCATATACCTGAGAGGCAAACAACAAGAGGAGGTTAAGAGAGAAATGTAAAGAAAACCATTTTAACTAATCATTATACATTAAAGCATTGATATGATTATAACATAAGGGTATTATATTTCATTAGATTATCTGTTATAACTTTACAGAGGAGGATGTGGCAAACCAACCAAAATTTGTTCCTCTGCAGAATTTAATGACAATTTTTTTCTTAAACTTGGCATAAATGTTATGTTTAAATGCCACAACAGAAAACACACAAGTGTGTCTGTATTTCAGGAAATCATCTTGTGTTATTCTCATTCTCTTTCGTGGTTGGTGTGAGTTAGTTTGCTGTATTTATTCAATCTAGAAATCTTACCTTCCCTACTTCTACAACTACTTTGGAGGTAACTGATAGAGAACATTTGAACATAAGTCAGTCTGTATGGACCAGTTCACAACCTACATCATCTTAAAGATGCACACTCATTTAAGCATGGAAGCAGCGTTTAGCTCCATTCATTCAGATGAGTTGTCGTTCTTTAAACATAAACATCAGTGGCACAAAAATGTCAGGTCGTTCTGTGGTCGGTTGTCAGAAATGATACTATGCCATGGAGTCAGCTTCAATTGCGTTTTGATCGTTACACAGCAACCGATGTTTTGGAGTAAAGAATCACCGTGCTAACTGGTGACTCTCAGCAGAACGTGTCAGTGATGGTCGGGTGAGAGTCACAAGTTAACAGAGTCACACTTTACGCTGACACACCAACGTCTGCAGCCGTGTTATTAAATGTGTCTTCTTAATCCAACCTCAGTTAACCAGGTTTGACCACAAATAATGAATATTAACTGCTGATATTCTAAATCCAGTTTTTACTTTGAGTGTTTAATGAAAAAGTTGGTTTCAGGCAGAGGTTATGACCAAATAAGGACTCATTAAGGAGAGTAAAAAATAAGTGAACCTATGACTTATGATTAGCAGAAACAGATTTTAAGTTCAAAGTTAAACCACGGTATATTATCAAACTATTAATCAGTTTTATTAGTAATCTGAAAATATAAAACCATTATTATTCCAATAGATTTGGAGCAGTTCTCTGTCTGTAGTTTTCTGGATCCTTTATTATGACCCAGGTCTCAGACTCAGCTCTCTGTGTGCTTGTTTAAGTTTGGGAGGGTTTCTGCTGTATTGACACAGATCATGTCTTTATATTTCACAGCCTAGTCAGTGTCCACGGATGATGCAGTTATAAGCATGGAATGATTTGTGTTAAACTCCTCTCTTGGGTACACGCTGGATTTCTCCACTAAAATCATCTGTTCACTGAATGTCTGTCCACTTTTTTGCTGTCTTCCAGCCACTCAATGATTTCTGCAATGTGAACGACTGCGGTCTGGATCGTTAATGTTTTTGCTGTTTATGCTTTATATCAGATTTTTGCAAACACATTTGTTGAAGGAAACAGTGCTCAGGAACACACTGAAAGTGCAATATGAAAGTGTAACTTTCAGATTTCATATGCAAAAAGAATGATCCATCTATCTTATCTGATTTCAAATCTATCGGCAATCTAAATTTAATAAGCTAACAGGATCGCCGGCGACCCAGCAGGCTCCAAAGAGTTACAGACAAGCAGGAAAATAGTGAACAAAGATGTAAAAAGGATGAGGATGCTCTCAGTCTTTCCAGAGTAATACTTACCAACAGGTTTTCAGGTTTGATGTCTCTGTGGACGATATTGAGACTGTGCAGGTACTTGATGGCACTTGCCAGATTGAACAACATACAGCTGGCGTCTCGCTCTGTGTATTTGTTGGATGAAGTGATTGCATCAAAGAGATCGCCTCCCTGCAGAAAAAAAAAGTATTTAGGGTGTGAAAGAGCACAATTACATAACAGCTGAACAGTTTTTAGGGTTGCAAAGGGGTGGAAAATTTACAGAAAATTTGCAGAAAATTTCAATGGGAATTTCATTCAATGTGATTTATAAATGTTGTTTAGGCATATTTACATGTATGTTTGCTTATAACAAATATTTACGTCTCTATTCAAGACAGACTCGGTTAGAAAAAAATCACTGAAAATTCATTTATGACATTATTTAAAAATATTGCATTAGACATGTTTGCATGCATGTCGGCTTATAAAAACCCCATATTTTTAACATTTATACATGCTTATGAACTGGTAAATGCAGTTGATATAAATTCAGAGAAAACCCCCGTCAATTTCCAAAAATTATTATGGAAAGTTTCCAACTTTGAAAATTCACAGCATTTTGTAACCCTATGACACTTATTTGTGAACACGATTATTTTGATAGACTTTTAAAAAGTAGGTCCCAAAACAAAACATCAAGTCACTTAAAAAAAAAAATCAAAATGTTTTAAAATGTTAAAAAGAGACTAAATGCTCCCTTTGAAAATCAGAATTGTTAAGTACCTTAACCAACTCCATCACGAGAAATAGATCGCTGTGGGTGTCCATTTCTTCGATTAAAAGAACGATGTTAGGATGTTTCACCCGCCGAAGGATGGACACTTCACTCTGGATCATGTGTTCCTAACAAGAAGATTCAGTCAGAGGATCAACCATAAAAGATATTTAGTAAATAATAAAAAAAAAATCAACAATTCACAAGCTACACCATCTGCCCGACTAAATTGATTTGCCCAAAACTGAGGGAGCATCAACAAAGCTTTTTCAACACCAAACAGGATGATCAACAACTCTGGGAAGACTAAACTTTGCCGGGTAACAACTGAAGACAGTAAACTAAGACTCAGACTGACCTTTCCCTTGCATTTATCTTTGTTGATGATTTTCAGAGCGTACTCCCTTCCAGTGGATCTCTCGACACACTCTCGCACCACTGCAAAGTTTCCATCTCCCAGAGTTCTCCCCACTTTGTACCTCTCTGCTATGGAGGCAGGGACTGAGGAGTACTCGTCAGTTAACTCAGCTGTGGAAGGAAAACAATGATCTGAAATATTAAAGTACAAACATGCACCCTGGTATTATCTGCAAACTTCTCCCCCTTTTGGTTCACAACTACTACGACATCTTACCTTCACTTCCAGGCCCGTCGCCTTCGTCCATTGAGCTACAAACTTTGGTTGAAGCCAGAGACAGAGAGGAGCCACTATGCAGAGATCCCTGGTAAAATGAGACAGACACAGAGTGAGAAAGAAAGACCCAATGATGCGAGTGAAGCTTGTAAAAATGTGATTACAGCCAGCTTACACAAATCCTATTTGCTCCACTCACACATCTGTGGGTACACAGTTTGAGATACGACAGGAATGAATCAAGCATGGCCGCACATATTAGTAACCTTTGCACCAGCATATAGGCTGGCATGTTCTTTAAAAAGTGAGACAGAGAAGAGCTGAAGTCATTAACTAAAGATGCCATCACTGACAGTTAGATTTTGCATCAAAGATGACTTTTCTTTGCAGTAGAAAGAAGTATTTCTACTGCACAGTAGAAATATTTAACACACTCTGTGCTTTGGGAGCAACATTCCTGATTAAAATACTTTCAAATATAACTCAACAGTGATTTTGTGACTCCATTACACATTTAAACCCACTTTGAAAGAGCTGGAATAAATATTCTGATTATTAAGAAGCAGTGTAATGTGACTTTAGGGTAGAAAGACAAAACTGAAAAGCTGTGTGCACGTGATTCCAGCCAAAAGGTGTCACTGTAAACCAATTTAAACAGATAGTCCTCACAGTCCTTTAAAATGGATTTTTTTCTTAAAGCTTTATTTTAATAAGTTTTTCCTCACCTGTCGTCGTCGAAGGCTAGCTGGACTGGTTGGAGAGGGGCTCGGAGACTTTCCGGACCTTGGTGTGGACAGCTGACTGCCTGCAGTGCCGTTCGCTGTAGGCACAGCAGAAATGGAAACAATGAGATGTCTTAGTTACAGGAAAGTTCCCTGAAAATTTCTGTGGGAATTTTGACGCAGGAATATTGAAAATTTTCAGGATTTTGTTGCTGACAACTTAAATGAATTTTTCTAAAAATTCCTGGGAAATTTTGTGTCTGAAATTTTGTAATTTTTTTTCTTGTTATCAACGTGAATTAAAATATACCATTGGACATGTCTGCATGCATGTTTAGTTATAACAAGACAAAATGTTTAGTATTCATACATGTATATGAGCAGGTAAATGAAGTTAACATAAATTCCTGAAAATTCCCCCAAAATTCCTGTTAATTTCTATAAATTCACAAGTAAAGTTTTCAACTCTGAAAATTTCCCTTCTTAATACACATGTAAAATGAGACATACACACTTATGTCTATGTGCTGCTTTTGAACATTGTCGTTGTTTCTTTGCGCTTAGCGAAACACACTTGAATGTTTACCTGAACCAGCAGACGATGGAGACTTGCTTCGACGTGACATCCCTCCACTTCTCGGGGACGAGCGGCCGTGCACTGACGGGAGTCGCCCGTAAGAGGCAGATTTTGACACTCTGCATTCTACAGAGGAAGAAAGGAAAAGTTTACTGAAATCAACCAAACTATAAACAGACAAAGATCAAATGTTCCACTTCTGTTCTTAGAAAAGGCACTACATTTAACTTTTACTGATAAATATACCATATTTGATACAAAAGTTTCAAAGACCTCTATTTCATCAACATGAGATATAGTTTCCTTAAAAACATGTTGAAAAAAATTAATAAAGTATATTCTACCCTCTTGAGGATTATCATTTCACTACAGGCAGCTGATGAGCTGAGAGCTTTGGCTCTTTTCAGAATGGCTGCTTTCAAAGTAACATCTAAATTTTAACTAATTTAAAAAAAAAAAAAAGTTTTTCTACATTGAAAGAATGCATATTTACTAAAAACTTTACTGAAAAAGTTGCCAAAACCACCCAATTTATCAAATATGACATCAAAAAACATCATAAACAAAATGATATAGCAAATATCAACATCTCAGTTCCAAAAAAATATATATTTTTTTGTCTATTCTTTGATGGGTCAGACTTTAAAGGGTTAAAGAGTACTATTGGAGTAGTATTCCTCCAAGGTGCATCAGGACTTCTTCTAATAAGCAGTAGCAATTACAGTCCCACATCCCATGTGATCTAAGATGTCACACATAACAGAAATATTACCATTTTCATCCAGGTTAAAGTCGTCCTGATAACGAAACTTCTCAGGGCCACAGGCGATGAATATGTCATCGTCCCCAAAGAGGTCCTGGAGGCAGGAGACCTAGAAGAGACCACATGATTCAGTCAGTCCAAGTACAAATAGGTTTGATATGGAACACGTTTACTTACCCTATTATTACTGTAAAAGTTCCAAAGCTAATCATTGTCCCACAACGACACAAAATACTTATTAATAATTTTAAAAATTATTATTAGCAACATAAGTGTAGGACTTATTTTTCAAATGGAGACATTCTGTAGATGTACACACTCACTAGTTCTGGATTCAGTGACATTTCAGTTAGTGTTCCAGTGACAGAAAACACAAAAAGTTATAGATTCTAGATGCCATATATTCTACCTCAAATGTCCATAAATACACAGGCCATTCCACCGAATCAGTGTCATTTGGGTCCCCAGAAAATAAAATGTATAAATGAACGATAAAATTAACTGTTAAACACATTTTCATATTAAGCCAAGTGTCCTGCACATCGATCTGAATGCATATTTAATAAAAAGAATTTAAAGATGAATTGAAGGTAGCTTGAACACTGAAAAAATAGCATTTGTTGCCTGTCTCCGCTTCCGCTTAGACTTTACCATGAAATATAACAAATTAAATCCTCCAGAAATGTTATATTTTTTTATAAATAAAAAAATACTCCTTATCCAAACCATTCTTTAAGCTTATGTTCTTTAAAAACAAAGAAAAATAACAGCTTAATTCAAATTTAGACTTTAGTGGTGTCCCTGGGTTTTGACTCAGTCCTGTTACCCTAATACAGGGGTCGGCAACCCAAAATGTTCAAAGAGCCATATTGGCCCAAAAAAACAAAAACCAAACCTGTCTGGAGCCGCAAAAAATTAAAAGCCTTATATAAGCCTAATATGAAGGCAACACAGGCTGTCAGTATATTAGCTATGTAAGCCTATTATTAAAATGACTAAGTAGGCTACAAATAAAAAATGAGCATTCATGATTAAATGTTTATTTTCCTGGCAGCACATCCTGGAGAGAATGACACACCGCGTGACTACTCTGCTGTACAATATTTGGTGCTAATGTTTTTTATTTAAAAATATAGTTGTTGTTTTTTTATCACCGTAATGTGCTTAGTGTCAACAAACTGTTAGCATAAATGCCATGTGGCTTTATTTCATGTATTTGATAATTCTATGATAAAAACTTGTTCAACTTGTTAAAAACTTGTTGTTACTCAAATGAGGAGTAACAGGACTGTGTCCCAGGAACAGGAGCCAGTACAGTCCTCCAGTCAATTGATTTTAGTCTGAATATTAGTTAACATAATGCTAATTTTCACAATGTGAATATAACACTTACAGGGAACCAAGCTACCACAAAGTGCTGCAGAAAAGCAGCAGGAAATAAGATGACAAACTTTAAATCATCCTTTTTAGACGTCACATGAGTTTTGGTAAATGCATCTTTGGCTTAGGAACTTTGAAAAAAATGAAATACAGTTGCCTGAGATGGGCCAATACACATTTTGAGTAGTTCAATATTTGTATTATCAGATTTAGAGCTGAACAAAAGGCAGAAATTTATCTTCGCTTTTAGAAAGTTACGAAAAGCAAATGGCACCGATTTGGTGGAATGACACACAACATACTGAATTCAAAGCAGTGATCACCAAAAATGAAATCAAATTTAAATCCTTTCTCACTTTTCTACAAAGAGAACCTGGATGACTGAGCTGATGCATCAGCTGATTTCCTTAATACAGAAGACCACCAGCCAGAATGCAGTGTCATAAATAAATGAAGAAGCTGATGGAGCCCTGACCTTCTCCTCAGAAGGATTATTGATGTGCTGAACTACAGCAGCGTTCACAGAACGTAGAGCTCCTGTTTTCATTTCCTCTACACAGAGGTGACCACAGCAAAACCTCTGCCAGACGGAAATGTGATCTCATACTGATACGGCAGAAAATGTTAAAGTCTGTTATGAGCTGGAGATGAAATGATATATACTATTGATAATAGATTATTAAAACTGATAGTGTTAAAAATGAGTGAACAAACAGTAGTTGAAAACCTGGAGATTATGACAGGAAGATGGTGCTCCTCTGCTGAATTTAAAAGCTACCAAGACAACACTCTCTGTTGACACACATTATCTAACGCCCCATTACTGCAAACCTTTGAGAGTTCAGCAGGAGTCTAACACAGTGTCTTAAGTGCTTACACTTAATGCAGAGACAGCCCAACAGGAGAGCCACCACACACAGCCAACCACACACAGCCAACCACACTGCCCTCTAACCATGTATTACATGTTATCCACCATTGTTACCATGTGGCAATACTCAGGTTCACCCTGCACATTTTTAAAAGACACAAACAGTTTGAAACAGACTTCAGTTAAGCTTCATAACATGCTGGACTGAAGGTCAATCATCCATGATGTCTTTAAATAAAAACCCAGCACAGTTGGGGGGAGGTTGCTATGACCCTTTTCGTTGCAGATGCCCCTCTTCGAAATCCCCGCCCCCGCCTCCACCTCGTCCTCTTCCTCCACAGGAGTGTGAGATCCCACAGGGAGGAGGGCTGCATGGTAGTTACCAAGGAGACCAGACAGACGATGGGAGGGACACGGCTACTTTAAGATCTCCCTGTCAGATACTATCTGTGAAGCTGAGCGGTGCAAAGTGCAGACATGAGGAACGATGTGATGATCAGTTTAACGAAGATTGAACAACATGGAACACCTTCATACTGTAGCAGTGAGAGTTCGAATCTGGGTCAAGGAATCTGATGAAGGTTAGCCTTTGTGACTGAAAAACTCAAAACTATTTCACAACAGGATGATGGAGTCTGACTGAAATTACTGACATTTGCTACAGCAAGGTAGACAGCCAGCATCCAAAGAGTGACACTAAGGATTCATTTTTCATCATAAATATCTTGAAACAAAAACCTAAAACTGAAAAAAGAAAGAGCGTTAGAAAGGCAGACATGAATGTGCTGTTTTTTTATTGATTACTCAGGCTTGCTGGCTCAGTAACACAGCAGCTACACCATCCAACCCTCCCCCGAACACACAAACACAGAGACGCTCCTAGCAGTCCAGGAGCATGCTGTGAAATTATCCATCTACATGGTTTTATTTGTCGTTTCCTCCTGATTCTCTTAAAGCAAACACGACGAGAGGTGTGCATACTGTGATAAACAAATCGGTCTCATTAATTGTAAAGATTTCCAACTGAAAAAGACTCAAACTGATAAAAAAAAATCTCCATCAGGGGACAGGTGGAGCTTTCCAGGGTGCTGAACCTCTCATTTGAGTTTTGAGACTGATCACAGCAGTAGGTCAAAAGGTCCAGTGTTAATTTGTCTCAATGTCAAATATATTAGACAGACATGTAAAATCTGATTAGGTCTGCAGCCGATTTCTGTCATGACTGCAGATTTATGTGACAACAGATTGAAGCGGTAGCTTCTCTAATAAACATGAATCAACGCAATGAAAACACTAATAATTGACAAAGCCTTCCAAAAAGACTTTAGCAAATGTTAAAATGTAACAAAATACACAGGCTCAACCATTTCAAGCACTTCTTATCACACTGTCCTGGAATAAAGTGTCTATATTTAGCTCAATGTGGCTGTAAGACTTTCAGCAGCAGGAGAAATTATCTTTTTAAATCATATTCAAAACGTCTGGTATGATGATAAGACAAAATGAGTCCCCACAGAAGCAATGTCATTTTCAAAGGCTTTGAATAAGTTATAAACTTATATAAAAAATATACAGAAGTCATTTTATATCATCCACAGACTTTGGAATAGGAAAAGATTCAACAATATGTAAAAAAAAATCTTTCCTATAAACACTGCTCACAGCCCTCATTTCATATTCTGTAAAGCCTCTGCAATATTCTAATTAAAGTACAACACCATGTTCCACTTTAGTTGGCGCATAATGAGAAGAATCTTGAAACAAACACAGAAAACTTATTCTCCATGCCAAATGCAGAGGGACACTGAGCAAGTCACTGTACTGTGGGTAAGAGCCAAGTCACAGCAGTGGGTGAGAGGAGAGCTGGAAAGCCTGCCTATGTCCTTCATACTTATTGAGCCCTTTATTTATGGTGGTTTGTTTCAAAAAGGACATGGTTAGAGAAGATTTGACCCCATCAAGGGATAAAAATATAATGACTAAGTATGGCTAATGCAATTCTTGAAATTAAATTCTACACATTTTATATAAAAAAAAGCACTTTACTAAATACACTTGCGCCCCAACAAGTTAATTTCTCGTAAGTGTTTTGATTGAAGAGAAAAATATGCCACTGTATTTAAATAACTGAATTGAAAGAGAACATTAAGTGATCCTCATTTACAGCCTTTTTCATTCATTCATTCATCTTCTATACCGCTTATCCCGTTCAGGGTTGTGGGTGCCTGGAGCCTACCCAAGTTATCTTAGGTCAACCTTTCACAGGCAATTAAGAATCACCAACTAACCCGATGAGCATGTTTTTGGACTTTAAGAGGAAGTGGGAGTACCCAGAGAGAACCCATGCATGCACGGAGAGAACCTGCAAACTCCACACAGAAAGGCCCATCTGGCAAACTAGGATTTGAACTGGTAACCCTCATACAGTGAGGCTTCAGCACTATCCGTTTCTCCACCATGCAGCCCATTAATTACAATCTTATTTGTAGAGCACTTGATTTAAAAGTAATCAATAAAATCTTAAAGAGTCATTTTGTCAAAAAATAAATGATAAAATGAAAGAAGTAAAGGTCATCATGAATTGGAAACCATAAGTTTGGCTCTGTTAACCTCATAAGCACTTCCCTTCTGTTTCTAAAGCTTGAATAGTATGCTTATTACATTTACTCATCAATCAGTGAATTAAGTCTCTGCTTTTGAACACTGCTCTGTCCTCTGATGTGCTGACATCTAATTCAGCAGGAAGGGTCAGAGAGAAGTGACTGGTGCCCATAATACACTTATGGTACAAAGCCAGATCCATCACAGCTGGGACTGGAAAGTCATGGTCAAGCCTCTTCTGACATCTCTTGACCTATTCATCTCTTTACCTTGTGTTTGTTGTACTTTTAGTGGTGATACTGCGTGTGAATAAACAGTCACCTGAGCTTGAAAGTGCATCCAGAGATTGGTTCTTTTATGTCTATCTGACCTAGTTAAAGCTCTCTCTCACGGCACAAAATCTACAACTACGGAGTGACTCAGCAGTATAGAAGGATCACAGCCAACAAATAAAGCAACCCTCTGAGAACATCTGCACACACACATAAAAAATAAATAAAGATTTAAAGAAAATTAGACATTATCTTGCTACTACTTGTGCAAGAAGAAACACAAGAAGTAAATAGTACTGAATTAGAACATCATTAAATCATGTAAAACATATGATAGTTTTGATGCAATTCTAAGAAAACATGAAAGAATGTAATGTTTGTAAATGAACCATAACATAGAAATAGCATGATGCTTGTGTTAGGACCAGAAGCACAAACAGGTCATTTACTAAAGGTTAAACACCCATGAAAACGGGCCCTTTGATGCCAACGGGGGCCTATTTGGCCATCTGGAACCACAAATTTACAAAAAGAGCAAAAAAAGAAAAAGAAGTAGAGCATAGAGCTGCAAAGGATAGAACACAACTGAATATTAGCTTATTAGAACTAAAAGAAGAAGAAAGACAGTTTATAATAACTGTGACAAGCTAATGCAGAGCCAGAAGAGGAAATTCAGAGTTTACAAAAATGATTTCCTCTCTTGATTAAAAGCTATCTCATATCATTTTATGCTTTGCTGGAAAAAAAAAATTAAAAAAAAAAAATTGTTCCTGAAATAACTTGGAAGGTCTGCGCCGGCAGATTTGTTTTGTTGGTGGGAGAAATCCCCAACTGTTCCCTCTATCCCAGGATAATACCTCAGCCATGTGCTCCATCCTGCCACCATGTGCACCGTAAAGCAGAGAGAGACCAGACACTGCATCTATGAACCCTCTCACACTACACCTACAGTTCTGACATCACTACTGCACCGCTCTGCCGCAGAGGCTGTTCCTTAGCAACCAGCTCAGGAAACCATGTCACCATAGAAACCATCAGTGGGGAAGAAAAAAAAACTCATTATATTTCCTGATCAGATTACTCATAAAGACGAAAAAGCAGGTGAAAAAGTTTATGAGTGTGCTTAGTTAAAGAGCTGTTTATTTCTGTGGGATGGCTTTTTTTCAGTCACTTTCATCATCACTGGCTTTTTAACTATTGTCCACAAACACCAGCCAACATATACTCAAATTCAAAAGTTAATCTGTGTTGTGAAAATGTGTGTTGTGAGGTGAATTTTGGCACTCAAGTCACAAATGATGAATGTAACCAAAGAATGAAGAAGAACTCCAGCAATCAACGCTGTCCAGAAATTAAAAACTTAATCAGGTTGTTTTTGTCATTATAAAGTAGTCATGGCTGGTTTTATGTCATGTTATTACTTACTCAATGAACACCCATTTGATCACGTGATACTGTTTGGTAGGACAATAAGATGGAGTCCTAGAAACCTACTTCTTGTAATACATTTAGCGAACGTTCCCAGATGACTCTGACCCCACTAGACTGCCTCTCTGGGTAAGGAAGCAGGAAGCATGAAGCATGAATGGAGAACAAAACCAGATCTTCCCCTCAACGATCTGTTTCTTCTGAAACCTCAGACTCACTTAAACTCACACTGCATTGACTGCAAATGTTTACCACTCTGTCTCATGTGCAGTGTGTAATTTCCTGAGTAAGATTTAGAATAGAAAGACAGAAACTGATGAAAACGTTTGAACCCTCTGAACCAATATTTCTAGATTCTGCACAAAAACAAGCCAGTCTTCCTCTGACTTCCACATCACAAAAACATCTTCCCCTCTGTCTCACTTGTGATGAATCATACTAGATAAAGCATATGTTAAATCCCTTTTCAGGGAGTAGGTAAATCCATGTTGGCTGGCTTTGTGCACAGCACAAAAAGTGTTCCAGAGCACATAAACTTGGACAAAAATTCATTGATGTTGATGAGAAACTTGCATAACTTACTATTTTCTGTATGTCACAGATGGGTAAGGTATGCATTTGAGAGGATGCAGATTTTATATTTCCTTGCTGGGTAAAGGGAGTAGTTTCTTTGAGTCATGCACTAACAGATGATTGGCAAATGTCAGTGTGACTCCTTAACCCTAAAAACACTACACACAGCACACTTAACCTTATCATCTTACATTGGCCGATTTTTGGTCCTAACCTTTGGTAAACCATTCCCCAATATCCCGATGGACATTGTGCACTGCTTCGAGGGGGTTGATATTATGAGGGGTGTGACAAAAGAACAAAGTGAAGCACCATTTCCACCAAACGGTTCAGTTCGGTTCCTCTCAGTACACATGCATTTTGTGGTCCCCAAATTATTGACCCATACCGTCCCACTTTTTGGTACCCTTCTGTTGGGGTGCCAGACATACTGATCCAACCCCATAAGGTGGAGCTTGAAACACCGCAGTCCGTTGATTGGTTAAAAGAATCGTCACCCTCATGCGACAGAGGTAGAACTCTCCATTCAATTTCATGAAGATAAGTGGCGTCATGAAATAGTGTTTCATGGTTGACCACAGAGGTGCAGACCTTCCTCGGTATTACTGGGGAAGAGGAGGTGCAGAGGGAACTGGATGCCATCATGCTATCTTATGTAGCTGACATGGCTATCAGCACCCAGCTTACATGCCACCTACCAAGAAGGGTATGGTTGGCTGTGGAAATGCAAACAGGATCAGGCTTTACCATTCCGATCCATACCAAACTGCACTGATCCATACTGGACTGCTTGGTGGAAATGAGGCTTAAGGTTCATGGAGTCACATTTAGGAAATGGAATTCAACACCTACCATCTTCCCGTCCACTGTATATAGCCTTTTGACCACTCCTGAGTCAAGCTTTATGGCGTCTGTAATGTCAGTCATGACTTGTTCAAAGGAGTGGGCCGTCTTCTTGTTTAGCAAGACGCGCACAGCCTTACGAGGCTTAACTCCACTCCGGATGATGGTGACCAGTTTGGGCTTAATAAAGTCCTTGTTCTCTCTGGTTTCAGAGCATCCAGCCTTGGCACTACCCAGGGAGGCAGGATCACGGGCTGAGGCGGCAGTCCTGGCACCAACAGACCAGTTAGGATTAACATTCTTTATGTAGTCCACCTTCTTGAAGGGCTCAATGCTTGCACAGACGTAGCTTTCACCTGCAGAAAATCAAGGTATACAGAGATATGTTTGTTGTTGGTCAGAAAACGGATGGGCCAAGTCAAGTCCAAACCAACGCCACCATGAGAGAGATCACTCACCTTCTACCAGCTGGTCCATGCTTGTGATCTTTGTCATCCCATCAATGGTATAAATGGTCCGCACACCTTGTGGCAAGTTGACATTGTCTGACAGAGATCTAGTAAGGTCAGCCAGCAGTGCTTCTATGGACCTGAATTTCTCCTGAGAAATGGCGTACACAATCCCTTTGAAGTAGCGGTCCCCATTGCGGTAGAAGCGAATCTTCTTGGCCTTCTTTTCTGATATCAGTGCTTGCAGTGTCCTGGTTCTGTAAAGGCAGCAGTGAGCGCTGTGTGTGGGACTGGGGAGCCCGTTCCCTCTTGAGCCCCTTCTGGTGTTTCTCTGAGCCTTGTCCCGCTCATCAAAGTGCTCCAGCTCCATGAGTGAGCAGTGATGATACACCCTGAACACAAGCAGAATAATCACTACCTGATTACACTCTTTAACTTGTATAATATATTAGAAAACGGCTCTTTATCAGATGCTTACAATACTGACACAAGCTCACTGCTACTACTGCTGCTCATACACACTCTGTAGTAACATGTCACACCCATTTCATGCTGCCTGGTGTCTCAATTCTATCCGTCTAATAGCAAAGATAATTGACGTGCTTGCAGAACATGAGGTAAGAGTATAAACACATTATGAATGGATGAATTGTTTTTTAAAAAAATACACAGAACAAAAAACTAAATTGATGTAGCGAGAAATTGGTGCAGATCATGTGGATTTCTATGTTGCGGTGCATCGCTCTTACCTTTGAGGTGAGGACAGATGAAACAGATCGTGTATCTAAAAGCGAACTTATCTCAATGATGATTTATTTATATGCTGACTGAGATGAACCACGCGTCCCTTTGTTGCCCCTGTGATAGTGTTGCCTGCCTTTCGTGCGTTTGCTCCGCCGTGTGTGTGTGTGTGTGTGTATGTGTGTGTGTTCACATGCAGAGAGGAGGCAGGGCTGTAGCCGGTGTCCCCCACCCTCACTCACTCCTCTCTGCCGTTGCAGTGATTTACACCGGACCGTTCGGGGTGTCAGCGCTCGTGCACGTGGCTATTGAAGAAACTATGCTGTTAGCACGGTGCGCGTTCACGTTTACAGGTTCACTTGCTCGAATTATTACAGGATTTTAACGTCTTGATGACTGAAATAGAAAACTGATCATTACGGGTTTTTTTTTCTCCAAGCAAGTTCGACCAAAACCGCTGAAACTTCATTCAAAGATAAAAAATTAATGATGCAAAGTACAAGTTTGGGTTACAGACGGAGATAATTCTGCTCTTTAATTTAACATGCAACATGTTTGTGCTTTACTCCAGACAGGTGAAAGCTACCTCTGTGATTAAAGGGAAGTCTCGCGAGAATAAGCGTGATAAACAAACGAGGAAATGATGAGAAGTCGCCAAAGTACGAGTAGCTTTTGCAGGTGTTTTTAGTTATTCCACTATTATTGTGTCCCCTCTTGTCCAGGGAATAATTAAGCACAAAAAAGTAAATAATGTTTATTATCGACTTAAACGTGTGAAATAAGACTTAAACAATAGCCCAATAATTGCTTTAAATTGAAGAATACTTTATCAAGCAGTTTTTATGAGACATTTTGGGAGCTCCTGGACGTCTTGGAGCAATTGCCTGTGTTCCCCTAATGGTGAGTACGCCTCTGCCTGAAGTATCCAAACTTAATGTTAGTTTATTCCTTCATCATCATAATAATAATAATAAAAAAGTTTAACTTTTCAGTTAAAGTTTCAACAAGTTTTCTTTTAGCTTAAATCTATTTTCATTTGTTTTTCCATTCTGTTGTGGAGACTGGATAACAGCTAGTCTGTAGAAGTTAACCACCTGAGACCCAAGCTTTTGTCTAGTGTGCATGTTTTGTTTCTCTTTGCTGTTTAGGATAAGAAAGACCTGACAGTACTAACATGAAAAAATGTATGGATGCTTTCATGAGGGCAGCAATTTTGAAAAGGGCCAAAATACAACTTCAGCTGTCTGCAGTGGTATGATAATCTTCAAGAAGGTAGAATATGTTTTTTTTTTCGAGTTTTTTTTTTTAATGAAAATATGTATCATGTTGATGAAACAGAGGTGTTTGAAATTCATGTATTAAATATTCATTTTTAACTTTCTCTATGTTACTTCAGGAGCTGCCGTAGGTGTCTTTTTGCAGATATTCCCACCATCTTGGAGCATGTCACAGCAGAAGTTCTACAAGTAAATCCATCACAATAAGCAATCCACTGACAATAACTCAAACAGCTTCGCCAGCTGATGCCCTGACATCAGTGCATGCCCCGCCAATACTGTTGGACAAATTGTCTGTTCCCTGGGGACAAATGGTGCCAGTGTGCCAAGATCAATTTCTCTCTGCCTCATTTTAGTTTTGTGGAAAATAACTGGTGTCCTTGCATTCATGAACCAAACTTCATGTGCTTTCACAGCTGAAATAATCAGCTGCCTCATGTCCTTGTGAAATGTAAGTCCTAACCTCATGAACCCTTTTTACTCTCCCATCTGTTCATTTTGGCCAAAACTGCAGCTCACCTCCAACAGACTTCAGTAACAAATTGCATCAAATCTTCAGCAGAACAAAGTTAAACTGGTTCACCTCTGTTTTTTCAAACTGTCAGTGTTTCAGAGAGCCAACCACCCATCCCTTTGACAACTGAGACAGAAAATGTGCCAGAGTCAGATACTCTGTGTCATTCAAGACTCCTCTAGGACAGTTTCCTGTGTAGTGAACAGTCCTTACTGACTGACTGAGTTCACAGGACGGTCAGTCAACTTTGGTTCGATCTACTGTGGGTTGATAATTCTCGCTATTTCAGTCTTGACAGGCTGTATATTATATAAATAGATTATGGTAAATCAATTGTGATTTCTTGATCTTTTTTAAATCTCAGTTCTTGAATCATTTTTGTTGTATTTTTAATTAAACTAAAATCACATATTTTGTTCTGCTATTTAAAATAACTGGATGCAGAACGAACATGACCAGTATAAACCCAGACCACTAGATGGAGGCAAGAGGTGAGTCAAAAAAAAGTGTCTTCTGGATCCAACCAGAATAAATCTGATGGAACAGAAGTCATCCTCCTCTTACAGCACAAAAGACTAAAGAGATGGCAGCAATCTTCAACATACTCAACAACAAATCTCTTTTTAATATGTTTTTAATAAATTACTCATTGAATTATAATCTCTCTGCTTTGTTACAGTATTTTTTAAATCTTAATTACGTTTTTCTGCTGGAGTTTTAAAGCTTGTGTCTAAAGAAGACAAACCCTGTTAGTCAAGGAATACAGAATGTAGATAGGAAAACAATAGGCATCACACTCAAAAGTCATTGTTGTCAATGGTTTTGTTCACACACACAAAAAATATTGAAATCTATATATTCTTGTAAAATGCTATAAACATTTTAAAGAAATGTGGGGGGAAAAAAAGAAATGTATTAGAGAGCTTAGCAGGACACCGAATAATCAGTGGTACATTCCTCAGATCTGCAGCCTAGAATCAAACTTTCAAGTTTTACAACATACTTTAGATTTATACTTCTAGAAAAAAAAGTTTTGGATCTCATTTCATATTTGCAGGCACAGTCAGAAGCAGCAGTGATGTGCTCATCACTACTGCTAGTGAGATGCTTTCTTGTCAGACAATCTGATCTGCAGATCCTAAAATAATATTCCTGATAATTAATTCAGAGGTTATAAATTGCACTTACCCTTACAGGGGGGAGAACCCAGACATATAAATGCGTCATAAAGCTTAGGAAATATGTCCAGTATCTAGCCATAAAAAAGTTACTTCAGTACATACAGCACAGACTTGTTATCTTTCAAGAAAAGTGATAATACCTGAATGTTATAGTGTTTCATGATATCAACACACCTTGCTCTGCTTCATTTAGGTCCATCTACATTTTTAAAATAAAGATTAAGGTACCCGAATGTATATGAAACTATATCATGTATATGACAGTAGTATTCTTGTAAATACAGAACACATTTCTATAAATAGTTAATATTAAATATAGTTGTATTTGGTAGAAGAATACAAATAATTTTGTTAAGGCAGAAGGAGTAAAGCAGGGCACTGATGGCTATTTTTTTTCGTATTTCTCCACTTGTTTTCCGTTCTCTGCTTTCTCCTGAATCATGTAGTCTTCCAAAATGGCCTGCGCTGTGTGCTTGCCAGTCTTTTTCACCACAGCTTTGATCCCCAGGTTGTCAACATTGAAGGCAGTGATACCCATGTTAATGGCAGAATTGACGGCGTTGTCTGTGGCCTGTCCGGCTGCTGCTCCATACCTTCATTAGAAGTCAGATTGGGTGAGAAGAGGGTCAGAGCAGGAGGTGGGAAAAAGAGGATTTGGGGAGAATTGATTAGTATGCTGTGAAAGGATTGCAAACATGCTGTACTGTATGGAGATTTGAATGTGAGGATTACACCCATGCAAGTGCAAAATCCATAATTAGGAAACCCCTGACTGCCAGAATCTGAAGTGGGATGATATTCCACTAAAACTTATAGGGTGGGCGGTACACATATTATCAAGTATTACTGTGTACACAGATGTTAGAGCCATTTCATTTCATTGTTTGATTTTTATTATTGTTAATAACGCTGTGTTAGGTCCTAAAAATAATAAAATAAGTTGAGTTTTAGTTTAACTTTGAACATGTTTTGCGAGGTGCCCAACCTCTCAGGATGTGATATAGAGGGACAGATGCAGGTGTGTGGCTAATTAGACAGGGGAGAGCCATATTGTTTTTGGACCTCTGTCTCTCCTTTTTTTTTCTGTAATTTTCACTTATAATAGCCCACTTGTTTCAAGTTTAAGTTATTGTGGACACTTTAAGAAATATATCAATAAATCTGTGACAAGCAAGTTATTTGAGAATTCTTTACTAGAGCGCATCACGACCTCAGGTCCCCCCTACACAAAGAAGGGCAGCTGCCTATTGAAGCGCAGCCACAACAGATCTTTTCGCTCCAATATCCATCTATATCAATATATCTGAAATCCATTTATAGATGACACTAGGTGTTGATTTCATTGTAATTATAGACTGTGTATAGAATGGACAGCCTGGCTCTGCCTTTTCACCATTGTACAGTTTTGAAGCCAAAACCCCCGTCACAGGCAGCGCCATTGTGCAGCCAGAGTCTGTACAGTAGGGACTATGAGGAACTCTGAGAAAATCTGAGTGGAGCCAAGTGAAAAACTATATATATATTTTTTTTTTCTTTAGAGAGTCTGATCTCTTCTTAACTTTCCTTCCTGATGTATCTTAATATTCCAGAAGAAAATACACAAGAACGGCAGCCATCAATCATCTTTAAACGAGACGTAAAACCCTGTTTTTTAATGCCTAATAACAAATGCAAAAGAAACTTTTCAGAAAAATGAGTGCAGCCCAATAATATCTAAATAACATCACAGCAAATTGATTAAGAAACATTTCTGAGGTGTATTGATTTTTTTAAAGTTTGACCACAGCCCATCTGGAATGAACAGAAACAGAGTTTTTGACCTATATTGCAGCCAGCCACCAGGGGGAGCAGTTTTTGTGGCGACACAAAGATGACGTCCATTTTTTTTTTTTTTTTTTTTTTTACAATCTATAATCGAAATGACTTAAAAAAAACTGCACACACAACATCAATGTGTGAAAAATTTATATTACCTCAGTTTACCAATATGGCATCACCCACCCCTCAGAAACACTAATCTACTTTATTCTGTAGATATTTTGCTTTTTATTAGAACATCAAGCACCTATTTCTTGAACATAGGAAGAATTTTAAATCTGGCTCGTCAGAAAGGTAGCTGATCTTGATCTTTTAATTAGAAATATTTGAAGAAAGGAAATCCAGAGAGCAGCACCGGGATGTGATGGCGGCAGAAGGGAGGGAAGTGAATTTGCACAGCATCGGTTAAATTAGAGAGCTTTGTACAAGAGCCAATTCATTCAACGTCATGCTTGTGATTAGTAGTTCAATAGTTAAATGTCTGTGACTAATTAGGAATAATTACACTTCTTCTCATTGGCTGGGTCAAAGATGTTTTGTAGACCCCTAAATCTGCAAAGCAAATTGAAAAGGAAGTGAGTGCACATTTAGTTTTGAATGTGTGATAGAGATGTAGATGCAGATGTGAATGCATAAACCTGTTAAACAAGCAGTGCTGTGCTAGATTTGTATTACTTTTTATGATCAGACAAGCATTTAAGATGAAGGACTCACTTATGCTTTACAGTGGTGACGGTCTCTGCTGCTACACTTGTGGTGATGTTCTTTGCTGCTGTTTCCAAACCGGTCCACATGGTGGCAAATCCTTGTCAAAAACAGAAAATTCAGAGCATGTTCGGTGTATTTCACTGCTTCTCTGAAAAAAAAACTTGTTCTTAGCGATCATAGAGAGCAGGGAATATTTATTTACCTTGCATTCCACTAGCAGCAACAACCATGGCTCCATCTATGTTGGAACGTCCATCCTTGTCTTTCTTCATAGACTCCGGGATCAGCTTGCCTCCGTGTTTTTTCACGTGTGGAGCCAACTCTCGACCCACACAGCCAGCAACTGCACACACTCCATCCACTGCAGTAACACAGCATGACTTAACTCAAAGTCCAGTGCCAAACACGGACACAAGGTCAGAAAAACATGCTGACTGGAAATGACTTGGTCACCTAAAAACTGGCTGACTTTGACAGCTCCTCCTGTTGCTTGCTTGGCAACATGAAGGCCTTTGGTGACTGTAGGGCTGACGTGGGTGGGTTTGTCTTCTGGAGTGATGTGTTCCCTGAGCTTCGATGCTCCTTTATGGATGGCTTTGCCTGTAAACTCAGCTCCTTTTACCAAACCCCAGCTAAGCCAGGATGCACCTAAGAGGACAACAGGACAAGTCATTGAGTTTTGTTTTTTTTCTTGACTTTCACGAGTGCTACAGGTGAGATACGTTGAGAGAAGATGAAGTTTGACCTTACCTGTCAGGATTCCATTCGCCACCTTTTCACTCCACTCAGGCAGAGGCTTTTCTTCCTCTGGAGCAGCTTCTGCATTCTCTTCGGGTGCAGCTTCCTCGGGTGCAGCGATGGACACCTTCTGACTGAGATTAATGGTGTCTGCGGCCTCATCTGGAGCCTGACCATAAAGGCACATGGATTAGTTACTGAAAATAAAAAGGTTTTGTATAACTTATCTGCTGCTTTGTTCAAGCTCTGATCATCTCCATTCAAATGCTTGCCTCAAAGTAACCCTTATGCCACACAACAGCGTCTCTTGTTCTGAGCTTCTTGCTACAAAGTGCTGATTGTCAGAAACCGACCGTCTCTTTTAAATGCCCCTCTTTGTTGTGAATTTGGTCTTAAAAATCCCCAAACCCCTACTTGCGCTAAAAACCAAAACAACATTGAAGTGCATACTTGCTGACGGTGAATCATGTCCATCAGAAGAATTAACTAGCCAGGTTGCGTACACCAAAAGTGACCTTGTTAGGTATCGATTCATACCTCCATCATGGATGAACTGGCACTTGTCTTTCAGCCAGAGTTCTGAGGTTGTGCTAAACTGCTACAGATAAGAGCATTATAACTGATTAATTCTTCTCACCTGCCTGTCTCAAATCCCGAGAATGCTGAGGCAAGGGTAACTGTGAGAAGTGTGCCAGCTCAGAAGTAAGCAGAGGCAGGAGTTTTGTGCCACAGTAAAACAATGAAAAAGTTTGTAATCCACTAACTCTGCAGCCTCAAAGCACTGAGTAAGCAGCAGCTAAAATCTTTTTCATGTAAGGAACCAATTTAATGAAGTGTTTCCTACTCTTGCAAAATTGTGTTTGTGATGATAAAGTTAAAGAACGATGCAGCAAAATCACAGCTGCATCTTTTGGTGCACCTTTGATGCTAGTGTGCAAGTTTGACTGAATTTAAATGGAATTTTTCAGCAAATATTTAAAAATATGTGGTGGATCAAATCTGTTTATGTGTCAAAACTTCTTCATGGTATAGACCCACTGTTTGTGAACAGTTACAGCTGTGCGCACATTTTGGCAACAGAAGTGCTACAGAGTACAATGGCTAATCAAGTGATGTGAGAGAGTTACCAACAAAAAGCAAAATTTTCCTTTATAACACCATTTTGACGGATGGTAAACGACTCCCGGGTTCATGTGAAATCAGTTAGTAGATGGAAAACATCAACAAGTGGACAGAAATTCAGGGAACAGACATTTTTAGTGTAGAAATCCAGTGTGTACCCCAGAGAGGAGTCTAAACACACAACTCACTCCATGCTTATAACTTCATTATCTGTGGATACTTATCGGACTGTGAAATGTAAAGACATGAACTGTGTCAATAAAGCAGAAACCCTCCCAAACTAAAGAGAGCACACAGAGAGTTGAGTCTGAGAGCTGGGTCATAATAAAGGATCCAGAACCACATCCAGACAGAGAACTGCTCCAAATCTGTCAGAATATTAATGGTTTTATATTTTAATATTACCAAAAAGACTGATTAATAGTTTGATAATATAATGTAGTTTAACGTTGAACTTCTAATCTGTTTCTGTTAATCATCACTCATAGGTTCACTTATTATTTCCTCTCCATAGTGAGTCCATATTTGGTCATAACTTTGGCTCCAAACCAACTTTTTCATTAAACACTCAAAGTAAAAACTGAGTTTAGAATATCAGCAGTTAATATTGATTATTTGTGCTCAAACCTGGTTAACTGAGGTTGGATAAAAAGGCTCATTTAATAACACAGCTGCTGATGTCATTTGTGTTTCAGTGTAAAGTGTGACCCTGTTAACTGGTGACTCTCTGACACGTTCGGCTGAGAATCACCAGTTAGCACACTCTCACTCTTTACTCCAAATCACCAGTTGCTCTGTAACGCTCAGAACTCCATAAAAGTTGACTCCAGGGTATAGTGTCGTTTCTGACAACCGACTACAGAACATACAGTCATTTTTATGCTGCTTACAGTTTGAATTTAGTGTTTAAAGAACAATGATTCATCTCAATGAAAGTAGCTAAATGCCGCTTCTGTGCCCTAATGTGTGCACATCTTTTAAGATGACGTAGGTTGTAAAGGGGGCTAATACGTTATGATTATAGGTCAACTGGAAAGAGACTTTGGGTCACAGCTTTAAATAAGAATTAATGCATTCACTTTCACGTCTGTATTATTATGTAATAACGACAGAATGGTTCAACTTCACTGTTTCATTTCCAAAAATAACTCTGTGCCCTCAAATGGGACAAGAGGATTTGCAAGAGGCATTGTGAAACAATCCTTTGGTGACATGTCTTGTGAAACAGAAACATATTTTCATGAGGAACAGCAGAAAAACATTTCAGGATGAATTTTCAGTGAGTGTTTGATCAGTGAGGAAAGCAAAAGATGGGGCATTTGTTCTTTTACAGTTTGTGCTGTGACAGATCTGACTTCACAGCAACACTGACCTGAACCCTGAGATCTGTCATCTGGGACAGCAGGTCCCGGAACAGTTCTCTGTCAGCGGCAGGCAACTCTGAAGACAACACCACGCCGACATAATAGCCCGGGGCTGGCGCCATCATGTCAGGAAACATAAACACACCAGTGTTACACAGCAGCACGGGAGAGTCCATGGCCATGAGAGGGTAGATCCAGTCACACACCTGCCAGGAAAAAAAGAATAGGGTGAGGAACAGTGATTTACAAAGCATCAGGATGACGCATTCTATTCAAAAATGAGTTGTATTTCTGAGCAAGGTGTCTTTTTGAAGAGCAAAGTATACTGAATGGAAGAATATTTATACTGAAGTCAAATATGAGAGGGGTAACAGCTCAGCAAAGACATCCTGCTGTAATACATGTTTTCTACAACAGCCTTGAAACGAGCAGCCTTGCACGTCTAACGTTCGCTCTGTTTAGTGCGACACAGTGAACAGTGTGAAAGGAGACAAACCAGAGGACACTGTCTGCCCTGACTGCAGCATGGCTAACAGGATTAGGGAGCATAACAGTGTAAGCAGGGTTTAGATAATTACAAGCACTCGTGAACCACTGATGTCACCCACTAGCAATAGCACCTGGGAAATTCCCCAGTGATGAGTCAGATTTCACTCTCATGATCCACTTTAGTGAGTCGTAAAAGACGGCAGAAATTGCTAAATAAATAATTAACTCAAACAAACATGATGACTTGTGAAATAAGATAAAGTATTGATTTAGCCTTTTCTGTGTTAATCTGAGCTGACACGCTCATATAGCTTCTTTCTTATCACCTGCTGTAGTGTTTACACATGGCCTCAATATTTACAAAGCAACCTCATGGTTCAAAGGCCTACGGCTGTGGACAACTCACATCACGCCTTTTTTATGTTCCCTGCATTGGCTTCCAGTCAAATTTAGGATTCATTTTAAGGTTCTTGTTTTTGTGTACAGTGCTCTGCATGGGCAGGCTCCTGAATACGCTGCTGACCTGCTCCCCTAACTCACCAGTAAGTCATCAGTAGGGCTTGCTGGTTGTCCCCCGAACTCATCTAAGGACGTAAGGTGACCGTGCCTTTGAAGTGGCAGCTCAAAGATTATGGAATGAGCTTCCTGGTAATATTCAATCAGCTCTTAAAGATTTGTTCATTCAAGCAGGCCTTTGACTCTCCTTTTATTGACTAATGTTTTAATTATGCTATTGTTCTGTTTCTTTTACAGTTCCATTCTATCATTTTAAGCTTTCATGATGTCATTTTAATATTTTTCCTGTGAAGCACCTTGTGACTGTTCTATGAAAGATGCTATACTAAATAAAAATTACTTACTCAGAAAATGGTGGATATGTCTCTCTGCTTTTCACTGACTGAATCATATTAAGGCAGAAAAATCCCAAGAGTGTCTCAAACTCCTCTTAAACATTTAAGTTTCAAATAAAAACACAGGTTATGTGAATTATGACGCAGGAGTAAAATGCAGGAAAACTTCTAAAGGAAAGAGCTCCCTGTTAAAGAAAAAATCACCACACAATCTCAGCTGCTAGTGTGCTCACTTGCACGGTTAAAAGCTAGCGAGTTTCAGCCAGGCAGATCAAGAGTTACAGGCTCAAGTCATGCAACTAGTTTGCTGCCTGTCAAGATGCAACATTAGGTTCAGTGATTTGAAGGTGTCCACATAATAGCAGTTGTTTTGAAAAGTAAGCAGACAGTGCTGTTTCATTTAAACGTCCTGTGGGTCATGAGTAATGCAGCATTTGTATGTAAAGACTACTATTTGGGATATCCCAGGAAGATTATAATTTGTCCATGAGCCAATAGGATTCGGACGGTGACTAAACAACTCTCACATGATCATGTCCACAGTGCAAGCACCTGAGATCATTAACTAGCCTATCTCCTGCTGATGACTCACAACCAGAGACGTCTTCATTAGCCAACAACTATCTTAAGAAAAATAGGTCAAAGGTTAAAGAAAGACTGGTGACATTTCATCTGCACTGATTGCATCATAAAGGCACGTGGGCGGCCTATCTTGTCCCTTCCAGCTCATCAGTTTAATAGGTGGCGGATGTGACAACACCCTTACCTGCAGGAATGCTGGTGGTCTGTTTGGCATTCTGTCAGAGTGATCGCTGGTAAACCTCACCAGCCGCAGGTAGCCCGGGTATGAAGGAGCGCTCACCTGGCCTTCAGGTGTGACAAAGAATATCTGTACCCCGTGAGGGATGTACACCAGCTCCTCTCCTTCCTCACCCATGCTCTGGGGAGATGGCGTCGAGTTAGATGTGCGACTGTAGAACTCATCTCCCACCAGTGACATCTCGCCTGATTCTGTTCCGTATGAAATAGAAAGGTGGCCGTCAGCTGCCTGTGGAGAGTAGGCTGGAGGCTGTTCGGCTGGGCCTGCAGGCTGTCTGGTGGGAGAGAGAGGAAGACCCTCGCTGCTGTATGCAGATTTGCCTCCTACAGCTCCTGCTGCGGGGCTATGAGCAGAAGGTACATTTGGTGGAGCTGGTCTTTGGTGGGGCAGTGTTGGGTAGAGACCTTCAGGAGGCGTGTCTGTAGCGCTGTTAAGCGCAGGAGGGCATTCAAGGTCAGAGCTGGTCTCAAGTATGGCCAGGCGAGTTGTGATGTTGTCCAGCGTCTCCTGCATCTTCTGCTTCATCTGCCTGGCTGAATCCCAGGAGCTGCCTACACACTCCTCTCCCTGTGTTGGCACACTGATGGCCCTGACAAGGTGCTGTCTCCCTCGCTTGTAGAGCTCCAGGGCCTGTGCTTTGTCTCCGGCTTCATCGACTGTGAGTCCTTTATTGATGCACTCAAACGCCCTCTCGTAGCCATCTTTGATTACCTGGAGTCTGGCGTTGTCGAAGGCATCTTGTTTAGCTTTCTCCATTCCCTCTGAAAAATACATGACACAGCTTACTGCATCCAGATAAACATGGGATGACTCAGAAACACTCAAAACAGACGTCTTTAAAAGGCAAAGGCAAAAACAGCCTGTTTATATTCAGGCTACTTAGACCTTTGTCAGAGCTACAGGTTGATCTTCTTTTATTTTACTGCGCACTTACTTTGGCCCGTCTCCTCAACTCAGTGACCACAACTCATTTACCACAACACAGACACAATGACATGTTCTGACTGATAACAGTTGAGTCACTCAATACTGTATTTTGATTGAGTTTTTCTGATGCAAAAGGTGTGAAGTTGTCTAAGTTAAAATCGAATAATCAAGAGCTAACCTCTCTTTTTACAAAAGCTCTGCTGTAACTGAACGTTACACCGTGGCATCATTCCGTCACCAACAAAAAGAGCATAATAAGTAACGATAATAAGTAAAGACAATGCTAGTATTATTAGCTGTGAAGTACAAACTCCTTCTCCAGCTAACGGTACCCATGCTTACCCCAAAGAGCGACAAAAGTCCAGGGAACAGCCTACTTAGCCAGTCAGCTAACTCGTAGCTAACGGTCGGATACTCCTTGATTTCGACTGCGTCGGCTGAAATCAGCAACAGCTCCTGAGTGAAAGCATTGATTGTTGGTTGTAACTGGACCATGCACGACTTCCTTCAAACTAAAAGTGAGGTTGTTGTTGTACAGATTACCCAGGAAAGCGCTAACCTTTCAAAGCAAAAGTTTTGGAAATGACACAACGAAGTCACGTGCCCATGACGTCTCAGGTTTTATCTTTTATTTTGAAAGGATTCACAGGAGACGCCGTCATGCTTTAGTTTACGCCAGCTTTTTTGTGTCTGTGACTCTTCTCCGTTTAAGTCAACGTTGCTAAGGGGTCAAGGTATCGAAACTCCAGAAAACGGAACTAAATCAACTCCAAAAGTAGCACACAAACACTTCCATATTAGTATCGGGATTATAATTGTTGGAAAATGGCAGTATGGAACTCAGATGCTATAATTAACACTGCTCAACAAATCAAATAATGGTTCTTTAAACAAAGGCTGTAAAAGACGGCGATGTGCGGCGTTCATAACACATTTATTCTGGGGAAACAGTGAAATATTGAACATACTAGTGGTTTCTAAATGTCCTGGAGTCTTGCTACCATCTCGTGGCAGTAGTGAAACACAGCAACCAACAAAATAAATACAGCATTACAGAAGCGTTAGCATAGCAGTTTCACCGTTTCACCACTTCTCCGTTCGTTGTATCTATTTATGTATCTCTTCAAAATGTTGAGCGGTAGGTTTTCATTTAATGATACACATTTGATTGAAATACTACTGCAAAAATTTAGAAGGGAACGACATGTCATCCTTTAAGTACTTCTGTTTTGATAGTAATAGGAAGTAGACAAGTGTCTAGTGAAGCTTACTCTTCACAGTCTTTTAAGCAGTTCATGATTGTGACCACTTGAGGGCAGCTGAGGCTATTGCTTTCAGAGGATACACTGCCCTCCCGTGGCCAATACGAGTAAATGCAAGCTTTGTAATTAGTCAAGCTCCCATGAATATATAGTTTTTATACAAACATTTCCGGTGTTCTTTCAAAATAAATCAAATATTCAAACCTTTTTTTCAACATCGTTTTTTTCCCTGAAAGTGTCTGTTGTATCATAACTTTTTTTTTGTTCACTGTTGAGCGCATCAAAGCCTCTCAGACCCATTTAATATTTATGATTTCTCTTTTGGGCTGCCTCTGATGGATTACCTGCATAACTAATGAGGAGACTGTGAAGTGTCATAGGCAAAGTGTTAGAGCCAAAGCTTACGAGCATGGCAGCGGACTAAAACACAGCTGCATCCAGAGACAAGTGGAAAATTAAAACAGAAGACAAGCTTATAGTATTATTTACCTTAACTCTTTTCCTCGTTTATTGTTGCAACATGACAGAACACAAACGGGGAAAACTGTCTGGCTTCATTTGGCAGTTCCTTATGAAAAGTGCTTCAAATTAACAGTATTGTGTCTTCATGTACATTTTCAGTATTTTTACTTGACACTTCACTTAAACTAAGCTAATGAAATCTATTAAATCTAGGCGCCACCCAGGTCAAAAAATAAAATAAAATATCAATACTAAAAACAAGAATTTTCTTGTTCTTTTTTTAGTTTTAGAATCTGACACTCATTTATAAAAAAAATAATTCAACAATTTTTTAAAGCCAGTCCAAGCCTGTTTAATAATTTCCTCACACTTTATGATTTAAAGCACTGATACACCAAAAAGAAACAATTTTTGACACCCAGAAGTGAAGAAAACACTTTACTTGAACAGCTTTATGATAAAGTTTGCATGATCAAATATCTTGATATTATTAGGATAATTCATGGTTCGATTATTCCCCCTGCAAAATAGTAGACTAGAAGAAGCAGAAGACTCCAGTCTGACGAGCCGTATCAACCCTAAAATGACAAAAAAGAGCAATGCTGTTACAACAAAAAGGTAGCATGGAAAATTAAAGCATATCTAAAATACCAAAGCTCCTTTGATGTCCAAGTCTCATTATGACACTCCTTTCTGGCATTTTTTCTATCTCCTCCACCCTGGGAGGGGTTCTTTTCTAGTTTTGCAGAATGTATTGACATTTCATACACGCCCAAAAAGGGTGTTGTATGTCAGACCCAATCAAACATGCACTACTGGTATGACCAGTTGAGGATCTTTTTTTATCACACCACATTTTTAAACAAGGTGAGACAGGTAGTGTTGCACCTGAAAAGTTGTGGAACTACAGATTAAAGGTGTAACAAAAACAGAGCATTTAAGGGTCACACAAGTCAGATAGTAAACCAGTTTAACCACTGTAAAGCCCTTTTAGATCAAAAATAAAACATGTCTGAAAACGACATGGGGCATTAGACCTACCTCATCAGAACTAGAAGAAGATGAGGACGAGGAAGAGGATGAGGATGAGTTACCAGTCTTTTTATCCCCCTCCGTTTTCTTCTCCTTCTTCTCCTTTTTTTTGCTTTTGCCACTCGCTGACTTGTCCCCATCCTTTTCCTTGCTTTCAGATTTGTGTTTGCTCTTGTCAGACTTGCCCTTCAATTCATCCTAAAATTGGAAAAGGTTATAAGTCTGTGTCAGTCATGCTGATGTTATCCTTAAAACACTAGATAAATTAGCATTGAGCAAACAAATCTCTGAACTGCAGTGTTTTGTGCTGAACAGAGGGCATCAAAAGGTAAGGTTGAAGTTGATTTACCAGAAAACAACTTTTTTGGCTTCTGTTTTAGATTCTAATGGGCATGAAATTCAACTGCATTGCTAGGTTGTTTTTTTTTTTTTTTTTTTTTTTTTTTTTGTTGTTGTTTTTTTTTTAGGGAGGGTGGGGTGGGGGATTTCATTTACAATGCACCTACCTTTTCTTTATTTTTTGACCAGGGCCATGAGAACTCATCCTTTTGAGATGTTTCCTTCTTCACCTTTTCATCCATGTCTACAGCTGCATACACACAGAGCAGATAGGGTTTAAAGAGTTTAATAACAATAAAATGTCATTTTGATTTGAGAAACCTACCAAAAAGAGTTTGAATGAAGAATAAATAAACATAGTGGTAGCAATGCAGTCACAAACAAGAAACACTTGACCATGTGCTGCAAGCCAAAATACCTGCCTGAAAAAAAATAAAGTTAACCAAGACACATTACGCCAAAGATTTTATAACCGCGTACAATCAACATAAATTCGAGCCTACCTGATGACAGGTCAAATGCCATTTGACTTCAGTATGTGCGTCTTTCTGTTTAAGTTACCACAGACGATTATGGATTTGTTTTGTTGCAAGAGAAAGAAACCTTGATTGACCACTCTAAAGCCACGCCCCTCATTCCTCCTACATTTAATGCAGGAAGGAAAACATGACTCTACGAAACACATTTCAGAATGTGGGTGTGTCTCAAAAGCTTTTAAGTTTAATCCTTCCGATGCACAAATATATCCACGATTTACATACGTGTTTAAGATCCACAAATAAATCCATAAATTTACACGTGTTAATTTTGTGTATGTATTTTTCATGACTTATCATTTGGAAATCTTCAATTCAGCTTGTGAATTGTTCGAAGTGCGTTTGTGGCTCAACCGGCACGTACATTAATCTTTGCAGTTTTGAAGAGATTCACACACAAATTAAGCACAAGATATTCCCATGTATGGAAAGCCACGCCCTTCCATCCGCTGGGCTGCAGTGTTGCTGTCTCCATTAAGAGCGATCCACGTTGGCGGCGTAAACTATCCAAGACACTCGCCACAAGATGCAGAAGCATTCTAATTTTACCTTCGATTGCTTTCGCCAGACTTGTGACTTACCTTCATTCAACCGTCATTACATGCAGGGGACTTGTATGGAGGACTAAAAGTGCCAAAATTAAATATATAAATAGATAATTAATTGAATACTGAAATGTGTCATTAATTATTTAATATTGGAAATAAATCAACAAATATATAAATAAATAAGTAATTATCTAATTAATTAAATTTATGTGTTATTAAACAATCAAATAATTAAATGTATCATTAATTATTTCAAAGTGGTAATGAATGAATACATAAATGAATAATTGATGAAATACATAATTTATCAAATAAATGTTTAAATAATTATTTAAAATGTTCATTCATTCTACGTAAAAACATATTTTTGTACTTCACTATATATTTATTTATTCATGGTTCCTGCTCCAGCAGTGCATCATGAAATAATTTGATCTGTCACCTTCACGGGACTACCCTTGATAGAGTCACAAACATTGCTTTCGTCTGCAGGGTTGCCTGACGAGGCAGTTTCCTGCCAAACAAACATGGCAGCAATCACCTAGGATCTGCATGAACTCTCCCTCGAGCAGATAACAGATATGCAGAGAATGTTAATGCAGGAATTTCGGACTCTGACAACTGGCTAGCAAAGCTGGGGGATTTATTGAAGTTCTTGGCGTTATTTCTGCTCTGACCAAGATATTGACCGAAGAGTGTTCACAAACTTATAAGAAGTTCTCCAGTGCTTCTTCCATACTCGGTCGCTAGACACACGGAGCAGGGCTCCGTTCCTCATACTTGGCTATATAATTAATGACACAATTAATTATTTTATTATTTTCACATTTATTTAATTAATTTGTTAATTAATTTTGGCATTTTATTCCTCCCTATACTTGCTTTCATTAAAACATAGTTTACTAATGTAGACACACAACCCGGTATAATGACAAAGCGTGTAATAGACTAGAGTCAGAGTCACGGATTGCCTCTCTCAAGTGTCAAATGTACACGCCTGTTTTGGGGTGGAAATGCAATATTTTAAGATGGTTTGAGGGTTAAGTTTTGTTTTGATAACCTTCTGGCGACAAATGTACATTGTGTCTTACGTTTCTTAAGTTGCCTTGGTGGTAGCTATGGACGCACAACAAACCAGAAGGAGGTGGACCTTAGGTTCTTTGTTGATATCGCTCCCAATTTAAATCCTTAATTGAATTTTCACAAAATCATTATATCAAGAGACTGGCACATTGAACCAAGAAACCAAACTACACCAACACTTGTGACTGAAGTACAGTTGACTCGGTGCTAAAATGGCGTTAAAAACAGGAAAATAGGTATAGATACAAGGCTTAGACATAGACACGGCTGTATGTTTCACAGAAAAAAAAAAGAGGCAATCTGTGAGACTGACACACATCCTCTTGTGGACCACCGTGTCCATTACACGCTTTGGTATGATACCTGATTGAGACAAAATATACTTCTTCCTACAAATATGATATTGGTGATGCTGCTGATAGAATGCTGACCAGTAGGTACTTTTTGGGTCCAAATAAGGGATTCATCTTATTATACCTGATTTTAGAGTTATATTACGATATTAAACTTGTCCATCATGTTATTTCATTACCAGCTACTTTTGACAACAATTTTACATGGCCTCAAAAAGGAAGTATTGATAATGTGAAGAAAAGTAGGATGAAATATCAAGTAGGCCTTTGTGGACAGATTTCATATATTTTTAAACTGATGCTACAATAAACTCCACATCTATCGCCATCAATCCAAAGGAGTTGCACAAACAATCAGTTTCTATTGCCTTTCAGACTCCCCTTTTGCAAAAAAAAAAAAACATATTGCATTTTGTATGCAGAAGAAATGATTGGAAATGGGCAAAATACAGTACAACTTAACAAAGGCTACAGTTATTAAAATCAGCTTTAACAAATAAAAAAATCATGGCTGAATCAATCAAATGTAACAAAATTCATTTTAATAAGCAAAGCAAGCAATGTGAATTATTACATGTGGAAAAAAACAGACATTTTAGCCAAAAATGAAATCACAACTTTAGAGTGGTGATTAGTCAAAATGCAAATTTACCCTGTCACAAGTATTCACCAGAAAATACATCAAGACATCTGCATTTATTATGCTTAATGACATATATAAGATTTATTCTGATCTTTATGTTACTGGTAAGGCCTTGGCCCCTTCAGTATATCCATTGAGGTGAGATGAGTAGTCGAACGGGTCCCTCCATTCCCATGCCTACTTGGACTCCCCATCAATGTCTCCATGGGGCTGGGAGGTCTGCGAATTGTGGCTCTATCTCCTATACTCGTAGTGGTGCCAGAGACAGGGGGATTGGATACAGCCGAAGGATTCAAAGGATCCAACTTCACAGTTGGTTTGGAGGGAAGGGATGCAAAGGAGACCACAGAAGCACCACCAGGCTTAGATATGCTGCCACTTGAAGCCAAAAGTTGTTTACCATCTGTACCTACTGTATCCACTTTTGGCTCACAACTTTTATCAGCATCCGGACTTTCCTGGAATTAAATTGACATGGTTAACTAAAAGACAAGGAACAGTGTGTACAATAAATAAAGGTCAGGTCACGGCAGTGCTTCCTTGAAAACAGGAGTTGATCCCAAAATGTGTTAAGCCTTCCCAATAACCGCTTTACTTGAAAATAAACAGCTTTTTTGTTCTTGTCTGTTTCCCTTCATGATGACCCTGAACTCTAAAGACCACACCCACACATTCACACACACACACACACACACACACACACACACACACACACACGCAAAAAACATTATCAACCCTTCACACAGCTTGCAATTGTCTGTTGTTTCCCCTTTTAAGAGACAGTACCTTTTTCTTCTTGTTCTTGTCCTCCTTCTCCTTTCTCTCTTCCTTGTTGGTATCACTGGAACTATCAGATGAACTCGACGAACTAGAGCTGGATTTCTGAACAAAGAGTTTTAAAATAAATTTTAAATTAAAAATGAGCAGAAATATGTTCTTCTACATAAAATCGATTTGTCCCTTTACTTTTTGTCTTACTTTTTCTTCTTCTAAAAAGTTGTCCTTGATACAAGTAAATGTACAACATGATTATATGTGTTATTGTACTGCAGTTGTAAAAAAAGGTGTATATGATTCAAGAATGCTGAGTTACAAGTACAATGTATTGATGTACCATCTTCTTGTCTTTCTTTTTCTTCTTCTTCTTATCTTTCTTCTTTTTCTTCTTGCTATCATCACTTGAGGAATCACTGGAGGAAGACGAGTCCTGAAAAGATTGTTTGTAAAAGAGAAACGCAATGTTCTTCTTTGTTTCAGAAATTTCACAATAGAGAGAACCCCCCCCCCCTTTATTTAAAGTCATTCAGCATTTTAGGGTTTCTGGTAATTTTATGCCTTTTTAACATTTTTGAAGCTTTTTAAACGAAAATAGTTGGTAACTTGCGGTTGGTAATCCCAAAATCAACCAAAATAACTTTCAATTAAAACCGTGTTCTAACCTTTTTCTTCTTCTTGTCCTTTTTCTTCTTCTTGTCCTTTTTCTTTTTTTTATCCTTGCGTTTCTTTTTTTTCTACAAAAAAAAAAAAAAGAAGAAAAGTGTGTGTGTGTGTGTTTGTGGGGGGGGGGGGGGGGGGGGGGGGGGGGGGCTAGGGAAATTAAGTGTAAGGGGACTGCCTCGGTAAACTTTGTTGACATGGCTGAGGGATCTTACCTTATCATCAGTATCAGAACTAGAGGAACATGAGGATGAACCAGAGGTGCTATCATCAGAAGAGCTGGCCTTCTAGAACAGATGTCAGTCCAGTCAGTCAGACACGAAGTGAGTCAAAGAGAGCTTGTGTTTATCTATCTATCTATCTATCTATCTATCTATCTATATATATATATATATGTATATATATATATATATATATATATATATATATATATATATATATATATATATATATATATATATATAAACAAAATTATCGCTTTACCTTCTTCTTTTTTTTCTTCTTTTTCTTCTTGTCATCCTCACTATCAGAGCACGAGGAAGAAGAACTTGAGTCCTGTTGAAAATATACACAGAAAGATGGATGAAAGTGAGAAAAAGAGTGAGTGAGATGTGAGAAAAATTGAAAGCAAGAGAGAGAGAGAGAGAGAGAGAGAGAGAGAGAGACAGACAGACAGAGAGAGACAGAGAGCGAGAGAGGTTGCAAAGAATGCTTCACAGGGAAATCATGAACACATGTCATTAGGGTGTTGAAATTTGATGCAACACCTTCTTTGTCTTCTTCTTCTTCGTCTTCTTTTTCTTCTTTTTCTTTTTCTTGTCATCTTCACTGTCAGAGGAAGAGGAACATGAGGAGGAAGAACTTGAATCCTGCTAAAAATATTGACAGACAGATTGATGGATTATCATCCAGAGAGAGAGAGAGAGAGAGAGAGAGAGAGAGAGAGAGAGGGAGAGGGAGAGAAAGAGAGCGAGAGAGAGATAAACTTTAAAGAATGCTTCACAGAAAAATCATTAACAAGTAAACCACAACATTACGGTGTTGAAATTTGATTCACCACCTTCTTCTTTGTCTTCTTCTTCTTCTTCTTTTTCTTCTTCTTCTTTTTCTTCTTCTTGTCATCTTCACTATCAGAAGAAGAGGAAGATGAGGAGGAAGAACTTGAATCCTGCTGAAAGTAGTGACAGAAAGATTAATTGATTATCATCCAGAGGCAGGGGGTCGTAAAGAATGCTTCGCAGAAAAACCATTAATGAACAAATAATCACATCAAGGTGTTGAAATTTGATTCACCTTCTTCTTCTTCTTCTTCTTCTTCTTCTTCTTCTTTTTCTTCTTCTTGTCGTCTTCACTATCAGAGGAAGAGGAAGATGACGAGGAAGAACTTGAATCCTGCTGAAAAAAATGACAACAAGATTGATGGATTATCATCCAGAGTGAGAGATGAGATGGTGAGGAAGATTAAAGGAGAGCAAGAGTGAGAGAGAGAGAGAGAGAGAGAGAGAGAGAGAGAGAGAGAGAGAGAGAGAGAGAGAGAGGAATCATAAAGAATGCTTCACAGAAAAATCATTAACAAATAAACAATTACATTAGGTCTGAATTTGTTGTACCTTCTTCTTCTTCTTCTTCTTCTTCTTCTTCTTTTTCTTCTTCTTCTTGTCATCTTCACTATCAGAAGAGGAGGAAGAACAACTTGAATCCTGTAGGAAAGAGCGGAGGAAAGGGAAAGTGAGACAGATACAAAAAATTAAGTAAAACAGGAGGATTCAGCTTAGATTTTTCTTAACAGGACAAAAATTATTTACAAATGACCAACTAAATAAAAAAAAATTGTACCTTCTTCTTCTTCTTCTTCTTCTTCTTTTTCTTCTTCTTCTTGTCACCTTCACTATCAGAAGAGGAGGAAGAACTTGAATCCTGTAGGAAAGGAGTAGTGAAGAGACATAAAGACAGCGAATAAGGGAGGAATTGGATCATTAAAAAAATAAAATCATGAATGGATAGAAATAGAAAAACATGGTTAAAGGATTTGCTGTACCTCATCTTCACTTTCAGAGGAGGAAGACGACGAGGAAGAAGATCTAGAGTCCTATAACAACAGAGGAGAAGAGAGAAAAATCTTAACAGTGGAAAAAGTTCTTTAGGGAAAAAAGGGTATTCTTCTTTTTCTTCTTCGTCATGTTATAACTACTGGCAAAAGAAGATAAAAAAAGAAATTATGGATGCACTCCTTTGAAAAGACAGAGAGAGAGAGTGAGAAGTCATTGATTGCCACTGACATTAACAAACGGTGATATTTCCAAATGAACAAACTTACAAAATTTAGTTACTGTTACTTTATGACCATAATCCAGCTGAAAACAGATATTCTTCTGCATTGTATTTTTTTTACCTAAATGATGTTGTGTTAAAACTGCATTATTTAGCATGTTTCCCCGTGACACAGGGGTGATAAGGCAATAATAAATTATTAATATAAAAAGTAATAATATTAATTACTTTTTTCTTTTTCTTCAGTTTTTTCTTCTTTTTATCCATGTCTGTCCCCCCCTCTCCTTCATCATCACTGAGGTGACCTTCCAAAGCAGAATCAGAGATCGCTTGCATTTCCCCTGCAGGACAGAAACACGAACAACAACAAATCAAAATCTGTATCAAGCCCCAAACAAATGCTGAACTGAGAGTCGCAACAACACCTACCAGCCAGTGTAGAGGACAGTTTCCCATCCTCTGATTTGCGTAGATCTTTCGCCTGTCAAAACAAAATAACAATAATATCTAGGCATCCGTGCATACTGTATCTGTATCATGTTTACTGAGTAAATGTATTTCACCTTATCAGTGTCTTTCTCCCCACTTTTTTCACCATCAGCACTTGATTCTGCACCCTTACCATCTGCAAAAAGAAGGCAGGCCAACACTGTTACGTCACTCTCATGGACAGATTTAGATCCAATGATGATTCACTAGAAAGAGGAAACACTTACCACTTTTGAGCATATGCTTTTCTTTATCCTAAAGGGGAAAAAATAGTATACAGCTCAAGTAAATTTCAAGTACTGTAGATGTTCTAAATACTGAGTTTACATATTTGTGCTAATGAAGTTCATGCAACACAAGTTTTTTTTTTTTGATGGATTGACATTAAGAAATTAAAGTTTATCTAGCTATGGTTCATCTTTGATGCATATTGTAAAAAAAAAAAAAGAAAAACAGAAAACACCCTTAGAAGTTAAAAAAAAATAACAAAAAAGACCAAAATAAGACTATATACTCTATGGGCTTTTCAAAAAACAAGAAAAGTGATGTGACCTTTTTCTTATCCTCTTTATCTTTCTTCTTCTTTTTCTTGTCCTTTTCCTTTTTACAGTCATCATCACTCTCAGATGATGAGGATGACGATGAAGAGCTGGAATCCTGTCAATGAAAATAAAGCCTCTGATTTAACTATAAAAGATAATAATTACTTAAAATATCAGTCAGCCCATTTGAATGAACATGTGCAACAAGTACTTTTCTACGGTGGCCCTGAAAGCTCACAGCACTGCAACTCGAATATGCACATATCAGCATATTGGCTAATAGCATGTGCATCAGTTTTAAGTGTCCTCTGGAAACACTTCCCTTGTGTTGCGGTCTATTTGCAGCTCATTTTTCTAATGTGATGTGTTGTGGTCTTTGCAGCGTGATTTATAAGTGTTGTCAAATTGAGATTTTCTTAATTTGCTTGTGTCTTGTCCTTTTGCATGTGTTCTCAATGGCTGCAGTGCTGTGAGCTCTCAGGGCCACCGTAATTTTCATTCATAAATAAAAATTAACCATTATCAACTACTTTCTTGAAAAATTAATGATGAGAAACTAAAATTTTAAAAGCCTTATGTACAACTGCTTAACCCTGCCCACTCCCACCAAGTTTAAACTACATGGCAAATGAAAGTCTACTTTAAAAGTTAAAAAATTATTTCCTTGAATAGATGACAGTAGAAAGCATCCACATTGCTTTACTTTTTTTCCATTCTTCTTTTTTTTCTTCTTTTTTTCCTTTTTCTTCTTTTTCTTTTTGTCATGCTCACTGTCAGAAGAAGATGATGAGCTGTCTGATGAGGAGGAGCTGGAGTCCTGTAATTGAATGACCATAAAAGTAAATATAGGGCTGCAGCAAGGAACAAGGGTAGGCAACACCTGAGCATGGGACTTTAGGTGTCCACTAGTACAGCTAATAAAAAAGTTTCACCTTAAGTTTTATAATGTGTCTTCTTTGCTGAGAAAATGTAACATACCTTTTTCTTTTTCTTTTTCTTCTCTTTCTTCTTTTTTCGATTCTTATCATTTGATGAGTCAGAATCCTAAAGAAAGATGGGTACATGCTATCATGAAGACTCGATGGGGAAACAACAACTTACAAACCATCTTTGACATCTTTCTTACCTGGCTCAACTTTCGAATTTCAGCACAGTGCGTTTCCACTTGGCCATCAGGGCCTTAAACACAAAGAATACATTAAAATGTAAATCATGTCATCATGTCATACGTTAAAATAGTGCTTTAGTTAGGAGGCTTTTTGATAGTCAAGAAGCTGGTTGAAAAAAAAAACAGCAGCAGGAGTGGAAAGCTCTGTCTTTTATTTAATTCTATTTGTTTACAGTGCTTTTGCTAAATTTATTTCTATTAACAGCTTTCACACCTATAAACCTGAATGAATGAAATCTGAATGATGAGCTGCTTTGTTAAAGTAGATTTTTTGTTTATAAATGTTTATAAATATTTTTCAGTATGCTGGAACGAAGAACCAAAAAAGAAAGAGAAGAAAATAAAAAAAACAATAAAATATGATAAATAAAATAAAAAACTGTGTCACATACCAGTCTGGGATATGATAACGCTCTCCCAGATGTACTCTTTCTTCTCATCTTTTTTAATCTTCTTCTTTTTCTTCTTCTTGTCATTCTGCAAGGAGATTATTTCATACAAAGTTGTTCTTTACTACAGCGTAGAAATTTCAAAGATTCTGTGATATGTATGTCAAAACATAACATGATGTGTAAAAGTAAAAAAGGAAAAATAAAAACATTTCAACATGTGATAAATACATTCACACACACACAATCTGACTAATTATGTTCGAAATACATCTCACAGTGGAAACACACCCCAGAGTGTCCCTTTTCCAAACAACAACAAAAACTACTGAGAAAGATTCTGTATTGACAATTAACTATAATATCTACAGTCCATCTGTTTTGACTTATGTCCTTTAGAATGTTTTGTCGCCTCTGGAAATGGTTAACCAGAAATTTTTGTGTAACGTGTATAAAATAGGAGATGTGTATCGGTAATAATTTCTAAATAACTACAGGATTCTAAATCAGCATATCTGCCATACCCAAAACTTACTTCACTGTCACTTTCTGAACTGCTAGAGGAAGAGGAGGAGGAGGATGAAGATGACGAAGATGATGAGCTTGAATCCTGTTAAGAAAGAAAGAAATAGTCATGGCTCAACTCTGTGAACAAATTGCACAGGCTTTACTGTAACCTCATTTGGTGCTAAAAGTGCCAAATGAAAATATAATAAAATTAATCATTATACAAACAGTCAGGGGAGTGGCTTTGCTGTTGCTGCCAAGAGAATGTGGTGTAGCTGCTAAGTGAAGGGAGGGACCCCCTCAAGCAACGACTTAACAAGGCAACACACGAAATCCTATAGACATGCCCATTCAAGGTATGCTGTGAGCCACTCGTGATCACAGGTTTGCATGACAGTTCAACTGGATGCAGCCCTCATTGCACTTTTTCATTTTTATGCAGTAAAATTAACAAATTAAAAAGCCTCAATCATTCCCTACCAAGACATGTAACTCAACTAAAGTTAAGTGGTTTCACCTCTCTAGACACAAGTATATTGTTGTTGTATACCTTGTCAGAATGTATTTATTCAGTCCATTTTTATGAGGTACTTCACAGAGACTTCATGTCTAAATAAACTTACTCAATAAAGGCAAAATGTTCAGCATTGGTTATACTTTTTGACACTCACTTTCTTTTTCTTCTTCCTCTTCTTCTTCTTCTTTTGCTTCTTTTTGTCTTTCTTGCTGAAACCCTCATCCTCACTGTCCGATGAGGACGGAGAGCTGTCATATGAGTACAACTCCTGGTAAAAGACAAAAACAGTAGAGATCGTCTGTTCTCCTTTGCAAGCAAATAGTTTAACTTCATAATTTCACATAAAAAGAACTGATATGAATTATAATGACAACAGCCGTGTCTTATTCAAATCAATAAAACTATTATCCTATTTAAAGTTTTAATGGTAATTAGTTCTGATAGATGTCACAGACCTGGAGTACCTTGAATACTTGGTAATGAGGTAAGATGTGGAACTATTGTGATACAATTAAATGCAAAATTTCTCTACGGCTCACCTTGTCATCTCCTGTTTTCTGCACTGGTTTCATCTTGTCATCCACCACTTTGCTCGCTGGCTCTGCAACCGCAGCAAGGCTCTGCAAATTACCAGGAGGGGTTGCTGCTGGTGCCTGGTCAACTGCAGCTCCTCCAACACCTTGGGCCATTGAAGGGTGGCAGGATTGGATAAATATGTTAGCAGACAAACACTAAACAAGATATATTTAAAAAAAAAAAAAAAAAAAAAGATCCTGATCATCAGGTGATTCTGCAAGTATTATCAAACCAGTCAGCTACCATTATATTTCCCAAGTTGGTAGTTCCACTAGGAGCAAGGAAATGAAAGACTGCACAAACTTGGTCCTTCTTCCCCAATTGCACATCAAAGTTTAAACACAAACTAAAAATAAAACTGCATGTGATTTGATTTCTTTTGGTGTTCTGTGCAACCACCCAAGCAAGCTCACTTCAACTATTCAAAGAGGTGCCACACCCTAAACATATAATGACACACACCTAGACACAGGAATACAAGCACACGTATACACATTAAAGATCAGTTTTAATAATACCTGATATTGCTACCTGTTTTTAAAAGACAATGCTTTTCCCACTACTTTTCACTTTGGTAATGCCATTTTTCTAGCAGAGACCCAAAAAGAGGCCAGGGCTTAAAGGGTTAATGATCTGTCAAAAGTTGCAAAAAATAAAATGAAATGAAAATGAATTAAAATTAAAAATAATTTAGTAAAACAAAAAATAACAAACCTTTTGGGCTGGTGGACTCCATAGTTGCCCAAATGTTCTCTGCCCAGGGACCAGTGTCTTCTCGCACGAACCGCCTCTGTATTTATATGGAAAGGTGTGTGTTGCATTCCTGTTGTTTTAGGGTGTGGAGGCAGCGAAAGTTTCAAGTCAGCCAACCTCCAGGAGACTTCCCACCTCAATTTTCAAATTAAACCCTCTTCTTAAGACGGCTCATGTCTGTAGTTGAGAATATATCCTTTGCAAACTGTGTATCAGCTCTTAACGTATTTATAAAAAATATATATTTACTGTGACACGGCAAGTATCAATATAGTAGCCTACTTTGTTTTGTAACAGCCTGCTTTATTTTGAAAGCACTGGCGCCTTACAGCACCTCACACCAGCTGTTTTGATAGACCTGTCATGTATCAAGAAAGACCAGTTTACCTGATCCAACAGGTAGTGTTTGTTTATAGCAGAAGTTTTCAATAATGGGGGTTAAGGATATAATTTCCGTATAGTAAAGCGAGTACCGACTTATAAGGAAAATACTAACTGCAAAAAGGCCACGTGCAATAATCGGTGACACGAATTGCGCACCTTAGACCCATATTTCGACCCTAATTGTAAGCATGCAGTAACGCAATGTGTTTTGGATCATGTAGAATATTTATTCGCTTCTTACATAGTCCAACCTTTAAAGTCAAACACTTTTTAATTTCAGTAATGCATCTCTATATACGTTTCTTCAAGCGCACAGTCTTCTCTTTAGACAGCAACGCGGCGCGTTCGCTTAGTCAACAATAGACGTTTTGATCCTTTTAAGATTCCGTAGGCTAAAAAAAAAAAAAAAGTAAAGTTGGACATTAACAGCAAAGTAAGCTATCCGTGTGCTTCCGTAATTCAAACTGCGCACTAAATAAAAGTAGCGCTGCTACCATACACGACATGAAGAGTAAAAATGATTAAAATAAATGCAAAGTAAAACCTTACAAAAAGCTGAATGTTAGTAGCAAATTTAATGTCGCGATGTTTGGATGATCACTCGAGATAAGCTAACGATAAGGCTTATATTTTGAAAGCCAATGGGAAATCATTATTTAAAAAAATACTGTGCTTGATAACTGCGCTTTGAAGCCTTTGGAAAGTTAAAAATATAGAACTTGTCCCTGAGGTTTTCTAGTTGATGAATTGTCATGCAGAAGAACTAGAGCTTTTGAGCAAGTCTTAATTCACAGACAGACATCGGAAACGTGGCACCCTGGGACTTCAACACACCAAACATTAGACCGCTGCTTTGCTATGAAACTTTGAATTTGGGTAAGACTGTTTCTGTGTACGGAATAAGACGAAGATATGACAACAAGCTGACAAGTGATCTTGTCAGACCTGGAAGACTGGTTGTCGACTTGTTAAGTTAAAGAATGCCCTCATCGCTGAGAGTAACTCTGCTTGTCGCGCTTCGGGTCCTCTTGGTTGTCTCTGTGTCCCTGGGTCCACAATGTGACAATGGAAAGGTAGACTTTATAACTTGCTCCTGTCTGTAGATGTGAAGCCATGTGCATCTATTAGGCTTTTCAGTCATATTCATTAAAAATGTGCTCAGATTTTCTTATTTGTGTCTGATAGCTGTCTTTGGACAAAGACCTGCCTGCAAGCGCAGTGTATTGGGACTGTCCAGAGACTCTCTGGCTCGGGTCCACTCAGGTAACTGTGGTTACAAAAATGTGTTAGAAATTTAAAGATCTAGTTTAGATGAGTGTTTGCAGAAATATTTAATTAAATGCAAGGCTTAAAAGAAAGACGCTATTCCTGTTAGAATAAATCACCTCTTAAAAAATCAGTAATTTAATGACTGCTCAAAGGTAAATAACATCTTTCACGGTTTAACACATCATACAATTCTTTGCAGGTTAATTCAAATTAACTGGCTGTCAAGTAATGCTGAATACACTTATTACAGTGTTCCCTGTTCTTGTGTAGTGCAGGCCTCATCCTTTGAATGTGTGTGCTCTGGCCAACATCCCAGCATGCCATTTCTTGAGGATAACAAGTATTTGCCCTTAAAAACACTTCTTTCTGAAAACTTAAAAAAAGAGTACCAGTCACTACCTGCCAGTGGATCACCAACTCACTGTTGGTGGGGCTCAGCAACATCCCCTTCAGGGGATGTCGTCTTTCTACTGCTCTTCTCCCCCCACACAAATAAATACCCCCTGTTAAACTGAATTCTGAAGATCACACAACTGCCTCACAGGATACATATCCTGCATACACTAGCAAACTGAAACACGTCATTTGGAGTGGCCAGAGCCATATACAGTTGAACTGCACATATGCACACGCACAAATATGCATACACACACATGCATATTGGCTGCTTCCTTTTTAACCAGTATTTTTCTTTTTTTTTGCTGTTGTTGCTTTTCAGAGACCCCTCAGTATCATTGACACTCTGTATGATCCTGAAGTGAGTAAATATTTTGTGAAACACTGTTTTTTTGAAGGCTTTAAATGTTTAAATTTTACCAAAGGGCCTTGCAGATTCATTGAAATTTGACTGTTATGGGAAGAGACTGATTGAGTTTTAGTGATGTGCTAAGACAACATGATTAATGACTAGATGTTGGGCATAGCCTGATGAAATCTGTTTTGATGCCGTTTTCTCTTTTTCAGCCAGCCAGGCAGATTTGCATGGATAAATCTATTTCATACAATCATACTATTCCAAATAGGTAAGTTTTTCTTGGAGTGACATGTTCAACATGTACTGCTGTGTTTTTTTTTAAGTCTATTAATAAAGCAACTCATTTAAAGGGCATTGATAAACACATACATGAAACACTTATCAGAAAAGTTTCACAAGTTTCTTTCATTTATGCCTTTTTTTGTTTTGTTTTGTAACACTTTCATAAAGTCATCATAATTTTCTTTGCAGATTTTGGAGAGTATTTAAATTGCATGCCTGTAACTGTGTATGTATGTTGTAGTGGTGCGTTCAGACCGGTAAGGGCAGAGAGTGGGGAGTACTTTTATTGTCCACCTCAACGTTGGCTCAATAACTTACATGTAAGTCCCAACTTCTAACACCCCTTGGTGCTACGTCTGCCTTTTGTCTCAGCTCTGTCAATCAATTGCCTTATCTGAACATTTATGTCCAAGGTATTGGCAAAGAGACATTCATTTTGATTTACTATTAGCTATGGAGACCACAGTTACTCACATTTGAGGAGAAATCAACATTTTTGTCTATGTTTTAAACAGTCCCTTTTTTTTAAATATACATCTATTTTACCTTGCCACATTTTGTGGTTTCAGCACATTATATAAACAGAAACTGTAGTCAACATTTGCACTGACAGACGTAAAGATATCTTGTGTTGTTAAATATAATGGTATAAAAAATGGATACACATGGAGGTAATTATGGTCATGTTTTTACTTATTTTGTCTTATTACAGCATGCAGCTATTGTTTTGCTCTACCATCCCTGCACTCCTTTGCATGAACGTCTACTTCTGTCTGCCCTGGGTCGATCCTGTCTGACAGACTACATCATGACCCCACATAAAAAGCTCAATACACACACAGTAAGAACTATTTTTTTTTACCTTTATTGTCTTTTAAGTGAAAGTTAGTAAGGGATGGTTGCCTTATTTTTTTCATCACTTGAAACACTTGTAACAGTACTGTTGTTATAACTCTGTAACGCGTAATAACTACGAGAGCCTATTTAACATATGCTCTTCTGAAGTATCTAGAAAGTGTTTGCCTTCCAAACTTTCCAAAATTGCTTGCTGACACTTGACCCTTAAAGCAGAGGTTCCCAAACTTTACCATGCCAAGGCCCCCCAAACAGCATTAGCTTCTGGCCGGGGACCCCCCCCTTGCAAACCAACAGACAATGCTTCAAAATATGATAGAAACATCAACTTTTAAAATGCTTTTTTCTTACTTTTATTCACTTTTCAATAACTACTAGATTTGATTAGCATAGAAAATTATTTTTTTTTAAAAAATGTGTTTTTAGCAGTGTATATTCCCAATGAATAATAAACTTTTCAACAAACTGTTGACAGATAAGATCAAAACAAAACAAATCAAACTTCTCTCTCATGCGTGTATGTGTGCGCCTGTGCATGTGTCTGTTTATGTCTGGGAGTGACATGTTACACCAGTGGGAGGGATGGGCTTGGTGGCCTCATATTTTTGGATTTTAGTTGGCCATGAGTTCTTAGGCAGGGCTTTTGGACTCCTCCCTCTGTCTTTTTCCTGTCAAAAACCTTTCCATTTTGTGCTAGCTAGCTACAAACAAGCTTGATAACAGGGGCAAACCACCAGGTCGACAAAGATGATCATCGTCATGCCCAAGTAAGAGCTGTCACACAAGGTGAGGTTGAGTACAATCAGAAGCTTGAGAATCTGGCGATTACAGCAGTTTACGTGTTATACATTCAGGACAAATTGTTGAAAATTGTGTAAAAATAATAACAAAATAGAAAAATAAAAATAATTTGATGCTTTTTCCCCTCTCCTCCATTTTCAAAACCACTGCCTTAAAACACAAAGTTTTATCTGTCATGGGGAGGTGGAGTCTTTGGTGGCTAACCATGACAAAGAAAAGTAGCAGTTGTCTTAGTGTAATATTATACATCAAGGTTCAGAACACACACATAAAGACTTAACTTTGCATGAATCTCCAGGCCCAATCAACAAGGTCAGTTGATGAGCCATCCCAGCTCAGAGCTACCAGCTAAGTACAGTATATAGTATATTAGTATAACAGACATAAAGCAGCAGATTGTTATTGTTTTTGGTCAGAAATATAATTCATGATTTTTTCTCGATCGAATCAACAAGAAGAATAGAATTGGGGTAGATGATTTAAATGCATTCTCTGTCTCTTTTATATTTTATTATTATTATTTTTTTGTTGTTGTGTAAAGTCAATTTTAAGATGTTCTACTTCAACTTTCCTTCTGTGTTTAGCCTATAGTCTTGGTATCCTGGGGTCGCACTTTGGAACTTTCAACCAGTGCCACCTTAGACATCTGTGATTGGCTGGAGACAACAACATCCACAAGAAATAAGATGGCTGATTTAAGCAAGAGCAGAAACTATAACTTGTTTCTAACCTGGTCAGCTGAGACACACAGAAAGAGATATGCATATCCAAAAGAATACCCTGCAAAAGATAAGGTTTGGAGACTTAAAAGGTGACTTTCATGATTCAAGCAACAAAGCTGAATTATTTTGGTAGTACAGTAGACGTCTCTAAGTAGATGTTTTTTTGATTAACAGGAGTTTCTGAGGCAGTGCTGTGAGCAGGTCATCATCTCTCTGCTGAATGGAGTTATTGAACCACACGTTCACAAAAAGAAGGAGAACTTGAAACGTTTAAAAGACAAAGGCGAAATCAGGCACTCAAGAGCAAGCACGAGAAAACGAAGGAATAATATGGATGAAGACAAGAAAGAAAACACAAGGTGTGTTCCCAAGTTTTTGTCTGACCAAACCAATGGAACTTTGATAGGGGATGTCCAAAACTACAGCTGCACAACTGGATCTTTAAAAGATTTACCGTCAGAGAACAGGACTCACCTAGATATGCCTGAAACAGCATTCAGAATAGATTCCTTTTCATCCGGGCATCCTAAATTAAAAAAAATCAAGCACAAGAGGCAAAAAGGAATATGGAAGCATCAAAATGTAACCCCAAAGAGCCCAAAACAAATTCCAAACAATTTCCTTGTAAGCACAGTGAACGGTGAAGATAATCATACAACTATACCCGAAAACATTTCCATCAGTTCAAAAGATGAAGGTGGTGCAGACTCAAACAAACTGAGACATAAAGACTCTGCTAAACAGCATATAGAAGACAATGGCTACCATGAAAAAAGCTCTGGAAAAAACACTACCACTGATGACTTGATGGATAAAAAAGCTGTGGATGTTAAAGAGAGAGAGCTGAAGCAGCAGCAAACACTGACTGGCTTTAAGTCTGTCTCCAAATCTGAACTGCATTCACAACTGTACCTGAACCAGCAGACAGCCAGTGACCTGCCCAGACACCGTAGCTGTGGTGACTGCAACGAAAATGAACATTGTGAATGCACCAAGAATTCATGGAGCAAAGCCAATGGTACTTTTTTGTATAAGGGGTTTTTAAGGATCACTAGGAATGATGAGGCACTGTGGGCAACTGCAGCACTTGGCTTCCTGCTGGTTCTCTTGACCCTGTCGGTCCTTCACACACGCCTGTATCGTCACTGGAGGACATCACCAAGTCTTTACTGGCATGACCCAAATCAGGATTACGACACTGTGGCAGGTAGGTGAATCTCAAAGAGTTTATGGTCCACAAGATAGCTGTTTTATGATGTTGTTCAAGAAGTGCCCATCTCTGCCTTTACTCTTGTAACAGTTGGGTTTGTAAATGTAGGTTGGTCTTAGAGGTTGTTTGATTTGTTACTTTATTTCTTTATTATCTTACCGTGTGTTTGTGTGTTTTCTCAAGATGTGATCAACAGGAGAATACAAATCGCAAAGAGGAGGCTAAAAAGGGGCAGAAGAAAGGAGTGTATTTTTCTTTCAAGTTCCTCAAGCTCAGATGAACATCCATGAATCAGGAGGGAATATTTGCAAATGTGTGAATAATGGAAGAGGTCAAGTGGATGAGGCAAAGGCTGATTGGAACTGCTTATCTTTCAGTGTCATAAGTGGAATCTTATTGTAAAAAGCTAATTAGAACTGGGTGCTGCAACTCTTTCTGAAAGCAGATTTCCTAACAATCACCCAATCTCCACACCCTTAAGCATAAGGTACGGTGGGCATGGCCTTTAAGTACGTCTTTTGTGTAAATTATATTTGTGCAACTGCTTGTCTGACATATCTTGAAGGAAAGTACTGATTAATAACTCGAAAACTGAAATACCACATTGCCTTTCAAGTGTTGCTTCAATCTTGTATCCAGAATTATTTGCTTCAGTGTGATCCGTGAACTGTATAAAGGTGTGATCTTGACTATTGGTGACTATCCAGATGATGCAACCTCTACTAAAGAAATCAGTCAATCAGATATTCGGTCAACTTATCTGTTTCTCTCTACAGAAAGGACAGGTAAACACTGTGCTCTTGGTTTGTGTTGTGCAGTGATCCAACATTAAACCAGCCTAAGAACAGACTTCACCACAGTTGAAAAGTAATACTTGACAAGAAGTAAGCTTCCTTTTAATTGCAGAAGCCTTGAACGCTTGGTCAGCACCTTTCCTTCCTTGTTCCTGTTGACCGGGGACTCCAGCTCTTTTTGTTCGCACACATTGATCAATTCAGGATAAATAAAGCCTGTGGGGTTAACTTTTCAATTATATGTTAAGGTCTCTCTTATGAGCTTTTAAAATTGGTCTTTTGGTCAAGGAGGCTGTAACATACATTTCAAATGAATACAGGCTGACAGCATACGTGTTTTTTTTCATTTAACGTCAAAATTGTACTGAACCAAACAAATCTTTTTGTTTGCTGAAGTGAACTTGAAGTTACACCCCCACTTAAAAGACAATGGTTTACATGGCGCACAGAGGAAATTTCTCTGTCCTAAAGTTTTCTTGCCTTTGGTTGCACTTGAACAAAAATGCAGCAATGGAAGGTGGATGTTTTGATAAAGGGTTTATTATCTTACACACAGATTCAGGCAGTTTGGATCCCAATAACTTTCTGTAATATGAAAAGAAACTAACAAAAAATGTTAACAGCCAATGAGTTGTGTACACAAGCTTAAGAATACTTCCATCTGTAAGTGTTTTGTGGCTGTTCAAAAAAAAAATTGCCCTGAGGAAGAGTTAATTTGAGAAGGAACCCTGGAAGAGACTATGCTTTAAATATTGTAATGATGGACTTCTAGGTTTATATGAGTCTAAGAGACTTCTTTGTTGGAAAGCCATAAAACATCATCTCATGATGTAAATTTTGAAAAAGAAAATCAACATGAGCCATTAAGCCATGCCTAACAACCTTATTTGTATAAAAGTTCCCTTACCTCCACTGGGCTCTCATGTGGCATGTTTAGTAACCCTCCAAGTATTTTTAGGCATTCAAAACTACTTTAACATATGGAAATTAGGAGTAATCCTGTAGCAGAATAGCTACAAGGTAGGCCAGACCAGCTCTAACTTAAAGCTTTATCAAATAAAAGAAATGCTTTAAGACTTATCTTAAAATAGAGAAGATGTCAGTCCCCCCTGGACCTGACCGGCAGATTATTTGAAGGGCAGGGGCCAGACAGCTAACGGCTCTACCTCACAGACTACTTTTAGAGACTTTAGGTACAACCAGCTTATGACATTATGAATTAAATTCATGTTGATGAGACTTCAATATGAGCTAAATATAATGACCATTTAACTTCATTTATTAGATCAGACTCACTAATAAGTTTGGTCTTCATCAATAGGAAGTGTGCAAGTATGATTTCTTTCTATGAAATGTTTGAAATCATCAGCATTCTGGATTTGCCAGAAATTGACTCAGAAGCTTAAAGAGGTCATCAATATGTTAAGAGGTTAAATTTCCCTGAACCTACCCACACAAACTGAAAAATATACTCGTGATGAAGCAGTAAAAGTTTTGTGAGCAGAAGAGCACTGAAAGCAATAACACGCTCTGTCTGTTTCAGGGTGTGCTCGCAGGATGCAAAGTTACACTAAAAGCAGATATGCTGCACATGAATGCAGTGAAAGTGTTCCCAAAGGAAACATGGAACTGTTGTTGTTTCATTTATGGGTGAAGCTCATAGCATCCTCTTGCAGGCTTGGGAGATTTGGTAGGAAATGTCACTGTTGTTGAGCAGCCATTTGCTGCAGATGTCCATCTTCCAAAAGATATGTAGTTAAACCATAGACTGTAAATAGAATATATATATATATATATATATATATATATATATATATATATATATATATATATATATATATATATATATATATATATATATATATACATCTATTTTAGCTATCTATATTATACCTATACATAGATTTTATTTACTGTCTATAAGTTAACCACAATACAATGATAAATGAAAAATATCAGAACAGCAACTTGTTTAACAATTTTATTACAAATGTACAGCTTATTAGTTTCCATCATGTCTGACACTTAAGTCATTGTTTTCTTTACTTATATACATTTTTAAAGTATTCTGTTAAAATAAAAACTCTCCTGTTACTCATCTCCCAAAATATAGAGCTGTAAAGAGAAACAGGTACAGTAACATCACATGCCCCAGCTCAGGTGTGTTTATAATTCCACTATCTGCAAATGTAATGTTTGATGTTACGCATGGCTCACTTCAACTGATGTGTTGAGAGTCTATGTTTTAAAGTGGGAAAATATGAGTTGAATTTGCAACATGATGAGGGTGAAGAAAGTGCATCCATGGAGCTTTAACATGCAGTCTGAAAGCAGCCCTTGTGAAGTACAACAAGGCCATTCGGAAGTTGGACCAACTACTTAGTCCTACCAATTTGAAATTTAAGTATGCAGTACCAAACTGAGGAGATAACAGTTCTGAGCTTCCCTGCAGACCCATTCTAAATCAGCTGCTTTCTTCTCGATGAATACACTTGAACTGGAACCTTACAGAGAGTGCAGTACATAATATAGATCCTATGTCACCAAGCTGGTTTGTAAAATAGTACAACCACGCTGTTGAGTAGTCACTTAAATCAAACAGCTGTTCTCACTTTTCCCTCCCTGGGTGTTCTGCAGAATACCACTACACAAGACAGTAATTCAGCATACTAAAAAGGTTAAAACTGTTTTAAATTACGTAAGTGTTGAGGGCCAATCCAAGGTTTGGTCAACAGATCTGAGAGCCTTCAGCCTATTCAGTCACCAAAGAGACATTTCTTCTGGAGACATAACAATGACAGTTGTATTTATGAACACATTAACATGAAAATACATGATAATATAAATAACTTCTATAAACTTGGGAATCATGATTTTAAAGGGACATGCTTTTCTTCTGCCCCCCAGGGGATTCTTGTAGTAGAGATTTTTTTCAGCAACCAGGACATCATTGCAAATAAACAGAGATACATCTCTGTGGTGATCTGGACATGTTCAGCCGTAATGGGGACATAAAAATGATCCAAACTTCCCTTTCAAGACATATGAGTGCAGCATTGAAGAATACTGACATACACTGACTCGAGGTAATGAATTAAAAAACAAAGAAAAGAAAAAGAAAAGGTGGAAAGTGGAAAACTAAACATGAGTTAAGTGCTTGGAGAAATTCTCATAGTGGTCTAGCATCAGTCTCTCAAAGTATTTGGGCTAATTACGTCTAAAAGCAGTGATACAAATAAATAATAGAGGCGCTCTTAAGAACAGCTCATGCAAATAAACTTCATCTGCAGAGAATATGAGCATGTCAGATCATTTACAAAATTTCAAACAACAGCTTACTAGAAAGACCTGAAACACTTTGAGAAACCAGCATCATAATCATTGGAGGGAAGAGGTAAAATCACAACTAAAGACATGACGTGCTAGATGCCACAAGCTTCCATTATTACATGTATGACAATATTTGTTCTGCCCAGCGCTAACATTTTAGAAGTTGGCTAAGTAAGCTTTATTATGTATTATCGATGGCAAAATCCATTTCAGCTGAAATATCTTGTAAAGTATAATAACTGGCAGATGTTTCAACTTCATAGTGTTTTCATGCTTGCAAATAGTGTCCAACAAGCACTCATGGATCCAACGATTAAAAAACCCTGCATTTTCCCTGAACTGATAAGGTTAATCTTTAAAAAAAATGGACAAATTTGAAATTCTTTCTATGCATAGTAAATAATAATAAATCAACAGATTGATCCTGAGATGACACCACTGTTTCTGATATATGAGGCATTTTTTTAACACAAGTCAAGAAAGATGTGAAAAAGTGTTTTGATCCAGTCCACGTGAAAATGTCAAAGGGTTTACAACATGAAGAAAAAAAAAACAAACAAAAAAAAATCTCATTATCCAACCTTTCTTCCTTCTTTAGAAGCTAGTTCGAACCCTTTACAAAAGGATATCACAATATGTCAGAGGAAGAATTTGAACCATTACCAAAAAAAGTAGTGCATGAGAATGTCTGAAGTCTGTTCATAAGTTTTATTTTTATAGCTCATGAATAAGTTTGTCAGAGTTCCAGGAAGAGCTTGTGCACATAATCACCTCTTTTCTCCCTATTTCCATAACTGAGATTCCTATTTGAGACAATAAAATAAACATAAACAAAAACATACATTTATCAAAATGTCAGTCAGTGGAAATAATAATAATAATAAAAAAAGCAGGCACGATAAACATCAATAAATCACAATAACTCCAGTGTAAGTGTTTTGTTTGTTTAAGTCATTCTCACCCCATAGGTGCAGATGAAACCAATCTGCATATTCAAAATTAAAAAGATAAGGGAAATAAAACACACCAGATCATGCTGTGTACCAACAGTTAATCATCAGTCATGAGTTCCTGGGTGATGGGTCAGACAGCAGCCCAAGTTTTGTCTCTAAGGTGTTGAGTTTGGCATATGGGGCTCTTACTCTGCACTGCAAACTCATCACGCCTAAGACCTAATAAGGGACTGGCGTACCTCATCATGGCTTGAAAAAGAGGGTAAGATGGCCTGATTGCTCACTGGATGGAGATGATGTGGAGTATGTCACAGTTGGTCCACTCTGCTTTATTCTCTTCAGGTAAACTAGGAGGAGAGGGCTGATGAGTGACAGATGACAATAAATAAAGCAGTAACATCTTGGGATCTTGTCCACCTCTATCAACTTGTTTCTATTTCATGGATGCTTAACACAATTTGAGGTTATTATTATCATACACTTCTGATCCCAATAGTGTGTTTCGATTGCAGCGAGCTCTGGTCTCATGTTAGATCTTCCCACCTGTTCTTCCTTACTTTCACTCCTGCACTTTTGGGTTTTCCCTTTCTTCTTCTCAACGGGGTTTCTTCTAAAAAAATAAAGTTTTGCATTCCATGCGTAATATGAACTTTCTTTACATCTTTCTTTACATCCCCTGTTGTCCTCCCATGTATTTTCTACCCTACCCCAAATAGTGCTAACACACCTATGCATTGATTCAACCCTATCCTTCTGTCCATGCATCTTTTTTTGCATCACTGTTTTTTCTCTCGGGTGGTGATGGTGACCAATTGCTTGGCTGCCTTGGCAATGTCATAGGCGCACTGGATAACTTGCTGAGTGAGAAGTTGGTAGTCCACTGCAGGTGCCCCAGGCTCTGAAGGAGCTGCCTTTCGACATTCCATCTGCAGCCGAGAGGCACTGGAAGCCAACAGGCGGAGGGAGCAGTGCACTGCATCTAACGCTGGGCGCTGTGAGAAAATAAGAGTCAAAGCTCAACTCATTTGGTAGCAGATATGAACAGATAAAGACAATATAATGAGTGAACAAAACAAGAAAGGCAATAAAAGAAAGAAAAGAAAAGCAGAGGACGCTTACTTTGGGAAAGAGTGAGGCCATCTCAGTTACTGCAGAATGGATCTTCTCAGAACATGGGACGAAACTTGAGGGAAAAGAAATGCAATTTTTGAAACAGTTGCTGACAAGATGATTGGGAAAAAGGACAGTTGTAACTCCATGACATGCTGGGCAAATCTTTGCAGGCTTCGTATGATACTTAAATCTCCATTACTAGGTGCACACTTTAATAGCAAAAAAATTGAATCAGCCATCATTCTTTGATTGTGAGATTGAGAAAAAACTTATTGCAAAAACTACAGCCTGAGTGTGTTACCTGTCATGTTGAAACTCCTGAGCAGCCCTTAGCAGCTCCTGTATATTCTTAGTCACTTGTTCAGTCTTTAGTATGACATCCTCGGTGCATGGCAGGGTGGGATCTGGCTCTACTGCCTCTCCACCAATGCCCTCCTCAGACTCTCCGCGACCTTCCTCCTCACTGCTGCGGTGCATACTAATATATGAAACAAACACACAATAAACATGCAACTACACTATAATGGAGAGCTTCACCTAACTGAGAGATCTGTGAATAACAGGTCACGTTTATCAATAGAAGGCTACAACACTACACTACAGGTACTTCAAAATTCAAAAGACGTTTAATACTAGAAATTTCAGTAAAACTGTGCTTCAAAAAACTGTAGTTCACCGTTTATCATTGTGTTCACAGAAACAAGAAATGTGTCTGACCTTAGTGATAGTTCATACATTTGTGGGTTGTCATAGTCGCTATCTGTGCCGCTGCAGTGCTTCTCTGGTTTAGGGACCTATGGAGGAAAACCCAGGAACATTCTCTATCAATGCTTAGTGCAGTAATCTCATTAAAAAGGTGTTTCATTTTGGCAAAATTTTTCAGTTTTTCTAGTTCCAGTTAGTTTCTGAGTGTTTCTTTTGAGTAAAATCACAAAGTTTTGCAAAATAACGGCAAGAACAAATGTGAGCACAACACTGATGCTTCCACTGCATGCTAACCGCTTAAAGTGAACAAGTGGGAGACAGGATGCTGGACCGATGTTTTGGCCTTCACCGTGGCGTTCACTGCGGCATTTGCTGCTGCATTCGCTGTGCAAGTGGTGGGGTATCTGAAGCTGGCTCGTAACCCAAGTTTTGGCTTTCAGCTCAATAAAGAATCGTTTAAGAGACGGCTCATTTCTTGAAAAATTTGTTAGTTGGGACACTCCTAGGTCAAGGTACCACTGTAGTTTAACTTGTATGGAATGTGTTCAAGAAAAACAAACATGTCTGCCCTGCTCATAAAAAAAAAAAAAAAATTTGTTTACCACTAATTATAATAGTTAATTGTTCCCATTTGCAGCCTGAATCTTAACAATCTTAAAGAATGGACATTCGTTTAACAAAATAGTTTAGAGAACGATTAAATGGTTTACTTTATATTTTGTTAGTTTATATAATAGAGTTCTGTAAAATACTGGTTTTATAAGAGTTGCTTTATGCTGCTTTCAGAAGACAAGTCACAGACAATCCTCAATTGATGAAATCCGCAATTTCATAAGTGGTGTTGCAGCAGATATGCATGCAGCACACTTTATCTTTGTAACTGATAGCCTGTGTTGATGGACATAAACCGTAATTTTTCCCCTAATAATGATAAAAATAACACAAAGATGTCAGTTTGGGATTTGAGAACACAGAGACCTATAGAGCTGCAAAAACAACTCAATTTCCAGGATTTCATGGGAAATTGGTTGATTTTAAGTCCTTTGAACACGGAATAAGGGCACGTGTGCTGGTAGAATAACCAATGTATCTTTCAATTGTTAATATTTTACAAAAACTGTGCATTTTTAAAACTTGCCATGTATCTCCCCATCTCTGTAGATCCAGATAGATGCTGGCCTCCAAATGGTGTTGGACATCCACTGCCAGCCTTTCTCATCTGTAAACGGAGAAGAAAATTAGAGCAGAAACAGAGGGAGAAAGAGGAATGGAGATAAAAGACAGAGATGTGTGTGGATAAAGATTGAGAAAAGAAAAAAACTAGGTGAACAAGATAGATTATGATAAAAATAAAAAAGGTAGAGGGATAAAATAAAGGTTTTATAAAGAGCAAAGAGCTAAACCAGTGAGAGCAGCTGCAGAACAACTATGCAGCTCAATCTTCATCCAGGCAGTACCACACGGGTTTCTAACCGTTAAACATAAAAAACACTGGTAATCAAGCAACCTAGTGATGAACAACTTTACGTCACGCATCTAAAAATGACAACAAACATACTTTACCCTAAAGCCGATTCCCAATCTAAGAATAAATAATAATCAGTAGTTGCATGTTCAAGAATCCTACAGTTCATCAATGGGAAAAAAATGAAATGACAGACAGAATGCTTACATCCAGAGGATGCACAGACGCACTTCAGTGAGCAATGGACAGACGGGTAAAGAGACAGACAGAAAGGAAACAAAAAACAAACAGGTAAATCTTTTTGGAAGGGGGTGGTGAATGGACACGACTCCATAGAGTTCTCCACAGATAAATCAATAATGGTATTTAAAAATTGTGTGTTTGCATATGGACCGCCACAGAAGTTATTGGCTTCTGTAACTAGTCACCCTAATGAGTGTGTTTGTACTTGTGCATGTATGGCTTCTTAAAAACTTCTAAAATTACTCAGCTGTCAAGAAGGGGGAGAGCTAACAAGGTGGTCAAGAATAGTTAAGAATGTGAAGGTCAGTGGGAGCAAAGCAAGGCAGAGTTTGCACAAACTGTGAAGCAGGCTACCAAACACACAAAGTGTTGCACTCTTCTGTGCAACACTGTCACATTTAAGTGGGGTGATGCACGACTGGACCTTTCAGAGAGAAGGATCTGGAACTAAGACAAAGGGGAGAAAACTGAAGCGTTATGTAGTGTTTAGTATGGGTCCAACACCCAGCAATCAGACTAAAGAGAGCTACCAGCCACTGGAAGGTTGAAAGTAGAAGGGGGCAGGGACTTCTAACTTACACTGTGTGTGTTGAGGGGCTGCAGGCGGGCTGCCAGGGAGTCCAGGGCTGGGGGACCTTGGGCCGTGGGGCTGGGGGCTGCCCCTGGCTCGTACATTGAGAATGCCTGGCGGTCCCTCCGGTGGTGATACGAGTGGGGGACAGCCGAGGAGGGCACAGAGAGCATCAGGGACTCCACTCCAGGCCCAAACACACCCAGACCCCCTCCATCTATACCCCCTCTCACCCCAACCCCTTGCCAGTTCCCTCCTCCTCCTCCACCACCACCAGCCCCCCCTACCCCATAGCCAGCTGTCCCCCCAGCCTGCTGGCACCCTCGCAGCACACTGTTCTCTGTCTGCATCCGCGTGATCTACAGGAGAGCAGGAAGGGGAAGCAGGGAAGGATGAGAGGATGGAGGGGCACATAGGGAGTCGCATAAGGGAGGTTAAAGGGCAGGGGTTCAACTGAATGGTCAAAGACAAGCATCCGCGATCACAGGTTCAGTAAAAGGCCTTGCATTATTTAACTCAAACAAGTACGAGGAAGGGTAGGAATGTGTGGTCATGACAGCTCATAGGTTGCATGGGGCAGACATGGATTGGATCTGACGAGGTTTCGAAGGTTAAATTCCTTGTACATAATTTGTTTTCAAAGGGCAGTGAAGGGAAAGGGGGAACCACTTGCACAGGGGCTGATGGCTACCACCCGAAACAACCACATTATTTGATGACTACAAGTGTTTCTTTGTCAAAGTGCATGTCTTCCTCAAATTTACTTGAACCCTAATTCAAGTAGCAAACACACTGATGAATTACTGGTCAGTAAACTGGAACTGGCAGCCACCAATGAACACAATAAAGCTCATGACAAACAAGATGACAATGACGAGCAAATGAGGGTTATTACACTAACTTTCACTCTGATGGTATTAAAAATGTCAACTCCAAATTTTTGTTGTCACTCCTGCTCCCAATTTGTATTCAGTATTAAAATTCAGTTCACACTGGTTGTCCAAGCTTATTGGCCTAATTTGTCCTTTTGTCCCTCTTACATACTTCCTACCTCTTTCTGAAGCCGCCGTAACTCCTCACTCAGGTTGTTGTTGACCTTCATCAGCTGCTGTACCTTGGCTTCTGAGGAGGCCAAAGCCCTCTTCACCTCTAAGTACTCTTGTAGAGTAATTGGACCATCTGAAAAGTCTGAAGAATCCATACTCTGGACAGACAAGACATGAGTATAAAATGACAAAGAGCAACTGGGTTGAGAGAAAGTCATTGAGATATACAACACTTTTCAATACGAAATAGCTCATCTTTGTAGTGTTTTTGATTAAAAAATGAATGATGTATTTGATGCAAAGAACACAGCAGTAAATATAGAGCATATTATTATGCAGATATAGTATAGGTTATTCAGGGTTTTTCCTGGCTGAAAATGAGGTGGTGGTGGTACCCGATCATGGGTTCACTGGTGTACCATGCCTTCAACTGGCTCAAACAAGTGTTTTACGAGCAATCTAGCTCGGAGTTGTAATTACATGAACTAAAACAAAGACAAGTATTATTTTAAAGCATAGCCTATTCATTTTTTAATGTGCTTTGTTAAGTTTGGCAATGTGGCAGCTTAACCACCATTTACTTGCACAAGCCAGTAGCAGAACATTTGGCCCTCCTTGGTTTCATTATGTAGAACCTCCTGATGCAATCCCTGCCTGTAAACATGCAAAAACCTATTTTCTAAAACCTAATAAAACCTTTATTCTTTAAAGTGGCCCTAATCCTGAGTCGTACAATGCTACATCATTCCTCAAACATCTTTTACTCTGTTTTCTTCAGAGCTTAACAGGTTTCTTTCCTCTAAAAGATTCATTTCTCGGATTATGAAAAGGAAAAAGGTCTCATTATTACCAACTCAAGAGGAATTTATTTTCTCTGTGTCCGTTCTCTGCACAAAGCACCCTTTATAACTGAGTTTAAAGCCATTCAATACCACATCCTTTTCATGCCAATGTTTCACTTCAAAATGAAGATGAAATTTCTTTCTAGCACATCACAAGTCTTTTACACAGCACGTGACTGATGGCAGAGGCTGCACTGGAAAGCATTTAACAGATTTAAAGACAAGCAGTCATGAAAAGCACCATGAAAAGCACTGCAGGTTGTTGTGGTATTTTTATTATTTTAAGATTATTTTAAATCAGAGCAACAAAGGCCATTTTTTGAAAATCAATTGTAAATGACCACAGAGTAGGCATGGGCAGAGTTGAGTGTTGGGATTTACGATGTGGATGGAATGATGTGCATTGGCTTTCAACATTTTGTCGTTCAACATTTTGTGTTAAAGTTCTATACCTTTGCACGATTGCTGCGCTGTGTGTTGTTGTTGTTCTGGGCGGACAGCTCGCTGTCTGTATCTTCATCAGACGCTACACTGTCGTAGTCATGCTGATCATCATCGATTCCCAGGTCCAATGGGTCTGGCAAAGGATTTGTTTTCAAATATATTACTCCTCTGAATATTACATACATCATCCCCTCCTCTGTATCTTTACACTGTTTTTAGGGGGCAATCAAACTGCTGACACAGCACAGACCCACAGTGCTTTAGAGGCAGCACCTCACTCTGCAGCGCACAGCCAGCCTTACATTCTGATAAAAGAAGAAGACGTCCATTTCTGGCTTCAGTCAATTTTTTTTTCAGTCAATGCACATTGAAAACCTTTGGACATGCTGAATAAATTTAATTATCCTAAACCTTAAAAGCTACCACTAAAAAGATTAGTTCTTACTGAGTCCCACCCCCCAATCTTATCAATAATATGACTGAGCATTCTGAGACAGTGCGTCAGTGCCAACCTGTCATGCGCAGAGGAAAAACTTTCCTATTCCATAAAATGTCAATTTTAGAATACTAATTTGACATTTCATTTGTACTGAGTCTGTTTTGCTAAACTACCCACTGTACCTTTAAGGCGAGCGTTTGACAGATTCACAGAAATTCCCAAGACTCTGATATGAGCAAGTCTGGTTGATGATTTGCTCTGTAGATGAATTAGGGGAATGAGGAACTTAAGTCCATCCAAAATGCTGATGTTTAAAATGATTTTCACAGCTGCTTCTGGAGGTGAAAGTATCATACTTACATACAGAGAGGACAGGAAAAAGGCGAGAAACTTTACCCTTAATACTCCATATTTTCTTCACATTTCCTCACCTGTTGGGCTGCTGAGACCTTTCCCCTGTTGTCTCCTTTTGGCATCACTCAGAATGTCAATGATGAGTGTGGCAAACTCCCTTGCATTGAAACGGGCCAGTTTCTGGCGGCCCTAAAGAACAGGTCAGCAGTTCAGAATTAAATTCAAACATGCACATATGTACAACCTGAGACTATCTGGGATGTGAAATTTTTTTGTTTGGGACTGAAGCTTGAGTTAAAAACTAGTGATTACACTATCAAGTCACACAGATAGGAAGAAAGTACATAAGAGGACATATGGGGCAGATTGGAAAGGGCATAAAACACAGACGGACTACATCTTTCCACAACTTTTGCAGCTGATCTACAACCCTTCTCTTTCAGCTAACATATTTTCTTGTGGACTCAGTTTTGTAAGTTAAAAATAATGAAAATTACATATTTGTCTGAGTATATATTGATTGTTGGAATTGAAGGTCTTAGTATATTTACCTGGTTGCGTGTGGCTGAGTATTCAGGATTGACTGGTAGAAAAGGTACTGCGCTGCGTTCCGTTACCAGAGTGCTGTGGTTCTGAGTCGTAAGCCATACTAGAAAAATAATGAAACAAAAAAACGATTCTTGGTGCTTTTGTGTGTTCAATATATAACTCTGTTAGCCCAACACCCAGTCAAACCCTCCCACATGCATACAGCTATTATCAAAGAACTGCAATAACAGTTTAGTTGATCCTAAAACCAACTTCCAGTCCACAACCCATCTAGTGCTTTGGGCCAACATTTAATTAGAGACATGCTATGAGTATGAGAATATATGGGTTTTTGTCTGTCTGTACTTGCTACTAACCTATAAAAAATCTATTCAAAAACAATAAATGAGCTTTCCTGAAAAAATAACAATAAATTAAAAAAGAGCAAAGAAACAGGAGAAGTACAAAGAAGGGGTAAAAGTACCTCTTTGCTTAGTCTTTCCTATCCATTTGGTCTTTTTTAAAATTATTTTTTGCCCCATGCTGTCACTTATATTTACCATAAGTACTCTAACTAATGGTAACTATGTTGTCAAAGTTAGATATTTTATAATATTATATATTATTATATAAGACAGGAGTGAAGAGGAAAATTATGAGGCTTACCTGCATCGTTTTCTCTTCGATCTACCTCATCATAGACATCCATTGCAAGCTCCTCAAACAGCCGATTGTTGAGCTGGCAGAAACACAAAAGCAAATTGACACCTGATCGAATGAAAGATGTGACTGGGAGTACTCAAAACCGATAGGCTCAACCAATCAGAGGATGAATGTGGTGGGAATGTGACTGTAATGTAACTGAGCATTGAGTGATCAGAAGACCAGAGAAATAATAATATGAACACTGTCCATTCACCGTTTATTTTGTAAGTCTGCCTGGCTTGTCAACATATCATTGATACCAAGATATGACTCTTTACATAGTATGGTAAATGTATAACATGACAATTTTCCCATTCACTTGAGCATTTCTTCCAATTGAGAAAAGCATTTTTCCAAACAGTGAACCTTAATTTCTGGATATATAGTTTGTTGATCAATCATCTGCATTTCTGGTTGATCTTGCTGGTCATCTTAACACCAAACAAGAACCTGCAAAAAACAACAGCAGATAATACCACAACTTTACCCACAAGTGAAGGCATTCTGCCCAAAGCTCTGTCTCTTTGGGACATAACTGCTCAACTTCAACGTTGCACATTTTTTCCACACTGTCCGAAATTGAACATACTTTTCCAAATGTCAAGCTGCTAAAAAGGGGACGTGTTGCTCATCAGGTTAATTGGTGATTTTAAATTGCCCATAGGTGTGAGCGTGCACATGAAAGGTTGTCTGTCTCTGTGTCTCAGCCCTGTGACTGGCAACCAGTCCAGGGTGTACCCTGCCTCTTGCCCTAAGACAGCTGGGATAGGCTCCAGCCACCCGCAACCCTGAACAGGGTAAGTGGTATAGAAAATGAATGAATGAATGAGAAAGGAATAAAGCTGTTCTTGACTCCCTTCTTGATGAATGCATTAGAACTAAACAAAAGCCAATTGAAAACCAAAATGACTCACAGCCATCTCTGTGATGTCATGAAAATGTTTTCATGTTTGAAAATGAGCTGCTAACCCTGACTGTAAAAAAATAAGTAAAAATAACACAAATGAAAGCCCAATAATAGAAAGTTGTGATTTTTTTCTTTTGGCATATTCTGTTATCAAGCATAATTTACCTACATTTGATTGATTTTGTTAATACACTAGAGGTGATGTGACATTCCTCACCTCTTGTGAGTGTCCCAGTCTTAAGTATATTTTTGTGTATTTGGCTCTCTGTGAAAATTTTTTTTGGATACACCTGGTCTAAAGAATGCAAATGAGCCACTGAGAAAAACTGTAAAACTAGATGTGAATATTTTTTTCTGTAAGACATACTGTCAAGGAGCCAATGCAATGAAGAAATTGTTTCCTTTTCAGATTGAATGGACTATATTTGAAAAGTGTTTTCTCTAGTCTTTTGACGACTCAAAGTGCTTTTACATAACAAGTCACATTACCAATTCACACCAGATTCATACAGTGATTGCAGAGACTGCTGTGTGAAAAGGCTATCGATATTAACTCATCCTGTTAGTTAATATTAGCAACAACAGGGGCAGTTTGGGGTTAATTAGTCTGCTAAAGGACACTTTAGCATGTGGACAGCAAGATCTGGGATCGAATCCCTGACCTGCCAGTTAACCAACTACCCCTACAGCCACCCCTGTTCTTGTTTTCATAAAACAGTTCCCAAAGTGTTGGCTCAAACCCTGGGAACTACTTTTTTACTGCATTATTATTGCATTAACTTTGAAAACTACAGAACTGACAATTTCAATAGTCTCTTTATTAATATAAACCAAGACCAAATAAGCTGTGTTTTATTTTCTTATGAACTTAACTCACCGCTTGGAGTTTCTTCTTGGCAGCCTTGGCCAGCTCTGAGAGGTCAAGGCTAAAACACAGAAAACAAATTGAATGAAGAGAGGCAGGCAGAGAAAGGGGGAAAAATTATACAGAAAGACAAGCAAGAAGTTATGGGATGGGAAGGGTGCCTGACAGCAGAAGGGTCAAGGAGTCACAGAGAGAGGGAAGGAAGTTTCTAGAGTGGGATGCTTTGAATGTTAGATCAAAAGAGCTTGATGTAGTTATGATCCATAACTGAATGGTCTGAAATTAAATTTAAGGGAAAAAAAACTTTCCTTGGCACCAATTTTTAAGATGTTAATGGAGAATTTATCTATACATTATATGCATAACTAGTTGTCTAGGTATTTTATCACAACTAATTTTCCAACTCTATTTTCTAATGTTAACACAATACAAACCAATTTTATTTCACTGTGTATCCATTAAAGAAGGAAGACAATAGAGAAAACCACAGAAAATGAGAAATTAGGACTGAAGGGATAGAAATTAGGAAAAAGATTCTGGAAACAGAAGCAAGGAAGGAAAAGATACCTCTGAGTTGGGCACTTAGGACGAGCTCTGTCTCCACCAAGCGCAGCAAATAGGAGAGAACAGAGGATGAGTGAAAAAAGAAGAAATAGACAGAGAAAGGGGTAGCCAAGATCAAATCTCATGAAAGAAAACTTTGATGGACGTCAGAATCATCGAAAAATGGTGTCAGTGGTTTAAGAAAACAAATATTCTAAAAGGCACTGTGAGGACTATCTGGAATCAGTACTGCTTTTCCTTGGTATAATCATTCTGTTACCCATGAGTTCCATCACCCACTGTCGTGACTCTTGCCAAGACATGTATTTGCTTTAGAAGGAAATGAATACAGAGTGGATCTTCTTTTTAACATTACTTTTCTTTGCTCAATGTATTTTTGCTGGAGGTAAAGCAACAAGTTGATGTATTTCTTTATAAAAACTCCCGAGGGGGCCCAGGGGCATGTCCCCCAGAAGATTTTAAAAAAATATATAAGCTTTAAAATGTGAATTTACAGATGATATTAGTATTCAGACCAACTAAATAAGCAGTGCAAACATTAAAAAAACACAGCCATATCCATTAGAAAACATGTACAAAGCATTTATTTATTGTTGTCCAATATAAAGAAGTTTCTGTACACCCCATATCCCCACCCTTTTCTTTGCCACAGCTCTCATCCGTCTCTTCTTCGGAGATGTTTTCTGAAAGCATAAACAGGAACAATTTCTTTATGTTCAAGCTGGCACACATTTCTGTCAACAACCTATGGCCATCATAAAAAGTATAATCAGACAGCATGTTTAGCAGAAAGGCTGGCTTGCTAGCCAGACTTTTAATTATCACTCAGTGTTTTCACAGAAAAAAATACATAAACTAGCCATGTGCTGCTTTTTGCAACAAACATTCCCAAGTGGTTATGCTGCTTATCACTTTGTGATAATTTAAAATACTGCTTCTTTAAACACCAATTATTTAGCTAGTTTAATCATTTGGAAAAAAATATGGGTCCAAAAGAGAGTTTTACTTTTGTGCTTACCTTGATGCTTGTGTGTTCCACATTGCCTGGAAATAGCCGGAGTAGCTGCATGAGGTAAGATGTGCAGTCTTCTTCTTCTGCTTTTAAAGATGGCAAGACCTCTCTTTATACAGAATGGGCATGACACGGTCATGCAACAGCAACATGACCAGCTCCGTTTAACCAATCGAGACCCGCGTATCATTTAAAAAAAAAAAAAAAAAAAAAAAAAAACTACAGAGAAAAAAAATAGAAGAAGCTTGCACGTCGGCCAAACTAGCTTGAAAAACTTACAGGCAGAAAGTGAATTAGATTCTTGACAATTGAGCTCAGCTCATGTGGCAGATTAACACCCACATATATATTTTTATTGCAGGTTTACATGAATTGCAGAAATGACCTGTCTTGGATCCAAAACAGTAAATTTTGCCAAAAGGTGAGAATTTGCACCACTGTGAAACATGACAACATGCAAACCTTGAAAACGCAATTTGAATTGTAGTTTAATGTACATAAGGTGACCAGACTATCTGTTTAGCGCTACTCATTAATGTTTTGGTGCCCCAAAACATGCCTGTAATGTGTAGCATTAGGGAATCTTGATGGTACATGTTGCCTCACTCTTCATTGCATTGATGGACTCTCAAGTTTCAACAGACCACTGCCGTATAACTGCTACATGTTGGTTGTAATGCACATCATCACAAACCGCTTAACCTATGTTTTAGCCCATGCTCTCTCATCATCCTACTATCCCAGCTCCAGTGGCCGCCATTTCTACAAAATAAAACCAAGAACTCATTATCTTCTGACAAAGCACAGATCTTGCTTTCATTGCTAAACTTTGCCAGTTGGTATGGCGTTGTTATAGGGAGTTTTGGTCTACGTGCAGGAAATGGATTCCTGTGCAACCTGACTGGGTATTAAGAAAAAGCATTTACAAATAACCGATTTTGGTGCTGATAATCTCATTTCAAATCATGGATTCTGAACAGGAAAATGTATCAAAGTGAAACTACTTCAATATCACTAATTAAGTCCTTACAGGGCCTCAAAAGAGGGGTATTTTAACAATTTTCAGGCTTAGAAAATGGTATCTTTACAAAACTTAGTTCAGCTCTTGCCTGGAATACTACATTTTAGCTACTGATTCTTCAATCTTTATTTCTGAACTTTGGTTAGTAAACTTTCAGAAGCTGTATTAGGATACTGCTCTGTGATATTTACAAGATGGGATTTGTCTGTATTCTTCATATTCCCGACCAAAACTGTACCAACTTTTACATAATATTCATTGAAGTTATTGTTATGTGATGTTCAGAGAATTAACAGATTCTGTCAAACCATCAGATAACTGAGATGGAACTGATTTAGAGGACTTCATTCAACCCAAAATGCTACTGGTGAAGCATTTCCTTGATGACAGTTAAAAGCAAATCATTGAAGTGTGATATGTTGTAGATTTTATCTTGAAACACTGCAGTGTGAAGTGTTAAACTTTTGTTAAAGCAGTGTTCTGTTACCTTTATGAGTGAGGGTAAGCAAATGTCAGCTCAAGATATCTGTGGTGGAGTTCACTACTGTGACATGGTTTCATTCCACTGATAAGTGTTTTACATACTTTTTTTTTAAAGTTAAGTCAGAGTGATGTCAGAAAATTAATCTTCTTGATAGTAAACTGTACCCGAGTTCCAGACAGTAGAATCATCTGGTTGAACATTGAAAGTTTTTAAAGAATTGCAAGTATTTTCTCATCCAGATTAGTGGATGTATCTACCTTCTGTATGTTTCACACTTTTGAAACACTAATGGAAAGTTTGCTTTTGAGGTCCGGCAAACACAAACAAATTATTTAGTTCAGCTGACTGAACACAAAACAAGTTAAAAACCACGCCTAAAATTATAGTGAGAATTCCACTGAGAAGTAGTAGCGTAAAAATTATTTTTCTTTAAGTTTACATTGTGTCCAAGAAATTTGTCTGAGCAGAGTGATGCTCTGTAACCCAAACTATGTGATACTGACATTTCCTGAACCTTTCAGTTCAAAGCATGCAGGTTTTTCTTGTCACCAGTATCCATCATTGCGGTTATTGGTGAAGCTTACCTTATTATTTACAATAAACAGCAATATATATACGAGAGACGCTCTTTTCATTTCTTAATACTTTTTTTGGGGAAAAGATCCATAGACTGTAATGCCACCCTAAGGCCAGGATATTGCACTGCATCAGTAACAAATAAGTGCCATATACAGACAGTAAGGTGAATTGTGGCTAGTTAAACATCTGTGAAAATTCAAGTATGTTATTACAGATGCTTCATGCAAGGCGGTTAAAACTGAATACAAAAACAACATTAAGGCTCATACCTGTCTGCCATTTGGGGAATGATATAATGGCCATTTTTGTGGTCTGATAAGAAGAGAGGAAAAAAAGGGAGGAAAGTAAGAGAGGGCACTTTATAACTGGATATACCAGTTTGGCACAAAATTAACTACTATGCTGAGGTGCAAACAACTAGCTCAGAAACTGTAGTACAGGAAGTACCTGGTCGGCGTCCACAAAGGTAGAATGCTAGTCTGTCTGTTAGTTCATACTGGCATTCTACAAGCCTTTCTGCTAGCTCCATATGGCCCGCCTGCCTGAAACAGACACAAAAGAAAGTAGTTATATGCTGTCTTTTCAATGCGTTTACCTCTGCCTGTCTAGAATAATATATAATTATAGGTTTGATCTTTTATTGCAAGATGTGTTATTCATATAATGTGCATCTGCTGCCATGTACCTTGCGTAGTCCATGGGTGTGCGTCCATTAATGTCAGGTGCTCCAGGATCTGCACCATATACAACCAACAGTTCAGCCTGCAGAATCTGACCTGCTTTAGCTGCCACATGGAGAGGTGTAGTGCCCTTTTCCTGGATGTTAAATAGAAAAAAAATCATACACAGTTTCTGGATTAGTTAAAGTGAACAACCTGACTTGACATGAATCAGAATCAGAAAATGCTTTCTTAATCCAAATGGGAAATCAAGTGAAACTTTACAGTAAACTTAGTGATGATTCTTTCTTACCGGATGGAAGAAGTTGGCTTGAGCGCCCAGGGACAATAGTCGAAGGCACGTCTCTAAACTCCCTGTCCGCACACTGGAGTGGAGTTGCTTATCAAGAAACAGAGGAAAGGTATCAAAATGAGAAACACACTCCCACACCACTGTCATGCTGTGTAAAAACAAGAGAGGTAACATTTCAATTGTCTTGTTTTGTTCAGGACTAAAAAACAGGACTGTGAACATTGGTACAGAGTTTATCAAGTTTTTTGTGAAAGAAACACATGAAATTCTTTGCACTTTAACTTGGGTTCATACATTTTCATTCCCCTGGCTGCTTTATATACTGAGCCCCTACCTTACTGAGGTCTTTAGTGGTGACACCATCATCTTCACGGCAGGGCAGCTTGTGCACGAATGCCAGCATCTGGTATTTGGCTCTGATGAACTCTGACTTTGTGGGACTGCAAATTAAGATGAGAATGTCACCTTTTCCAATTTCATTTATGTCTTTTTTGCTTTCTTTCAAAGTGCTCTGGAAAATCTTTTTTTTCATCGCTAATACAATCACTGAATTCTGATGTGAACACTAAAAAGGTAGTGGACTCCATCAGGGCACTGAAGCACAACGCAAGTGGAATTGTCATTTCCTGCCTGACAGTTATTATTTTCATGTCTGTTTTGTAATTAACATACAGAATGGATCTGTACTCATCAATGTACACTGGGGTGTGTTGCTCGAAAGAGAGTGTCTTACTCTGAGAGCAGCTATTTTGAAGCCTCAAGGGGGTATAATACATAAAAAATAACAGGTTTTTAATGAAAATATGTATCATGTTCATGAGATAAAGGTCTTGGAAACTCAAGTATTAAATATGATACATTTGGCAATAAAGGGTTAATGATAAGCACAAAGAAATTAACTGGATCCAAAGAGATATGCTGTTGTGTCATAAGTGTTAATATACACTCAGACACACTTGTTGGATATATTCATTCATTCCTCTTCTATACACTTTTCCGATTCAGGGTCGTGGGTGGCTGGAACCTATCCCAGCTTTCTTAGGGTGAGATTCAGGGTACACCCTGGACTGGTTGCCAGTCAATCACAGGGCTGACACAAAGAGACAGACAACATTTCACGCTTACACTCACACCTACGGGCAATCTAGAATCACCAATTAACCTGATGAGCATGTTGTTGGACTGTGGGAGGAAGCCAGATTACCTTAAGAGAACCCACGCATGAACGGGGAGAACATGAAAACTCCACAAAGAAGGGCCACTGGGCAAACCAAGATTCGAACAGGTGACCTTCTTGCTGTAAAGCTGCAATGCTAACCACTAACCTCAGCTTGCAAAATCTAAGTCTAATGAGAAAAAAAATGGTGATTCAAGATTGACAACTAACTATTCAGAGGATTTTAAAGAGCAACCAGCTATGTTCTGAAATGTTAGGGGACATTTCTAAGCAGCAGGGTACAACATCATAAGCAGCAGTATAATATCATCACAGCACATGTGATGGTTTTGTTTTATTTATTTTGCACCTAATGGAAGAATACATACTGAACTTTGTCCTGGGGGTTTGGTTTCCGACGCCCACTTTGCACCTGAGAGGGGTCAAGGAGACTGTGTTCCCATATTGAGTTGGCCCCGTTACTCGCCAAAGTCTGAACCATCTGAAACAAAAGCAATGACTCAGTGATGCTTTACCATCTTGCATGGCCATTATCACAAAATTTTCTCAAGTAACATCCTTCAGCCATTGCACTCTATTGCTTTTAGAAAAACTACAAAACCAAAAATCATACACAAACAGTAGTATGCATAATATTTTGCATCAAAAGAAAATTCGATTTCTATTTAAAACTGCTGGTGAATGACCTGTCAAAGATGGACTTGCATCCTCTTTAGTGTCAAATGTAGGTCCTTTTTGATAAAGTTGTATTTTAGGTATTTACTATAGATATTCTGCTTTAATCTCTGACTATCTCCATGTTTCTGTGACATACCTGCAGTAGTGCAGGAGGCCATCCACTGTGCCTCAGATGCTTGACTATGGAGATATGTCGGCCCAAGCTTCGGTGGACAGAACAGCATTCATCACAGATCAGGACCCCTCTGTTGATACTTGTCCAGCCAGGGTCTGCCAGACAAACAGAAATAGGGGATTTTATGATTTCTAAAGCATTATATGCAAGATGAAAAGGGTTATTTATTCAATTTTCCTTGATGAAATTAACTTTAGGTTACAGAACCAAGTCTGTACTATTAACATTTCAAATGTGTAAATACCTGCAATATACAAGTAGTACAATATGGTGGGCCTAAATTTAAGCTTTATGCTCCAATATCATGTGCTGGAATAAATACTACATCTTTTCCCTGCTGTAAATTGTTTGAGTGTTGCCAGTGGATCAGCTGGCTTTGTATGCTTCCTATGCACTGCATGTTCCTATTCTTTATGATATATGTACCAAATCAAAATGTTCATAATTTTTGAAAAAAGAAAGGGTCTTAAGTAGAGCTGCACAACTTGACAAAACTGTGTGGTTGCGGTTACCTTGATCAATATTGCGATTTGTGTAATCATGTATAATGCTGTCTACATGCAGTTTTATAAAGGAACATGTGGATATTGGTAGTTGTGAAATATATACTTCTTAATTTAAAAAAAATTCATTTTGAATTTCAAAATACAACTAAAGAAAGCTTGAACAGTATTAGGTTTTTCATTTTGTTCATCATGGACAGAATATACTGAATGGAGTGTTCAGCTAATAAAATAGAGGTAGTTACAGTAAAAGATGGGAATTAAGTTTTCCCCACGTAAAAGTCAAACAACCTCTCAAGTATTTAACTAATAGGAGACAGAGCTCGGGCAGCTTTATATCCATATATAAAGTCAGCACCAGCAGAAGTGTTCCTTGTCACTCTTTATGATTTACATTTATTTTAAACTTCATTCTGATCAGTTTGAATGATGTTTGGTGCTGCTGGAGCAGTGAATTCACTCGCATTACTCACGCTTGTACACGAATCACCTCTCTGCTTTCTTTGGGTGTTGTAGGTGTAGTAGTTCTGCTATCTTTCCTCATGTTTTAAAAATCACCAGAGGATTTTTCCTGCAGCTTTTGATGAACAAACCTAAAAGCCTGTTATCTTTCATACCACACTGGTACTATGAGCCTCTGTGCAGGGGAGAGTCCAGACTTTTAGACTGGGGTGACTCAATGAGGGCAGTGACAAAGGTTGTGGTGGCCAGGGTGTTCACACATACAAATTATATCCTCTGGCAACCTTATGCTGTTAAGGTGATGCAATGAAACATTTAGGTGCATCTTTAAAAAATAAAAAAAAAAGTTAGGCGCACCAGTGCAACCAATGCAGAATGTTAGTCTGGAGCACTGCTCAAAGCCCACCTCTTGAGTGCAATTCCAATATGGACCCCGCTGATGATTGGCTTCATTTCTCTGTTCAGGAACAGATGGGTGACGTCACGGAGACTACGTCCATATATGATACAGTCTTTGACTACAACATGTTTAATGGGCTGTTAGAGTAACAGGGAAGTGACACTAAAGGAAACCCTGGAGACTCTTGTCCCTTCTAGTCATAAAGAGGTGATATTCCTCTCACAGGTAACCACTTTTCTTTTAGATTTATTAAAGGGTCCATGAGTACTGTTTGACGTGGATTGCAGCGATACATTTGGTTTGTAACGTGAATAGAGATCAGAGCTTCTTTCTAATACTTCTTTATTGAAGACAATGTTTTACTGGATACAACGCGACTAGCTGAGGTATTTATCAACAGTTATGCAGCACTGTTGCTTGAAACATCACAACAAGCACACTTGGTCACTTTGTACAGTAGTTTAGTAGCCGGTTATTTTAATGCTACTGGCAGCCCAGTGTTCTGAGACCTATCAGCAGGCTAACATGTAACATAAGCGAATCCTTGTTATGTCCTGCCAGTGCTGCTCCTCTACCAAGCAGAGCAAATATAACCTCACTCTTCATTTTACTGATAGACTCTAAGTTTGAACAGACAACTGCAGTATAACTGCTGCATGTGGGTTGGAATGAAAATTATCACAAACGTTTAGCCTGTTTTAGGCTTTGGCTCGTGGTTTAGCCTTTAGCCTGTGCTCTAACACTCTCCCATTAAGCTGTCTCGTGCTATTCTGTCCTTTGTCTGTCTGATGGTTCAGCTCAAGTGTCCACCATCACTACAAAATTAATCTCAGAAATTGTTTTCAGCAGAGAAAACCACAAATTTCTCTTTTCACTATTGAATTTAGTCAGCTGGCATGATGTTGTCATAGATTTCAATGTGCCATAAATCAATCCGGTCCTATCTGACCCTATAGGGAAGCCAAGAAAAAGTACTTAGAAATAACCTATATTAGTGCTGATAATCTCATTATCAGGCACATATCTAGAAGTGAGACTTTTTCAAGATCACTTAGAAAGTCCTCCCTTTAAAGTCCATAAATAGTTATCAGTTTCTGAAAGAAAAAGTTGATGATACAGAGGCAGTTTTGCTATCAGTTTTACTTCTGCTTTCCACAACTAGCAAGGTACACTAATAAATAGCGTCAGTAGGCAGTATATACTAAGTTCAACAGTAATATGTAATAGGGGGTTCAAAAACACCTGAGAGGCGAGCCAGACGGAGAGGGGAGCAACTGCTGTACACGTACACGTGAATAGATACCAACAAAACAGTCCCACACAATTAAGTGCATCACAATGCATACAAGATCATGTTAAGCTATTCATGGCTACGCAAAGACAGGGGTGTATCAACATCATCACTTCTACCACTTGATATGAATCTTAAAAAGTATGACCACTGTCATTTCCTTTGCCATACCTCTGTGATGAGGAACGATGATACATCACATCGCTTTAGTTTAAATTTAGAACACATTTCTTTCCATAAAATGACTTTCGAAATAACTTTAAGAGTCCTCTTTAAGTAAACTTTGAAATGAATGAATCGCCTCTCAGATAAACCCTCGGAGCCGGTGACTAATTGTTTTATTAAACGGGTAAAGTCAGTGAGATAAGTACAAGCATGCTTTTAAAAATGTCTCCATCATGCTCATTGTGCTTTGTGTACTCTTTCGGTACCCTAAAACATGAATTATCTCGATTGAGTCGTTTGACTCGTTGCTGAAGCGTTAGCTAAATCGGTTTAATGCAGTGCTGGCGATTAGCAAACAGTTAGCTAGACCAGCTAAAGTTGAAGCTACACAACCAATGCTAATCTGATATACAATCTTAGAAATATCAGTCAACCAATAACGAGACCACATTAGGTCTAACATGAAGTCTGGATGTTGTTTCTCATAGCATATGGTATCAGCTAGGCAAATTCATAGGAAAGCCACACTTTGTCAAAAACGCATGCTCGTTAGCCAGGCTAAGCTAAGTCGCCAATCCTGGTCGCAGGCATCAAAACAAACGTCGACAGAAGTTGGGAATTGGTGTAATGTTGACATTTTTGTGCATGTTATCCTTTGGAATGCATTTGGTGAAATAAATTCACATTATTTCAAATGGGCACATCTGCAACAAATGTCTGCCAAGCCTATGGTATTTCTTAGAATGATGACGCCTATTATACACTGTTTATATGGGGCCTTGGCGACGCTGGGAAGCCAAGAGTTGGTTTCCTGCTCAGAGGACCCACTGACAGCGAATGTACCCTCCCCAGTTCTGTATGGGGGTTGATTTTTCCAATTTTACCCCTCTAACTTACCTGGCGCACTGCAGTCTGCGCAGACCTCAGTCCTTTGAAGCTTTCTCGACATATCGAAAGTCGCTGAAATCTGGAGGTGAGTGAAAGCGATGATGTGGTTCGCCCCTTCCCTCCCCGGTTACCGTCCAACGTCTGCCGTCAACCGGTGGGGCTCCTGAATCCCCGGAAGCCGATTGCTGGAATGGTCTTTCCCGGGAGGCTGACAGTTGAATTCTGCTGCCGCTTGACCCACATTCACAAAGAAACATAATAATAGGGCAAGCGATTGATTTTATTTTGCCATAGTTCATGTGGTTGTGCAAATCTCATTTTCTGAGCCTAAGCCGTTGGCTGCACTACCTACATTTAGCCAGGAGACGGCAGCTCACTACCTGTCAGTTTCCTTACACTTACATTTTTAAACACACACACACACACACACACACACACACACACACACACACACACACACACACACACACACACACACACACACACACAAATAATAATACTAAAAAATATGCAGCCCTTAAGTAGGTACAGGGAGGAGTACTGTAAGAACAATAAACCAGGCTTTCATTGAAATTTGAACTTAAAAGAAAAATCAAAATCAAAAAACTAATACATCTGAATATTTTAAATGGGAAAAAGTAGCCCAAAATTAACAGGGTTGCATTTATTTATTTATTTATTTATTTATTCATTTATTTATTTATTTATTTATTTATGATAGCTTAAAAGCAGCATTTCTAGGAAAACATACAGCCTTGGACATGCCAAAACGGTCGTCAAAGATATAAACATTTGCAAGCTTTTTATATGATCATTTATAAAAAGGGTCCAATTACAAAAATTATTTAAAATAGTATTTAAGATTTCTAATTTATACACAGTCTAATGCATTGTGTCATACAATAAGCTGCAAAACTAAAACTCTAAATTTCTGTTTTCGCTTTTGAAATTTGTTCAGTTCGTTGTTGTAACCGAGTAATCTCAAAACGATTGTCTGTGGATTGGCTGGAGTATGCGCATACTTCATTGCGGCTTGTCAGCGCATATTGCTCAGCATCGAGGAGGTTGGAAGAAGAAGGGTGAAGGAGTGCAGGTGGGAGAGAAGGAAAAAGGGAGGGCGGAAGAGCGGATGGCGAAAGAGAGGTGTAGTCCAACCTCTTAAGACAAGACGAGAGTTTTTATATTTATATTTAGTAACGACATCTTCGCTGATAAATTTAAGCCAAATGATCAGTACCATTTCCGCCGTCTGCTGCTTTGATACGCTTTTGGGCATCACGTCGATAAAGGATGACAAGAATGATCATATTCATATAGTTACAGTATAGTCTACTAACGAAGGACAATTATGACCCGATGATGATTTCAGCAAAGAAAACCCCAGAGAAGATTCGTTACCCTATCCATTATTTGGTGTGGTACAACAAACACCGACAGCTCGAGAAAGATCTTGCAACGAACGAGCAGGTGAGATATGGAACGCGATGCTATAGCCATTATCACTGCTTTGTGACAGCCTTTGTCTTTATGAGCGTCAACAATGTAAGACAACAGGATTAACAAAGGTGGTACCGTTGTCGTCCACCAGTAAATTACTCGTACATCAGCCAAAGTCAACAAAATAAGAGCCCAGTTTTATTGCATTTCGAAGGCTAGGGCATATTGGTGATCGTCGGTGGGGTGGGGGTAAGAGAGCCATTGTAGACGATTTTAATTTACAGTAATTGTGAAACACTTTTTGAGAAAAGCTTTTGAAAATAAAATGTAACAATTTTATTTCAGTTTGGAATTGGAAGTTGTGACAGGTGTTAATTATGAAGAAAATCTAATCGAAAGAGACTGGTGCGCGTGCGTGCGTGCGCGAATTCATCACAATGAATACACTAATGGCATGATGAAGATTTATTTTTTCAAGATTAAACAAATTACTAGAAATAAACTTAATATTGACTGCTGCAGGAAATAAACTTAAGTTTATTTTGGAGGCAGTGTCTAAATATACCTTGCATAATGGTAAACATTTTATTAAGACGGTGTATATATATGAATGTAAACAGTGGTGTTGGAACATGAAGAAAGAAAATAATTAAGATCTATCAGGTTGGAAAGGTTATAAAGCCATTTCTAAAGCTTTGAGACTCCAGCAAACTACAGTGAGAGCCAGAATCCACAAATGGTGAAAACATGGAACAGTGGTGAACCTTCTCAGGAGTGGCCAGCTCACCAAAATTACCCCAAGAGGGCAGCAACGACTCATCTAAGAGGTCACAAAAGACCCCCACAACAGCATCCAAAGAATTGCAGGCCTCACTTAAAGGGACTGTGATGACTTTATAATTGATCTTGAAAAAGTCTCACCTTTAGATATATGCCTGATCGTAGTCCACAACTTAAAATGTGATTATCAGCACCAATATAGGTTATTTCTAAATGCTATTTCTTCATGCAGACCCCAACTTTAATGAGTAATCAGCTCACAAAATTGATGAACAAAAAAAAAAAAAAAAAAAAAAAAAAACACAGTAATGCCAGAGCAACTAGAAGAAAAATGGAAAACTAAAATTCACAGAAAAGGCTAGAAATAAAACTTTATTATCCAAGAAGCAACAAAAAAAATCACAATCTCCTGACATCAACCAAGACGTCCAACACAAAGTTGAGAGCCCATCTCCAGGTGATTCACAAATATGCACAACCAGCAATAAAGCTAACCACCACTAGTCAACACAAACAAGCTGCATTTCTTCAGCTTACAATTCACATGGCTATAAATGAATTAAATTAAGCTTGAGATGGCAGTGGCAGAGTGTGAGTGTAGGGTGGGGGATTAAATACTGAAACTGGTACTTTCTGTTTCTACTTTATACCACAGTATATATCGTATTGCTACTGTCTCTGTTTTTTTTCTGTTTCTGTTCTGTTCTTTTCTAACTTGAGCAAAAAGAGCACAATTAAACCCCATATTCCTTGCCCTGCCCCTCTCCCTTTTTGCTCTCTATTTCCCTTTTACTGAATCCTATGGCACAATTTACTTTCCTCTTCCCCCCAATATTTTCCTATTCTTTCTTTTCCCATTTAGGCTGATTTAGAATCTCTTGACCCTCGCGGCCGGACTCCTCTCCATCTTGCTGTAACACTGGGCCACCTGGAATGTGCCAGGGTCCTGCTGCAGCATGGAGCTGACAGTAGCAAGGACAACCGCAATGGATGGACTGGTCAGTCTGAAATAGTGCTTATCCATTTTAGATAGAGTAAATACACACACACACACACACACACACACACACACACACACACACACACACGCTCTCTCTCTCTCTCTCTCTCTCACACACACACACACACACACACACACACACACACACACACACACACAGTCAACTTTAGTTTTGGGAGTTTTCACTGTTTTTATAATCTGTCTTTCAATTCTCTCCTTTTTCTCCATCTTTCTTTTGCAGTGCTTCAGGAGGCAGTGAGTACCAGAGATCCAGAGTTAGTGCGCCTTGTGCTGTGTTATCGTGACTACCAGAGGACAGCCAAGAGGCTGGCACGTATCCCTGTCCTATTGGAACAACTGCGCCAAGTAGGATTTAATGGAAACACCTACATATTGTCAAAACCCGACTCAATGGCCATAGCAAAAGAACAGAGGGAGTGCATTTTTCCAAAATAACCAAATAATTTATTACAAATTAAATAATTACATACTTGTTTATGAAAACAAAGCAATAGTTGGCACAAATGCACTTTGGATTGTAGATTAACCTTTAAATTAAAATCTTTGAATTAAATATGAATGATCTCACTGAACCAAATGTACACTGCACAATAACAATTACTGGAAATCTAACACAGTCTGTCTTTGTATGCATGTGGGCCATTCCATCGAATCGGTACCATTAATGGGTCATTCCACTGAATCAGTGCCATTTGCATCCCGAGGAAAAAACAAAGTATAAATGCATGATGAAATTAACTGTAAAATACATTTTTGTATTAAGCTAATGTGCACATACTAATAAGCACAAAGTGAAGCTGATGCAGAATTCACAACTTACCATTTTGTGCAAATGCTGGTCCGTGACTTGTGATGGGAAATTGACTTTATTTCAGAATTGCATTCCAGGTTTTGTTTGGAAGGGCCCAAGTTGGATCCCCTTTGTGTTTTGAGTATATCTATTTGCTGGATGTGCACTTCTCATATAGTTTCATCATATTCTGTTTTATTGGCTTTTATGGCTCTTTTGAGTCATGCCTTTCTCTAAGTCATTTGTCTTAATCTTTTCCGTCCCTTTTCTGACCAGGCTCAAGACTTTTATGTGGAGATGAAATGGGAGTTTACCAGCTGGGGTGAGTCCAGGAAAAAAGGGGGGATCTAAGAAGTTATACACCAGCTCTATATTATAGATAAATATTATAAAAAGTAATTGGAAGATATATAAGAAAACCACTGTTATCATGTGAACCTTTATTTTGTCAGAATTAACATAGTGCACATGTGCAGAAACAAGCAGCTATTAAAGCTAACTAACAGCTGATCCAAAGGGAGATGGGTTAACTCCATCAAGTGGATGTATTTTAGCTTTATTTTGACCTTTCAGATGAAAAAATGTTTCATGTTTCTTCATCTGTTCTCTCTCGCTATTGACATATATATGCATCTCTTTATGCATCTGTGGTGGAAGGGATAAAGGGGCAGGAAACAGATGCAATTGTCAGATTCGCAGATGTAACTGCAGAAAACTGAGATTCACCTGTTGTGTTAACATCAGGGGTTATAAAAGCAATAAAACAAAAAAGTCATCATAACTCAAATATATTGTCTACAAATCTATTATTATGCTTCTTTTGTCCTTAGTACCCCTGGTGTCTCGCATCTGCCCCAGTGACACCTATAGGGTGTGGAAAAGTGGTCAGTGTCTCCGTGTTGACACCACTTTGATGGGGTTTGAGCAGATGACCTGGCAAAGAGGAAACAGAAGCTTTATTTTCAGGGGACAAGGTCAGAATCAAAACAATACTTGAACTATGTGAACCCGTGTGTGAGTGTGTGCAGTAAATGGATATATGCAACAGGTCAGGTCCAAACAAGGGTTGATGGTAATGACTATTAATCTTGACTCCAGGTCACAGGTTAAAAACAGTTAGGAATCAACTTTGCCCTGCTCGGTATTCAGACTAAGGGCCAAATGGCAAGAATGGTGAGTGAAGTGTGCTGGTGGCATGTGGACGTATATGTCAGCAGATAAAGGTTAAGGAGAACCAGTCAGAGGGTATTTAAAGCATGCAGGTTGGTGTATACCACACTTGGCTTTAAGCACCTCTGCTTGGTACTAATAAACCTTTGTCTCAGTTCAAACCTTCGTTTTCAGTGCTTCTTTTTGATTGCCTTTATGTCTCTCTTATCATCTCTCTGTTATCCTCTTGCTGCTCAGATTCCAGCGCAGAAGTGATGGAAATTGACCATGACAGGCAGCTGGTGTACTGTGAGATACTGTCTCCAGCGACACTCTCACCTGGCCGAATGAATGGCGGGTCATGCAGCAACACCAAAGCTGGTCAAGGCCTTTTGGGGGGTGTACAGCCCAGTGATGAGCAGGTAGCAGGAAGACTGTCAGCCCCTGTAGTGACCACTCAGCTGGACACTCGCAACATTGCCTTCGAAAGGTCAGGTGCATACCTATATACAAAAATATAAATATAAGTCAATTCTTGGTTATGATCTTAAATGAGCACCCTAAATTATTTTCATTCGATTTATATATATATATATATATATATATATATATATATATATATATATATATATATATATATATATATATATATATATGTGTGTGTGTGTGTGTGTGTGTGTGTGTGTATAAATCCAATTTTCTTACTAAATGAAGTGTTTCTGTCATCTTAGTTAACCACAGTTAGGTGCTTCTTTATTCTTCCATAATAAGTTTCTTTGTTTTTTAGCAGTGAGAAGCATGTAAGATAAAAAATATTGTTTAGCAACTTGGAAATTATTCACCCTGTCTGATACTCCCAAAATAATCAATACTGGTTCAGGTTTAATCTCCTTCCCCAGAATTTTTAATAGAAAATGAAATATTGTAGTCCACAAATTCTGCATGCCATGCAAGCTGTTGACTCACAGAAACTTGTCTTCTGATTCTGTTGCAGCGAAGTGAGGGAACAGCAGGGTGTAAAAAAAGGGAAGTGGGCATAACAAAACAAAACACAGATGCAGAACTTTAGGGAGGGGCCTGGTGATTGGCTGTGAGGGAGGAAGCTTGACAGGAACCAGAAAAGACGAGAAATAAGAGTTAACAAATAAAACAGGACATTCTGAAATAAGGTTTTAACGTGACTGATCCCACAGTACTGAGTTAAGGCACAGGAGTGACCGCTCCTATGGACAATCATTTCAAACAGTTGCAGGGGTTTTAAAGGGCTGGGTTGGACCAAAACAACTTAATATAAGCCAGAAAGTAACTAAAGCCTTAGTCATGTTCTCTGCTGCGGGGGGCCAATTGTGCTTGAGTATGGCGCGGTACAGATGGCCAGTGTGACCGTGCCCTTAGTAGGTCTTATGAAGGTATTTTAATATGGAAGTTGCAAAGAAACTGGCTTTAAGTTTTGTGAATCAGACTCTGGCTTCTTCAACAAAGTGCAACACTCCAATGTAGACCATTTTCAAATAAGATACATCAAATTCTTCTGAAAGTCAACCTGATGTATGAGATGTCAAACCAGGAAACATGACTGTGACTGTCGGTTACATTTGATACTAACCAAGATATTGGATGAATCTGAAAATTTTGAATTAGAATGGTGAACTAAAAGACAGAGTGTCTGTCTTTTCAACTTCCTTAGTGGATTGGTTATTAATGAGTTAAAAAACTTTGATAGCTTGTAAAAATGGAATACACCTCTTAAACTTTTAGTCTACCCAATCTGACATTGGACTACCGATCACTGTTGTTAAATAAGGACAACAGCAATGTTTTACAGTTTTAAAGTCAAATTAAAGCCTTTGTTTTTAAGGGAACACTTTTTTAAACTTTCATGCAAATTATAAAAATAGTTTGGGTAGGAACATAATCCACGCAAGTTGGCAACATAACTTAATGCTGACTCAACGTTTGGACCACAGAGAACTGATCTGGGATATTTTTAATCTCTGTTGCAGAAATAAGACGGGTATACTGGGCTGGAGAAGTGAGAGGACTGAGACAGTGAATGGATATGAAGCCAAGGTAGAGACCAAGTTGCCATTACAGCTTAATGATCTCTAATACTGTCAGAGAGAAGCCACTGCTTTCAGGACACAATGTGAAACTCTTGCGACCAATTTCTTCAGTCTGTTTGTGAACGATGTGGAAGTAAAGCTGGGATGAACAGAACAGTTACTTGCGTCTTGTGCCATACAGGTTTATGCAGCATCTAATGTGGAGCTGGTCACCAGGACCAGAACTGACCATCTCTCAGATCAGAACAAGAACAGGACAAAGGGTAAGTTACTCCAATTGATTCATTGCACTGCACATGTATTAGACTCACTGATGATCCCTTTCAACTAAACTGAGTTACATCATCCTGAGGATCTGGCTGTCGCTCATTTCAAAGTAGCTTGTTCCTGTTACCTGGTTCAGGGTTTGATTTCATCTGTAATAGGGTCCTACCAAATTTCACTGTTTTTAGCTTTCATGATAATTTTGCCACAAAAGATTGACTAAAGGTTTAGTTAATATGCTATCTGCTATAATTATATGAATTTTGTGTAAATAGGTGGGTGTGAAATGTAATGTAAATGCACTTTGATGTGGTCAAATTGCAAGAGACAACAGTCAATGAACTATTTTACCATTTACAAAAAATGAATATAAGTTGTTTCACAGCCAGAAAATCCACCAATAGTTATAGTTAGTTATTCTAGTGTTACCAAATATAAATCTTAATCAAAAGAGAAGTTTTAGCGGGGACTTCCGGTTAGGCATGCGTGCACGTTAGACGGTGTCCACGCAGCTCCTGCATAATTTGATTTCTTTTTAATGCTTTTGCAAACCCTAGTAACAATAATTCTTGTTACTCGACCTTATAAAAACTCAACAGTCCGTTATCATGCCAAAAGCCGGTCAGAAGACAAAAGATTTGTCGTCTTTTTTGACGCCTAACAGCTCGGCTAAGATAGCAGCTAACACCGAGGAGCTACTCCCCTCATTTTCGGCAGCGACAGCCGCTGCAGACTTTCAGGCAGCTATCGATAAACTACGGAGTGAAAACCTCGAGTCTTTGGCTAACTTTCAAAGAGAGTGTGGGGCTGCCATCTCAGCTTTGCAACAGGTGGTTGATGAGCACAAGACAAAGATTGGGGACATAGAGGAATCCCTCACCGACACCTGTGACAGACTCGCGGAGCTAGACGGCGTGGTGGCGCGGCTCATCAAAGAAAACGAGACCATGAAGAAACAATTGGATTACCTAAGTAACTACACACGGAGGGAGAATATCCGCATCATCGGACTGCCTGAGTCTGCGGAGACGCCCGATCCTGCTAACTTCATCTGCAACCTCCTCCGTGAAATTTTCGGTCCATCTGCCTTTGAGATGCCCATCATCATTGACCGCATACACCGCACCGCTGCGCCCAGACCTCTGGAGGGTGACAGGCCAAGGCCGCTTCTGATCCGACTGCACAGCTACAGGGTCCGTGAGCTGATCCTGCGACTCGCCAGCCGCCACGATGGCCCAATTCTGTTTAAAGGCAAGCGGATCCACTTCTTCCCCGATGTCAGCCCGGAGGTGGCCCGGCTTCGCTCCTCTTTCAACGCGGTGAAACGTATGCTTCATCAGGCTAATATCCCTTTTCGCCTTTTTCACCCCGCTCGTCTGGTGTTCAAGTGGAAAGACGATCGGGTGAGTTTTACCGACCCATCCAAGGCTCTCGACTTCATTAACAAGCACCTGCCGACACCGACGGACGCGGAGGATTCCACCGTTACCGCGGATAAATGACTGTTTACGATGGTGAGTGACTGTTGAACTGTTAAGGTTTACTTCAAAAGACGCTCTTGCTTCCCTTCCGTTTAAGAGCTAAATTCACGTTCACTGCCACTCACACTAAACTTTGTCTCAGATGTTGCACATAAGCTGCTACTTGTTCCATTTTCTCCCTTTTTGACTCTAAAACTGTTCTGCTGAGAACACGCTCCTTCACTGTTACGTTTAATTTGAATTTTGATTTCTTGGTTTCAATTCCGATGTGATAATTTCATTCTCTCAGCCTCCACACTCTGGCTGAACAGATGGACCCCTTTTCTTTCATTTTCTTAAAATCATAACTTTAGAAAGATGTGGATCTTAAAGGAGAGATCTATATATCTCTTTTTCTTCTCGTGTTCTATCCCAGCCCTCCAAGTGTGGGAAAGTTCTGACCTTGTATTGGATTGCATGTGAATACTTATTACTAAGAGGGAGGAAAACTTTTGATATTCAACCTGTAAGGATTAATACATGTAATATCATTGCTTTTACTTTTTTCCACACTGTAAATAGTTATTTACAATTACATTGATATTCTACACATTTAATTACACTTCACCACTTGGTACTCACAGTTCATATTCCTAAGATATTGATTACCTATTCAAGGGCTCTCCTAATACCTGACCCCTCTTTATCTACTTCTTTTACACATGTAATAGCCTTTGTTGTTCCTAGTTTAACTTTCAGTTACCAGAACTGTTTGGCTCTTGTACTGATTAGTGAGGTCTTCCCCCTCTTTTTTATTTTTATTTTATTATTATTATTATTATTTTTTTTTCTATCTTAATACTTAATTTGATTTGGGTTTTCTGTGTGTTTTTGACTTCCATGAGAAAGGAAAAGGGAAAAGAAATATTCGCATCTATTTATATGCATGTACATTTACTGTTAGTGCCAATATAGTTACATAGGTTTGCTTAAGTTTAATTTTTATCCAATCTTAAGTTTTATTTTGCAGGATGCTGCGAAACGCGCATCCTCAATGCATAAGCACTCAGTTAGAAAATGTCACAGGGTGGGTTGCCTGCACCTCATTGGGGGAGGTGTATGGCCTTTAGTCTTCATTTTTTTTTTACCTTCATGTTTTTTTTTGTATTTCTTCCAATTCATTTTTTTAAACTCTTTTCCAGTTCTCTCTCCTTTTGAATGTGAGTGTGTGTATGTGTATGCCCCCCCCCCCCCCCCCCCATTCATCTGGGCTCCAGTCGCGACCCTGCTCTGCCTTGATGTAAGGTAACTATGTCAGCAAACACTCTATCAAATACTTTATGCACAAATTTTATCAGCTGGAATGTAAATGGTCTTAACAACCCTGTGAAAAGAAAGAGAGTACTTGACCATCTTCAACACCTAAATGGTGGAATTGTCTTTTTACAAGAGACGCATCTTCGTACGCAGGACCACTTTAGGATTAGGAGGGGGTGGGTGGGGCAGCTATTTCACTCAAATTTTCACTTTAAAAACAGAGGTACTGCCATCCTCATCCACAAAGATGTCCCCTTTATTGTTTCTAAGTCAATTGTAGATCCTAATGGTCGCTATGTGATGATCTTTGGCACACTTTATAACACTGCTCTTGCGCTCATCAATATCTATGCTCCCAACTGGGATGACGTAAATTTTTTCACTCGCCTTTTTAATTCCATACCAGATTTGGACACTCATCATCTGATTCTTGGTGGAGATTTTAATTTGGTAATGGACCCCAAGCTTGATCGTTCCTCTAACAAACCTCATCCCGCTTCAAAGTCTTCTGAAACAATTATATCATTCCTACGTACCTATAACTATACTGACCCTTGGCGTTTCAAATACCCATCTTCAAGATCCTATTCTTTCTTCTCTCCTGTACACAATTCTTTCTCTCGAATTGACTACTTCTTTATTGATACCTTCTTACTCAGTTCACTGACATCTTGTGATTATGAAGGTATTGTCATCTCTGATCATGCACCTCTTAGACTTACTCTTGCCTTACAAGATAACACTTCAACCAGATTTTGGCGCCTTAATCCTCTCCTTCTGTCCGACTCTAGCTTTGTGTCTTATTTAACAAGTAAAATCGATGAATTTCTTGAGACCAACCCTGCCTCAGACACCTCTTCTTCTACCCGCTGGGAAGCTTTTAAAGCCTACCTCCGTGGCCAAATAATGTCCTATACATCATATGTTAACAAATGTCGCAAAAACAAAATCTCTGACCTTACCTCCTCTATTCTTCGCCTAGATCAACAGTATGCATCAAACCCTACATCAGAGCTTCTGAAAGAAAGAACAACCTTAAGGACCGAATTTGACCTTCTAACAACCCAACGTGCAGAGGAATCTCTTCTTAAATCTCGGCAAATGTTTTTTGAGAATGGTGATAAGCCTACCAAGCTTTTAGCACAACAACTCCGTCAAAAAGCGGCCTCACGTGTCATCTCTGCTGTCCAAACCTCCCCTGGCTGTCTTACCTCAGATCATAGACTTATTAATAATGAGTTCAAAAGTTTTTACTCAAAGCTATATACTTCTGACTCCCAACTCAACCCAGATTTATTCACAGATTTTTTCAACAATTTAAAAATTCCTCAACTGAACCCCGATAACGTTACATCGCTTGAAGAGTCCATAACCCCCGAAGCTATAAAAACTGCAATTTTCTCTTTACAAAGCGGAAAGACGGCGGGGCCTGATGGCTTTCCAGCCGAATTCTTTAAAAAATTCTCAGATAAACTTGTTCCTCTCTTACATGCTATGTACACAGAATCTTTCCATATGAAAGTGCTCCCTCCCACCTTGTATCAAGCCACCATATCACTTCTGTTAAAAAAGGACAAAGACCCCCTGTGTTGCTCGTCCTATAGACCTGTAAGCTTACTTAATCAGGATTTCAAAATTCTTGCAAAAGCCCTCAGTCTACGCCTTGAGCTGGTCCTTCCCTCTATCATTTCTAGCGATCAAACTGGCTTTATTTGTAACAGACAGTTATTCTCTAATGTACGAAGACTGCTTAATATTTTACATACTCCCTCTCAATCCTCTGACCATGAGGCTGTCATCTCGCTAGACGCGGAAAAAGCCTTTGATCGCGTTGAGTGGGACTACCTCTTCTTCACCCTCACCAAGTTTGGCTTTGGCCCTAAATTCGTCTCTTGGGTCAAGCTTTTATATGCATCACCCTTGGCCTCCATTCTAACTAACCATTTAGTATCTGACCACTTCCGCCTTTACAGAGGCACGAGACAAGGGTGCCCCCTGAGCCCCCTTCTGTTTGCTGTGGCTATAGAGCCTCTCGCTATAGCTCTCAGGCAGAATAATAACATTGAGGGAATTATCCGGGGAGATCAAACTCATAAAGTTTCTCTTTATGCAGACGACCTCCTTCTTTTTATTTCAAACCCTGTCACTACTCTTCCTCATGTATTTTCTGTACTCAAAACTTTTGGAGCCATCTCTGGTTATAAGCTTAATTTAGAGAAAAGTGAATATTTCCCCTTAACTCTCTCCTCTACGCCCCCAATCAACATTCCTTTCAAGATTGCAAAAGACTCTTTTAAATACCTTGGTGTAACAATCACTCGTACTTTCTCACAACTTTTCCAAGCTAATTTTATTCCTCTACTTGAAAAATGCAAATCAGACTTTACACGATGGGGTACCCTCCCGTTTTCTTTAATGGGTAAACTCAACTCAGTAAAAATGAATATCCTCCCTAAATTCCTTTTTCTGTTTCAATGTCTGCCCATTTTCATTTCTCATGGATTTTTTAAAACACTGCAACAACTAATCACTCACTTTATCTGGGGAGGGAAACCAGCGAGAATACGCAGAGAATTTCTTGAAAGGCCTAAAAATCTTGGGGGTCTTTCCTCCCCTAATTTTCAATCTTATTACTGGGCGGCTAATCTAAGTAACATGTCTCTGTGGCTTCTTTCACATGATAGCAATACCTGCCCTGCTTGGGTTAACATTGAGGCTTCACTGTGTAAACCCTACTCTCTAGCAGCCCTCCTCGGAGCATCTCTCCCTCTTCCAGTCTCTATATCAAAACATAATGTGGTTGTGTGGCACTCTTTAAAGATTTTAAAACAGTTTAAATTATTTCATGGTATACAGGGCACCTCTCTTTTCTCTCCTATTCTTAACAACCCCTTATTCCTTCCTTCTATTCACTCCTCCTCTTTTAATACTTGGGCTACCAGGGGTGTACATAGTATTCAGCACTTATACAAAGATGATATCTTTGTTAGTTTTTCCGAACTAACAGAGAAATTTAATCTCCCTCGCTGCCACTTCTTTGCCTATCTACAAGTGAGAGACTTTATCAAAAAGAGGTTTACCAATTTTCCATCCTGCCCACCTAAAACTCACCTGGATCATATTATAGGAATATGTCTAAAATCTCAAAAGAGGAGGATTGCTCAAATATACGAATATAGCATTTCTATTAATTCCCCATCTCTTGATATCATTAAACAACGTTGGGAACGGGAGCTTGGCTTTGGCATTGGAGATGATATTTGGGATGCAGCCCTCAAAAATGTACACTCGTCCTCTATATGTGCGCGTCACAATTTGATTCAATTCAAAGTCCTACACCGTCTTCATTACTGCAACTCTATCCTTGCGAAACTGTACCCTAACACAGACCCATATTGCTGTAGATGCAAAATAGAACCAGCAACCCTCTATCACATGTTTTGGGGATGCTCAGAACTAGATCAGTTCTGGTCTTCCTTTTTTAATTTGTTCTCTAAAATATTTAAGAAAAATATTCCCCTTTGCCCTCTCACTGCTATCTTTGGCGTACCCCAGGCAAACATATCCACAACTTCCAAACAGAATAAAGCTCTTGCATTCTCGTCTCTACTGGCACGGCGGTTGATACTAGTGAACTGGAAGAATGCTGCTCCACCCACCCACACTCATCTTATTCGTTTGATTATGTCTAATCTTCAGCTGGAAAAGATTCGGTATAGTGTAAAAGGTTCCCTTCAGACCTTTCACAGCACGTGGGATGGTTTTATGAATTATGTCAGAAATCTAGATGGTCTAAATACGGACTAATTAACATCCAGCATGTAGTTACATAATTGAAATGTTGTCGCTGACGACTACTGTATTTGACCTGAGCCCCCTCCCCTGGAGTGTATGAGTATGAATGTGTACCCCCCCCCTTTTTTTTTTTTCTCTTTTTTCTTTTTTCTTTTCTCCTTTTTTTTTTTTAATTTTTTTTTTTTTTTTATTCATATATAACTATTATATATTTTTTATTGCTGTAAAGATATGGTCCAATTATTATTTTTGAGCTCCTTTTCTTGAATTCTTTTCAATGCATTTAGTTTTATTATTATTATTATTATTTTTTATTTATTTATTTATTTATTTATTTTTTTGTGAAATCTGTTCATGTTCTGTATGGTGTTCTGGTATGTTCCAACAGAACACCGGATGTTCCTATTTAAGGCAACTCAGATTATTGTGAATCTGTATATTTGAAAACTCAATAAAAATAAATTAAAAAAAAAAAAAAAAAAAAAAGAGAAGTTTTAGCATTGTAATAACTTAACCACATTCTCTCTCTCCAACTTGGTACTCCTAATTTTCTTGAGAGAAGGAGGGAAGACTCCACTGCAGAACTTTCTTGGGATTGCTGAACAACACATGGGACCCACCAATGGGGTGAGTAAAGATAAGAGTATTTTCAGAGGAAATAAAATGTGCTGAGAATACAGTATTATTCTTATGCGAGGGTTTCATGTTTTAAGGTCCTTGAGTTGATGAATCTTTATCATCATCAAATCTTTGCTTGCCTATTAAACTGTTCATACCAAATGACTGAATGATCATCTTCCATGTAGACATGATCACTGTCATCTCCTTTTTTAAAAGACAACTAGCATACAAAAGGAAAGCATGTCCTCAGAGCAAGCCCCAAATACAGAGCCTACACTGAAATATTGTGCTTTCTTTCTAAATTATTTTCTACTGGAACAACAGAAAAAGTTAAGTGCATTGTAAAAGTAAAGTATAATGAGGGCTTTTTGATCATAAGGGTAAAGTGCAGTTTTTCACTGAAAAGTTAGAAATGCTATGACAATAATAAAAAAATTAGCTTAAAAATGAATAATGTTACGACTTTGTATAATACTCTTTGAGTAATATTTTTGATCAACAACCCTTTAAGCTCCTGTAGATAGGTCTTTTATTATTACAGATCTGTGTGTTTGAAACGGAAACTTAGAAAGTTATTAATATTCACTCTCTGCAGGCCCTGGTGACCCAGATGTCTTGTCCTGTGGTGACCAATCCCGCAGCTCTGACAGCAGAAGAATACTTCAACCCCAACATTTTACAAACTCAGAGGGACATTGGCCACCCCTGCCAACTTACCACCAAGACCCAGAGGTGAACCATACTAACTGGCAGATATTCGTGCATTGATGTCAACCTCTAGTTTCAATTCAAATTTGAAAGGTGACAAAGAGACTTTTGGTGAAGCAGTACATTTGAAAATCCATGGCTGACAAAAATAATTATATTTCAGTATTAAAGATATTTTTTGATGAAAGAGCTTTAACATATTGGTGGATTTAACATTACAGAAATATAATAAATATTTTGGTACTCAGCAATATACTGTTCATTCAGGGCAGCAGTGGCTAACACCTGACACTGGGTGGTGGTCTCTAATGAATTTCTTATGCACTGTACTTACATTGAGTCTAAACATAGCAACCATGACCATGACCACCATGATCCTTAAAGGAGTATCAGTTATTAGATCCTGAGGTCCAGTACACAACTTATTAACATCATAAATTACTTAACTCACCTTGCAGTGTCTCTTAAATTATCTGAAGCATCTGGGTAAGTTTTTATTGTTTTGACGCTAATAACGGTGCTTTTCTGTATCCTTTGTAAGAATCCAGTTCACATATACTTGACACTGTTTTTCAGTGGTCCATCCAGTGTTCCTTTGTCTCTTGATGGACCTGTCATTTCCAGAGATCCATGTCATTTTTCCACACCTGACAACAAGTCAGAAGATATTATGAGGATTAAATGTTCGTGCTGACTCTCAAGACTGCATTATTTATTGTTGAAGACTGAATATTAACACACAGTACACAGTAGCTTAAGCATGATTTACTTTTGGCTAATGTTATTTATGACTTTGTATTTCTCTGGCAAAAAAGTAAGAAAGAACAAAGGAAAGATAAATAAAAGGATGCATACAAATTGTTTTAGTTGTACTTAAGTCAAAACTAAATTGTTTTTTATGTGCCATGTTTTTTTTCTTCCAGGTTTAAAGCCAAGCTGTGGTTGTGTGAGTCCCATCCCTTGTCTTTGGCAGGACAAGTGGTGCCAATCATCGATCTTATGGCCATTTCTAATGCCTTGTTCGCTAAGCTTCGTGACTTCATCACTCTGCATTTGCCACCTGGCTTTCCTGTCAAGATTGGTAAGTTAAGTACGAAGTTAAAATGGTGGGTGGCTAAATTAGGGAGCTAATGCCAGGTTTGAAAACTGATTAAAAATATGATTCAAAATGCTGTCTTTTTTATCTTTTTGATTCAATGCAGAGATTCCTCTTTACCACATTCTGAATGCAAGGATTACGTTCAGTAACCTTAACGGTTGTGAGGAGGGGAATAGCACCCATGCTGACAGTGAAACAGGGGTAGAGGGTGATGGACAGAAAGAGACTCTGAGGACAGATACCCCATCTCCTGGAAGTGACTCCTCTAGTTTGTCCAGCTCCAGCTCTACAAGTGAGATACACACGAATACTGTGTTTTCTATTAAACTTCATTTTTTTTAAAGTGTAATAAAATATGTTTGCCCAATCTCTTTTTATATAGCTTAAAAATCTGGGCAATTGTTATTATTATTGTTTTTAAAAAATGGTCAAGGTTGTTTGACAGATATAGTTCTCTTTTCCCCTTTCATATTCTTCTACCACTGTATGGAACGATTTCTTTCTCTTGCTCTTTGCATTTACCGCACATGCTGCAGTGTCATGTCGGGCAGGAGAGATTCCCCCGTGTGTTTTTGAGCCTCCATCTGGATACACCATGCTAGGTGGCAAGCAGAGAGACAGCATGAGAGATGAGGAGGAGGACCTACTGCAGTTTGCAATACAGCAGAGTCTGCTGGAGGCCGGCTCCGAATATGATCAGGTGATCTTATTGTGGGGTTCATGACAGATGAAAATCCAGCCTGATATAAAAATAGGAGCATATTTCAATGCATTATTTACAAGTTTTGCCTCTTTAGTTACTGTTGCTTCACCTGTCATGATCATTTCACTCCAAGTACATGTGCAGTTAGACTAAATACATTGACTGATTAATTTCTTTCATTTTTCCTCTTTTTTTGTTTTTACAGTAATAGAAAAATTTACAGGCCTTTTACTTCTATGAAATTATCATTCATTTTTGCCCGCAGAAATGAGAGTTGCTGTTACAGCATACACCATTCTCACAAAAAGTTAGGGATATTTGGCTTTTGGAGGAAATTTCAAAATGCACCTGAGGGCACGGTCACTCGAGCCATTAAGCTGTGCTGTACTCAAGCTTGATTGCCCACCCTGCAGTGCAGTTCCCCCAATGGCCAGTACGGCCCACGGTCACACGGTCACTATGATATGAACCAGACTTTATAGATAAAAGAGGCATTCTGGAGCCCCCATAGGGCCTTGTATGGGCCCTGAGGCTCCAGGCAAATGAATGTACCCATATGAAATGTACACACATCTAATTTATGCCTGGGTGAAGAAATTTACATTTAAATTTATTATGTGTAATAAATCATGAAATATTTTATCCTGAATTTTGCTGAGTCACCCTTTATACATCCCACAAATATGAGTAGTGTACAGCTTATATATCTAAAGTAATAATAAGGCCTGCAAGAAGAAAGCGCTGTTTAAATGAGCAGCCTTCTCTTTCTGTCTTTCATCTATGGGTCTGTCTTTAAACTTTACATGTTTACTCTTAAAATTTGTTTGCACCTCTTTGTATAGGTGACCATCTGGGAGGCACTGACCAATAGCAAACCAGGAACACACCCCCTGTCCTGTGACCCAAGTCGTATGGAGAGGTCAGGTGTACATCAGATTTCTTTTTTATTCCATGCAGTTTTTTCTGTCATTTAACATTTTTTGACGTCGCTGGTTGTGAGATCATTTTGTGGAGTCAGTTTGTGTATTTGAGTGGTTAACATTTACATAAAATCATCTGTACAAGGAACATAATTTGTCCTGTGAGCTGTTCCAGACGACTGTGTTGGCTGCATTAGTCTGTGAAGGCTTCTTCCAGCTTGTCCCTTCTTATTAATCCCAAAGTCTGTGTATCATCATCTTCCTCACAGATGAAGATGACGTCATGGTTGTGCCAGGCTGAACTGAAATTGAATTGTAAAACTGAATCTAAATTTTGCAAATTGAAATTGATTTTTTTATTTTGGAATTTAGGGAATATAAAGAGTTGAATTTTCAAGTAGGTTAAATACAGTTTCATAACAAATAAGTTCATTTATGAAACACTGAATTTGATTTCAGATCATGCTTTTCAAATTCAATATTATAATTCAAATTCAGTTTCTGGTGGCACAGATCTCAGCCCATATCTAACCAGAAAAGGTTGAGAACCACTGCTATGTATGAATGCACAAATTCGGACTCCACTTTTCTATATCCTCCAAAATATCTTTTGTAAAAAGAGCAGGAACTTAATTTGAAGATAGCACTTCTCTGAAGGAGTGCTTGGAGTAGGGTAGCTCAGTGAAAGGCGGTTCATGTTGGAAGTTGTGAGCTGGACTGAAATTGTAGTTTGTTGTTTGGTAGTTATTTCTTTCTTTCTTTCTTTCTTTCTTTCTTTCTTTCTTTCTTTCTTTCTTTCTTTCTTTCTTTCAATGGGAAGCAAATAGGAGAATCTTGAAACTACTGCTTACACTGATAAGATTTCTTCAACAACTAGTCAATTGTGAGGAAGTAAACGAAAATTGTACAAAAGTTTTCGTAACAAAACTGAAGTTTTATGTTCTGCACTCTGAAAGATAAAATGTTAAATTGACACCAAAGCTTTAGTTTACACTTAGCTCAGGTGGAAACATACTGTCTCTCTTACATCAAGTATTTTAATGTTCTCATTCATATCCCCCTCTTTCACCCAAGGACACCCCAGCGCAAGCCCTGTCCCCCATCCAGCCTCTCCTCTACCCCCTCAAAGAAGAACCCCACCAGCTGCTATGACGAGCAGCTGCGCATCGCCATGGAGATCTCAGCTCAGGAACAAGAGGAAGCGGAACTTCAGCAGCAGCGGGAAGAGGAGGAGCTAAAGCGCATCATCAAGCTGTCACTGATGGAGAAATAAGACCTGAGTTGCCAATCAAGCATCTCAAGGTTTGGACCAGAGATATATAGAAAAAAAGGTGAAATAGAGGCTACCTTGAAAGTCATAGCACACTCCACAAGTGGCTGGGTATTAATGCCAAAATCTTTTGAATGAATTTGTAAGATCAAATTTCTCTCTCCTACCAAACTTAGCCAGACCAACCCCATGAAGCCATGTTGTGACGGCATTGTACTGCCTTACACAGCAAGAGATGGACACCAATTTCCTCTTTCTTGTGTCACATGGCACTTTCTTGACCAGTGCCAGCTCACAGCCAACTACATACAGTACAAGAAGTTTCATGGAATGCCTCCTTGGGTGACTGATTTCTGTCTTTTTGCAGAATTTGTGTGTGACTTTGTATGTTTTTGTGCGCTTTCTTCAAAACCAGCTCTCCACACAGGAGTAAACAGATCATCTTCTGCCATGAAAACACAATGTGTTAGGCCAACTCTCTGCTCCTCACACAAATAGTCACTGAATCTTTTTGCCACTGGTTCTAAACTGTGATTTTTGTTTTCTTTAAGAAAAGCTCTTTTGCAAACAGTGACAATGCAAGACCAGTTATGTGGAGTACAGTATAACCATCACTGTCAAGTGGCATTTAAGGTTGAAACATCTAAGTTTCTTAGATATTACTCTGATGAGGAAAAACAGACTGATTTGCACAAAATCCAGATGTACTGTACAAAGTTTATGGGTGGATCACATATATGACTGTTAATTGATTTGAATGAGGAGTTTGAGCAAAAAGTAAACATGGTAATGGCTTGTGAGTAAAATGTGGAGTAGAAATGCAGTAAGATTTTCTGTATATTTGCTTCTAACCTAACATGAATATTTCTGAAGTTTTGTGAAGTCACAGTACAATATTGTAAAGTATTTCCGCATGGTTTGCACTATTTTGGGTTCATTTTATTCACTTGATTCTGGTCCTGAGACCTGGAATATGAAAGCAGGTTTGTAACCTCTTGGAACCCACATGGTTTAGGCTACTGGCAGAGTTTTAGGTTCAGTTACACAGAAGAGTTGGTAGTCTAACTACCCTGTAAGCACACCATAAAGAAACACTGAGTTTTCCCATCTTAGATTGAAACTGTTTCTCAAAATCTGGCTTCACTAAATGTTGCTGATCTCGAAGCACACAAAACACTTTGAAACAAATTTTGTTGCAAACACGAGGACAAAGGCAGCTCATTTTTTTTTCTTTCCCACTTTTTGTTTGAAACAAATGTTAAAATTTGACCCTTCGATGTAAGCACAAATAAGGGGTACAGCTTCTGTCTCCTCCTCCAGTCATTAAGCTTGCCTGATGATCCTTATTTTTTACTTTTTAAAAAAGGCTGAAGAGATGCAACGGGAATATTTTAACGGGTTAAGATTCAAATAAAACTCTCTAAGAGCAACAATGCACGAGTTATTCTTTATTCTTAAGTCCACATTTAGTTTTACCTGAACCTCTCTGTAATAAATGAGCTTTTATATGTCGAAGAGACTCACAAATCTAGAACCATAATGGTTCCCACCATCAGTAGTCCCCCAATCTCCAAGTGAGAAGTGTGTGTGGATAGTGAATTGAACCATTTCCCTTTCAACACTGTCCAAAGCTGTTCATTCTCTTCCCAAATCAACAAAATAACACATGGAGATTTTTTTTTAGGTTTATTAAGTGTCATTGCTTTTTCCATACACTGATTTCATGTTGGCATATTCCATGCAGGCTGCAAAATTTTCACCACTTTGAAAATCTCAGGATGATTTGCTCATTAGCATTGGGAATGTAACATCCAATACCTGAAACAACAACAACAAAATGTTTTATGAACATACTAAAAATCATACAAAGAAGGAATGAAGGAAGAACAGATTTTCGAAGTGGACTCACCAACATTAGGTCTTTCGATTTTGCCGTCTGGAGTCTTCACTAGCAGCTCCCAGTATGTGCGATCTTTATCATTTCCTGCCACCCCATTCACACTCTCCAGCGATGGGCCGTAGTTTTTATCCTCAGTGTAGGTGAACCTGAAACAGGAAACGTTGATGTCTGTTTAAAAGCTTGTGTGCAGGAGTAGGATTCTGCCTAACCCTATATTCTTTTTTTCTGTTCTGTCTGTCCTGGTTAGGGGGTGGGGGTGTCATCAGCTGGATAAATTTTATCTGAACCCTGAACATCCAGCCAAATAAGGACCTCTTGTATTTCTCCTAACATCTGATTCTCTGGCTCCCCCTGGTGGAGAGTCTCAAACTGTTCCTCCCTGTCTCCCTAAAGCCTCAAATCCACCGGCTGCGTCTGCGTTGCAGCTCCGCTCTGCTGCGTGTTGACTGCGTTGACTGCGGCTGCGTGTTTGGTCCAACAAGCCGCAGGATAGACAGACGCCTGGAGTCGCGAGACCGAGGAAATCCCGCGCTTTCCTATACATTAATAAACCTCTCTTTATTCATGTTATGCTGTTAAACTTCAAACCTGCTGATTTCTGGCGTGTCTTCGCTCATTGTGACGTTTTCTTGCATTGGTAAAGCTAAATATTATCCAGTTTTGACACAGTTTGTTTTATTTTGAAAGTTTCAGGCTCTTTTTAACTAGTTTCCGTGCACTACTTCTTGTCCCGCTTGATCTTCTCTACTCTCAGTTGGCGCGTCACAGCTCCAGCATCTGGCAAAAATAGGATGGCTGCGGGTTTACTGCGACCTACCGGACCAGCCACGCAGCTGAACCGCAACAGAACGGATCCAGTGTAAGCTGACACATTGACTTGAATGGAAACCTATCTGATCAGGTGACGTAACGCAACGCAGACGCAGCCGGTGTAATTTCAGCCGTCAGCTTTAAGGTCACACTCTGGAGCACCAAAATGCAACACCAAAACTGGGTGGAAGTTTGAAAAGTTTGAAAGTTTGGCTCAGGTTTTTGTAAAACTTATAATATCATGACCAGGACCAGCTGTAAACATCCTAGCAGGGATTCTGTATGAGTGAATCATTGGGCTGTTTAAGAGTACAGCTGATTATTCTGTTTCTGTTTGAATAATAGAGAAATACTGGACAAAATCAGCTAAATTGAAAGGTACGACTTTGTCCAGTAGAGGACGCCAAAAGCAATTCCAACCAAGACAGTCCTCTGAGGAGCTTTATGCAAACTTCTGGAGTTCAAAACATGGGACTAAACTGAAACTACTAAAATTTTTCAAATATCCAAATTTTAAAAATGAATTGTTTAACATCCCTCATTATAACCTAACTGTCTTAAAGGTTTATTCTTGTGATACAATAACATCATTTACAAAACCTCAGATTTCTATTTTGACTTAAAGATAGCTGCAAATTGAGGATTATTAGTCTCAGGGATGATCAGTGTTGTGAGTTTACTTAAAGTCTCCATTCGTTTCCATGAGTCTCCTCAGAGCTCCCAGCAGGATCCCCCTGTAGACCACATGAGTGGTGAAGGCAACAGGACCCGAGCCTGGTAGGTTGCTCTCTACCACCACGTCTATGAGAGTTATATCGCTCTCTGCAATAAAAGTGAGGAGAAAAATTTACACCTTAAGAAAAATAAAACAGAGACTTGTGAATTATTCAGCAGCTTACCTTGAGCCAGAGTCCCGGGGAGAAGCAGCAGCATCAGGGCTGCAAAGAGCAGAGTGAGTATCTTCATCATGGTTTCTGAGCTGACGGCTAACTCATGGTGACTCTTTTATTCCAGCTATCAATGTTTACACAGTGGAGTGGAGTGTGTTGATCCAAGTTTCAACAGAGTCACCCTCAGGTCAAGGGTGTGCCATGAAGAAACGTTAGCAAAGTGTTGAACAAAGTGTACGACACAATGAGGAATGAGACTTCATCATGTTTTGTTAAGATCTGCTAAGAGCTGAGCATTGATTAGCTACATTATCACTGAGGTTAGGGTTAAAGGGTTCAGGTATGAGGGGCTTTTTCATCTCTTTGATAATTTTTGTACACAGTGCAAGTGTTTAAATATTCAACCCGTTCAATTTTTTCCACACGTGTGATACAGCTTGGGATTGAAGAAACGTATTTGGACTTTGCACCATTTGAGTGAGGAATAGGAGCCGTCCAAAATGCAGACATCTGTCAGATTCCCAGAATAACCTGATGCGAAGTCGTCACACCTGATCCAGCTTGGAGATTTCACAGCAAAGAAATAATGCCCATTTTACTGAACACATTTCACGTTTAATTCATCACCAAAATCTTCACCATCTATAAATTATTTAACTTAGTTATTATGATCTCAAAATGAGTCTGTCACATTGCTATCCATTTCTTTCAGGCCAAAACAAAAGCTAATTAACAAATTAATTTAAAAAACAATATACATCTTTATTTATTTATTTGTTTGTTTGTTTGTTTATCATGTACTGATATATTTTTATCTTTCTCTGTTTATTCATGTCTGTAATTGTATAAAATATTCTTTTGACAAGAGGAGGCCAGATGGAGAAAAAAAGAGAAAAGTGCAGTTTTGTCTAAACAAGACAAGTTTAATTTTTATTTGTGATGTTTAACTAGTGTTATTGTTTAAATTTCCCTTTAGGCAACAATGAAGTACATTTTATTCTATTTTATAACTGTAATAAAAACTGTTTGAAAATGATAATGTATTGGATATAAACTTGACACACTCTGAAAATAAAAAAGGGAAATGACTCTCAAGGGTCTCTCTATGATACTCTATCATAATTTGAGACATGAAGGAGAAAACAGTAACATACAATGCTTACTTTTTCAGAAATTACAATTCAATGTGATAATCTGACATTTGATGAACAGTCAGAGGAAAAGAGTCTTAAGAGTCTTACCTGAACCTCCGCCTTCTTCTCCTACTTGAAAGGTCATTAATTAAATCTATTAAAAGAACATTTCCCTCTTCACACTTCTTTTCTTATCACCTCAACTCTGTTGACTCAACTTCACTTTAAGATAATGCATGTTAACAGAACTACATGAACCAAAATATTAAGTAATGGGTCACACTGACCTCTCGATGGTTATAAAAAGATAAATGATCATTTTAGACCTAAACTATTTTCATCCAGGCTGTAAGCATGTTTATTTCTCCTGTAAAGATCGGATTTGTGTGTGGTTTCTGCTGTTCCTGCAGCCAGCCTCAAGTGGACACTTGAAGAACTGCAGATTTGAACACTTCCACTGCTTGAGAGTGGAGTCGCCCTCAGTGACCAAAGAATGTGTGAGGTAATCAAACTGTACCACTCCTCTCTTTCTGTGCACACGTGAGGGGTTAAAAACACCTGAGTGTTCCATCCACAGAAAGACATTTTAAAACAAACATCACCTTTTTAAGGAACAGCTGAAAAACTTTCAGTACAAGTTTTTGTTCTTGCTAACCTTGAAAGAATGTGCATTTGCAAACACTACTTTTTTCAACCCTCTTTCAGCGAATTCATCACCTCTGGCAGCAAACAGTGTAAAGTAGCTCATCATGAGTTTGACACCAGGTGTGTCCTCTGCAGAATTCCTCCAGCAAAGAAGAAAGACAGAGATGAATGAGAGACAGGAGAGGGGGGAAATAAGACTGTGTGTACATGTACATTGTGCGATGTTTCCACAGGTCTGAACCCGTCAGCGTCACGTTGCTGTCATAGATTCAGGCTCATAGATCTGTGGTCTTTGTTGGCATGTGGTGGCTTGTTGCCATCTTTGTCGCATCCACAAAGACTCTCAGGAATCCAGTTGGGTCTGAGACTTCCTGTAGATGAGTCAGAGCAGAATAGATGTATGTGGACACACAGAAACATGCTAGTACACACACATACACATACACACGGGAAGATGGGTGTCTGTCTCTATAATTTGAAGCTTCTAATGTATGTTATTTGAGTGTTTGGGGATAGTTTAGATCAGTGTTTCTCAAATTGTGCCTTGACAGTGAGTCTTTTTTCTTTTTTATGGAACATAAAAAGAAAGCTCAAGCTAACGTTATGTGCCTACAGGTAAAATCATCATGTATCGATGGCTTAAGACGGGAAGAGTAAAAATTAAGTCAAATAAGGAAGAGAAAACCTCAAACACTGGCCAGGAGAAGGTGTAGCAGCAAGATGATTCAGCTGCAGTGAGCTTTGTGAACACACACACACACACACACACACATATATATATATATATATATATATATATATATATATATATATATATATATATATATATATATATATATATATATATATATATATATATATATATATATATATATATATATATATAAATATATACACACACACACATATATTACACCACTTGGCAAGCTAGACCATTGTTTCGAGGCTATTAATCTTGGTGGTCTATGAGGGTTTTGTTTTTTTTTTCTTGGGGGGGGGGGGGGGGGGGGGGGGTCCTTGGTCTGAAACAATTTGAAAAACACTGGTTTGATAAATGAATACAGTAATAGAAAACAGAATTTTCTTAATTTTCGAACAAGACCTGTTGAATCATCTAGGAAATTGTATATTATTTGAAAGCACAATTTTCCTTGTCAGTTGTTTGATAAGGAAAATTGTCAAACAATTAATAAGGCTGAACTAACATCAGGAAAAGTCTGCAAAAAGTTATCAATATTTTATTTATTCAGCAAGCAATATGCAGTAATATATTTTAGACATAATATCAGCCTTAAAGTGTCATCATGACAATGTTTACAGTGCATCTGGAAAGTATTCACAGTGCTTCACTTTTGCCACATTTTATGTTACAGCCTCATTCCAAAATGGAATAGATTCGTTTTTTGTTTTTGTTTTTTTAATTCAACACACAACACCCCATACTGACATTATTTTATTTTTTTATTTATTATTTTTTGCACATTTATTAAAAATAAAAAACTAAGACATCACATATCCATAAGTATTCAGAGCCTTTGCTCAGAATCTTGTTGATGCACCTTTGGCAGCAGTTACAGCCTCAAGTCTTTTTGAACATGATGTCTCAAGCTTGGCTCACCTGTCTTTGGGCAGTTTGGCTCATATCTCTTTGCAGCACCTCTCTTCTTCTTTAAATGGACACAAGAGTCTGCTCTGCTGAGGACTTTGGTCTACCTCAGCAAATTAAAATATTGGAGATAAACATAACACCAATGATAATAAAAGTAAACATGATATTCGTCCATCAAACTCATTTCATTCAGAACACATCATGGCTTCACACAATCAGACTTTCTTGCATGCTTTATAAAACTGCACTCTTTTGATTTTTGGAGAGGAATCTTTTAAATTTGATACAAATAATATGTAGACCTACTTTCACACACTGACTTCTAGGTGAGAATTACATAACGGGGTACAACTGGTGAGAAACAATCCCACAGGCTGCAGTTCATAGCTTACAGAAATGTGGGTTACATAAACATAAGCTCACACCTGTCACCCTGATGAAGATTAAAAAGGTAAAAAGTCACATTTCAGTGCACAAAGCAGTGGAGTCATTTTTCTCCCCATGTGACCCACAGTGACAGCAGCAAGGTCTGCACAGAAGCACGGTGTCCCACCTCAGTCCAACCCCACAGCCAAACCCCTCACCCTCCACCTCCTGTCCTGATCCGCCCTTCATGCTTGAGATGGGAATTTAGAGTCAGTCCAGTGATCGGATCATTTGGCTCAGCTCAACAATGAGCCTTACATCTATTAAGCTCTAACAGTTCTACCACTGGAGTTTAATATTAAAGCAAATTAAGACATTTTTTGAAACTGTAATTGATATTTATGCACTGTATGATGTCCCAAATCCCTGATCATCAATTTACAATAAATTGGCTTTATATTTGGTATAAAACCTTAAACATGTGTTACAGCATATGAAACATAAAATTGCAAATAATAGTGTTTGAAATAGCAATAAACTGACCGAAAAAAAGAAACAGGACAGTTGAAAAAACACAGAAACATGTCTGAAATTAAATCTAGAAATATATGTAGATGGGACTTATTTCATGTTAAAACAAACAAACATACAGAAATATTAAATTCAGCTTTAATCAACAGAAATTTACATATATTTATGAATATGACTACAAAGTCTGCTCCACTAAGTTGCTCTGCTGATGTTTATATATGTTGCTAGCTTTTCTGCCATAAACAAACCAGAGGTAAATTTACTGAGCTTTCTTCTGCACACTGGGATTACAGAAGTCTGTGATGCACCTGCATTTTGCTGGTGGTCTGCTATCAGGAATTAATAGACTTTTGCTGGACCAATCAGAAACAAGCAGGCTTCAATGACACCCTTGTGGTATTATACGAGATAGACTAAACATTGCACCTTTCATATAACCCCAGTCAAGAAAAAAAATAAGGCCACAGACTTGGATTTTCTCCCTCCTCCACTCAAAAGAGTCGTTCTTTGAGTCGACTCGTTCCCGAACTCCCCATTCCTGCTCAGTGCTCCAGCGTGCAACGGTGCTGTAGATGCGGCAGACTGAAATAGATACTGTTTGATTCTGAATGCAGCAGCTGGGGAGAATACCATCATCATCATCCTTACACACACTACGGAGGGAAACAACACTTCACTCGACTGTAATCAATGTAAGACAACCTGTGCATGTGTTTTCTGTCCTCTTTTGATGCTCTTTTTACTCCTCGTACTTTTTTAAAATCTTAAATGAGTCATCTCTCCCTGTTGTGGATGTGTTACAGTGCAGACTGTCCCCGGTCCAGTCACACAACTCTGCCTAATTATGAGTTCCGACGGTTTAGAGTATCTGTGTTAGTAAAATCCATCAGTGCACATTTATTTTATTGTTTCAAATAGCGCGTTATCTGTGGTGTGAACCTCTACACTCACACAATGAGGCATATATTACTTTAATTTCATAAAATTAAAGGGGTGGTTGTTTTTAAGTGGTATGCAACAGTTATGATATTACTTTTTAAAAATACATTTTGGAAACGTATATATGATCATGTTTACAGACTAAGAGAAATAGAAATAGACTTGTTCGGTAAAATAAATTGTGATTCAACAATGAGGGGCTCCTTGACGATAAAAAGAAAAAATAACTAAAAAAATATATATATATCTGTTTGAAAAAAAAACAAACAAACATGTAATTTTGCTGTGTTGTTGGAGTGGAAATTTAATTTTTTATTTCCTTAAAGTACAGAAAATTCCTTAAGTGAATTTGATTTAAAGTTCTCCAGTCTTTCAGATGGCAAGTTTTTTTGGTTGAGGAGGTGTCGGTTCAGATGTCTGTCTAGTGAACTCAGTGAACTGAATATGATGTCATATGACTTGACCAACACAGGCTCATTTGGCTTTCTTTTATATTTCAGGGTTTAAACTCCCAGACTGACAAACATGCCAGTATTACGATTTTAAAATTAACTACATCATAAATAGCTTCAGCCAAGTATTGGGACAAGTCACAAAATATGATGTTAGGCGTCCTGCTCAAGGAAAGGAATTTCAAAAATATTTGCTGCAAGTCTGCAAGAATTTCATAGCAATGTGTTATTTTTTGGAAGTTTATTGGGTAATGATGGGTATTTACTGGTATTTATTAAACAACCAAAAATATATTTAAACCCTTTCTCTTAAAACGTCTTCAAAAAGTCACAAAAACATGAACATGTAGAGTTTAGTGCTCATGAAAATAATTGACCATTTTTCCTTGTCAGTGTAGAAAAGTTTTAGAGTTATGCATTATGACTGGAATTTTTTTTTTCATTACAGGAATAACGTGAATAATGTGTTGTCTCAAAATAAACTTCAGTCGAACACATTGAGTAGAAATTAATTCAAACCTGAGTGAATCTCGGTTGTTTTCCTTTTAAAGAGTCAAGTGCTACAGAGCATTAGAAATTTTTTGTTACGCTTTGTTTTCAACTATCCAGTTATATTCCAAACATTCTCACCTAATGTTAAGATGAAAAGTAAACTGAATACTTAGATTTTCTACTTTTTATGACAGTATTGCAACGGAATCAAATTTATTCTGTAATATTTTTGACATTCTTCACTTCTTTGACAGTTTGAATATGTTGCAAACTTTCATGATATTAGTACTTCATGAGACTAATGAGTGATGTGCATTTTCAGAAAAATGCATGTCAAAATTTTGAATTTCACAAAATCCAACATACAAAAAAGTATTAAGATGACTCAAACACTTCTTATAGATAAAAAATAAAACTTTTATCTTCATTTAAAGGACTTGATGGTTCACCAGTTTGACTTCAGAAAGTGTTGTGGGAAGGTTAGACATATTGATGTTTGAAACAAAGCTGAAACTTCCAGCTGTGAGGAAAGAGGTCAATTCGGAACTGCTAAAACTGCAATTCCTCAGGTGTCCACTCGAGGCTGGCTCAGGGAACACCAGAAACCACATACACACCCATTCCAAAGTGCTGATTTTACAGCAGAAATAAACACGTTTACAGCCTGGTTGTACATGTTGGATATTTTTGACATATCTGTCCTTTAGCTTCTTGCTGTTTGCCAGCTAACAGTGACACAGACCTGTTTTGCAATTTTACTTAGTTTTAGTTTTGAAAGTCAAACAATAGCTCCAACCTCTTCTTGTTTTTCTGTAGCTCATGTTTCTGTTTCTTTTAAAAAAAGTCGTGGTGGTTCCTTATTACATTATCACTTCTTGACTTTACAGTGGGTAGAGCTGTTTGACTGTACATTTCTCCCCTCTTGAACTCTAACAGTCAAAGCGACCCCTCCCCCACCCTCCTTAAGCCTCTGTCTCTGAAGTTTACAGTGCTGTTGTAGCTTATGGAGCCTCTGTTAGCTGTAGCACTGCTGAAGAATGTGCGTGAGCTTTAATTTTTTCTTCTCAAAGCCTCCTCGGTGATTAGCTCTCATTCTTACAAAGTCATGGGAGAGCAGCGCTGTTAACCTACTTCCCTCAGTGTGATCTTAATATCCTTATATTCAATCTCTTCATGTTATGTAAGAACAGGCGTTTCACTAACGGGCTGAGAGAAGAACAGGAAGGTTTTTTAGAGAGGCTGCACAGACACCAGGAGGACAAGAGTTTCTTGTAATGTATGGTTTTTGTGGATCAGGTCTGAAACCTCCTGAACAGTTTGTGAATCCCAGTAATGTCAAACATATTTGAAAATCAGGGAACCAGTATGCGCTAGTGGTGAGGTCACTTTAAACCCAGGTTTAAATCCAACCTGTGCCACACACTACAAATAACTCAAGATGATTTGGGCTCTCGATTAAGAGGAAGAATTACGAAATATAGGTCCTAATGTAGTGACACGAGTCATAATATTATGAGTTGTGAAGTCATGATAATAAAGTCATAATGTTATGTTGCAGTGATACAACACTGAAGTTGGAATATTAAGAAATGAAAAACAGACTGTAAAGCCTGGCTCACACTACAGGATTCTCGGCCCAGTTTGACCCCTATTCAGCCTTCCTAACGATCAGGGAGAAATCTGGTCTGGACCAAGGTCGGCTCCAATGTTCGGCCCAGATTATCTTCTAGTGTGAGCGGGTGATGGATCAATCTTAAGTCCCACAATCGGCTAGCAGATTAGTCAGAGCCGCCTCGATAATTTTTAACTTGTTTGATATTTATCGGAACGATTATGCGACTCATTTTCACTAAAGATGACAACAGCCAATCAGAGAGAGCCGCCTATGAGGGACAGGAAATGATCAGAAATGAAACGTATGTTGTCAATGTCTCTCTAAGCACTTCTTTATCCAGATGTGTTTAGTCTTAATGGGTGTTATGTCATCACGCTGTGTGTGCGTGCCTTTGTTGTTTTATGTTAATGAAGAGCAGAGCAGTCAGACACCATACCTGCAGTTATGTTTCATGCAAGCGGCAACCTCCAGTCTGAAAATATGAGAGAATGCGGAAGTGCTAAAATCCCCAGTTCATCGAGTGTCCGCTTGAGGCTGGCTCTGGATGTACCGGAAGTCACGTACACACCAAGCCCAAAAAAGCATGTTTACAGCCTGGTACAAAGAATGTCTCCCGTCTGAATCGCTAATTTTGCAAACTGCACTCACTGCAGCTCCGCACTCTATTTTTTGTGCTTTTGTTTACATTTGCTTCCTTGTGAGATGACATAGATCACGTGGTGCGTCGCCCTCTCTGGTCCAGTAATCTTAAAAAGTCTTAAATCTTATAGTGTGTGAGTGTTTAAGATGTGAGAGAAGATAATCTGTGAAGATTCTCCTTATGTGTGTGATAAAACCAGATTTAAGAATCTTTGAAGATTTTTAAATCCTGATAAAAGTTGGTATGTTTCAACACTAATTTGGAATGTTACCAGAATAAAGTTGGAACGTTATAACACGAAGTGGAATTGTTACAAAACTATGTTACTTGATAAAAGTGGGAATGTTATGACAATAAGTTGGAATGTTAAGAAATTTAAGAAATTTTTAAAACTGTAACGAACTGGAAGTCTGAATGTTGTGACACTTAGTAAATTGTAAGTAAATTCATAATGTTAACAGAATAAAGTTGTAATGATACAGAACCATGTCAAAATGTTATTAGATGAAAATTGGAATTTTACAACACTAAGGTTGAAATTTTATCAGGTGAAAGTCGGAATGTTATGACGCTAAGTCATAATGTAACAAAAAATAAATATGGAATGTTATTAGATGGCAGTAAGAATGTTAAGAAACTGAAGTTGGAATTTTATTAGAATAAAGTTGTAATGTTTGAATAGAGCTGGAATGTAACAATCCTAGCGTAAGAATGTTATGACACTTAAGTTATAATGTAGTGGAAATAAAGCTATAATGGTATCAGAATAAATAATGAAATGTAACTTCAAAAAGGTTTTGTTACAACACTCTCCTTTTAATTTTACGAATGTGAAGTGGTAATTTTACGACACTCAAGTTGTAATATTAAGTAAATATTAAGTTTAAGTTTGTAATCTTATGACATTAAATTTACAGTGTCGTAAATAACAGGATTCTAAGTCTATCCCAACAAAGTGATTTTTTTAAAGACAGGAAGCTAGCAGGTATTATAGAATAGAATAGAATAGAATAGAATGGAATAGAACAGAATAGAATAGAATAGAATGTATTTTATTAATCCCCAAAGGGAAATTCAGGATGAGATGACAAAAAGTAGCAGGTACAGGTAGCATCCTCAGCTGTTGAATGTAACCTCACATGAGGAACCACGTCACTTCCTTTAGAGCAGGAGGCTGGCTGATGCTTTCATATCCTCCTTTATGAACTAAAATTTCAGTATTCATATGGATTGAACATAACCTTAAGTTAAGTCAAGTTTTTCAGCCATGTTTGTTTAATCCTAAATCACATCTTACCATGAGGGACACTGCAAGATATCCAGTTAAAGAGACAGGACTGTGGGTGTTCATGAATGAAATGTAGTGCAATGTTTGGTCTTATTGTTGCTCTCCACACACTGTAAAAGCAAAACAATATACCTATCATTATTTGTCGTATCGTGTGCAGTCTACAGATTATGGTGTTTCAAAACAAGAAACTCACAGCTTCTGTTTAACCTCAGCTGGTTGTACAGTCTGAGTCTGTCTGCTTTCCCATTGGATCATGTGAGGGGCCACGTTGTTCCTCTGGCACATGTGATAATATCAGAAATGAGAGATGCACTGTTATCTGCAAACCTTGTTGTGTGTTCACGTTCCAGAGAAAAGAAAAAATGTCTGAAGTTTTCCTCATGAGTGAGATGTACATGATTGTTGTGTTGGTCAGGATTTTAAAACATTTCCAATCAGATTCTGACATCAACTGGCTGCTTCATATAGGTAGACAACCTCTTAAACTATAGACAGAGAGCAAACACCAAACCAGAGTTTTCTGAAGCACTTATGGTACAGAAAATCTGTAGATCGGACCTTTTGTCTGAGTTTGTCAGGGTTAATCCAGGCAATTGGTGGATTTTTTTTTATCACCACTTTGATGTCTCCTTGAAGCAGTGTGGAGTTGCCTGCTTTATTTGACTCTAATTGGCCTTTAATCCAGCTGGATTTGAGTATCAGGTCTTAGAGTCAGATGCAGGTGTAGCAGTGGTACAGTAGATAATCTGAGGCAGTATGATCCCAGGTCAATGAGTTCTCTGCCTATCCTCTTTGGACCTCCTCTCTCGGCCTGAACTGAGCGGTCCCATCCAGGTCGACTCGTGACATGTTGGCAGACGTAACGTGTCTCCCTGCTTCCTTGTCTCCTTGTTATCAGGTCCCATTTGACACCCAGTAAAGACCTTTCTTTGGCTTCTCCTCCGCTGCTGTCAGTGAAATGTGTCCATGTGAAGGCGTAATGTAGAGGGCAAGTGAAGGAGCAGCAGATTCCCATACATTAGCTTGGCTTGGTGCTTGGTAGTGTACCTGAGTCTGCAGATTTTTTCCCAAGCTGGTAACTCCAGGCCCCTCCAGCTACAAGCAGATCAAGGCTGGAAAAGAAAGTTGATTTTAATCCCCAGGGGGATTAAGAACCCCATGAGTGATTAAATGAGACTTCTGTCTCAAAAAGGACAAATTACTGTACCACCTAAGAGTTGGGAACCGTTTTTACAGTGGTCTGCAGAACAAAGATTATACGTATCTCCATTTCGGTGATCGTTAATCATCCTGCGATCACAGGGGAGATTGCATACTTTAGCTGCTTAGAGTCCTGTGAGGTCAGTGGAAATGGATTTTGTCTGATGTTGGTCAGACCATAGCTGTCTTTTCCCAGGAAATGTATGGACATTTCCACTGAAGCTGAACTCAAGGAAATTATCATGAGCAGAGGTGTTTCGAACAGAAGCGAATGAAACTGTAACAACAAATCTTTAAGCTTAGCTGACTGAATCAAACAAAATGAGTCACTCTTGGATTAAAGGAACCCTGAGACTGACTCTTGACTCCTAAATACAGTAAACACTCCTTAACCTGCTGAACAGCAAATTAATGCCACAAACATGATCCTAACATGGACATTTAATCTCCTTACCCTTACCCTTAAAAACAGGAGAAGTCATTGGCATTTATTGATACTTAATCTTCTGATCATTTGGTTGAGAACATTTTTATTCACAGGTCATCAAAAAAAAGACTCACCTTGACAGCTTTTTGTCATCTCATGCATCAGTCTCTAAACTAACATTCAGTTGACTTCATTGCAAACCCACATGGACAAAAATAACTCAACTGCTTCAACAAGTGTGAAATAAAGCAATGTTAAAGGTTTTGGAAACGAAAGTACACAAATATGATTTGTTACCCTAAAAAGAGCTAACCGTGTGACAGACAGGAATTCATCAGAGGTACCGTTCTATTTAGATAAGAAAACACTGGTGAAAATGCACCTCAGAAAAGAACCAGTTGCAAATTTATAGTTAGAAAACAGGCCGAAGGATATCATAACATACATGAATCCAAAAGCCAGATGTCAGGTAAATATCTACACAAGGTACCTTAAAATGAAGTGAGCTATGTGTTATAATGGGTGGAAATTAATGCAGCTAGTACCTTGAAAGAAACAAACCACATGTGAGGAAGTATAGAAACTCACACAAATGGATGACTCATATGACACAGTGTTCTCATTTCAAAGGAAAAGGAATTACAGGAATATTTGTTTAGGAAAAAAAAATTTGAACATACTTTCTTCACCATGTTCAAATTTAAGAAAACAAACCAAAAAAGGTATCTTAATCATATAAAGCCTGACTCATCAAAAAAAAAAAAAAAACCTAGAAAATTCAAATTTTTTGGATCTGAGCTGTTTAGTGACCCCTTTAACATAATCCACAAATAAATAATGCTACATCATTTTGTTTATGACTTATTTTTTGCATCATATTTTATACATTGGGCGTTTTTGTGCAACTTTTTTTTTTCTCACCAATGTGACAAATGGACAATGTCTCTGATATTTTTAAATGTAGAACATGATCTGGTATGAGCTGAATTGGTGTGTAAAAAATTTACGTCATCCCAATTAGAGATATAGATGTTGATAGGCACAAGAGCAGTATTATAGTGTGCCGAAGACCATTAGACAGCCATTAGGGTCTAAAACTGACTTGGAAAAAATGAAGGGAACATCTTTGTTAATAAGGATAGCAGTGCCTCTACCTTTAAAGTGAAAGTTTGAGTGAAAGAGCTGCCCCACCAACCCCCCCACTCTTAAAATGGTCCAATGTACAAGATGAGTCTCCTGTAAGAAGGCAAGGGTTAGGGTTAGGTATTAGCTTTCTCTTCACAAGGTTGTTTAGACCGTTTACATTCCAGCTAATAAAATTTGTGTACAAAGTATTTAAAGAAGTGTTTGCTGACATAATTACCTTATCTCAAAGTAGGGCAGGATCGCAACTGGAGCCAGGAAAAGTGGGAGGGAGGGCTAAACAGGAGCACACACACATACACACATACAAAGGAATAACAAACTGGAAATAATAAACAAACTGAAGGCAACCCATCCAGTGATGTTGATAACTGTATGCTTATGCATTGAGAATGTGTGTGCACTTGTGTGTAGTTAAACCTGTCATCAGATGATATATGACTGACTCCTGACTTCTGTCCTCACCTGATCTCTTCCTTCTCCTCCTACAGACAGGTGACAGGTATGGACAATAAGGCACTGGAACCGGACTCTGTGGGTGTCCCAATGGAGGAGGCCGTCACGTGTAATGGGAGCAGCCAGCTTCAGCCTCAGCAGCAGGATGCGTCACTGTTGACTCACCTGAAGAAGGTAGAGAACCAGATCACTGACGCCCAGCGCTTCTCTCACCTGCCCAAACGCTCGGCTGTGGACTTGGAGTTCATTGACCTCTCCTACACCATCCAGGAGGGCCCGTGCTGGAGGAGGAGAGGTAATGTGCGGCTGTTTAGTCTTCATACCCTCTCATTCATCCCATTTTAACTAATTTGTTATGAGAGGAAGGTTAAAAGGCAGACAGGTATTTTTCAGATAGAGCACAAAGCAGCAACAGGATGCATCCATATTCCAAGCACCATACGTGCACCAAATATAAGCTTTGTTTAAACCATGTTTGTGTGAAATAGAGGCTTAGCTTTTACATAAAGTATTCCTGCTGAGTCTCAGTTGGACTGTAAACGATTCAAACCAAAGTCAAATTCCTTGTGTGCTCTTTGAAGATACTTAGTGAATAAAGGCTATTCTGTTTCTGATTCTGATTGAAACTGATTATAGGGGGAACTATTGGCTATAAATGTGTTTTAAATTTGCTGAAATAACACCAAACTTCCACCTGATCTGTTTCCATTGTTGCGAAACCTCCAACCTGTTGACTCCTAACCTGACTCGGCTCAATATGTTGGTTTGTTGTTGTAGTCAAGATAAATACCATCTGACACACTAACAGAGTGTTTATTCTGAAAATCAACTGCATGTCTTAAAGTAGTTTTAGGTCACAACTTCCTGCCCTGTTGGATCTGCTCTCTGCATAAACTGATGCGTCATGGCGTCGGTGTCTGGCAAAAATCTTGTGCATTGGCTCCAGACAAGCACTGGCCTGCTAGCAGGGTCGACACATAACTTAATATTTTAAAGTGCTTTGGAGCTGTTTGGTCTGTAGTCTTTCTCTCAGTGTTTTTCATCTTTGGATCAGGCAGGGCAGCTTTTAGGCATCCTGAATAAGATGAGGTAGCTTAGCTTCACTCTCCAGCTGAATAACTCCACTTCATTTGGCCTCACTGTGGTTCTTTCCTCTGAAAGTTGCTTCCTAAGAGGAAATAAATCCCTTCACAGCAATACCTCTCTCTTTCTGACTCTGATTATCACTGCTTTTCAAATAGACAGAGAGAGAGAGAGAGAGAGAGAGAGAGAGAGAGAGAGAGAGAGAAGAATGAGAAGAGCTGAAGGATGTTAACACGCTGAACTTCCCAAAATCCACCTGTGTCTGTAAAGTTCACACAGTTGATAGAGGGAAACTGTGCAACTGGTCTCAGGGTTTACAAGTGTCGATGCAAGCGCTATAATTTTTTCCGACAAAGATCGAAGTGTGTTTTTTTTTTATTTGCTTTAAGTTTATGATTCAAATGCAACTCACAGTGCTATCCCTGCTACTTTAGTTGTAGTATTAAAGGTATAAATTATTTAAAGGATGGTGCTGTGTGCAGATAAGCTTGGATGCATGCAAAATGACAAAAACTATGCCTGCTGCATAGTGGTGCAACAGTAAGCGCTGAAGCCACATAGCAAGAAGGTTACCAATTTGAATCCTGGTTACATGCTCGTCGGGTTAATTGGTGATTCTAAATTGCCCGTAGGTGTGAGTGTGAGCACTCGCCCTAAGACAGCTGGGATAGGCTCCAGACACCCACCACCCTGAACAGGATAAGCAGTAAAGAAGATGACTGGATGGATGATGAAAAACTATGCACAACATTTTGTGTAAAAATGTGGGTTTCCAGCTAAAACAATTACACCTTTAAAGTCTTCATCTTATTTTTATGTCATATAGAATATTAATAATTTTCATGCCTTCCTCCTAAAAAGACAGTCTCTGTCTCGGAGTGTGAAGTTAAGTTTATCCTCTGAGTTTTCCGGTAAAGGAGGACATATTTATACACTCTACAATGAAACACTTACTGTAAATACATTTATTATGTCAACCAATTTCATGTAAATAAATTAGGTTAATTGAAATAATTTTTAGGTCGAGTAAACTGAGCTGGAAATTGTTGCTTTCAGCTAACGGTTGTCAAGGGGATTCAGTTTTGCTCTGACTCTCAGGAGGTGATCATCAGAGAGCAGGGCCGTGTGTGTGTGTGTGTGTGTGTGTGTGTGTGTGTGTGTGTGTGTGTGTGTGTGTGTGTGTGTGTGAACGTGTGTGTGTGTGTGTGTGCCTGATTGCCCCGATTTGGAGCAGGAAGCTTATATATACTCCTGAGCTCCAGCTCCCAGTGCTGACTCATTGTCTCACCTTCATGGGTAGTGAGCAGTTGATCCTTTGTCCCAGTGTTTCCAGTGTTTCCAGCGCTTTCTAGCAAATTTCCGCACATTGTGTCTTAGTAAGCACCTTGCTTTTTCCCTGTGCCTGGCTTGTTATACAAAGCAGACTCTACGGAGTGGTGGCAGTCTCTGGGTCCAGTTTCTAGCCCAGCTCTTTCTATTAGTCGCTGCTGAACATCCGCAGTATTTTCTGTATCAAAAGTGGTCTCCATTTAGTTTCTGTTCAGCTCCTTGACAGTGGGGGTTTCTAATCTTTTCTGAGCCTTGTTTTTATTTGAGGAGACTGTTTTACCCAGCTCAGTACTATTTCACCCTTTTACCCCACCCTTGTGATTGATTGAGATCTTAGTGGTTGTCCCTTTGCGATAACCCCTCTTTCTCCTTTATTTGGTGGTGTTTTTTTAGCCTTTTATATGTTGTATTCTTCTGCTCCTCTTCACATATCTCTTTTACTTTTTATTTCTATTTCTTTTTACATAAGTACCACAGGAGAATGAGCCCTATGATTAAATCAAACAAACAACACTTGATGCAAACCTTTAAGTTCCACAGTAGTATGGAGGAAATAACAGAAACACGAGAGCAGAAATCTTTTCTTCCTCTGTTTTACCTTTTACAAGCAATTAAGGCATCAGTTTGTCTTTTAAAATCTTGAATGAAGACTTTTTTTTTTTAGACTTTTTTCTGTTAATGTGGCTCATATTAAGTCAAATAAGACCATTTTACTGAAAAATAAGACAATGACACTTGCAGAGATTTGAGTTTTTGCAGTGGGAATTGTTCTTTGTATCTGAATGTAAAATAAGCAGATGTTCTAATTGCTGAATGAGCAATGAACTTTAAGTTTCCATATAAATGATAGAGACAAACTTTAAAGAACCTTTTTTGTCATGAGGGACTGAGCCTCCTCTGGTTTGATATGAAAACGGTAAAGTGCAAAGTGAAACAAAATGTATCTCTGACCTCTGAGCTGCACAAACTGCTTCAGTGCACTGTGGTGGAATCTTAAACAGAAGACTTTGTTTTTAACACGATCATCACCTGCAGAATAAAGACGCTCTCACAAGTCTATGCAGATTCAGCAGTTATGATTTTCATACCTGAGCCAAAGAATTTATAGCTGGTGGCAACAGACACACAACATCTCCTTCACAGGTTTCCTTTCCTTCTTTATTTAAGAAGAGCCACTCTGTTAACTTAAGGTGAAACTTAACAGTGAAGCAACAGATCACTCAAAACATGAATTTATTAAAATCAACAGGATGCCATGAAATAGAGTCCGATATCCCTGGGATCATATCTGTTGTCAATGAACCTCAGGATTGTGGTTTCTTCTAATGTTGCTGTGATGCAAAGAAAATTCAGATACTGCAAGTTTTAGGTACAGTTGTTGGTAGGTGTCAGATTTGCAAATTAAAAAAGCTTTGCAAAAGGAAAAAGCACAACCACGCCAATGAAAAACATGAAGGCAAATGCTATGGCCAAGTTTACAAAAGGAAAAAAAACGTTTCGTTTACTTTCACAACTTCTCTGATTTCGTTGGGATAACCACCCGTTAGAAAACTGCTAAATTTGACCTACTTTAACCTTTATTGTGCTGTGGCTTTTGATTGTGTGCTTTTCTTTGATGTGGTTGTGTTTTTCTTTTACAAAGTGTTTTTAATTTGCAAATCTTCTGATACATACTGGCCACCATATTTAAGTGTTTGAATGTGCTCATTTGTTTTTTGTCTTTCACAAGCTAATTGTGTTTGTTCCTTCTCAGTTTTGGAAAAAATTGTGGAAGCAGTTTGTGCAGCTCCATAAGTAAGGCGTGCAAAACAGTTTTTGCCTTATTTGGGTTTATCTTAATTTTTTTAATGGTAAAAAATCTTCCCAGACATGTTATTGAAGAATGCATGTAGTGGTACTGTATATTCAGGCTATCATCTTTGATGCAGTGGCACATTGATTTCCTGTCTCTCTCCAGTTGTCCAGAAGTCAGTGCACAAAAATACAACCTATAATAAAAAATGCAAAGAACAAAATAAAAACTACCTCTGGGGTTTTGTGCCAGCATGCAGGTTATACTGCAGAATCAGAAATACTTTATTAACCTCAGGCAGGATTCAGTCATTACAGTCACACTTATACACAATAAAGTAGGGATATCACAGAAGTAAAAAGTTCAAATCAAAAAAGGGATAAATACTGAATTGAATTGCTGGAACTGTTGAGCTTGTAATTCTGTGAATGAACTTTTTTGAATTTCACCCACAAAGTTTTCTGATTCAAAATAAAATGCTTTTTACATGCAATTATTTCCTTAAGACAGGCAGCAACAGAGATAGGAAATATGAGGAGTATAGAGGGGTATGACATGCAGCAGAGGGTCAACATCAGGACTCAAATCAGGACTGTATTCTCTGTGCATGGAGCTGAACTTCCACCCTGAAGCCAAACGAGCGATTTGAGTAAAAACTTAAATGGCAGAGGCTCGGAGCCCTGTCCATGGTGCTGAAACGTGTCAGAATAGAGACAATACGATTTACTGTTTGATGCTTTATCTTCTCTGAACACCAAATGGTCTGTTTTGAAAGGTGGATTGTACGTCTAACTGACTGATGTCTTAAGAGCAGCATTAAAGTTGATTTCTTGCAGCATGATGCAGATACTCTGCTCTGAGAGTTTATAACATCATCTTTGTGAAAGATGATGCAGGTGAGCGCTCTGTGCTAATGCTGTTAGACTTAAGTGCAACATCTGATACTGTGCAGTGTGGTGCACATGCTCACAGACTGCAGAGGATCTTCTTCTGGACTTAAAGGAATGCTTTTGCTGGCTTTTGTGTTTTTTTTAAGTATTTTCCATGTTTTCCAATTAAATGGTAAAAATTACTCTAATAGGAGAAGATCTGATGCAACATAACAGTTTAAAGATAGTTTTAAGAGAGAGCAGAATTGATGCGTGTTAGCTGAATATTTGAATGAAGATGTTTTCCTGATTTATCTCTTTGTCCTCACAGGGTTCAAAGCCTTACTGAAGTGTCTCTCTGGAAGGTTCTGCAGTCGGGAGCTGATAGGGATCATGGGGCCTTCAGGGGCCGGGAAATCTACTCTAATGAACATCCTGGCTGGATACAGGTGAGAGAGAACATCACTCTATCCGTAGGCTTTAGTAGCTGAGGCATAGCCAAACTACTGAGAAGCTGTCGGGCGAAACGTGAAAGTGTCATCATAGCAGACTAAGTACAGCTTCTGTACCTCATTAATGCTTTGTCTTTGTGCTAAAAGTTTCTCATTTGGAGGGCCAGTGAAAATGAGAGAGATCAGAGTGTAAACGTATCTCTCTGTAGGCTCTGCACAGTTATTTCTGTGTTTTCGGAGCACCTGTTCATCCTCTACCTTCCACTCCAGCTTGTCTGACCCTCTGACCTTTCTGTGACCTTCTGCCTCCTGCTGCAGGGAATCAGGGATGAAGGGTCAGATCCTGGTGAACGGGAAACCCCGAGACCCGAGGACTTTCAGGAAGATGTCCTGTTACATCATGCAGGAAGACATGCTGCTACCTCATCTCACTGCACGAGAGGCCATGATGGTGAGCAGCTGGTGGCACTGAAAGTTCTAAGTCTATCTTTAATGTGGCTCAGGAAGTTCCCTCAGACCTGTTATCTCTCTGTGTGCTAGCTTTAAGAAACTGTCTTTTTTCTCCTCTGTTTCCTCAGGTTTCAGCCAACTTAAAGCTGGATGAAAGTATAGAAGTGAAGAAGGAACTGGTGAGGGAAGAAACATCTCAAAGCTGATCACAGAAAAAAGAAACACCAACCTACTTACCCTTAAAATGTGAATCTTATTGAAGCAATAGTTACAATTTTATGAAGTGTTTCATCTAATGCTTCTGAATTCTTCTCTCTCTCTCTTCTTGTGTTCAGGTAAATGAGATCCTGACTGCTTTGGGGCTTCTTGACTGCGCTCACACTCGAACCAGCTCGCTCTCCGGTGGTCAGTGTAAGCGTCTGGCCATCGCCCTCGAACTGGTCAACAATCCTCCGGTCATGTTCTTCGATGAACCAACTAGGTGAGACAGACTGATGCTGACAGGCAGGTAATGAAATCTGTGTCCATCAGATAAATATGAGTCACTGACACAGGTGTTATTCAGAGTAGACCTGATGTCATGCACACAACGGCAAAAAGATCTGCAGCTCTGTGCAGTTTGCTCCAGATTTACACCTGATTGAGCAAAATGAGTGAGTGGGTTTAAAGTTGGGCACTAAAACCACATTAAACACCTGGTTGGCATTCAACAAGGAGAGGCTCATCATTGGCATAGGACGCACAGAACCTCGTTAGTCTCTCGACTGCAGCTGTCTGGTGGTTCTGCTATGTGCTGGTGTGAGTTGACGGGTGATAGAACACACGGTCAACATGCAACAAAGCAGAGATATAACACAGACAGACGTGGTGTGAGTCCAGCCTTAGCATCTCCACTCTGTGCAGCGTAAAACTGAGCTGTGTACATTCATCCTGACAGCTCTAAATCATATCCATGTGTATGATGAGTTCAATGAAGACAGGAAGTTTTGACTGTTGTATTTGACAATATTTCAGTCTAGATCCAGCTCACTTGGGAATTATACGCTCCTGAACGAAATCCTAAGACGGATGGAAAAACCATACGAGTTGAATCATGGTTGATCGTAAGCAGGTTACAAGTTTGAATTCAAAATGCAACAAAAACGAAACAGGAGCAAGAGACAAAACAAAACTGCTCTGGAATCTTTCAAATCATTTTGATTCAGTTGTTCATAATGCTATGTCCTCCTGATGGAAAGGCAAAAAGGCTTTCTGTCTTTGAACTTGACAGGATTGTTGAGCAGAGCAAGCGAGGCCTCTTGCAACACGCCATCATTGAGGTTAGATGCAGTGAGATGGTCATTTTCAACTTGCGAAAAGATCCTGAGGGTCATGGGACACTAAAGTCAAGTGGTAGACCCAAAAAGCTGTATAGTAAGGGCAGTTTATGGGATATTTCACAAATCTGCCAACTAAACTGTTACAAAACAACTCCTTTACATATGTTTTTAAAGGTGTGTAATAACATGTTTTAAAATGTTGAAATTCAACTTTTGTGGGAAACCCTGAAAAAGTATCTTTTAATCCACATACTTATATAATACTCAGTGTTATTTCCCATTCACAGTGTCAGAAGTTTCAAGAGCCACTGGCTGTGTCTTAAATCTTGATTTCTGCACTTACTGCACTTACTTACCGTTGCTGCTGTTGACTGCAGCCAATAACCATCAGACGACAGCTGTCAGTAAATCAGGCTTGGAGAGTTTAGACTTCACATTCCTCCAACATCAATCTTCACACTCTGATAACCTATCGTACTGATATTGTACATATCTGCGGATTCTGAAGATGCAGGGTGGTTGGTCGATAGAGGTTGAGGCTAAATCTGTTTAGTTTAATGTTTGAAAGAGTTTCTCATCCATCCTGTGCCTCTGTGTGCCTCTCTGTGCTCAGTGGATTGGACAGCGCGTCCTGCTATCAGGTGGTCTCCCTGCTGCAGTCTTTGGCTTTAGGAGGACGGACCATCATCTGTACTATCCACCAACCCAGCGCCAAACTGTTCGAGATGTTCGACAAGGTACACACCTGTCTGTACATGAAGAAATATGTGACTGAGTTTAACGTTACTAACCTGCAGTTATTCCTCCTTCCACAGCTCTACATCCTCAGTCAGGGTCAATGTATCTACAAAGGCACTGTCACATACCTCATCCCCTACCTGAAGACTCTTGGTCTCTACTGTCCCACTTACCACAACCCTGCAGACTTCAGTACGAACACTTCACCTGTTTCACTTTACTGAGAACAATCTGAGACTCGTGAGTCTTCATAACGTGCACGTCTTCATGTTCATGTCTCTGCTCCAGTCATTGAGGTGGCCTCAGGAGAGTATGGAGACCTGAACCCGGTGCTGTTTGAGGCTGTCCAGGGAGGAATGTGTGCATTAGAGGAAAAGAAGAGCCATGGTGATACCAATGGCCCGTCCGTCTGTACAACCAAGTACCCTATGGTAAAGAGGAAGAAACATCCCCTCTTCTGCTTTATCTGAACATTGCTTGTCTTTGGTCATAAATTTGTGTTTTCGGATTAAGTATGAGATCTGTCTCCTCTTTCTTTCAGGATACCGGACACGTAGAGAGCCATACGTTTGCTACGAGCACACTAACACAGTTCTGCATCCTCTTCAAGAGAACCTTCATCACTATCTGTCGAGACCAGGTTGGTGACAGTACGATGGCCATGCTCCGATAAATATACAGAGATGAAATATTCATCCACCATAAATGTTGGATTGTCCTCTCAGGTTCTGACCCACCTAAGACTGATCTCCCACATCGCCATCGGTGTGTTGATAGGTTTGCTCTACCTGAACATCGGCAACGACGCCAGCAAGGTCTTCAACAACACAGGGTTCCTCTTCTTCTCCATGCTCTTCCTAATGTTTGGAGCACTCATGCCGACAGTGCTAACCTGTAAGTCTAATCATGGGGAGGGGAACAGCTCATATTTTAAGATCCTGTTTGGTAATGCTTCTCTGCTACATGTGTAGTTCCTCTGGAAATGTCCGTGTTCCTGCGGGAGCATCTGAACTACTGGTACAGCCTGAAAGCTTACTACCTGGCAAAGACCATGGCGGATATTCCATTCCAGGTGGGTCCAGGGTTGGTCTCCAGGAGCAGGAGCACATGTGGAAAAATAATCCAGTAAAACACTGCCCTCTGGTTTTAGATAATGGTTATTACCCAGCTCTTCAGATGCGTAATCCTGGTAGTTTAATGTTTTTTTGTCAAATGACAGAAATAATTGTGCCTCATATGTATATATATATATATATATATATATATATATATATATATATATATATATATATATATATATATATATATATATATATATATATATATATGTGTGTGTGTGTGTATATATATGTATATGTGTGTGTGTATATATATATATATATATATAGGTTGTTTCTACAGGAAGGAGTCAGTTCATGTTTGTTTCTGTGCACTTTAGAATTTCTCCTCCCTACATTCAAGTTCCTACCAATTTAATAGAAAATTAGATATTTCAAATGGCACTGCTTCTTAACTGTCTGACCAGTGCTCCGAGTGACTCCAGAAGCCCATCTGTTATATTCCAGGTGATCTGCCCCATCATGTACTGCAGCATTGTGTACTGGATGACAGAGCAGCCTCCAGAGGCCAGCAGATACCTGCTCTTCATCGCGCTGTCCATCTGCACCGCTCTGGTAGCTCAGTCTTTAGGCCTGCTGGTTGGAGCTGCCTCCACCTCTCTGCAGGTACAGCAAGTTCAACGGAGGTCAACACCGGATTTCTTTCCTCGTTGTATCCACATGAAATTATCACTGCTGCTTCTTTTTACAGGTGGCCACATTTGTTGGACCGGTCACAGCCATACCTGTGCTGCTGTTCTCTGGATTCTTCGTGAACTTTGACACGATCCCCAAGTATCTGCAGTGGAGCTCCTATGTCTCTTACGTCAGGTGAAGAGATGAGAATCAGAACACCTTTATTGTCAAATTAACATATTGTGTGTATAAAAAGCAGCAGTAAGGATCTCATCAGAATGATCTTTGAATCAGAGCGCAGAAACAGCAGTCTCAGTTTCTTTTCTCCCACAGGTACGGCTTCGAAGGAGTGATCCTGTCTATCTACGGGATGAACCGCTCAGAGCTCGAGTGTCCAGGGAAGGTGTGCAAGTTCCAACAGCCTGAGGAGGTTCTGCAGTTACTGGATGTGGAGGACGCAAAGCTCTACATAGACTTCATTGTCCTCGGCATCTTTTTCATCATTTTTCGACTGGCTACCTACCTTGTCCTCCGCTACAAGATCAAGTCTGAGCGATAACTTTCTGAATCACATGGCTGTCCCTGATATCATTCAGACCTGGTCTCTTTTCTCTGCACCGAAAACAACCTCTCTTCAGCGTGGGTTTCACTTGAACATACTCTCTCAGACCTACTACTGACCAGTGAAGCAGACCAGCGAGGAGTCATCTCATAAACCAACATGAACCTGTCTTACCTCAGACATCAGGACTTAAATCCTGCACATAAAGCCAGATCAGCACAGTAGAGGAAAAAGAGACTGAGCCACATTCAGCAGCTTTCACTGTGCATCTTCTAATCCTGCAAAGCTGATGTGATACAGCAGCACTTACTAGAATGGACATGCATGTTTATCCTACACTGTGCTGCCATTCTGTCAGTATGTGAGGACTGGTGCACTAAAACTGCCCTCTGGAGAAAGAAAGACTGTTTACATTGATCTATTAGGGCCTGTGTCCACATAGTGCTGTTTCCTGGCAGAATGCTGCAGCGTTAAGAAAATACTTCACATTGAGGTGGTTGTTAGGGTTTTGTCTCACCCTAAGTTTTTGATTCTCCAACATCTACTCACCTTTCATTGGCATAAAGAGCCATTCTTGCTTTAGGGAAAAGAAATCGGTATATGGACACAGGCCCTCAGTCAGAGACGCCTGAGGACAAATGTTTGCACTGCAGAAGAAGTGTGATGTATTGTGCCTAAACACGCAGCTTGTGTCTGATATATTTTTGTCGTCACTCAGCTCAACTTGGCTGACTTTTTTTTTGTCATGAATCATTAACTCTCTGTATGAAAATCAAATCATTGTTCGGGCTAGATTATTTTCTAACACGTTTGTAGTTGTAAATTAAGCTTGTTATGATTGACTATTGATATTTGGTACTTTTTGTACTCCGACAGTAGAATCTAAAACCTTAAGAAACCTAGCTAAATAGCAACTTGTGTCAGCCTTAATCATTTTATACCGTACTGTATTATCTCTAGTTTATATGCACATTATTATGAAAAGGTATTTAAGCAAAATAGTACTGTATTATTTTTTTTGTGTCCACACTACATCAGTTAATGCTCATGCAGTCGGAATTATTTGGTGCTACATGAACTTTCATCATTTTGTTTGAATAACGAGCCTCTGGACTGCACATGAAAAGACAGAGCACTTGGAGAACAACCAAAGAAAAACTGTTTGAAGTGGAAATATGCTCACACTTTATTAACAATGTACTGAAAATCTTAATATTGTTTTTGTTGTTTGGCTGTAAGTTATGACTAACAGTTGGATTGCAGCTTCACTGTACTGTGCGAGTATGTAAAGTGTCTGATGTTTCAGTAAACACTGATCACACCAATTCAAATGAAACATCTCTTTCTTAAGAATTACACAGCTGTGTTTAATACTCTGTTCTGATTGGTCAAAACCACAGACTAAAAAATGAATGGATGTCGTCTCACTCAGCTCAACCTGAGTTTTCAGTCCTCAATATGTTCAGTCCCTAGGCGTTTCTGTGTAGACACAGATTGTACTTCTCTGTGTTTTTTACATTTTCAAGAGAAACGCTGTGAAGCGTTGTTGATAAACAGGGCCTTAAGTCTGATCCATTAATGTTACCTCTTCCTCTTGACCATGTGGTAAAAAATTTAGTTTCCAAAAGCCTTGGAAAATATCATGGGGGTTAATTTTAAAAGCATAAGATCTGAATTCTAAACATGTTAAGTTCTTTGTCAAAGTTATTTGATGACTACATAAAGAAAGACCAACAGAAAACTGCATAAATCAGAGCTTTATTAAACATTTGATTTTCATGTGAAAGATCCTCTAGGTTCCAGGAGGTTTTGTGGGATCCTGACCTTGTCAAGCTGCATGAGGAAAAAATATTTATTAAAATAAAACACATGATCTACATGATGCATGTTCAAAATATTCTCTGTAAAAAAATCATTTAACAAGAATACAACACTGATGGATCAAGTCTTACAGTTTATCATCATCCTGTGTTGCCTGCAGCACAGGGATCTGTGTACTCTATCTCAGCATTACAACCTGAAAGGAAAAGTGAAAAATTACAGAGCAGAGTTTTAAAAAAATAACCCACAAAAATATTATCTTAGCTTTAACCCTGAAAAGGTTTCAAAATCTCTCAAACACATATTGTTTGTGGTGAAAACTGCTTCTCTCCCAGGCTGTAGCTCTGGTAAATAGCGACAACAGTAATGTTGAAATGCTCTACTACCCGCATGAAAACAAGTACAGATTACTGAACCTCAGCTCGGTTTGTCTTTTTTTTTTAATCTGGAAACTGGAGATGAAGACTGTCTGGTTAAACCAGCATATAACCACTCAATTGGAGCAAAGCATAACCAGCACAGGTGGTTAACCTGCAAAGAGGACTGAAGCCGTGCCAATGTGGTCTCTGTCAGATCATCAGATCAGCTGTTTCAGGTCCCACTGTATTTCCTGCTTACTGTTCACAGTAATTTTGAGTGTGTTATTTTAACCTGCAGCTGAATATGTTGCTGTCTGTCATACACCAATAATTACAAGGAAAGACACATCAGAGTGAGTGTTCGGCTAATGTACGTTGATTGTGGAAATTCAATGCCAGGCAATGCACCTAAGCTGCTGTGAGCTGTGTAGGGAAAAAAAGCTACACAAATCTACAGCATAGGCTACGGTGCTGACTGGACTCAGAGGGATAACATGACAGTTAATCGGACTCACTCGGCTCGTAGAGGTCATAGATCTTGACAAAACCTGGCTTCAGGTTTTGAACTGGCATTTCTTTAATGAGATCAATGTGGTTGATGAGGAAGTTCTTCGGTAACTGTGGAAAGAAAAAGTGGTTTGACAAATACAAAAATCTGAATATCAACTCATCTGAATTCAATTCTGCAGCTCCTCTTACCTCTTTAAGCTGCACCACTACCACATCGTTTTTGTGGTCAACGTGATCCACCAAATGGTTTTTTCTGATCTGTGAGGAGACAACATTTCCAATATTAATGCAGCAGCCAAAATGACCACTATTTACAAAGATGTTTGTAAATGTGGTAGTGTGGAGGACGGGGGAGACGCTCTCTAGTGGATACACTGCTTAACGTCCTTCCCAACATAAGGGAAGCATGGGAGTATTTGGTCAATGGCACTTAAACTGTTAAAAAAACACTATATGTTTTTATCCCATGCACAGGAAGCATTAATGAGCCCTTAAACAGCATTTGAGTATGAAGTCTGGGGAGTATGGCTGCTTAATTCATAATTATCTCCTCTATATCTTGAACCTCAGACAGTATGCATTTTTTTTTTACATAACTTACCTTATTTAAAGACCACGGATCTGGTCGATATCCGGTGAGCAGTTTGATTTCCATGATCACCATGTTTGTATCAATCTCGTATCCCCGGTGTCTGTGATGAGACCACATGAAACTTTTCTTTTGTCTCATAAATCAGCAGCAAAAAAAGTTCACTGATCCAAGAATTGTAGTCCTCTGCTGTTACATTAGCTTGATTGTTACTTACAGTGACTTCAGCTTCAGATCGAATCTTTGGGGTGAGTCAACGCATAATGTATCAGATTCAGTCACCATGTAGACAGTTGAGTCTTGAGGAAGAATCGGGATGTTATAGTGTAGAGAAATCTAGAAATAAAGTAGGAAGTTGTAATGATAATGACAATGTCTGATGAATTTTGAAGTGAAATAGACAACTAAGACAAGCATCAGCTCAGATGGTGTTTTCAATAAACTGCTTACTCAATCTTTTTGGTCTCACTCCCATTTCTTCATTTTGCATTTTGAAGCTCTACTAAGAACCTTCTTAAGATCCAGTGGGGCAAAATGTAAATTCGTGTAATTTTTCAGTTAGTCCTAAACTTTGATCAGGTGTGTTTAGACTTTTACCTTAAAGAGGAACATCCCTTTTTTGGACCCAAAGAAAATCAATAAATGGCTCTGTTGAAACTTGCCAGACTCCACTGAGAAAAACAGTCATTTTATCATACTAACTATTTGAGTTCTTAAGATACTCATTAAAAATAGACACCATAAAAAAACTAGTCAACTGACTGAGGCAAAGAAAAACCAACAGCTCCAGAGTTGAATGTCGAAAAGTTACTGTTTTTGTAAACAGTCTGGTGGTTCTTGTGAAGGGAGCAATGTAAGAGCGGCGTTGGTGTTTTTACCACTTTAAGAAAATAACTTAATAAGCTCTATCTCTATCTTTCGAGCCAGTTGATGGAAACTTAAAATAACATTCTGAGCTTGTCAGTGAAGAATTGATGGAAAAAAAAAGAATTCCAAAGTTTATCTGGCCATTTTGAAGGAAGACTTTTGTCAATGGTAGTGGCTTCGATGAAACACATTTTATGACCAATTTATGCAGAAATCCAGATAATCCCAAAGGGTTCACACATATTTTGTTGCATTTGTAGTTGTCCAAGTTAGCAATGCAGGGCTGTGTGCATTATTTTTATGCATCTTTGCCATGCCCCCTGGTCATAACTTCTGGCCTCTCCTAAGGGGTGCACACCCCACAACTCAAGAATCACAGACACACAGGGCAACGTTTCTCCACTGACCTGCACTATAGCACATGCAGCTCCCTTCACCTCCAGGCTGTACTTCCCTGTCATGTCCTTCAGCACATCCTCCTGGTAGAGCAGTTTGTTGTTTGGGTTCACATCAAACGTATGATGACCGCTGGGAGACTGGACCGTCACCGTGCTGGAGCCTTTTTGACTGAATGCTTTGGAGGAGTAGAGAGCCAGAGCCTGGAGAGCCACCACTGTGTCCTTTAAAACAAGCACAAACACACATTAGTATATGAGTCCTATTAGTTTTACTGAAGCTTGACAAAAAATGGTTTGAGAAGTAAAACATTACACAACTTACAGCTCAATAGAATCCCTATTTTTCTCACACTGGTGTTTAAGAAAATCCTTATTTAAGCATGAAACACTGTCTCTTTAAGGCCTCCACAATACCGCCTCTTCAATGTCAGTACTGAGGTCTATCTGACTGTTTGTGACACACCTGTGTGGAGCTGAAGCCTCCATACTCATTCTGCTGCTCTGTTAGCCATTTGACAATGCGAGCGGCGTATCCCAGGTCTTCAGCAGTGTGAGAAGCGCTGAGTTTGGCTAGCAGCACATAGGAGCTGATCTCCACAGACAGAGAGGTGACCTCCTCTTTCTGAGACCAGTAGAGGGTGCCCCCTTTAACAGCAATAAACACAGTCCTGATTAGTGTCTGAGGTATGACTGTATTTGGAGACCATGTTATGATGCAAATGAAGGAGAAATGATCACACCGGGGTTAGGATGGCAGAGCTGTTTGCTGTTAAATTTAGACTGGTCTAAAGTGTTGAGGTTGCATAAAAGCTACAGGATTTCAAGCTCACAATCTTTATGACCCTTATTTACCCCAACACTGGTGTGCCTGAGGTATTTGATGTGTTTTTCATGCTCACCCTGCTGTTTGGCCACTTTGTCAAGGTGGCTGAAGAGGAGAGCTCTGGTCTCCATGTCTCCTGCCAGGGTGAAGACGTACGCCAGCAGAGCTGTGGTGTACGTGTTTCTCATGTAACTGATGGACTCCTTGAGGCAGGACAAGCTTCCCTGTGCTACAGGATCCTGTGACAACGAGACAGACCACTTTACAGATATTTTATCATCTCACTATGAGTTTTAAAACTTTTATAAATGATTAAAACACAGACCTGTGTACAAAAAAAGTTTCTACATTAGCAATGATTCCATGGATTACAAATTTTATTCTTCTTATTGAATCTGTTGGATTCAATTTGTTGTTGTTGTTGTTGCAAATGAATGAATAACACATTTTTTTAAATCTTACTTTTCTTTGTTTGTTCAGATATCTTTTCTTAAGATCCAGAGTGATTACGTCAGGTGTTGATTCGTAGTTACACCAAATAAATAACTGTAACATAACAACATCTAAATGCTATCAACTCTGATGTAGTTCAGTAAAAAAAGGTGAGCAGGGGAATGATTACTCATGAGAGCCCTGGTGTTTAAAAAGTTAAATTGTGAGCATATTTAAGTTAATCACTTTGGAGTGCTCAGCTCAAAAACTCCTCATGATGCCTTTAAAAGATAATGTGATCATTTTCCTAAACCTTTAAACTTTTTTTTTTTGCTTTGTCTGAAACAATGGTTAACAACATACACCTTTTCACTTACAGCAACTGACATGTTCATTTCCAGAAAGGTTGCGGTGATGTAAGCACTAAGGGTCACTTCATCAGACACACCACCCTGTGAGGACAGAGAACCAAGAGGAATATAAAACTGAACAATGTGAAAAAAATAAGGCATGTACAGAATATTTAAACCATCCATAAAAGAGTAACTAAAGATAGACTGTACTTTGCAAACCTTGAACGATTTTTGAATTACCTTCATTTCATTGTTAAAGAGTTTTCCTGACAGTTCAAAACAGCCGTTTCTTTGTTGTTGTTTCTCCAGCCAAGTCTTGGATTCTGCAATCTTTTCTGAGTCAATGAAGATGAATAAACGCGCTTTAACTAAGGACCTCAGCACGAAAGCAGTCAACCTGTCGATGATTAAGCACATAACTTTACCATAAAGATTTGTGTTTGTATGCAATCATAACAATGTACAGGTGCCATGTTTACACCTCCTGTTATGGCTCAACTCAATACCTAAAAAGCACCAGGAACTTTCCAAAATGTTTGTCAAAGGAATACCGGAGAAAAGTGAGCAGAAAAAAGTTAAGCCAAGCCATGGAGTTAAAACACACCATGCTTCATAGCAGTACCACCAAGTTGACGTTCAGCTTGATTTAACATGTTATCAGTGCCTGCTGACAGAATGACCTCCATGAGAGCCTGTAATCTTCTCACCAGGTGTTCCTCTCTCCTTTTCCAAACTTGCTGTAAGCCCCATCACCGTGTCTGTAATTCAGCTGCCTCTGGTAGCCTGTGTTAAGTTATGAAACCAGAAATTAGGGTTTTATTCTTAAATTAGAACATTTTGAGATGTAATCAGAAGCAGAAAAGAAGCATCTGTATATTACAGAATCTGTTTATTCTTTCTCAAATGTCAGTTAGTCTCATTTTTCCTTTGGTTTTTCATTTACTGTGTTAAACCTTAACTTCTTCATGTCCTGGAGGGAAATAGAATAACATGTTCAGATTATTCAGGCATTAGCTGTTACAATTTAATAAAGTACAATACAAAAACAACCGGCAACAATTAGATGCAATTATATATGATACAATGGGATGAGAAATTAAATGAAATGTTGGAGCAGGATTTGGTACCATTCTTTGTCCTTCAAAGGATTGGACTAAGTGCATTGCTTTCTTTGTGGTTTATGGCACATACTGATTGACCAAGTCCAAGTCTTAGCCATAGACCATATATGGAATGGACAGTGTGACTCTGCCTTTTACCATTGTATGATTTTGATGCTAAAAAACTCCCTCACAGGAACCGCCATTGTACAGCCAGAGTCTGTGCAGTAGAGACTAAGAGAGACTCTGAGAGAATCTGACTGGAAATGGGTGACTAAAATATATTTTTTTCTTTCAACAGTCTAATCTCTTCTGAAATCTCCCTCCTGATGGATTTTACTATTCCCATAAAAACTGCACAAGAACGGCAGCTGTCAATCATTGTTAAACAAAGGGTAAAACTCAGTTTTTAACATAAAATAAACTTTTCAAAATGAAGAGGACATGAACACAATACAGCCAAATAATGTCAAAATATCAACACAGTATATGGTTGTGAGAAATATTTCTACGAGGTGTGTACATTTTTAAAGTTTTACCACAGCCCATCTGGAATGAATAGAGAGGCAGAGTTTTTGACCTATACTGCTGCCAGTCACCAGGGGGAGCAGTTTTTGTTGCGACCTCAGTTTGAGATGAGTGAGATGACGTCCCTTTTTTTTAACAGTCATAGACTGTAACAAAAAAAAGCACAAACTTCTTTGGGGATAAATTTCTGTTATTACAGTCATGACAGAGATGCAACATCCATGTTCTTACAGTTGGTCAGGAAGCCTGCAGCCTTCTCTTGGATGGTTGGGGTCAGCTGCTGTGTGTTCTTCAGATACTCCAGAATGTAGACGTTTGAAGCCATGAGAGCCATGTTTTGCTCTCCATTTTCATGTGGCATCTTAAGCAGTCCTTCAAAGTTCCTCAGGGCCCGACCCAGGATGTCACCTGCATAGAACATTCACTTTCAAACACCTGGTCCAAAAATAAATGAATACCAGTCAGCATGTCAACAGATGGAGCAGCACAGAAAAAGTAAAAAAACTGAAAAGTGGAGTAACTATTATTGGGGTTTTGCTTGGTGGAAGAGGCAGGATGTCAGCCCCAGAAAATCTCTACTGGCCCCCAAATAAAAGTTCAAGACAGCGAGTTCCACATCATTTCAGTTCAAATATGGAATTTGTAGATATAACTGGTTGCATACACAGCCATAAATAATCTTAAACTCTGGTATCCATTTTTTTCTATTCTAAGAGAACAAGTTTTCAAGACCAAAGTAGTGAATTTAGGTCAGAATTACCCAGAACAGACAGTGTAGCTCGAGCAGAGCCAGCGATCACATTCTCTGGTAGCTGCAGCTCCACTTCCTCTGTCAGAGCCCCTCCTTAGAACAGAATCAGACAAATAAATGCATGTTTGAAAGCTTCTACTGAGTGAATCTGTTAAAAAATGGTTCTGCCTTCTTAAACATGCAGATTTGCTGTTATTCTTTGTCATTCTTGACTAAAGTCGGAGTGCTTGAATTTGAGCTGTTGGCTTTGTTTCAGCAATTAAAAGACATCATTTTTGGCTCTCAGGAACAGTGATAATTTCTTGTTTGGTCTATTCTTTAAATATGACTGATGGGTAAAAAGGTCAGAGAATGTTTCTTGAAATCAAATACCAAATAAACTGTGAGTGAGGCTAAAGGTTAGGCAAGCCAGATGTCTGTGAGTAGAACATGGTTTACTAAAATCTAAGCATATTTGCTAAACAGATACATAAAGTGAAAACACAACCAGCTTTGAAACTAGAGCTAAAACGTGTACTCTGAAGAGCACTTACCGTTAGGACAGAGCAGCCAGTTGTAGGTTTTTGTCTGCTGTGTTCCCTCAGCCTGAAAGAAAAGGACAGGAAGAAAACTCAGCAACATTTTTGATTTATCAGTCCCAAACTTCAGGCTTTCAGTCAAGTGTCTTTTAAGAACTCACCTTGACTATGATGGTTCTTGTGACCATATCGATACGACCTCTGTCTGGCACACTCACAATCTTATTGTCACACAACTCTTTGGACGCCACTGCCTCAGCATACACAGACACATTCACAACCCCTAGAGACAAAAAAGGTGTGTTTTCTCAGCATGTACGCCTTTTCTCCACTTATGAATGAAAGTGGTGTCAGTGGATCCTTAAGTAAAGGCATGATGTCCCCTCACATGGATGTATGCTTTTTTAACAGACCGGTAGAAACCTGGCTGAAATAATCTGTTGACAGAAAATTCTAAACCCAGAAGTTAACTGCTTTTTATGGGGATTGTGAATCATTTACAAATCTCTAAAATTGGTGATATAAACTCCGAACAGAACATCAACTCTGTGGTTCTTACCCAAAACTAAGGGGGACATGGTCCAGCTGAAAGTTTGTTGATCATTGGCACAAAGACAGGAAGTGTACTGTTCACCAGAGAGAGGGCTGAGGGTGTAGTCCGAGGAATGAGCAGGTGTAACACTGACCTGTGAAAACCATACAGTTTGATTTTTTTTTAATGGTCACAAAAAAAGCTGTTTGTCCATAAAATTTGTCATCTTGTGTCTTGAGTCAAGTACCGTTGTGGTGAACCAGAAAGTTCTTCTTTAAGTGAACTTTAGTTTTTGGTGTTCAGTCAACTTATAGTCATTATTAAGTTAATGCAGCTCAGCCTGCAGTCTTACATACAGCACCAGGGACAGGTACAAAAACACACGTGTAGAGAATAAGTTAAAGGCAGAGCGTGATTTCAATCAACCAAAGTCCTCCTTTAAGGGACTAACATAGAACAGAGATTGGTAACCTCCTGGAATTGAACATTATCAAGAGAGAATTATACAAAGAATATCTCACTCCTATCAACACAACTTGAAACTTGAACTTCAAATCTCGATTTAAATCAGAGGCAACGGATTCCCTCATCTGTCAAATGGTGCGTAAAAGCATTTATTACCATGATGCAGCTGGACAGGTAGTTGAAGACAGTCGCCTTCAGAGCGAACTGCTCCCCTCGAATGGCAGAGTAAGGCAGGCTCAGCTTGAGAAAGAAGGGCTGGAAGACTGTAAGCGTCTCGTGGGGAGCCAAGCCAAAACCCTGAGGGGACAAACAGAAAGCCTCTGTCTCCCAGGTAGTGATGGTGTCTGGGACTGTCAGGGTCAAATCTGTTGATCCAGACTTTCTGAAAGGATAGAGACAGGAAGACAAACTATTTGAGTCAGAAGAACCAATGGGGTCCAGAGCTGACCCCCATTGAAATTCTCTGTAATGTGATCAAGAGGGACATGGATTGTCACTAGCCACCAAACAAATCTGAGCTGCTTGAATTTTTACCCCAGGAAAGAGAAAAAGGCAACTAACATCAATGTGAAGGACTAATGGACAACATGCCAAAACACTGTGGTCAAAAATCAGGATTATTCCACCAAATATTAGTTTCTGAACTCTTCCTAAGTAAAACATAGGTATTATATTTTTCTAAAATGAATATGAAGTTGTTTTCTTTTAATTATTTGAGATCTGAAAATTATTATAATTATAATTATAATTATTATTATTATTATTATTAATAATAATATTATTATTATTATTATTATTATTATTATTATTATTATTATTATTATTATTATTATTATTATATTTTTTTTATTATTCTAATTTTTATGGATATTTTGACTTCTTGTCAATATGCACTTATTCTCTTTAAGAGCCAGGTGCTCCTGCAGACAGACATGTTACAATTTATGCTGTAGATTTCAGTTTTGCAGCTTTCCTCCTGCCCAAAAATATGCAGAAAACACACATCATAGTGTCAGTTATGTTCACTGAAGTAATTCCTCTGCACAGTAGAAATAATTAGTAAATCTATTTTTTTTTATTACTGTGAGGATATCCTTTTAAATTTACTTTTTATTGATGTCAACAGAACACTAAGTTGTCAAGGAGAGGCTCTAACAAAAACTTACCCAACTTCCACTATGTTCCAAATCCAAGTCTCTGGGAAGAAAGTGCGAATCGTAATCATTGTCCCAGAAGTACCAACTCTGTCCTTTATGCCCATTTCACCACCTGAGGAGACAGATCATTGAACCTTATTCACAGAAAAAATTAAAACCCTTAACTTTTTCTACAAAGTCAGCATGCTTCACTGAATGAAGCAAAAAAAAAAAAAAGTTCTCACGTGCTCCACAATGTGACTTATCAGTGTATTTTTTCCCCTTAAAGTTCAGGCATGATGGCAGCTTGGTGAACATATTTGTCACCATCTTCAGGCCCACTCTCTGGATAAACAAACAGTACTCAGAGATGTTGGTACTTTAGTGTCAATCCACATTGGTTGCATTGACATTTGTGTATTTTACTGGTTTATTATTTTGGTGTTTTTCTGCCTCTGCATTCATCTGTCCGAAATTTGTACTTTATAAGCAACAGGAAAACAGAGCAAATCACCTTAAAAACAGGAAAACCCCAGCTCCCACTGTTGTCTCTTCTGTGTCTATGTTTAGATCTTCTGGGTCCCACTATTAAACATGTTTCCTCATCATCAACATAATAGGCTTCTTTGTCAGGCAATAATTTAAAAATCTGAAAAGAAAAGTAAGGGCTGGGATTAGAGTTAAAAACATTTATAGCACTTTTTGTGAATAATCCAGAGACCTTGTCAGGATCCAGAGTTTTCCTGGGCTCCTCAATGAGGACGCTCTGATCAACAGCACTCACACCGCACACAGAGCCTGGATCAGCCGACACCTGCAGGGTGACTCCCTCTGCTGGAACAGCTGAGGATGGAGAAAACCCCAGGGATACCTGAAACAAACAAACATAGATTTTCATCTGACAGTTGAACACTTTCTTCCCCTAAAATCTTTTCGATCTGTTCTTCTTTGGTGAGACTTAGGACTTCAGGGGGTTAAATTTGTAAATTTGGGGGTGATGAGGAAATGGATCTCATTTTCTACCTGTCCTGTGTGACAGAGCCTACAGACTCTGTGAGATCCCTCTAACCCCTGATTTCTAAATCATCCTGTTTCGACGGCCAGTCTATGATCAGAGTCTGTATTTAGTGAGTGTCATTCTCTTTCTTTCTCTGACCTTATTGCTGAAGCATTTCTCGGTGGGGAATTTCTCACTGTTGGCAATCACAATCTCATTTTGGAGGACGGTGTAGGCTACAATCTGGAACTCGGGTGATAAGTCCGGGGTCACTTTTAATGTGAAGGATACCTCACCTTCAGTTACTGACACAGAAAAAGAAATTAATGTTGAAAAACACAAAAAAGTAAATCCTTCAGTTACTGTTTGCAAAAATAAATGAATAAATTAATACATTTCTTTCCATTTTTTTTAAAGGAAACTAATATCAAATTAAATTATCTTTTCTTGGTTTATTTCCAGTCAGTTCTTGACTCTGTTTTCTCACCAAGTTTCATAAAAAATAATCTTTTATGTGTGTGTCAGAGCTAGGAGACAGATCCTGGTTTGTACTTTTCCAAAACCATCTTTACTTACCAGACTGGATGTGCAGATCAGCCTTTTGATGTCCTTGCGCAACAATGTTCCCTCTGGATAAGAGCTGGAAAAACACATGGAAATTTGGTATATTTTCCTTTAGTTTCTCACACCTAAACAAGTCAATATATGTCTCCAAATGCAGCCTGAAATTAGGTATTGGGTAGTGAGTGTCAATCAATGCATTCGTCTATCATCAGAATCAACCCTTTCCCTGCAAATATCCCTAGAGTAGACTTCATACGATTTACTAGTGTTTCCTATAGTCCAGAATTAAAATCAGGTAACCTAAAGGACAAGAGCTGAGTGTCTCGCTGGCTGCATATTTATCTTAAAGGATCTGTAACAAACGAAGCATGGAGATTTAAAAAAAAAAAAATGATGAGAAAGTGTGCATCATATGAGCAGGGCCTGGTGTCAGAGCTGAGAACTGTAAGGAGAACATCATAGACTAACTGGATAATAACATGGTACACTGAGATATGTGCTCCCCTGTTCCCCTGATGTTCTAACCAAGCCACTCTCACCAGATACATCACATCCACAGCAGCTCGGGTTTCTCCCACCAAAGTGTAGGAAATAGAAAAGCTCTCCTCTTTGTTACAGGAAAGTTGTTTCTCCTTCTTCTTCACTTTCAGGGAGCTAAAAGCCTGAGGAGGTGATGCCATGACCAAGAAAAGCATGTGTTGTGCTCTCTGAAAGTATGGAGTTTTTGAGAAATGGTTTTGCTCTGGGCCTGGTGTGAGGCTAGCCTGGAATGTAAAGAAGAAGTCATATTAGCAAACAATTGCTAACAATGGTGGAAGCTATCAGAAGAATATTTCATCTATTCGTGGCTGGTTTAATTCAGCAGTTTGTCCAAGAGATCCAGAGATAAATATCAACAGGCCTTCGTTTTAAGGAAACCTCTAAAGGGGACGGTTGTTACTGTGGCCCTCAGGTTTTCGCACTCTTATGATAATGTTGTTACTATTACAAATACAATAACTGTTGACTTACCCTTAGTTGGATGAAGTAATAGCTGGTTGTATTTAATGTGAAAGTAGCGATGCCATGGCTGTCAGTTGTGAGATTCTCTGGAGGTAACAGCTGCGATTTCTCAATCCACAGATAGACCGGCGTGTCAGGCAAAGGTTCATTATTAAAGGTAACAACCTTAATCTGTAGACAAAAGTTTTGATCTGTTTTACTCACATTCTACAGATATATTTGTAATGTTTGAGCAGGAATCCTCACTCCAAGAAATTAAAGTCTTGATATTTTCTTACTTTTCCTTCCACAATTGATCCTTTATTATAAAAGGAGGGTGTGTCAATGAAGAGCAGCTTTCCAAGAGCATAAGAAAGCTCCATAGTTTTCCACTTTGCCTGTAAAATACCTGTAACAAAAGCACTCATGTCACAGCTTAATGTGCTTACACGTCTGATTTCAAAAAAATCTGATGACTGAAGCCTACCTGTTCCCAACTCTTCCACTTTAACTTTGATTTTCAGTTTATCCTGCATTTCCTGTGGGTCCAGATTTGTGAAGGTCGCCATCTCAACATTGAACATGGCACAGCCGTTCTTCCCTGTCTGCATGCAACCAAAAGAAAAGTGTTTAATAGATGTGTGAAAAGAAAGAAAACAAGGCTGTCCTGTCAGGCCAGAAGCTTCGACCTGCTAAATCAACATTTGCCTCCTCTTTTTCTGACCAACTTACATCTAGATATCAGAATGAATTTAACTCGTGCATCTAGATCAGTCTAAATAAATTCCTCACTATTTTTTCTTTTTTTTTTTTTGCTTAGCATGAATTTATTCATTTATTTGTTTGTTTGTTTACTGACTGACTGACTGACTTACTTTTGTAAATGACTTCCTCTGTTTTGGATATAGACCGAAATAAACTTAAGTTTAAAACGCTCAAGTGTAAAGTCACTAAGGGCTTTTCAGCAACACTACAGATATTTGATTACAACAGCTGATATTTAGTTGATGTTCAGTAGTAGTAGTATTTATGTGAGACCCTTTATACCCTTGTGTTGTTGTATCCCACAATGCATTTTGAAAAGTAGTGTAAAACAGATGGTCACGGCAGAGATATCATTAGTCTACATCCTGTAAGATTAATTTGTTCTGCTCACTGCTGAGCTCACTTTATAGTCCATTAACACATGCCACTCTGTAGGTAGGAAGAACACTGGAGGATGAGCTTGTAATTTCAGTCCTAGCCTGTGACTCAGGGCTGCATGGTAGTGTGTATGTTAGTGCTGTTGCTTCACAGCAAGAAGGTCGCCAGTTTGAATCCTGGTTTGGGCATGGTGTGCCTTTCTGTGTGGTGTTTGCATGTTCTCCCCTTGCATGCGTGGGTTCTCCCCGGGTACTTCGGCTTCCTCCCACAGTCCAAAAACATGCTCATCAGGTTAGTTGGTGATTCTAAATTGCCCGTAGGTGTGAGTGTGTGCGTGAAAGGTTGTCTGTCTCTATGTGTCAGCCCTGTGATTGACTGGCCACCAGTCCAGGGTGTACCTCGCCTCTTGCCCTAAGAGAGCTGGGATACGCTCCAGCCACCCGCGACCCTGAATAGGATAAGCGGTATAGAAAAAGAATGAATGAGCCTGTTACTCAGGTCTGTGTAGGTGAAGCTGATCATATTTTGAACTCCATGCACAACAAGCATGCTCATGAAATTCAGTCAAATGCACCCTCAAACAGCATGTTGGGAAGGTCAAACAGGCGTAACCATCTATGCTCTGTACCGTGGGGCCGCTACTGCACCCAAAAATTGTATTTATGGACTAAGCTTGTATCTGTGGACTAAGATGCAACTGTCATCTCAGCCTGCTTTAGTCAAATATTAAGATTTGTTTACTGCAGAACATGTAGAATAAAAAGACTTTTTCTACAGTGTTCATCATTTTGTCTAACATTTACCCAAGGCTTTAGTTTTAGACAAGAGAAACAACTCTTGTACCTGATGAAGATACATTTATATTATCTTCAATGTGTCTTAAAAGCATTAATAAGTAAATCACTTTAAATGTTTAGACACAAAAAACAAGGGACTAGGTAGCAGTGCAAAACAGTGTTTCAGAACTACACGGGAAGGGTACCTAAAAAGTTAGATCTTGAGCCACTGGATGACTGATTATGCTGCGATATTTTACAAAGGGCCTGTTTCCAGTAATGTTAATTCTCCATAGGAGCCTGCCCCCGTATAATTTCTTATCTAGCTCAACTACTGTTTTTTTCTTTTCCAAAAAATAATTTTACACCTTTCCGACACCCAGATTTCATAATTTCAGTGAAAATGTATTTTTATAAAGTTGTCAATTTCAGCATCAAAGACATAAGTTCGTAAATAAAAGAAGGTTATCTCGAAATTGTAATTCGCAACATAGTATAAATTTCTTTTGATAAATATTTCCAAAACATCGTGTTTATTCATAAAACAGAAAAAAAAAAAATTCTTGGATGAAAATGCACTTGCAGAGACACAATTATGAAGAAAAATGCCATAAATTTGCAATTTTCTCCTGTTATATAGTTTTGGATGCAAATTTCCATCAGAAAATCGGATAGAGCTTTACTTGTTTCATATGTGTACCAAAAATCAGCTAATTCCATGTGGTGGAACGTTCTCATATCGCCGCCTGAATGTGGCTGTAAATTGAAAGAAAAGGGGAAATGAGTAACAACCTTGTCTGAAACCCTATTATATAGCTTATTATATACAAACTTTTATATTGAATATCAGAGCGGATATTTTCATGACAGTTTTATGATGTGTAACGACTAAATAAATAGTATCGATATAAAGATTTACACTGAGGACACCCTGATACATGAATACTGTTCTATCTAAAGTTGTCCTCTTCTGAATTTTCTGATCGTGTGGCCTTGTACATTTATCCGTATCTTCTTGTCTTTGTCTATACGTTTACGAAATCATTCACTCGACGCTAGCTATTCTTGTCTCAATTTCCTTGTTTTATTGTCCCATCTCCAAAGCGTTTTGGCTCTGTCAGGGTTGGGACCCTGACTTGTCTCACTTTCTTTGTGCCTGCCGACCACGCCACATCGAATAGATAGATTATCCATATGAAATACTTTATTTTGTTCTAAGTAATCAATCAATTCTGCACTTCTTGGAGGTATTGCATGTGATTTATTATATTGTCTTGTTATTTTGTGTAATTAGTTGTTCGTTATTTATCACACATTTTCGCATAATTGTACCAAACTACTAAGTATTAGCTGTTTACAGCAGTCATCGGTGGCTTGCTATTTTGTTACTTTATCGACGCTTCATAAACCAATTGTTATGGTTTCAAGATGGAGGGTAAATGTGTTGGAGAAGAGTGTCAAGTATACTTCAAGAAACGTAGTGGCAATAAGAACAGAAGTGCACGCAATGTAAATAGTCCACAATATAAATGGCTCCTAGATACGCTGGTGCAACATGGATTGATGTCAGCAAAGGAACAAGTATTTCTTTGCCAGAAGTGCTACATGAAGTATCTTCGGAACAAAAATCAGCCTGAACCTGAACCCGAGCAGAACCAGGAAATAGAGGAAGAAGACGACTCCCCGTCCCATATCCTGCCGCTGCTGACCCTTCATGATCTTTTGAATGGATCATCTTCACACAAAAAATGCTGTCTCTGTCTTGTTTTTTACCTTTGCAAAAAATGGAACAAAATCATCAGTCTTACCAAAACATGCAAGACATCACCTGATCTATTCACACAAACTGTGGTGTCCCACCTCATCCCGCGTCTGCTCCATTCACCTTATTGGTAACAACTTAGATCCGTCTACAGAGGTTGTCCTTGATGGTAGAGGTTCCTTGGAATCTCAGTTACCATCAAAATCATCTGAAATCATTAATGACCTCCTAGAGGTGTCGCACGTCCTTTCACAGAACCAGTCTGTGTTTACAATAAGCTTTTCTTCTCTTGATGACTCGGCATGCATGGCCTGGACAGGTTGGTCCAAAGATCAGTTCCTTGAAATCCACTCGCACTGTTCCCCATATCTTTCATCTGGTATATATACCAAGACTACACACGATGCTCTATTACTTTAGTATGTAAATATAGGTATTATACAATCGCCCGTAGCTATGAACACTCCCGTAAATGCGAAAACCAACCAAAATCATAAGGAACACGTTTTGTTTGTTGTTCTGTCTATTTGTCAGCCAATGTCTTCAACCACGGGGACTTGTGAAGTAGCCATCTTGGATTTTTTTATGAAAAAGTGTTTCTCTCGCTTTTTTTCATATCTGTGTACATATTCTCAACATACCGAGCAAATACTCTCGTTTTTTTGTTAATTATCTAAAGAAAGTCGAAAATCGGCAATTCAACCATAGGCTAATTCAACCCAACATTTGAAAATGTTCCACCACTTACATTTTGATGATTTTTCCTCTCATCAATAGCATATTACGTACTATTTAATAGGATAAAAATTGGTTTGCATCCAACGCCCATAAAAGGGTGTATTCTCTAAAAAACACAGTTTTTGTGTCTAAAATGTTATCATCGAAAATGGCATTTTTGAGATTGTTTCTTCAATAAAACAGCCAAATGGCGCGATGGAAACATGATTTTTTGTCACAATCATGCCATGAATGTATTCTTTACGGTGACCATCATTTGATTAGATTTTCATTAATATTTTACATAACACGCACATTTTATCAACACTTAGACAGCTTCTGAAAGGTACAACTTTGAGGAGCCATAAAAAACAAACCAAGTGACCTAAATCTTTATACTTTATAGATTTGTGACCACAACGGCATGGGCAATGCACCACCAACAGGAAATTTGAATCAGAGAAGGGGCCGTTTTGGAAACTGGCCCTTTGAGGACAGGCTGGATAAATGAGTTGCATGTTGATGGATAAATATCTGGGTCAAAAAATGTCCTGTCTTTAAGTTTCACAGTTTGATTCAAAAACAAGACAAAGATGATTCTCCATGCAGTCATAAAAAGAGGCAGCACTTTTTAGCAGAATTAGCAGAATTGTTTTTTCACAAGGCACATTTCTGTTTATGTGTCTTGTGAATCTAAAGCTGTACCTGCTTTGTCTCTGTGTAGCATGGGGAACCAAGTTCAACATCTGGGTCCAGGGGGCGGCACATCGTGAATTCAACACTGGCTGGCACAGGCTGAGCAAATGTGTATCTGGTTGGAATAGTTCAACCAAAAGTTTGGTAAAGTTAAAAAGTGTTTTTGAAAGGTTTTAAATTTTAAAATCACACTATGTAACAAGCCGTATGTTTAACTTACTTTGCACAGACTTCCACTGGGATTTCATCCTGTCCAATGCTTATTTTATCAGACGCCTTCACTTTTACATCAAATTTTGGCAAAACTGAGAAGAAAGAATGGTTGTTAGTGGTCCCTCCTCATCAGACCCTTCTTCTTTTGTTTAGTGAGAGAAAATAAAGGAACTTACTATACACGTCCACATTGAATCTATGATATATTTTCTGTTCCCCGATCCAAACATTGATTGTGTATTCTCCTATATGAGCCTTAGAGCTCAAAGAGAAAGACAGCTGTAGTATTTTCCCATTAGATGTGTAGTTTAGCCACTGACCAAGCAGATTACCCTTTGGATTCTGTTTAACAAAAATGAAGGGAAGAGCCTGTATCAACAGTATGTCCAGAATGTGAAAGAGATCTACATATTAGGTTGTAGTCAGGCTGTGTTTTACCTTGATTTCAATGGTGCTGTACTGTAAAAGAAAAGACAACTATTAGAATTTTTAAGGTACTGATTTAACAGCCCCAAAAATAAATAATCCTGAGAGCACCCATCCATCCATCCATCCATCCATCCATCCATCCATCCATCCATCCATCCATCCATCCATCCATCATCTTTACAACTCATCCCCTTCATGGTCGCAGGGGCTGGAGCCTTTCACATGGCTTACATGACACACACACACACACACACACACACACACACACACACACACACACACACACACACACACACACACACACACACACACACACACACACGCACACACGTTGATGGACACACAATCCCCTCCTCTCCCTCTGTCTGGAACCTCAGCCTTACTCTGGATCCCACACTCTCCTTCAAATTACACATCAAAAACATCACCAAAACATCCTTTACTGCACGTCTATATCCTACCTTCTCCTCTTCTGCTGCTGAAACACTAATTCATGCTTTCATAAACTCCAGCTTAACTCCTGCAATAGCATTCTTTACAGCTTCCCCTTCACTGACCTTCAAAACTACAGTATGTCCAAAATTCAGCTGCTTGATTACTCTCCCATCCCCCACTTCTGTGAACACATCACATCCATCCTTCACTGCCTCCACTGGCTCCTTGTCCTTCACTGAATCATCTTAAGATCCTGCTCATCCCCCTCAAAGCCTTTTTACAAAGCCTTATCTTACAGACCTCCTTCAACGTCACCCCCCAGCCCACCACCTCAGATCTTCCAATGCCAACCTCCTGACCCCCATCACTAGGACCAAGCACTGAGCCGCTGGTGACAGAGCCTTTTCCACTGCTATCCCAGTTCACTGGAACTCCATCCATCCAAACATCTTACCCACCATCATAAACTCCCATTTCTCTTTTTCTTCTCTGTATTATGTATCTGTTTTTGTTTCATGTCTTATTTAAAGCATCTTTGAGTACCTTTAAAAGCACTATAAAAACCTGGTTAATGATTATTATTTTTCTTCATTTGAACTAAACTATGAAGGTTATTTTTATTACATTAAAGAAATGTCCAAGTCCAAATTGGAGCTCTAATCCAGGATATTTTCTGATATTTTTATCTTTTCAACTTTGTTCTATCTATTCAATGCAAATCCAGATGTTGAATCTGTTTTTTTCTCGTCTATCTGGTTTTTGCATTCTGCCAGAATTATTGTTGATCTTGTCTGGCATCTCACTTTAAAACAGTTTACACACAGTCTGTGTGTGAAACTTCAGACAGGATAATCTGCATCAAAACTATGATATAGATGATGCATAAACGGACTGAATTAGCAAAAACATTGTTAGTCATTAACCTGGTGGATATTTACCTCATGGGAGACTTTTTCCATAAATGACATGAAACTAGAGCAGGGGCAGTTATTTATACAGGCTGAGTCAGCAAAGCAAAGGTTAAAGAACACATTTGTGAAACTTTCAATTTGGTCTCGTCCTCTGAACAAGCTGCTGCAGAATCAGTGCTGTGACTCAGTGTAAGGGAACAAACTCAGCAGACTGTGTTTGAATTGGGTCCTATAAACAAAGACAGGACTCACCAGCGGACTCGTAGGTCTGAACATGGAGTCCAAAGAGACAACTCTGAAATGCACTGACAAAAATGCAGAGACGGTATTTTTAATGAATGCAAGTTTCAAATCTTAAAAGGCATCTTGTCACTGACATGGGTTGTTGTTTAGAAATATTTGGCAAATATAAAAACAAAAAATATAGATCTTGTGAAGTCTTTAAACAATCTGGCCTTGTTTTCTCCTTAGGCTCTGATACGTCATTTTAAGGGGTAATTTTAAAGGAAACTTACAGGATTAAACCCACGCTTGACTTCATATTTTTAGATGTTAAACCAATGTAGAAAAGGTTCACTTTATCAGCTATGCTGGCTAACTGTGGATTCCCTTCTACAACCCCAATTCCAATTCCATTGACGTTGGGACGTTGTGTAAAACGAGAATAAAATCCTTTCGTGTATGCTGCTTTTATACCCAGTCATGACACTCAGCTGTTTCTAATGAACCTGTTCACCTGTGGAATGTTCCAAACAGGTGTTTTTGGAGAACTCCTCAACTTTCCCAGTCTTTTGTTGCCCCTGTCCCAGCTTTTTTGGAACATGTTACGGACATCAAATTCAAAATGAGTGAATATTTGCAAAAAAAAAAAAGAAGAAGTTTATAAGTTTATCAGTTTGAACAATAAATATCTTGTCTTTGTAGTGTATTCAATCGAATATGGGTTAAACAGGATTTTTATTTATGTTTTACACAACATCCCAACTTCATTGGAATTGGGGTTGTATAAAACTGAATCCTCTTGAAAAAAGACATATCATCCCATTTTTATCACACTCTGGTTACCTGTTTGACCTGGTAGGTAGAATGGTTTATCTGTCTGGATGAAGGTCATGGGAGTGAAGGCTTGAATCGTAACTCTTCTGACTTCCTCTGAGTCAAATCTGTCTCCATAAACAACCACTTTGAAGTCCAGGATGTCAGAAAACTGCACAGCTGGTGCCTGTGGCAGAAACAGAGATCAGATATCTGAATAGAGTGAAGACAAAGAAAGGAAAAGGTTTACAAGACTTCTGAAGGTGTTCTACATCAACATGTGGAGCTCAAATGATTGCTATAACAGTAAGACAACAGTATTTACTGTATATGGACCTTGTTTAACGGGCAGCTTCTTTGTGCTATGCAAAATCAAACGAATGCTTGGCTTTCAGAAGGATGAGTTACAGTACACTGAACAGGTGCCCTGGTGTTTCATGCTGTTTTTTTTGGAGTCCACCTTTTTGTCAATAGGCCCTTTAGTCAGAAAATTTGTTTGAATTTAAGAATAGCATCTAAATCCAGCCTTTATTTACTTTTATTTACTTTATATACTTTTAGCTTCATTATAGAGTCTATGGTTACTATCAATGAGCAATCAGCATCAAATGTAAGAAGACAGTAGTACAACAGCTTATATCTGGCTCTTGAATAAATTAAAATAGGACACATTTTACAAGCATACAGGTTTACATTTTCATTGCAATAAGGACTGAATGAACCAGTGAAGCAAACAGTTCGAAGAGTTGACCTGAAACGTGAAGCACTGGTGAAATTCCTCAGTGGATGTTATCTCAAGGAGATTTGTCTCCTTGTCTGTAGAGTTCAGGGTGACTTTTATGACCAGAAGCTCGTCAGGCTGCAGAAGACTCATACAGAATTTGGTTTCTGCTCCCGCCTCAATTACTGCAGGAACGGTGACAAAGTACTGCCTGCAGCCAAGAGAAATATACAACAACAAAACAGAGTCTTAAAAAGAAGGAAGTTTAATCCAAAAGGTGTCACTGAAATAAAACAAAGAACAAGAAATGCAAAACCCAAAGCTAATCAAAAAGAGTCATTTACACTTTTTTGTAAAATAAATAAATAAATTAATTAATTAAATGTCTGTGACATAAAATTTATAAACATGGGAAACATGACAGCCCCCCAAAGGAGAAGCTAAAACCATTACAGCCCCCTCCTTTTTTTTTTTTCTTTTTTTAACATTTATTCACATCAATTAGTTTTGACCTTCAATTTGCTTTTAATGTGAATAAATCTGTATTATACCTAATATACCCCTTCAGTGATGCCACCCATTTGTTTCTGATACAGAGTTTTAAAGCCCATAATGCCACAGTTGAAAAGTTGAACTCTACCTAGATTCCTTTGAGTCTAGATGAGACAAAATTAGCCTTTAGCCTCTGCAAAGATGCTAAAGGCTAATGGGATCATATTTTTATCCAGAGGTTGCTGCTGGGTTGACTTTATGCTGCAGAGGTCAATGCCATCGAAAGCATTACATACTTCTGCAATAGTGTCTGTGCTGTTCTGCGCCCTGACACTAGCAGGCAGTGCAATTGCTATGGCGACTTAAAAAAGGGTAGAATTAACAATCAGTGTAAGATGATCATGGAAACAGAAAGTTACCCAGCAGAACAGCCACAAGAATTGCAGCTTGTCATGTTTTGGTGCATTATTATTATTATTATTATTATTATTATTATTATTATTATTATTATTTTATTTTATTTTATTTTTTTACTTTTTTTAAGAAGTGCACATGAGGCTACACGCATATGCTTCTGTGTAGGTGCAAGACTTTGTAGATCTATGGTGTAAAGTCACCACAGAAGTATAAGCCAGCCTTTACTCTATCTAAAACAGTCAAAGTTTAACTATTCTTGTTCCAAATTCACTCGTAGTTTCAGTAGTCTCATGGTTTTCTTCTCATTTGACCTACTAGAACTATAATGCCCTTATGAGCAAGGTTAAACAATCAGCTGGAACAGCAAAAAAACCAGTAAAGCTATCTCATTGCATTGTTTTGGTCACTACCCTCCATTATAAGACAAGCCATGTCCATTCTATTGAACGGATCCTTGATAACGTTATAGTAAGTTCTAGTAAAAATTTTTTCAGACAGGTCAACAAACTTACGGATCTGCCACCACCTGACCCACAAACATCCAGCTCAGTAAAACAAACAGTGTCCATGTCCTCAATCTCATAGAAACCCCCATGACTGTGTGATGTGAGAAGAAGAGTCCTTTCTGTTAGATAGTCCCTGCTACGGTGCTCCACCCCCTTTCATCCACTGCAAACACACTCCAACACATTCTGAGATATATTGCAAAGGAGTATAATTTTTCATGGACCACACTGTTTGAAGGATAGTTCAAAAAGTATGATATCATTAATTGTTTACACTTGTGGTGCCTGGAGAGGCCAAAGTGCAGGAGGGCAGGGCATCAAAGAAGGAGTTTGAAGCTTTCGGGGCAAAGCTGGTGGAAATAAGTGGAGCATGTGGAGTATCGCTTAAGCATGGTCACCAAAAAAGCTCCCCACTGCTTCATCTGGGAAAAACACGACAGATTATGGTACCAGCAATGAATGCCACACGGATATATACATATTCATAGCACATCTGAAAATGACTTAGTTTGTGGAATATTCACAAAAATGCAACCTGCATAATAAAGTGGAAAACAGTAAATGAACTGAGGCTCCTTGGCCACACTGCTGTAATGGCGTATCTCAGCCGACAGAGGACGGCAGAGTTTCAATGTGTTGTCAAACTTTGGAAACCCATGAAGAAGACGGTAGTGCCGTGAATGTTGTGATGCTAGTTTTCTTCTGACTGCTTTCTCCATTCTTTACAGAAACAGTAAGCCTTCCTTTATATTGATTTATTAAAAGTAACGTTTGAAACCATTTTCATGAACCTATCTGACCGCGAAAAGCGTCATTAATGTCCTTTAAACGAGCTCCGCTTACATGGAGCTAACAGTTAATGAACAGCTTACATGGGTCGTATGGGGACAGAAATAAGAGGAACACGATGATAATTTATTGTTTAAAACACGTTATTGTGACATCTCGTTCTTAGACTTCTTAGTTCTCCACTATAGAGGGATATTTGTCTGTAGAATTCTTCAATACCCTCCGTTTTTCGCTTCCACACCATCCTGAACTCTGAAAGGTCTAACATTTACATCATCAACAATGGCAGCCAATAACACAACAACACCACCACCACCTTGTTGATAGCCCAGTTGGGTTAGAGCTGCATGGCCACTTCGTATCCACCCAGATGCCCGCACATCTGATCCAACTGACAACTCATTTTTGTGTTGCCCATTCCACTAGTTTTTCCTGAAGTCCTACAGCTCCTAAAAATTCTTACTGTTAGCTATGGGTCTTTTAGCAACCACTCATTTAACAGAAGACAGTTCCTGGCTTTAAAATATTTGAGAAGTTTATTCTGCTCCGGGTTTTCTCCCATCCTGACTCTTTTGGACGAATCTCTTTATGGTTTGTTGGTAACGCGGTAATTTCTTGGCTTTATCATTTGTAGATTTCCCCATACTCATTTTCTTGGCAGTTTAACTCTTTTCCTCTTTGCTCAGTTCACTTTTCTTGCCCATGGTCAAAGTTAGATAGGACTTGTTTTCCACCAGACCCACACGTGCTGTTTCATTCTCTTTTATGTGGCATAGGCAGTACAAGACAGCACCAGGGCTTCAATGAAGAGGTCACAGCAGCCACACTATGGCCAAAACTAATAAAACCAAAGCAGGAAGTAGATAGATGTTAAAATTCAAATATATACAAACACATTTATCATGATAAACATGTTTACTCTGACAGACCTACCTTAATCCTACAAATATGTGAACTTGCTGATGGTTCCTTATCAGATGTCTTTTTCAACTCCCCAGGTCTGTGTACTGTTGCCCTGAAACAGTAAGTTTGGAGCGATGCCACCTTTAGTTGGAGCAGAGTTGGTCCAGAACCCAGTGCAGCTCTATCGATATCTTCTCAGGTGCTGCAAACTGTTACCAACCCCAGCAATGCAGCAACATTACAGACACGCCATTAGACAGGTGAGGTCATTAGAGGTCACAACAAGCGTAGTATGTTTGAAAGACTCGAAGCCAATGTATTGTGTATTATCTTGTGCTCTTGGTCAGTTTTCAGACAGATTCAGGGATTTCTACAATATGTCAATGAATATCTGCACATATCTATGATAAATTATTGGAAAGCAGAATGTACACTCTTTAAGGTACAGTATTTTTCCAACCCTTGAGGTAATATATATATATAACAGTTAATGAAACAAATGCAGTGGTCCCACCGAGAGGTAATGTTTCACACTGTGCCTATTTCAACAGCATTAAAATATTATCCTGATATATGTATGTTTTTTTTTTCCAGGGTTACAACAGCCACTCGGATGAAGACGACCAGGAGAGGATTCAGCTGATTATTCAAAGAGCCATCACAGATGCAGACTGGATTCTTGGAAAAGTACAGTTTACACAACTAGTTGAATTAAAATTATAGATACAAACAGTAATTCCTAATACTGTTCCTTTATTTACAGTACACCAAGACGAAGTGAGGATCACAGAGCATGAGGTTGCCCTCAGCTGCACAGCAGGGGCTTTACTTAATGTACAGCTTTTGTGTTATTTGTTATTGTTCTCTGGTCATGTACAAACTGCCAAGACGGAGCAACGTCAGTATGTGAAAGTTTAAAAGTGTAAATACTGTTATTAGGCTGATGTTAAAGAGTTTATTTAATGTATTTCTTTTTCAATAAATGAATACTTATTGACAGAAGTAGAGTTGAGTTTATGATGTAGTTGATTGATTTGTACAGCCATATAACAGAGCTATAGTTTACCAAATGAACATCATGTCAGCATTTTTTATGTGGAGGGGTGCTCATTTTAACTTTTTTTTCCAGATAGTTTTACTCTTAATCCTCCCTGCTTTGTGCTCTAACTGACTCTAAATGGGGCCATGGCTTACTTATTGAGCATTACACTGAAAGAAAAACTAGAGAGCATATAAGTTTACTGGGAAAATGTCCACTGAGGGAATAAATCAACTGAGAAGAAGGCTCATCTTCCCCATGGGGTTGAAAGGATAAAAATACTTGTGGGCCTCAAACGCTAAGGTCTCCCCATAGCTCGACCTCCAACAAGTCTCCAAAAGGCTGGCCAATCAGAAGGAAGGGGGTTTGTAGGGTGGGGAGCCTTGAAGATACAGCAGCTAAAACGAAGTGTTTCAGACAGAGGCAGAAATAAGAGTTTATAAAACAACAGGGAGAGAAAAATGGAGTTTTATATGAGCTGTAAATCATGTAAAGTTACTACAGGGGCATCACAGGGATGGGATAAAGCCAAAAAAAAGCACAACACCCTAGCTCCAAGAAAAGAGTGTGTTTTGAAAGTGCTTGAGGTTCATTTTGATTGCAAAGGGTCAAAGTCTGCTGCAATAAGAAAGCGACACAGCATGGTTCAATCCAGTCACCTCACTAATCTTTGGATAAAAAGACATTTGTAAGCCTTCCAGATGCACCCCCTCCCCCTCTTCAACTCTGTAATTGTGTAAAATTAGATGTTAGTACAGAAGTGGTGCTTTTACTTTGAAAAAAAAATGCTTGTCTAAATTACTGATACCAGTCTCAACAAAAGCTCATATTGAGGTCACATAAAGAAACAAATGTGTCCTGACTTAGTTTGATTTAGCTTTATTTTGATTAAGGTTTGAGAAAATGGGTGATGGCATGTGTAGCACGTTGTAGACTTTGCATGGGCACATTAGACCTGTTCAGGTGTACTATGCTTCTGTATTAAGCAATACAGAGAGCCACAATAAGCTCTCAAATCTTCAATGACCACACATTTTGTTGTGCAACATACTCCACTATTTATTCAAGTATAGTCCTTTGTTTTCTAAATTAATACATAATATGATACACAAAACAGAAAGAAGAAACAAATTGGAAACAGGAGACTGTGTTGGTCCTGTGTTGTGCCCACAGATTGGCTGTACCAAAGGAATGACATAAAAACAAACCTCATTCCACACGCATGCACATGCACTATTTCAATTAATACAAAAAGTAGTAAAACTAGATATACACAGTACGTCTTCAGTATAAATAGTATAAATAATATTCTTCTGTATAAATAGCTCCATCTTCTTTGCTGTTGGTGTGAGGTGTGGATGTTTTCTGATGATACTGGAGCTTTGGCTTCCTTCAGTAAAAGAGCTGCAGCAGAGTTGTTCCCTTAGAAACAATAAGACAGGCACTCGGGAAACGTGGTCAAAGACGTGGAACATTTTCTGCCACCTTGTTGTCACTTCTGCAGGATAAATTGGTCGATAAACTCATTCTGCTCTGACTCAATTTTGGATAAGGCTTCATACTCAATACGGTATCTGAAAGAAGAAACAGAGCAAACAGACCGAAATGAGCCATCTCAAAGGAGCTCTGAAGTTGCACTCGTTGAGCCAGTAGGGGGAAACTCAATGAGAGCAGAAAGAGGTTAAAATTAACAGTACTACATCAAACAAAGACAGAGAATGCTTATGAGAAGATTTTAGGGGAAAATGATGTTTAAGTGAGATTAAAAAGGGAGATGTATCTAACTGTAACAATGTTTACATCCTCATCTCCTTCTGATTGTTGACTGAGACACCATAATGCAACTTCTGTTGTTATATGTGGCATTTTGTCTACTGGTTACTCGAGCCAAGAACTGCACCAAATTACACCCTGCACAATCCAACCTTGTGCTGGTTTGGTTACAAAATCAACCCACACACTGTTTACCTCTCCAGCTGCATCTTTTTCTCAGCTATGAGAGCCTGAAGCTGTTGCTGTTGAGCCTCTCTTTGTTTTGCCACTGACTTCAGCAAATTCCTGGCCCCGATCGCCTGTGAGGGAAAAGAAATGTTTATAAACGTGTTGTTTTCAAGATCGGACCTAGGGATGGGAAGTATTCAACATCCAAGAGGCACATGGAGCTTATGTTGAGCTTACCTTCATCTTTTCTGTCTCTGCCTCTTTTGCCAGCTCATCCACCAACTCAATCAAACCTCCCACTATCTTCTGAAACTGTCCGATTTCTGCAAAAGAACACATAACAGTGTTATCTTTTTGACCTGTTGATATAAGAGGGGAAAGCTCAGCTGAGTAAACAAGATCCAGTACTTACTGTCCACAAACTCTTTACACTCCTCTTTGAGCTCTGAGGTCTTCTGGCTGACATCAGGCTCGAGGACCCGTAGCTTGTTGAGCTCATCAAAGTAGAAACCCGCCTCTGCTAATGGGTCTTTTGCCATGGCCACAGGGCCTGCAGAAGAAAAAGAACCAGCCTTATTTAGCCAAAGTAAGTAGTGACTGTAAGTTACATGAGAAGTTCATTCTTTACAACACCATCAACTTTAAAACCTTACAATCTGATATTTTGCGTGCTTCAGCATCTTAAAGAACTTGCACTGAGAATGTTTCCTTTGTGTTTTCAATAAAAACATGACAATAACTTTTTGTATGGTATTATGGACCCTGAATTACCCTTTGGGGATTTATTTAATTACATTACATTACATTACATTACATTACATTACATTACATTTCTTTCCTTTCCTTTCCTTTCCTTAGACTGTTAGTCAATAGGTGTCAGTTGAGCGAAGATCAGAACATATTTTATGCAGAAATCCGGGTAACTTCAAAGAGTTCTCAAACTTTGCTTGCAACTTTATTTATTTGTTGAAAACTGAATTACCATTTTAACCTTCACAACCAAATGCTGACAACACTATCTGACTATCACACGCTGACAAGTATTTGCTGACAGCATGCCCGTGGCACAGTCTTTTAATGCAAAGTAAACATGTAGCTGAACTATGACCTTGTGTGGAAAAGCAACACACGATGGAAAAAAAAGAACACGCATTTAACATGTATGGAAACAGCCACCAACTGCAACATATGTTACTTGCTAACATGACCTTAATACATCGTTATTACTTTATCTAACTTCACAGAACTAATATTTTGGTTCACTTTAGTCTGAAATGGTCAAAACTGTTTTCAATGACTAAAATATTAACATAAATCTGTGTCGTTCTGGCAGAAATCTCAGTTTATGACCTAACGGAACCTAAAATTAGTGAATTCAAATCAGCCGATGTTAGCAATACTTAGCTCGCCTGCTAACAAAAGCCGATTTTAGAGCGTTTATAGACACACGAAACGCTCCATGGAGTCCATACAAGGCTAACTTCAAATCAGTCCGTATACAGCTTCGAATGGAGCAAAAATAAGTCCCCGTTACCTGTTTGATACCTGTTAGAACCGCTGTCTTCGTTAGCTGAGGTGGATCTGTGTTGTGAGACTATGTGGCATTGCAAAGTAAGCCATTAATGATGGATTCATGAGCTCCTCGGACGCTCGGAATTCGAAGCTCCGGCAGTCAGACATCGGAGGACAGCGAATCCTATCGAAGGCTTATTTAATCTTTCTTTGGATAGAAAATACTTCGATCTTCAGATTGCTATAAAGTAACATATACTGTATTTCTAAAACCTGCTCTTTTTGTCATTTACTGTCGTGAATCAAAATTTCCGATTATTCCGACTTCCAGTGAACGCAAAGTGGCTCCTCCTCCTCCTCCTCGCTGCCAGGGAAACCAAGTTTGTTCATACAGATGCAAAAAAATGGATGTGAACCTTTTGGAGTTCCCTGGATTTCTGCATAAATTGCTCATAAAATGTAATGTGAGCTCCATTTAAGTGACTTGTAAACCAATACCACACAAAAAATATATGTTTTCATTGAACGCACCATGTATTCTATTATTGCATTTTGCACTTTATTTTTTGGTCTGCTGCTGCAACACAAATGAATCCAATAAGATTCTATTCTATTCTATTCTATTCTATTCTATTCTATTCTATTCTGAAGCAGACCTGATATCAGGTTGAAATTCCCATAACCGTCTTAAGGGGCAGCATTGTGTTATGCGTTGTATAGACAGCTGGAAATCATTAGAAGAAGAAAAAAGGGCGAGAGTTAAAGTTTTTCACTTTTTAACGCCCCAAACTCGGGTTTTCTGTGGATTCTAAAGCGGCAAAGGGGAGAAAACTAAGACGAACACATTGGGGCTGTTTGAAACAGGAAAATTCAACACAAAGAGGTCAGTAGGGGAAGTTACGCGATATTCGCAGTTATTTAGCCTGGGTCGATGAGGTTACGAACTCCATTAAAAAACTTTCTTTAGTTTAAGATAACATTCTGTTAATTTCGTGAAATGATTTTAGATTTTAATAGATTTAGCAAACTATATAACATAGCCATATTTATGTTACCTAACCTTAAGGATGTTTTCGTCTTTGTCGTCACTATGAAAGTCGAGCTAAATTTGCTAACTCTAGCAAACACACCCACCGAGGAAACAACTTCAGATAAACAAATAATTAACCTGTATAAAACTGCCACCTCAAAATCCAAGACCTCCAAAATCTCTCCAAAACTCACCTGACATCTATAGACAAAGAAAACAAAACAATTTACATAAATAATTGGGAAAATGAAATTTAATCATCAATAAATTAGAATGCTGTGACTTATTGAAAAGAGAATATTCTCTAGCACAATATCTGATCAGCGTAAGAAACCCTAAACAGAGACGCACATTAACAATGTACATACTCGGTGAGCATCAACTACAGGTTGAAAAAGATCACTACAAGAATGGAAGCCTCGTAAACACTGTTCTTCAGGGGAAATAGAAAATGAGCTCCCCTGTCCCCTGTACCAAACCGTGAAAGAGGCTTTCCTACAGCAGGTTACAGCAGAAGATTCAACATATCAGAGAAAAACATGTGCAGAACTGCTCAAACTCTGTTTAGGAGAAGATCCACAATTTACACATTTAGCTGCACAATATTTAACACACTGCCATGAGATTAGAGAACAACATCAATGTTGATCACACCTCCCAGATTTCACATACATGACCATTGTTACTATTATAGAATACTGTTAAATTATTTAAGTCAAATTTTGTCATTATATGTGAATATAGTGATTCCAATGCCCAATAATATCAATTTATATAAACACTGTATATCAGTATTTATTGTGATGCTTTGGCAACAATGCTTTTCCATTAATGCCAATAAAGTTTTCTTGAATCTTGAATCTCAAAGTGGATGCTCTACACACTGGTGTCAAGCCATGCCCCTGGTTAGGCTTCCAAGACTAAAACAGACGTTACAACATGTTAGCTTTAAGATACTAAAACCATACAAATGGAACATAATCTAGGACTTGCAACACAATCTAGGACTTCAGCAAACATGAAGACCAGCATAAATAATAAATAATAATGTAAAAACAAGGTGTTAAACAATTACCACATTTCCGTTTTAGATTTTAAACGGTACAGTTAGTGTTAACAGATTTGCAGTTTGAGAAAGGATTTAATGAAGAATTTGCATTTAAAATGATTAATTCAACACATTTTTCTATGTACTCGCAGGATTTTTTTGATATATCCTTTCCCATCATTTAATCATTGAAAATCAAATCAATATCCAAACAATGCCAGAAAGGAAACAACAAGACAACAATCCAAACTAGCAGCAAGGTCTACGAGTTGATAACTTCATTTGAAGGTTGAGGAGAGGATAACAGAAACACAGCTCATGAAAGAATAACAGTTGTGTCTATTTTTTTTCCCCACAAACAGCAGGGAATTATTTTTCATTGTTTTTGTCCTCCATGAGGAAACTGAGCCGGTCTGCTCTGAGTTTCAGCTCTAGGCTTGTTTCAATAGTTCCCCTTACAATGCTTCCACTCTTTAGTTTTATCAACAGTTTGTCCTTCCTTACACTCTGTGTGTTTCCAGGAATGATCTGGAGCAGTGAGAGGTTGTGGCGGCTCCATCAGTAGCTGTCACCACGGCGGGGGATCTCCGGACCTCCGTCTGCAGGGTGGTCATCTACCTCCAAAGGGACATGTCCGGGGAAAGCTGTCTGCCCCAGCCTCACACCCAGTCCCACTGTATCGCCCCAGTCCCTCCTCTGACCTGTCCCAAGACCAAGACCTGCAGCTACCGAGGAGCAGTGGGCCTGGGCAACAAGTATGTGCGGCTCAATGTTGGCGGAACGTTGTACTACAGCACGCTGCAGGTTCTGACCAGACGGGACTCCATGCTGAGAGCCATGTTCAGCGGGAAGAAGGAGGTTTTCACTGACAAAGAAGGTAGGCTCACTCTGTATAAAGCCATTCAAAAGTTCATTCAAGGTCAATAAATGATAAATAAATGTAACTCCATTCTCTGAGCAGCACAGCAGTCTGTCTGTTTGATTTTAACATCCTGATTCCCCAAAACCTGCTGCTGGTCTTTGTGAAAATGAACGGGTCCCTGACAATTTTGATGTGAATATATGTAACCTGTATAGTTTCTTAGATGAAAGTTGATGTGAACCCCCCCCCCCCAAAAAAAAAAAACAACTGTTAAGGTGTTTCAAAAACAGATAAAAAAAAAGATATTGATTTCTGGCAATAAAATAACTCCAGATAAAGTTTTTACTCTTTTTTCAAAGGTGAACAGCTTTTGGTCATTTATTCCTTATTAGTTCTTTATAAATACAGAAGATAAAAACTGAGAAAAGACCAGAGTGAGGAAGAGAAAGGCTGAAAATTTAAAGACAGCAGCAAGGCAAAAGTAGAAGATCCACAAAGTGAAAGAAATGAGAAGCAGATGAAAAAAGGTTAAGAACACTAAAGATTTAAAGAGATAAAACACAAAAATGCTGAAAACCACTAAAAAAGGAACCAAAATAATTTTGGAAGAATAAACACGACAAAAGATAAAAGATCCTGTCTGAAGTAGGAAAAAAGCAGCGTCTAGATTAAAACACACTCAGTAACATCACCTGTGAAAGCATAGTTTATAAAAATGGGAGTTTGCTTATTTAACAGGCCCTTTTTAACACTGAATCCTTAACTGAGGATCAAAAGCTAGCACATGGGGTCATTGTTTCTGAAAATCCCCATCAGGCTTTATATACATGGAGTGTTTTGATGTCTTCACTCAGGTTGGATCCTGATCGACCGCAGCGGGAAACACTTCGGCAGCATCCTGTGTTACCTGCGTGACGGCACGCTCGCTTTACCTAAAGGTCGTCAGGCTGTTCAGGAGTTGCTGGCTGAGGCAAAGTATTTCCTCATGGAGGGCCTGGTGGAGCTCTGCCAGAACACCCTGCAGGTCTGTGATACACACACACACACACACACAGACACACACAGACACTGTGGCTGATGTTACGGCGGATTTCGTGGCAACTCGTCACACCAGGCATTTGCAGCTCTTTGAGCTGATTTCTGTTTGTTGTTTGTGATCAACAGGACAGCACAGAGCAGCCCATGTGTGTTATACCTGTGGTCACCTCCAGGAAGGAAGAGGAGAAGCTCATCCAGTCCTCTACAAAGGTAAACACAGACCACAGCTGAAATATATCCTGTTACCATGACACAGAAAACAAATTAGCGGCCATTGAATCTAAACTTTTTCAAGTTTTCTTGAAAAATGTACAGTGCAGGCCTTATATTCAGATATTAATCAGTGTTGTTTTCCCTCTGTCAGCCTGTGGTGAAACTGCTGTACAACAGAAGCAATAACAAGTATTCGTACACCAGGTAAGAGATGCTTCCTTTGAGCGTTGAGCACAAAGAAAAATCATTTATTCCTCCCTCAGAGGGCTCACTGAGGGCAGCAGATGATCAGAGCCTGAGGCCTCAGTAGGAGTTGATCATTAAAGCGCTTCTCCTCCACTTCTCTGCAGTAACTCAGACGACAACATGCTGAAAAACATCGAGCTCTTCGACAGGCTGTCTCTCAGCTTTAACGGCCGCGTCCTCTTCATCAAAGATGTGATCGGAGACGAGATCTGCTGCTGGTCCTTTTACGGTCAGGGACGCAAGCTGGCCGAGGTCTGCTGCACGTCCATCGTCTACGCCACAGAGAAGAAGCAGACCAAGGTAGGAACAAAATGCTGTTTGTGTTGTATTTCGTTGTTTGCAGGTAAAGAGAGGATGAGGAGGCTCTCATCCTGGCCTTTGCGGATGATAATGTGGGAGTTACTGAAGTGTGATTAATCACGTCTGAACCACCCACGGTGTCCTCTTATTGTGATGACAGCAACAAATTACAGTTTTCAACAGAACTCTTTGTGAAAGGAGCTGAGGTTACATTTTTAGATATCTGGCTCCTGAAGATTTAAACTAAATGAAGCTGGGATCTGTCTTATCCTCATTCAGGTGGAGTTCCCCGAAGCTCGGATCTATGAGGAGACTCTCAACACGTTACTTTATGAAACGATGCCGCTGCCAGATAACTCCCTACTGGAGGCCACACGTCGGAGCTACAACAACTGCGGCTCCCTCAGCGAGGAAGAGGAGGGGCCTGGAGGATCTGAGATCAGAGAGCGGGTCCGTCGAATCCACATCAAGAGGTACAGCACGTACGACGACCGGCCGCTCGGACACTGAGACTGTAAAAGCTGCACAGACTTCAGCTGTTCACATCGAGGACGAACAATCATGAGACGTGTTGAAGGAACGGTGTCTCCTGTGAATGTGTGAATTGTTTTCATATTTTACTTTCTTTACCACTATCTCAGAAACTCCACTGTGACCTTTAAGTTTTAAAATCTGACTCTGTACCCCAGATAGCTGTGATGGTGTCATAATTTATGATCAGAGACTTTAGAGCGTCTAGAAGAAGTACTTTATCATTACTAAACGTACCCTGGCAGTAAATCAGGGTAAATCATGCACAGATGAAATATCGTTCCAATCAAAGCACTTCCTCTCTAAACCAGCAGGAGAGCATCTTTTCTATTTATAAATGTATTTTTCATTTACATCTTTACAACATGTAAGACTGACGGCTTCAGAAGCAGTGTGTCTTTAACATGTTTCAGTTCGCTTCCCATGATGCCTTTTTGCAAGTTGTGAGGATAAAAGTTGTTACTGAGCTTTTTTCTGTCTGTGGTCTGATTTATCAGTTGAGACACTGTTGACACTTTGATTTTTTGCATGTTTGGATGTTTTTTTTTCTTCTTTCTATCATCTTAAGTGATCTACACCCATAAATGACTGATACTCAGAGCAAACTGATGAGTTATAAAGGAAGCCTTATAGATAAACGTCTGGTGCCTGTAGTTGCACCCTCAGTCCACAGGGAGGCACCAGCAGCAGGTCTGATGCAGTGAGCTCAAACCAAAGCAGGAGTTTATTCAGTAAACCACGCTGTGTCACGTCATTTATTTGCATCCGGCCAGTCTGGGTTATCTCTAAGGATGACTTCAGCGTGCTTCACAAACACTATTTATAGACAAGTCACGGATCAGCTGCAGCCTCCCCTCACCGTCCCCGCCACAGAGGCCGGGTCGTGAATGAAGTTCATTAACGGAGCTGCTTTATAATAAGCTCATTAAATGCCTCACATTTCCTGCTCTATAAATGTTCCAGCTCTAACAACAGGGGAGACCAGGGATGGTTGTTACACTTATTATTCTTGGCCTTTTTTCATTATCACCTCACCTTAGAAAAGATATTCACTGCAGTCTAATCTGTTTTAATTATAGAGCACATTTAAAGAACATAAGGTTTGTCTACACTGTAGAATAAAAAAAGGAAAATACTCAAAAAGCACTTTATTAAACTCAACAAAAAAAACTATAAAACGCACAAAAAATTAAAAAAGATGTAAAAAGAATAATACAAAGATTAGAGGGATTTCCTCCGTCTGCAAAGATTAGATTAGTGAAAACAGAGCTTGGTTGCTGTGATTTGAGCAGGTATGTCTTATTTACTTCATGCTACTTAGTCTGGTTGTTGCTTAATCTCAGTCCACCTCCTTCCCCATAACACATAACTCTACACCTGCATGTTTACATCGTCAGTTGAGGTGTCCTGATTCTTGTTGAGGTGTCCTGATTCTTGTTGAGGTGAGGGGTTGGAGCATGGCATTAAGCGGAATGCTCACAAAAAGTCATATCCGGTTTGCACTGAGGGGGAACACAAACCGCTTTCCACAATGCTGATGATCTGTTTTGTGCCCTTTTGTACAACGTATAAGATAAAAAATCCCCAATCTCAAGTTTTATATTCTACCAAACCGAAGCACAGAGCTGAGGAGAATAACGCAGTGGCTTCAAGCGATCCGGCGGGAGGATGAGTTTGATCATCTTTGAGATCAAAAATCAAAACGTGTACGCCTGTACACAGATACGATAACAGTATCTTCATCTTATTCAATAAATGTTAGATTGTTTTGTATTTCACATGAAAGTTCAATTGCTTGTTTTAAGAGCATCACACTGGAACAGGAAAGTATCCGAGGCAGGTATTTTGTGATGAAGCACAACTCCAACAAAACCACTTGTAAAAAAGTTTCGCGCCTCCAGGGACCGATAGCTCTACCGGGTCATCAATGAGCAATATGGCGGCAGCTCATGGGGGCTCTTGTGCAATAACAACCATTGCGTGGAGCACAAATTCACTAAAATGTGCTAATGTCCTTGTCAGACATTGAAATAATGTGAGGTTTAATTCATCAGCAAACATGATTTTGCCTCTTGCCAGGTGATTCAACCAGGTAGCAGAAAATGTCAGGGAATGACGCATCAGGCCATACAGTAGGATCATTCCTCCACTCTTTAATAACATACAGACAAGAATCCAAACCCACTTGAGTAAATTTTTAAGTATCTATCCCTTTGAATTGACTCCAATGAATCAATGTATGACATTTTAGCAATTAGCATGAAAATCGGCGTGTTTACAATTGATGTGGATGAGGGGGAAAGGATTGTTTTTGTCAGCCTATCTTTGGCTAGGGCTATATTGAAAAAGCTTGACCCAACCTAGCCTTTAGTCTCTTTTGGAGCTGCAACAATTAATCAAATAATCAATTATTAATCGATTACTAAATTAAATGTGAACTATTGTGATAATCAACTAATCAGTTTAAGTAATTATCTAAAAATGGAAGTCCAAATTCTCTAATTTCAGCTTCATAAATGTGAATATTTTCTGTTTTTTTGCTTCTCTATGACAGTCTTGGATATCTTTGCTTTCAGACAAGAGAATAATCAATAGATTAATCGATTATGAAAAGAATCGTTAGTTGCAGCCCTGGTCTCTTTGCAGACAGGGTGCTCACATGTCAGTAAAGTCGGTCATGCCCTTATATGGGCAAACTTGTAAAAAAAAAAAAAAGGGTTGTAAAACTTTTTCTGTAAAAGTCATCTTTTTAAATGGTTGTATGTGGTTTCGGGTGTTTCTGCAGCCAGCCTCTAGTGGACGTTGAGGGAACTGCAGTCTTTAGTGCTTCCACACTGGCCTCGTGTTTTTAGACCATTTTAAAGTTTCAAATAATGGGCAACATAGTGTTTCAAGCAACTAAAGAAAAGCAAAAAAGCCTTTTTCTGATAAGTAAGATTTAAAAATTACAGCAACTACTTTAAATTAGACTAAAACCTGAAAGGTAAAAAAAAAAAAAACTGACACTTATCAGGTATTCTTGGCAACAGACTAAATCTAAAACAGCTGCCAAAATTAACACTGCTAGCAAGCTAATGTCACATCTTCTGTGAAGAAGAAGAAAATAAGCTGCAGGCTCCACAGGTTGGTGCTGTGGATGCTGAGGGGCTGAGGGGCTGAGGGCTGCAGGTCTGGGCGGGGCTGGATGCTGGATGCTGGGAGTTTCTTTCAGATTCTCGCCATTGATCAGATCTGGGAAGGAGGCGGAGCTTGTGACGCACCGACAGGCTGCTCGGTGCGTCAGAGTCCAGCGGGGCGAAGCAAGAAGGAAACGAGGAATAAAAAGGAAAAAGCAGGTTCAGAGGGAGCGGACGGACTGTGTGTGCTCTCCGCGGACAGACACACAGATTACACACACTCACATTCACTGACAGACGGACATGGAGGGCTCCACGGAGGAAGACTACAAAGAGAAATTATTATGGAACGTCAAACGAGAGGTAGGCGCTGTTTTGACGGCCTGTCGAGCTGCAGATTTAAATCAGCTGTTCTGTATTTTCTGTCCTGTTTCCAGTTCAAACTCGGGCTGCAGGCTTGGGCGCGTTGCGTTGATATTTGGGCAGAGTGAAGCTTGAAGATGGCACAGAAGCTGCACCTGCTGTCAGATTTTCGCAGCATAAATCTGTATGCTCCACCTGTCCAGACTTTGATCATTCAGCACTTGGCTTTCCTGATGCTGTGCAAAATTAACCCAAGAATATTCCTCCATTATTAGACTTTAACAGTGCCTTCTTGATGCTGTGTGTGTGGTCTTTTTATGCGTCTAAATTGTGCGTATAGGTATTTCTTTGCCTTCTATGACACCTGTAATATCATGCAAGACACGAGGAATTAATGAAATAATGTTCCCAATTAGCTCCCAGTCATATTGACTGTCTTATTTCCCATGAGAAACAAGTTTAGCTGCAGCTAATGATGAATGTTTTCTCATCTTACTGCTCATTACTTTTAGGCTTAATTGCTCAATCATGAAAATTTGGGGAAGTTTTGAGGAAACAAAAACCCAAAAGAACATCTTTTAATTGCTTCTTTGTCCAAATTGAAGTATTTTAAATGGGGAAAAAGGCAAAATTTGATTCCCAAGAAGCCATAACCATCCATTCCTGTGATATTTGGCGATTTATTTGCTCCTGATCCTTGAATCCATCCATGAATAATCCCGCCCTGCAGGCATCTGTCTGAACCTTTCCAGCAGAGCGTCTTTTCTGCTCAGGTTGTATCTTCTTCTGTCTCCAGCAGAAGCTCAAACAGAGCCACCGGCTTTTTGTTCCAGCTGATAGATGTCTCACCTCCCTCCAGTGAAGAATAAATCATTACTCCTTTAACCTCTCTGCCCGCTCCGCAGCTGTAATCCTCCTGTCGTCGTTTCCCGGAGATCCACAACCAAAGAGAGATCTCCCTGAGCTGAAATGTCAGAGTAAATCAGCTGAATGTGGCGAGGTGTGGCTCACTGCTTCACAGTGAGACGGAGTGTAAATCTGAGCCGGTAGTTTCATCATTTTAATGAAGAGGAAAGGTCAGGCTAAAAATATCAAGACCAAAATCTGTTAGTCAAACAGGAGAGAGGGAACTGCCGTTAGAGGAATAAAGCGTCACTTCTATCAGTGAGAGCTCATTATTTCTATGCCAGCTCTTCACTTCAGCTGCAGAACCAGCTCCAAATCATCCAAATTATCTAGACAAAGAGATATGAAACCCTGACAGGGTGAGCAGGACTCACTATACATGATCCCACTTGTTACTCTCAAACACCAATTTTGAAAGTTTTTTTTGTTGATTTGCAAAGGATTGGGGTTTTTTGTCCTCTCCTGCATCTCTGTGCCTGAGCCTGAGCTAGCTGAGCTGTCTGAGGCAGAAAAGAGCAGTAGACAGAGACGAGTCCCAATCCAAACATCCACCTTAGAAACTTGGGATTATATTGAATACGTAAAATGTCTCATGGTTTGTATTCCTCAGGTTTTCATCTTAAATATTAAAATCATCAGGATGTCAGTAAGCAGAGAGCTGCTGCTGTTCTCAGGATGTCTGCAGGAAGCAGAAATCTTCTGGGAAAGGAAGAAAACGTGGCGTTCTCGGGTCACCGTGCCATCCTCAGAAGTCATGTTGATGCTCTGTGATGCATCTTCAAACACACCTCCGGTTATTGTGACTCGTGCTGCGTTAGCATGAATTCTTAATGTTTCCTGCTTGTTAGCATTTGAAGAAAACGACTGTGTGTCTCTGCAGGATGTTTATGCAACTTCTTTTGGGCTTCAGGTTATTAAATCTGCATGAAAACCTCATCACATGTTGGCTGACATAAAGGGCAGGAAATATGGGAAAAAAACAAGGTCATCTTTTTTTTCTATTGACGTTAAGTTCTGATGTTTACAAGAACACAATTTGACAATGCTGCCAGTTTAGAGGGAGATTTAACAATGATGAAAATTAGTGTTTCTCCATCGTGGAGATGGTGCATCAGGAGACATTCTGGGCTGAGCTGCTGCTAAAGTCAGCCCGGCTAGTTTAGTAGTTACTCATAAACTGTGTAAACATGGACGTAGTCTGAACAACTCACCCGTTTGTTTCAGAAGCGTTGTTTTGAAGTCAACTATCCACATTTTGGTAAGAGTTGGCGTTGAGGCAGGCCGTTAGCCACCTCTCTAACAGTACTCTGTGTAACCTGCATAGCTTTAAAATGAGTCATGAATTAGTTCCCTGTTCTCTGTACAGTGTGTGTACTGTACATAGAACTGGACTGTTTTTTGGTACCCAGCTGTAAACGTTCATTTTTGGCTCTTAAGAACAGGTGTGTATGTGTTTTCTGGTGCTTCTGCAGACAGCCTCAACTGGACACTCAAGGAACTGCAGTTTTTAGCATGGGTTCACTTCACCAGACTGCAGGTTTGCTGCATGGGTAGGATTGAATGTTAATGTTAAGGTTAAAGACTGCTGGTGACTGAAGAGGTGTTAAAACTGGAAATACTGACTCCTCCTCACTGGCAACAGACCACAAACAGACACAGAGGAGCAGGGCTCTATAACACTCCTCAGCTTTACAAATATGTGCATAGCTCTTATTTTATTTATGATGCTTTTAAAGATGTGATTCATTAAAACAACATCCATGAGGTGTTAAAGAAAAAATAAGAAACAAAAAATGCATTTGAGCCAGGCAGAAAAATGATCATGATGCTGTGATGATGAGTGTTGAAATTTCGGCTCGAACAGGATTTTGTTGGCTTTTGCGGGCAGCCTCTAGTGGACACTCAAAGAACTGCATCATTTTAGCCTCCCACTGGTTATACTGGAGCTTGCTGCTTGCTTAAGACAGAGTAAAGCAGTTAAACCAACAAATCAGAGCTTCTTAATACACTTACGACAAGACTGACCATTTCTGTACATCAGTTTTAATATTTCAGCCTGCAGCATGTGTGAGGGACCATATTATTTATGCATGCAGTAAGAAACAGATGATGCATGATAACAAGTTGTTGTTCATCCTCTCGTCTGTGCATCGTTCATTTTACAGATACACTTTGGATTTGCAGACTGTCTGGCTGTTGTCAGGACTATTTGTATGCTGGGATTGGCTGTCACATCCAAAAACCAAAATTTGTCATCCTTATCAGGAGAAACTTCTTCATCATTCTGTATCAGGATCATTCTGTCGCTCGTTTTCTGTCATGTGCACTTCAGGTTCCCTTTTAGTTTGTTGTAGCCCCTTCTTCTGTTGATCCAATTCTTCTGATAAATGAAAACTGAGACGTAGAGACAGATCTGTGTCCAGTATCACGACATCCATCAGTCTGGATGGTATCAAATAAAATACGGTGTGTATTTGTTGTGACCGCTGTTTATCCAATTAGATGTCGTGATGTGTCGCCGTTCTTCATGGCAGCCAAGGATGAGCTCAGACTGTTTTCGGAGACACTGATAGAATCAAAGTCGAACCTTTGTAGGTGATTGATCTGAGATCATTTTACTGCATTGACATCAGTGAATTCTTCCTCCAGAGATTTATTGATCTGATCTTTTCAAATCATTGTAAATTGTCCAAAAAGTGCAGGATTCTGCTCACAGAAGCTGGTTGTTGTGTTGTGAATGTATGTAGGTAAAAATCAGTGGTTTTGTTCATCTATAAAAAAAAAAACTCCATGTTTTTTGACCTTTTAGATCAAACTGGGCACAGAGAGATGGACAGACAGACAGACAGACTGGTTTGTTTAAAGCCCAGCAGCTCTGGTTGGGAGCTTTCTGCCTCTTTAAGCTGCTTTCTGTTCTCTCAGTGCTGCTTGGCAACTGAAAGCTTCAGCAGCGCACTGAGAAGTTAAATTGCATCAGCTGGCGATTAATATCGGAGCAGCGAGGCGCTCTGTCAGGTGGTTTCCTCAGACTGAGACAAAAAGAGCCTCTCCGTATTCACCTGTTGCAGCATTGATCCCTCTCTTACTTTCTCTCTCTCTCTCTCTCTCTCTCTCTCTCTCTCTCTCTCTCTCTCTCTCTCTCTATCTATCTATCTATCTATCTATCTATCTATCTATCTATCTATCTATCTATCTATCTATCTATCTATCTATCTATCTATCTATCTATCTATCTATCTATCTATCTATCTATCTATCTATCTCTGTCTACGGGTCTTGCATAGAGATAGATTTTATTAAAATGCACAAGAAGTTTTTTCCTGTTTACAAAAAACAAAGCTGGACCTTGCTGAGTAAATACCTTCAAATGTACCAGCAGCCTAACAAACCTTGTGTGTGTTTTCTGTGGACAACAGGTCTGCAAACATGAGGAGCAGACTGTACATGTTCAGATCCTTCAGGAGAGGAAATATCCATTTAGGGCAACCTGTAGAATGTGTCTTGGACAATCATTATTATTATTTTTTATTCATGGAAGATCAGAAAGAGAAAGGTCATTTTCTTGTGAGTAGTAAGTATATTGTCCCAGTCCCTATCCTGGTCCAGGGTCCCCTTTTCAGATGATGTCAACTCTTCAACTCTACCACACTGTTAAGCTCATTTTAGCTTGCACATTAGAGGATTTCAAACCACATCGGGGGGCGTGGCCTGATTAAGGTTTACTATTGGTCCAAATCATCCTCAAGTGTGTGGACACAATTCAACTCTTTAGCAGTTCTCGACTGATCCCCAACTGGAAACTGAACCCAGCGCCAAGAGGAAAACTGAAGAAGAAGAGCATCTCATGGTAGTCCATGTTCTGACACATGCTGACCAATATTAGCTAAAAATTAACCTAAGATATCACTCGTTTAAACCATATAAGTTTGAGATGAATCACAAAAACAGTGACAACAGTTTAACAAAAACAAAGCTTAAAAAAATTACTTTCATACCTCAAAAACATTTTTCCCCAATAAATCACAGAGGAGCTCTCAAATCTCCCCTTTTCCCTGCAAATGTGGGGCATTCAAATGAGCATGTGCAGTGTGAGTGACATCACTAGCTTTTTTCTGATTGGAGAAAAATGACATGCTGCAACCATCTCCTGTTGCAACTGTCCCCAGTCTCCCCTATTCAACACAGATAAACATGGTAGTCTCCAAATAAATAGTGTTAAATTGATTTGTTGAGTGTGGCTAATGTTAGCAGAGCTAGCTCCTTTATCTTTCAGTCCTCCTTGTAGGCTAACTTCCCCATCCCTGAGCTGGTTCCTCATATCTCTGGTTGTCTCGCCCAGTGGTCCCTAACCCTAGGCCGCGGACTGGTTTCGGTCTGTGGGTCATCTGGTACCTGGCCACAAAGTTCCATTTAATTTTATTGTCCGAGTCTGTATGATGTTTTATTTTTTTTTAAATGACCATAGTCTCCATTACATCTGTCTGTGACTCACTCAAGATGCATGGATTCATATTTATTACTATTATATATAGAAAACACTTCAGTTTTTGTGCTTTCTTATCATCTTGTTTTGTTATATTTATTTGCTACACCTTTACAGATGTCTGACATTAAACTGGTCCATGGTGCAAAACAGGTTGGGGCCCAGTGGTCTAGCCTACATACATTTTTTATCTCCATTTACCAGATCGCCATATTGACAAACCACCTTACAGCACGAAACCTGTCATCTGTGACTGTTTACATCCAGGTAGTAGACATTAACTGGAGCTACAGCCCCAGTGATGGGTGGATGACATCACAGACCAGTAATGATAGAACATGTTAGTAACTTGTTTAGCTGACTAATGGTAACTTGATAAAGGCAGCAGGTACAGAGGTTTCCATGGTTGTGCTTGTTTCCCCATACATGGAGCCAGGTGTGAGTGGGTGTTTACCTCAGTCTCATTCCTTCATAATCCTCTGACTCAGTATCTATCCTCAGAGAACTGTGCAGGTGTTTAATAGTCCTTTCTCATTTTCAGAACTTTCTCTTTCATTCTTCCGCAAACTTTGTTCAACACTTGAAATCCTGTTTCCTCCGTCACGCTAACTCAAAGGCACCCCAACCCAGCTGTCACTCAGGAGGAGGTTAAGAAAGCCCTTCTTTCTGCAGCAGTCCTGTATTTTCTGTGCTCCTCTGAGTACAAGGAGTCTTCCACCCAAAGCTCTATGACAAATGTGATGATGAAGGATGATGAAGAAAAATCAGAGACCACTGTGATCCTGGAGTCTGAGCTGCAGTCAGTAAAACCAACAGGCTGGACGAGAGGAAGGACTCGAAAATCACTATCCAATTTATTTTGTCACAGTCTGTTCTTCTGTGGTGTTTTTCTTCCAGAATTTCCGAGGAGCAGATCTGATTATTTTTGACAGGTGTCTCAAACTAGCAAAGAGCGTTTGTCCGCTGTTAAAAAATATAAAATCTGGTCAAATCAGACAGCAGGAGCCGGTAGCTGGTCACCGTTCTCCGTCTCCCAGCGAAACAACATCAGGTTTGGTCTCCCCTGAGGAAACCTCCCATCATTATTCAGCTACAGCTTAGTGTTACTGCTACAGACACACTCTTGTTTTATGACCACTGCCATTAAATATCTTTCTGATATCTTACCCACTTTATATTCTGAAATCCGTGGTTAAATGATTTCTGCTTTATTTCCTCAGAGCAAAAAAAGAAAGGGGGAATGGATTAAATACACTTTTAAAAGGAGAGAAATCGTTGCAGATTTGCAGGATTATTAAACAGAGAATTAATTTTTCATGCAAAAGCTGCAGAAGATCAACACACAACGACAAATTGATTCAATAACTCCTCACTCTGCTGTCACCAACCCCTCCCCCTCACTACAACATGAATAATTACCTCAATAATGACTGAGTCTGTGCCGAGGCTGAACAACAGCTGATAAGTGGAAGTGGAAACATCACATCCCTGCCTCGCCAACTGACAGGAAAAAAAGAATCGAGACACAAAGAGGAAAACAAGACGTGAGCTATGCTGAGGGACCATCCATTTCCAACCATCTTAAAATGTTTGTACACCAGGAAAGAAGGCGGCAGACATCTATTTGGCTTGGCGGTTGGATGGCTTGCTCATATACAGAGGCTATAGTTTTCATAACAGGCATCCCCGGTTTGATTCAACTAGCACAGTCCAAAAACTGAACTCTAACCAGTGTTTATGTCTTATTTTTAGTCAAAAATCAGACTCAGTCTGAGCCACATTCACATGACAATATATTTATTGTTTTTACTTGTTCCTTGCGGCCATAACTCATTTTTTTCCGACCCATGTTGTTTGTTTATTTTGTGTGTTCTCTCTGGATCACTGTAAATATGGGTTGCCCTCAATGATTTCTCTAATAACTTTAAATCAAGGTTGATGATGATGATATTTAGTATAGGCTTAGCGTTTTCAGACCTCGTGCTCTTTGTACAGATGCAATCACAAACAAAAGCCCCGAATCCGTTCACATCATCCCTTCTCTCTCTTGGGAGTGCACTGTCAGTTGACCAAATTCATCTGACAGATCAGCGTTTAGCTTTGTGTATGAGAAAACTTTAAACAGAATCAGCACCATGGATGTATTTGTCTTTGGAGACTAACACCTGCCCACAGCGCCAAAACTTCCATCCAATGGTTTGCTGACCATGACAGCTCATCTGAGCTGTACGCTGTGGACGTTATGGTTTAAGGCAAAGCTGTTGTACTGGATTGCATTATGTGGCAAAGGTGGTCATAATGTTTTGAATGATCAGTGAAAATCTGTGTGTATATTCCAGCTGTGCAGATCATCCGGCACATCTCCATCGTGCTATCAGACGCCATTTTACGAAGGTGAAGTCAGGACAAACGCTCCAGAGCTGGAGAACGGTTTGCAGCTCTGCTTTCACTGTGTGAGATTCTGTGCTGTCGGCTGACTAAAATTTCTGATGAGCCAAAAATGCATCCAACCGATCTGGAGCTCCCTGAATACTGAAAACAACACTCAGTGGAGCTGAAATTCAGCCTGACTTCAGCATCAGCTCGACTCAAAAACAGAGTCAGAAACAGTCTTGACTCATGTGGCGCTTGTGCCTGAATGTAAGAGTGGAATGAATAAATCTGAAATCCTGCAAACACACCCAGAGGACACGTCAGTGAGAAGTCTTTGGCATATTTCATTTTCTGTCCGGGCAAACTGAGCATCTTATCAGCGTCATCACATCTCGCCTGAGTTGTGGCTGTGAGAAACACTCTGCAGGTGTTGTGTTGTTAGCTGTGAACAACAAATGAAGAGGAAAGCATATTATATAACTGAGAGTTTGTTAATGAGCTCTCAGAAACCTTCAGATTCAGGATTCTCAGAAGTGTTTAAAGTTAGACGGCTTCACTCAGCCGTGTCACACGACAGCATCAAGTTATTTTAGTGATGTTCCTGGAAATAGACGCCCCATTTACTGCAGGATGAAATGTTTATGAAAGACCTATTTTGGTGAAGATGCCACACTGCAAGTGTGTTTTTGTGTCCCGCTGCCAGTATGTGGTTTTCCAGGTCTGAATAATCAGTGAGCACACAGTATTTTCAGTCAGTTGTTTTACAAAATTTGACACATATTCTGGACTCATTACATGAAAACTAAAGTTTTTTTCAAATGAATTTTGATAATTATGACCTGCAGCTAAAAGAAAAAAAAAACTAAAAAGCATACCTAAAAATATTGGATCTATTTTTTAAAGTATTTAAACAGAATAAACACCATTTATCTCTTTGTCTGCTACTTTTCATTGGAGAGACAGCGGACTGGCTGACTATGGAGATGCCTTTTTCTTCTTCAGCAGGACTTGGAACCTGCTCCAAAACTACCAACAGTTGTTTTCTAACCATGGTGTGCTTGATTCAGCTCTGCTGAGTTGGACTTTGTCGGGAATTTGTGGGTATGAAACTCCAGACCCCAAAATATGAACTGGCTAAGGGCTGCTATGAAAAATAGGAGCTGATTGGCTCGTGCATACAGTTATGACCACATCAGGGTTATATGGATCCTCAGTGAGGCTTGCTCTGGTCTGTACCTCAGGGCTCTTTGCTGCTGCTCTCCCTTCCTTGGCTTTGTCATTCCATAGAAGTTAAACGTAAAACACAACACCAGGCTCTTTGCTGCTGCTCTTGCCCATTCAAAAAAATAGTCAAAAGGAAACAGTAATGTCACAATTTTAGAGCCTTTTTTGTGAAGCCTACCTAAGCTTTTCATGTATGCCCTTAAAGATAGGGGAGGTGTGTGCTCTTCCTCCCTAAGACTTACAGTATGCCTTCGATGTAGGGACATTGAAGAACAGAGCTATAACCACTATATATATATATATATATATATATATATATATATATATATATATATATATATATATATATATATATATATATATACTCTCCTTGTCCAGTCATAAATAATCTCTCTTAGCAAAGACAAAAATTAAACTTAATAAATAAAGGTCTTGCTCATAGACTGATAATCAAGTCAGCCATGTAAACAGGTCTTTTGACAGTCTCCTTTAATGAAAACATTACTTCCTGGTGTCCTTGTCAGAGGTTTTAAATGTTGTTCCTTGTAGCCTTGTGGGGTCTGGTATGCAGAAACAGAAACTGTCTGAAATCCAGTCGGACTGGATTTTCTGATTGTATTGAATAATTTTTAGATGCTCCAGGTTGGTGAGCATGTCCTGACAGTGACATGTGGAGAGAAATAAGGATTTCCAGCAGAAGAAAAAGTGACATTTGACCTCGTTTCAGTTTGAAGAGGTTTATTGATTGATTATCTTAATGATTTCTTTCAGAAAAATCAACATTCAGCAGCTGCAGTTTGGTTGTGGCTTTCAGTATAGTATCGCCACATAATAAGACTGAATGCCGCTACTACTCTGCTCTCTCTCCATGATGCTCCTCTACTAAGGCGTATTTCCCCTTTATGGTCAGGTCAAAGGTCAAGGCTGCAGCTTGAATACAGCTCTTTTGTCTGAACTGCTTCATATTTTCAAACAGTACTAAGTGCTTCACGTAGCAAACACTGGCAGCTGGTGTGTTCATGTCTGTTTTCCCTCCAACATTGAAAAAAAGGTTTCATTTCATATGTCTTGGAGAATATTAATATTAAATCCCATGTTTATTATGCTCATATGATGGATGATGGAGGCCTTCAGCTAGTGTCTATTATCCTTATATAATAAATAAGCTGACACTAACAGAAGATGTGAAAGGAAGATATATTTTTAATAGTTTTTTAATAATTAATGAAGCATACCTAACACGTGGATAGTAGAATAAAATATAAACACCACTGGCACACAGCATACACTAACTTCCATCCATGCAGCCTAGAAATACATCATCTTCATTTCATGGCTATGAATTTATAACTTCTGAGCTTGACAGTTAAGTTAAGCTGGACACAAATTTTATTTGATAGCTAAAGAAAAATTACTTTCCAAGTTGCCATGTTTCTACTTCCAGCCTTCTAGCTAAGCTGTTCCAAACTAAATCAGCTTCTGTAGGCTGTTATCTTTGCTGCTTACCACTTTCTTCATGTATTTTATGCTCCTCCTGTCGTTTTTAACTGCAGGGTGGATCAGTTCTCTTCATTTTAAAAGACCCCTTCACTTGTTTTAGTACGACGCACCGATGCACTGAAGCACCGCTATTTGCTGCAAGAGCAAGAAGTGAGGTGGCCCCTCCCCTATGCAGACCTGACACAGTCATTTCAAACTCTCCTCATTGTTACTGCTTCAAAGCTGGTCAGCTCTCTGGCGCCCCCTTCTGGCTCGGGCCCCCAAGCACTCACCTGCCCTCCCTGTTGGCATGCAGCGTCTCTACCTCTCTTCGGTGGGTGGGGCTGCCACTGACAGGAAAATGACAGCTTCAACCTCCCACACTCTCAAAACACAGGAAGGAAAAGTTTAAACTGAGTGCTGCCACGATCCGACTTTTATTATCACACAACCGAGCAATTAAATTCATCCTGTTTATCAATTAGACCCAAACAAGGCAGAGGTGTCAGACAGGCCTGGCTCTAATTACTGACGACATTAATTCTGCAGAGAGAGCAGAGTTAGAGGAGCGAGCACGCTCTGAGTCAGTGTTGTTGAACTCACTCAGCTGCTCCTCCTCGGGGACGCAGCACAAACACTCGTCGGAAGGTTTCCGGTGTCGGGGTATTAATTGGAAGTCAGTGGTGCGGATGTTCGGGCGACACCGTTGGAGCTGTTATTAGGAGCTGTCACCATGTCAAGAGGAAGCTCCATAATTCTGTTATATTTATGTTTATTTAATCAGATATTTCCCACACTATTGCTCTTCCACTCTTATAGTCTGCTCTGGTTAGTGACAGCGAGGACTGTGAACCTGCTGCTTCATGTGGAGCTGAGGTTATAACAGTCTGACTCACAGAGTCTGATGAAGATCATGAGGGAGATGGAAAAAGCAACAACTTTTAGATAGGACTGATAAAAATAATCGAATGCTTTTGTCATGTCATTTTAATATTTTTCCTGTGAAGCACCTCGTGAAAGGAGCTATACTAGATTAATTTTTTTTACTTACTTACTAAAAGCTGCAGTTCCCAGTGTGGCCATTTGAGGCTGGCCCCAAAGTGCATCTATTCCTATTAAGTACTGGATTAAACGGCTAAAATTAAATCACTCTGGCCTTAATGAATCATTTCTCTGTTTAGTTGATCTGTATGTCTTCCTGAGGGACACCTCTAGTGGGAAGACCAGTGAACGATATTAAAAATATCAAACATCAAGTATGGATGACTCAACTGATGGCTGAAATACACCGTCTGGGTTGCAGCTCCGCTCTGTCATGGCACCGGATCAGATAGGTTTCCATTCAAGTCCATGTGTCAACTTAAACTGGATCCGTTCCATTGCGGTTCAGCTGCGTGGCTGGTCCGACAGGTCGCAGGTAATCTGCAGCCATCCTATTTTTGCCGGATGCTGGAGCTGTGGCGCGTCAATACAGAGTACAGAAGAACGTGCAGTACTTCCTGACCAGGAAGTAGTGCACGGAAACTACCTAAAAAGAGCCTGAGACTTTCAAAATAAAACAAACTGTGTCAAAACTAGATCGTATTTAGATTTACATGGCAGCCGGTGTATTTGAGGCGTGACAGGTGGACACGCTGTGGCTGTTGGTGTGGAGACTAAAAGTCTGCCTCCAGGTCAAATGAAAGTTAGAGTCCAGTATGTCAACTACCAGCAGTAGACTTAAAAACTCAATTGAACCAATCCTGCTCATTGTTTCTGAGCTTCTTATAGAAATGTTACCAGGTACTAATGTCTCTGTGCATGTTACAAACCTCACCATGACATAAATCTACAGCACCTTTAAGGCTCATCCTCTCTCCTTCACGCTGTAATGCATCGTTGGATAGACTCCTTGCTTGAGGTGAACTCCTGTGTCATTAAATCCAATCTAGCATAGTAGAAAATATTAAAAAACTTCAGTTTCTCGGGCTGCAGGAGTCCTGAAGGCGTTTGATGTAAGCTCTCCAACATTTCCTCTGCTGAGTGCTAATTACTGTGCTGTTCCTGTCAGTTAGATAGTGTGGGCAACACTGTGAGGTCTCTGAGGATCTCTGGGAGTGCGGTCTGATGTCCGAGGAGTCGGCCCAGGAAGGAGCAGAAACAGAGCTTTATTCAAACAATTCAGATGATTACTGCAGACTGTGTCATGTTTAGAGGTTGTTTTTATAATGTACCCTCAGGTTACCTTCTCCTTTATGGCTGATGAAGGTTATAACAGAGTTTTTTTGTGAGGAATGGAGTTTCCAGACGGAGGTTTAAGTCTGTAGAAGAACAACACAAATGCATACAGACCAATAAAAAAATGTAAAGTCTGAATCATAGGAAATATGGTTCTTGTTACTGCACTGACTGTGAATAAATGGGTGTATAGTTATGCCTGCATCTCTATTAAGTTGAATTTAAAGAACTCAATAAACTACAGACTTTAATTAGCAGCTTTTCCTATGCAGAAGCATGAATCGCTCCGACAGCTCCCTGTAAACACCCTGTCAATGATTACACACACACACACACACAAACACACACACTTTTTAACACACACACTCCATGTCTCTTTGTGCTGTGCAGGTGAAGCAGATCATGGAGGAAGCTGTGACGAAGAAGTTTGTCCACGAAGACAGCAGCCACATCATCGCTCTGTGCAGTGAGTCTGATTTTCTGTCAATACTCTCACACAAAAACAGATTGTCTCCTTTTCTTCCTCTCCCTGTCCTGAGCACAAACACACGCACACACAGTCTCTCTCTCACACACACTTGTTGAGAAGCCCAGCAGGTGCCTGGGTGCTGTGTCTCCGTCAAGGACTCGGTTTGACGTCACTGAGCTGCTGCATCAATGGAAAGTTAATAATCACAGTGGAGCTAATGGAAACCAATTTCAGAGACAGGCTGTACAGAAACCAGGCTTTCTGAGTCCCGGACACGTCTCTCTCTCTCTCTCTCTCTCTCTCTCTCTCTCTCTGTATATATGTGTGTGTGTGTGTGTGTGTGTGTGTGTGTGTGTGTGTGTGTGTGTGTGTGTGTGTGTGTGTGTGTGTGTGTGTGTGTGTGTGTAACAGAGGGGTTGCCTCTCCTGACCGGATGCTCTGTCTTGCAGTGTGTGAGTCACAGCCTCCTGTCGGTCACCGATCGGCCTCTGCTGCAGCATCAGAACAGCGGTTACACACCAGCAGCACCTTGTTTCCAGGGCTCACTCTGAGCACGCTGAAGAGCACTAAAACAAAAAAGAAACTAGTGATACAGAATCTGCTTTAATGCTTTAAAGAGTTTTAAAGAGATTCAAGGTGATTTTAAAATCCGAGCTGTGGCAAGCCTGAGCCAAGGACGGAGCGTGCTGTAAATGAAACCATCCCTCTTTGTTTTCAACACTTCTGTTAGGGCTGACATCTTGAGACATCTTGTCTGTATAGTTTTGAACATGTGAGAGTGGAAATGAAGCATTGCAGAGGATGCAAGTGGGTGTGTCTGTGTGTTTTGTGGAGCTGGCAGGAGACAAACAGGCTCAGAAACACCACATCAAATAAAGATAAGTGTGGGAAAAGAGGGAAAAACGCCTAGAGAAAAAGGTTATTGATCTACGAGTGCATGATCGACATCTTCACTCAAGGAGGAGTTACTTGTTGATGCACACACACAGATACACCTATGCAGAGGTGTGCCCTGGGCCTCTCTTGAAATATGATTGATCAGCTGACCTGTCAAAGCATCTTTGACTGTATTTACCGTACAGCCTATGGCAGTGATTTTTAAACTGGAGTCCCTGTGACAGGGGGGCATGGGGTGCCCAATACGTAGTTCAGGTAGATTGCGTGTCATTATAAAGCATATTTTAGATGCTTGTGCATCAACTCTCTTCACTGTGGTGTTTGACATAAACCAGAGGAGACATGAACAGCATCTGTAGTTTATGTAAGTATCAACAATAAATCTCAGTGATTCAAATGCCAGAACTTTATTGATATCATGTTTGTTCCTGCACAAACGTGAACATGTATTTATTCTGCTCTCTCTGTGTCAGAGCGGCTAGCTCCACAGCTAACAGATGGCTTTCACTCACAAACAGATCAAATAACACAACTATAAGGTTCACTGTATTTTATGCTCACCTGAGGGTAAGAAGGGCTGACGGATCAAAAAGCTGCACTAAAACACAGAACTGATTCTTCAGTTGTCTCTATGTTACTGTGAAGCTCCTGAGTGGCTATAAAGCTGAGGTGACACCTCACAGAGCGCAAGCAGTGCACTCAGAGGCCACGCCCTAATTATGTAAACTTTAAATGTTAAAATAGTTTAATGCATTAAGCTAAATAAGCTTTAGAGTAAGCTTTCTTTTGTTCCAGGCTCTGAACATTTTCATTTCTGCTATAAAATCTGAGATTAAAAATGAATACGAATGTTGATTGACTCAGTTTTGGAGCCAGCCTCTAGTGGCTGCTTTTTGGCACTTCTTCTTAAATATTCAGCTTTAAGGAGCTGCAGCTTTGTTTACTAGAGGAAGAAGAATGTTTTGCATTTTGTGAAAGAAAAATATCCTTTGTTTTTATTGGTTGGTGTTTTCTAATGATTGATAAACTCTGGATAGGATTTATGTGGTGAGCTGTTGGCTGGGAGGTTAGTGAAGCTGAGTCTGACTAGAATCAGTTTATACTTGTATAGATTCTTGTGAGATGCTGTACATGAAACAGTTTTTATTCGCTCTGGAAGAAACCTTATTGTTGTGCCACAAATCCTTTCTGATCTGCTCCAGCTGCTCTGCTCCAGTGTTTTCTGTTTATCGTGGTGGAAGCAGACCTTTCTGTTTCCTCCCTGATGTTAGCATGAGGTCACTTTCCTGAGACGGATCGTTGTGAGTCATCGTACAAACCCTGCTCGGTGACCAAATGACCCCCTGAAGGAAATTACGACACAGCTCTGAACCTGCTCATATGTGCAGATTGGACCGTGTGTGACCTCGTGTGTGTGTGAGAGAGCGAGAGCGAGAGTGACAGCTGTGTCATCATTTTCTGCTTCAGCTCATTTTCTTGGAAATGGAACTTCCTTCTCGTTTTTATACCCGTTGCTTTCTGGAGAAGAAGCTCCTGTCAGATTTTTTCTGATCATGATTATCACTCAGTCATTATCGTGCAGCTGATTTCCCCTGATGTTACATAATAACGCGACATTAGTCCTGAACGGTTTCATGGGAGCTCATCATGCACACAGACGGCTCTGTAAATGCCATGCAGCATGTCAGTGTTACCCTGCGGTACTAGATAATATCAGTCCTGCTCTCAGAGAGACCACAGGTGAGCATCATGACGTCAGCGCTGCAGCGAACATCAGCCTCTGAGCTCTGGGTTCAAGGTGTAGGAGATCAAAGGTCAGATGATTATAATAATAGATGATGTCAGAGCAGGTGTGAGTCACTCCTGCCCCTCCCCCTCTCCTCTCTGACACCTGTTCATTGTGTCTTTACTTCTGCTGATGGGGGTCAGAATAAATTCTGTTTCATTGGAGGAGAGGCATATATCACGGCCGTACAGGAGACGAAAACAGACATGTTTAGGCTCTGTGTGTTTGCATTTCTGTGATGCATGACATTTTTATAAAACAGTTTCAGTCTGCAGCAGAATGCTTGCATACATATCAGGGTTATCGTTACCTTGCAGCATAGAATAGTACTGGTTTACAGTCATAGATATGTACTCGCTTTAAATCTGCATTATAGCCCCAGCAGGGGACGACTCTGAGGCCTGTACTACGAAGCTGGTTTTCTCTTATCGAGGTTACTTCAGGGTTAACCCTGGAATTTCCATCTTATGAAGCTGGTTTACTTCTTAGCAGGATAATTTACCATGGTGGTAACTGATGATGAACAGCTCCGGAGCAGGTTAAGATCTTGATAAGAGATCAACAAGTAGAGAAGCACCACTTCCTGACCAATCAGCTCTCTCAGAAAAGAGCCTGCCCATTTTTAGAAGATCCTGTCAATGTTGGTGCGTTGATCATGAGAGACTGACTGTATAATTAATGGACGTAGTCTCCACAACGTCACCCGTCTGTTTCTGAAACGGATTTTTGAAGCAAAAACGGCGAAATGCCCGCCTCATTTCCAATGAGGCGGGCTGTGAGTTTCCACAGTAACAGCCATAGGACGCTGTGCATGCGGTTAGTAAAATTAGCAATTCAGAAAGGAGACATTCTTTGTACAGCGCTGTAATTATGCTTATTGTCGCTGTGAAAACAGCTTTTTTTGGCTTGGTGCGTACATGACTTCCGGTTCTTCCAGAGCTAGCTTCAAGCGGACGCTTGAGGAACAGCAGACTTTAATACTTCCGCATTGTCTCATATTGTCAGACTGGAGGTTGCCGCTTGGTTTTTCCCCACCTCTCCATGTTTGTGATTGGTCAGACGCTGCAAATTCCACCCCTTCAATGTAAGCACGCCCTGATCAAGACTGGAAAATGCTGGGTTCACTGAGCGAGTTGATATCCAGCTTCATAGGACTGCTTATCAGGATTGAGAATGTCTCGTTAAGTCAACTCGGGTAACGGAGAGAGATCCCAGATGTGTTAATCCAGCTTTGTAGAACAGGCCTCTGATTGCAAAAAAAAGAAGTCATTTAACAAAACCTAAGGAGGATTAGAATATAATAGAATATAAAAGAATATAATATAATAGAATAGAATAGAATGTACGTTATTAGAAAAGTAATATTAAAATATAAAAAAAGGAATATTAAAATATTAAAGTTAGCCTTCCTCGTTGATTTGTAACTTCAGTAAACATTTTCTCTTGACAATCTTAGCTCAAGTTCTTTACTCTGATTGTGAACTGCACTACATGTTAAAGAGGGTTAGCGCTGTGAGAACCATGCAGAGAGTGCTGGGTCACAAAAGCCTGACATTAGGTGCTCAATTATGCTACTTCCTACTTAAGCAGCACCTTGAATGTTGAATATCTCACTAACAGATAGCTGACCATTTTCAACCAGGTTTTATTTATTGTTCTGTGAGACAAAACAACTCTGGTTGGTGGCTTTTCATTTTTAAGCTAAATCTGATTTTTAAATGTGGTTTTCAGTGGTCAAAATAAACTCTACAGTTAATGTCAGTGGCTGTAAATTCCAGGCTCACCTTGCAAACCAAAAGGTCAGACTGAAGCTAATCAGCTGATGACTTAGTGCCTGCCATCCTCTCCCTCCTCTTTATGTCCTTTCCTGTCTGTGGAGCTGATGAGGAACCCTCTGGTTTTATATTTAAGGGAAACGTTGGTAACACTCCAGCTGACTGTGACCTCCGCTCATCTCTCGCTGACTTAGTTCCTCTTGGATTTCATTGAGATTGTGTTTCAGAGTGGCAGATGTGGTATCATCTTCTCCACATCAGGCTGGAACACAGTTGGTTTCAGAAAAAAGGATTTTGATCCATCGCTGATTCACATTTGAACTTCTGGATCGCTATCTTATTCCTCTTGAATAACGATATGGTTAGTAAATGTAGGGAGGTTTTTGAGTTTTCTGAATAAACTAAAGCACCTTACAGGCTCTTTTGTGGTTGCTGTATTGGTTCCTATGGACGCTCTGACATTAAACCATCTATTGATGACATAAAATCACTGTATCAGCTGATAAAACTCTTTTCTCATCATGTTAGCTGCTCTTTTATTCATAATGCTGATAAGTCTGCTCCCCTGGACGGTCAGTGAAATGTCAGTGGGCGATGGTGGCACCCTGCTTATAGATAGGAACCTGCAGGATGTTTGTTGGCTCGTCTCTCTGCGTGGTTGGACTCGTCTGTTGTGTAACCACTCCGTCCATGTGTAGGAGTCCAAAACTTCTCCACAACATTTCAGCTGATCACATAACTCACCCTCATTAGCCTCTCTGATGGGGGAGTCAAGTTGTGTAATGTGAGGTTTATCTTTGCAGGACTTGATTTTTTTTTTCTTTTTGCACATTATCGCGCTTTGTGTGCAGTTATAATTAATGCCTGAATCATCCTCTGTCTTCAAATCCTCTGGAGCATGTGTTATTAATAAAGCACCAAAAATACAGTCATTGGAAAGCTACCACCATCTTCACCAGCTCCATTTTTCCTTCATGTCGAGCCAAAAATGAAGAAGTTAAATATTCATGAGACACCAGAACACTCATCTATCTTTTGAATACAAGCTGCTCTAAAATATTCAGTCTTCAATGAACTGTACAGCCTGTAATTAAAAGACTAATGGGTAATTATAGATGAGGCCAAAGATTCTAGGCCTATTAAACTGTCTTCATGTCATAACTCTAGAGAAGGACTTTAAGCATCCCAAGTGTCTGGAGTAACTCACCTTTCAACAGAAATCAGAGACACTTCTGCTTCTTCTTCTTCCTGATCGCTCTTTCTGATTCAGCCCAGTTTTAGTACCTTCCCCATTTTTCTGGGCTTGGAACGGGGGCTAATAAAGAACACTGGTTTGTGATCCCAGAGTGGCTGGTTCGGATCACTGCTGAACAACAGCAGGAGTATTTTCAGGTCCACTGTCTTGCTCAAACCTCTGACAGATGCCCACAGGACATGGGATCGATTCCCTGGCCTGCATTTTCAAAGATGACGACTACCACTGATCCACAGGTGCTCCAAATGTCTCAGCATTGAACCCTGTTGCTGTTATCACTGCTTCTTCTGACTGAGGTGATTTTGTAGAGATCAGCAGCTCAGGGAGCTCTCACCAGCTCTGTTGTCTGTGTCTGGATTGCAGGACATGATACTGTTTTTTTTCCACTTTTACAAAAAATAACATGCAGACAAGAAATGGAAAAAAACAGGAACTCTGCATCAGAGTCCGTGACGCTGTCACTTCCTGTGGGTCCTGACTGGGGAAGGAGGGACGTAAAGGGAATCGAAATGGAGGTGATAATTGATCTGAGTGATCGGGGGCTAGCAGGAGGACATAATTTGATTAACTGGGAAAGTACGGAGAAGTGGAGCAGAGGGGAAAGGAGAGGTCAGTGAGTAAGAGAGGAAGGGAAGGCCTGCAGCGTCTAATGGGCTCATTAGGAGGCTCACAGTCGTGTAATGACCTGCCACGGAACAGACATCTGGGGCTGCACACTCTGCAGACGGATGAACGGATGGAAATAGAAAGACGAAGCAGGACAGAGATGGAGGAGGACGGTAATAAAAACGGAAGAAAAGAAGATATATTTAACAACGGGAGTAATGAAAGGGCATTTAACCAGGGTTACGTTCATCCTGGTCTGTCTTCAGATGGATCTGCTTCACTGTGCAAGAATAGATCTCATTTTGTTTCATCAAGACTAAAAAAAATCTGTTATTCAACCTAACTGTTATGATTTTATATTCTAAAGAGCATTGAATCTTTTCATTTAGAGTATCTGCGCTTTTATCTCCTCCATCATCTCATAAGAATCACCCTGTTGTCTTCAGAATTGGTGATAATCTGACCCCTGCGTCCAAAAACACGCTGGCTTTCATTTTGTGCGAGAAAATTGAGCTGAATTTCAAACAACAGCGTCATCGGCGCTGAGAGGCCACTCTTCACAGCCGCATCAGAGTCGTGACTGGAGAAACTCACTCTGCATGTAATGCTTTGAGCTCATCACAGTGCTCACTCTGCAGCTGCACACACACCAAGGGCAGACTGTGGTTCACGTCTGAGGAGCAGGGTTCAAGAGTCTGGGCTTTAAACCAGACATCCTGACTAAAATCTGTTGTCACGGGTATCTTATCTGACTATGAGTTTGAGAATTATAACAATGATAACTAGCCAATCATATCATCAACATGGCAACAATATGTTTGTTAGTGCAAATACAATGTACAGTATTTAGTACATTACTAACACTGGATGTTCTGAGCATGTGCGGATTTTCAAACCGCTACATATTCATGTTATAGAAATCCCTGAATCTTTCTGTAAACTGATCAAAAACAGTTCTAAAACTGTTCTAAAAATAGCACCAGATCTTCACCAAATCAATAAGAGATGCTGAAACGATGACATCATCACATAATATGTGATGATGATCTCATAATATGACATGTTAGAGGGGTGGGGCTCAAATACCAAGGTCTTCCCTGAGCTTTGCCCCCCGACAGGCCTCCAGAGGTTTGGCCAATCAGATTAAAGGGGGTTTATGGTGCGTGGAGCCTTAAAGAGACAGCAGTCTGAAAGTGTTTCAGACAGAGACTGAAATAAGAGTTTATAAACCACCAGAAAGAGAAAAATAGAGATTTTTATGAGCTATAAATCATGTTAAGATACTACATGGGCACCAGAGGGACAAAATAAAGAATTTAAAAAAGCACAATCCAGATTCTCCTTCTGCATCAGAAAGGGCCAGGGTTGGCCAGAGTCAGCTCAGTTTGTTTCTAGGCTGGGATTTCTCCAGTTCATCCAGAGAGTTATTGTTAATCGTTGAATTTTCTGCTGAAATCTTCTCTTCTGTAAAATAAAAAACAAACTAAAATACAAAACCAGTTCACGCAGTCAATAAAACATCTTCAGGTTGAAGATTAGAGTCCCTTTTGTGAGCTCTGGTCTGGGGTCTGTCAAGGGGCTTCCAGCTGAGCCACCAAAACAATTTTTCCAGTTATTTTCTCATCTTTAGAGGATAACAGGAGTCTGCTTTCAGTTTGTCGTTCTCTGTCCCTTGGTTTTGTTCAAACCTGGCAAAAGACTTCAGTTTAACATCCTTGTGGCTGTAGGTATGACATAGTCTCCCAGCTCTCCCACAGAAAATAATAAGAGGATTATTGTGTTACAAGAATGAATGACAGTAGGGAGTCCTAATACATACTGAGTCATATTGATATATTAAAAGAGTATTCTGACAATACAGAAGAAAAGTAAAGAAGCCAAGGCCTGAGAGGACTCATCATCCAGCCAAGGATGCTTTGGTCTCACGGTATTATTTCACTCAAAGCTACGCTGACCCCCTGCAGACATGAAAGGTGGCAGCTAAACTTCTTTTTTTTTAGTTTCCTCCCTCTCATAGCAGACACAGGAGAGGTTCCCACAGCAGAAAAGTGCATCAAATATCCATGAAAACTTCTCAAAGCTCTCCTGTATAATAATCCAATCCTCAGCAGTCCATCCAAATGGGCCCAAAATTCAAACCCAATTTTCCTCTTCCTGCAAAATCTCCATGAACCCAGACAGAGGCATGTGGACTGGTTTCAGGCTGTCAGACCACTTTATTATTATTTATTTATTCATAGGCTGGAGACTGATCTGATGAGACTGTAAGCAGAAAGCAGAACAATTCCAACTCTGGAATCTGGTCTGCCTACACACCCTGCATTATATTATAAACAGAAGCTGTGGATGTATGAAATAAATGCGCTCTTCATGTATGTAATGTTGACTGCATCTGGAACACATGTTGTTCTGCAGGAGCAGATAGAAACCACCATTTACGTTTGAGTAATCCAACCTGCTAAATCTGAATGAGCACTTTGAGCTGACAGGAGAGACCACGGTGGATCATTTACTACTTCCATCTGTCACTTCTCTCCCTCTCTCTCCCTCTCTCTCCTTCTCTCTCCTTCTACCCCTCTCTCTCCTCCTCTCCCTCCCACTTCACACTCTCCCTCTGAGTTAATAGAGAGCGACAGGACTCGGAGGTCTGCAGAGACCGTAGTGAAGCGTCAGGTGTTCTGCTGATGAGAGAACTCGCTGCCATGGCAACTCCGCCTCCCACAGATAAATGTTTGTACCTTGTGTCAGAAAATACAACTGGCAGAGATAGATTCAGACACAAACACTCTCTCTTAGCATGGAACGTTTTTGATCATCATTGGAGTTGACGTTTTATCTGTTAGTCATGATGTAGCATGAAAGAATAAAACGTTTGCTGCAAACGATGGATTTCATCCCCCTTAGAGAGAAGATTCCTGTTTTATAAGACAGAATTTAAACATATTTCTGTGTTCATATCACTGAGAAGTACAGAGAATTTTTGAGCTGTCAGGTGAGATTTCATTGGCCTGTTAAATACTGACATTGATACTGACGCCTGTTCATTAACTAAGGAAGCAAACAACACTGATAATGCTGTTCGTTGTCTTTGTTGTTAATTTTAACAGCTGCAGTGGTTTTTAACCAGGTCTGTCAGACCAGAAGATCAACAGCACAATGAAGACCATCCTTCACGTTTTCCTCAGATAATATCCACCATGAATCAGGAGTTTGACTCGAAAAAAAGAAGCAGAATGGGGCTTTTTGTTAGAAATACAATCTTGGCATGTACAGTGCAAGATCAGCAAAGCCATAAAATACATATATTTTTGACCACAGGGGGCACCAAGACAACACCAACAAAAAGTCCCTCTGGGCAGCTTTAATCGTCATTACGCTCCAGTCCAGGACTGAGACTTGAGTCCAACGCAAGTCCTGATATTTCGGACTCATGATTAGGGCCTGAGGGATATACTGGCCTGCCGATTATAACTCTGATTATCGGCCAATTATCGGCAGAACTCCTGATTAGGGCTATTATTGGCTGATTATTGGCTGATTATCAGCTGATTATAGCCCTTTTGATGCTTTTCTCATGTTTTTATACTTTTACTGTTATTCCTACTGATCTGTCAGTGTTGACATAGCTCAGGCTACAAATGTTCAGCAAATAATCAAAACACTTTCTTGATCTAAACCCTGAGAACAAATTCTGATTTCCTACAGCTGAAATACACCGGCTGCGTTGCAGCTCCGCTCCGTCACGGCGCCGGATCAAATAGGTTTCCAAGTCAATGTATCAACTCACCTGCGTGGCTGGTCCGACAGGTCGCAGCTAATCTGCAGCCATCCTATTTTTGCAGGATGCCGGAGCTGTGACTCATCAATTTAGAGTAGAGAAGATCGAGCGGGACAGGAAGTAGTGCATGGAAACTACCTAAAAATGCTTGAGACTTTCAAAATAGAAATGACTGTATCAAAAACTAGATCGTATTTAGCTTTACCAACGAAAACGACACAATGAGCGAAGACACGCCAGGACTCACAGGTTTGAGGTTTAACAGCACAACATGAATGAAGAGAGGTTTATTAACGGAAAAAAGTGCGGGAATTCTGCGGTCTCGCGACTACAGCTTGTCGGACTAAGCACGCAGACGGTGTGAGCTGAAAAACGCAGTCAACACGCAGCGGAGTGCAGCTGCAATGCAGACGCAGCCGGTGTATTTCAGCCTATCGAGGAGAGCTCTGTGTTGGCATCCTAATGGATTGGAGGATTCAGACTACTTACACGAGCGTGTATCATGCAACTGTGGAAAATTTCAGGATGTCAACTGTCCTTGCATTTTCCAAAATTTTTTTCTGAGGGTTTTTAATCTGTAACAGGACCCAGTGTTGTGCAAAACAAACCTGCTGTAGTGTTGAATTCAAACTGCCCCCTCTCTATTGAATCAGCCTGCAGACATATTAAAAACAGACTGAGTTAACAAAAGCAAGCAGTACATTAGCACTGATGCCTGTTAGAGTTAAACTAGTTTGTTATGAGCTTTGTGCTGCAGCGACTGCACGGCTCAGATTTATTACAGCTTTAATGAGGAACTCTTCTCACATCATCGCAGCTCGCCTGTGCTTTATTGATCCGTGAGCTGTAAAGCAGATTTAATCAGGTGTGTGAGCTGATGTGTAATAATGCTTTGAAGGCTCCATTACAGCAAAAACAGTCAGCAGAGTTTGGAACAGCAGAAAGTGTCGCAGAGTTTTGTCTTTATCTCCCTTTTGCAGAAAGTTGCAGAGGCAGAGACACTTTTTGGAGAGTCTCTTGAAGCCGAAGCAGGAAGGTGCTGAAGTCAAGCTCCATCCTGCCTGCTGCGTGTCTCTCTGCTCCGCCTTCCATCACAAACACTACACCGCAGACAGTTTAGGCAAACAGTGACGTTCAGTGGAGTTCCTGCAGCTCCTTGTGAGGATGCATGCATTATATATATGTCTGATGCAGAGACACACTGAGAGCAGAGGAGAGAGAGAGTCGTGACCTGGACCCGATGCTATAAGATCAGATACACACGGCACACCTACTTCTGTTGGAATATAAATAACAATGGAGAGTAAATACTTACATAAGATGAAAAATACCAAAATGACTCATCACTTAGTGTCATAGGGTGGATCCCAAAGCTCTTAGCCGCAGTCTCCTCTGTCCTCGACCCAATTGGAAGTACTTTCATGACCCCACACACTAAGTGGCGTTTGAAAGCTCTTAATGTTGCTTGGAGGAGAGAGGATTGAGCAGAGAGGAGGGAAATAAAAGAGAAGATACACAAGCGCAGCCTTCCTGGAAGTCTTGTTGAGGATATGACTCACTGATTGGACCCTGCAGCATCATCTGAGTTTAATTATTGCAAAAAGACAGACCTTCAAAAAATCACCAAGGGGAGCACTGAAACAGATGGTAATAAGATGCTTTCTAAACGGCAGCTTTGTGGTGAACTGAGTAAACTGTGCTCAGTTTACTGGCACACCTGTCATAAAAGAAGGACGAAAGGACATCTTATACCACTCCCTGAAGTCTTTGGTAGAAGGATGAGAAATTTAGGATCCACCTGAGCAGTTTAATATTTTTTCTGTGGTATGAAAACATATTCCAAAAATGTTTTATTGTTTAAGCAGTATTATATATACTAACATTTTACAACCCAAGCAAGATGTGATTAATTTAACCACTTGTTGCAGAACTCTGTTTTTGTTCCAGTTTTCATGCTCCAAACAAGTTTCTCAGTCTTAAATAAAACCGTGTTTGCAGCTCTGCGCTGATTGTCCTCTCCTCTAACGTCCACTCCCTCTGGTCTCAGGTCAGCCGTGCACGGCAGGTGATTAAATATTGATTCAGTCCGTCAGCCCATCACCTCTTCAGCTGCTCATCAAATATATAAGAGACGGGGAAAAAGAAACATGCTGAGGTTTATCTCCTCCAACTGATGGGGCTTCAGGGGCCCAAACAGCCTGAGCCAGTGGAAATCAATGTCTGAGCACCGAGGAGCGCGTAGAGAGGAACTTTATCTCACTGCCACAGAGTGGCACACACTCAAACATACACACACATACACACACACTCAGACTGTCACGACACAACGTTGTCAGACTGTGGAAAACATTGAGGTATGAGGAATGAAAAACAGACCTTTAAAAGATGAATGTTTCTAATGTTTTAGATTAAAAACGGATGTATGAATCTCTACAGCTGAAAATAAATTTAAACTCCACATTTCATCACATTGATTTCCCGTCCTCAGTGGTTTCCCTCTTGATAATTAACCCCAATGGAAAGCGTTATTTGTCACTGTAACTTTCTGCTGACATTGAAGCATTGAAATGTGCAAAGATGTGTGTTAGAATATTTTGGGTTTTTATGCTGAACCCGTTGAGCTAAAGCTGTTTCCACCAACTGGTCCAACAGGGTACTTTACTGCAGCATTTTGAACAATCTGATGTCAGGCTACAACTTGTGTACACAGGCAGGAAAAAAGGGAATAACAACAATCCAGGTGAGAGGAAATTAAAGCATTAATGACCTTGGGGGTTGTATTTGGCGCTGTCCTCAATATTTGAGATATAGTAGCTGAGCATTGGTTTGATCTGTTTGTGGAGTTTGTCAGGACCAAGGTCTGTTTTGTTGGAGGGTAACATCCAGCTCATCCTGCAGCTCACCCCACAGCTCAATCTGTAGCTCACCTAGCAGCTCATTCTGCAGCTCATTCTGCAGCTGAGTTTGCAGCTGAGTTTGCAGCTCATCCTGCAGCTCCATCTGCAGCTCATCCTTCTCATCCAGTACATTATATATGTGTAGATATTCCACTCTTATATTTGTTCAAAGACATCTGAGAGGATTTTTTCACTGTTGTTACTTGTTATAAATTTACATCTTGATTCTCAGCACTGACTGCTTTACTTTAGCTTACTTTCATATCAGTCTCCAATCAACAATAGTTTCATATATTTAAATGAGATCTTTGAAGATCTGTGATCAGGTCTCATTTGAACCGGTCCCCAGGCTCTCACCACTTTTAGTCTGATTTGCTGACGGTTTTACCCTTTAATTTTAGCATCGTTCTCCCAGCAGCTCAGAATCAGGTTGTGAAGCAAGCCGAGGTGTTAGGCAGACTGGCTCCAGGACTCCTGACCGCCTGGTGAGGAGCAGCAGGTTTCAGGGAGGAGGCCCGCGGAGAGGGAGGGGTTGTGAGAACCGATGCTCGCTTTCACCTCTCCCTCCCTGGTTTTAATCCTTCTCTCTTCTTCTTCTTCTCTGCTGGCAACCGGGTGCAACCTCTCTCACTCCCACTTAAACAACACTGTTGAAGCTCTGTGTGATGAGGCAGGAAGGAACAAAAATGAGACAGTGAATTCAGGTTATTATCAGGTGTGAAGGAGTTCTTCTGGAATCTTTGTGCTTAAATATACAGACCTGTGTGATCTGACCGGCTGTTTAGGTTTGTGGTCTCACTCTCAATCGTTAATTCAAGACTTCAAGGGCCATCTAGCACTGGATCCGCCCCTGATGCTTGGAAAGAGAGAGAGAAATCACATGAATCCATCCAGCTCCAGGAAAAGATCACCTTTGCTGATTTGGAAGTGTCTGACAAGTCTTCTGTTGTTGCTCCTGCATCCTCTTAATCAATCATCCTTTGTTCAAACAGGGGCACACAGCTTTAAGAACCACTACCACCTGTTGCTGGTCCTAAACTATGGAACGATCTTCTTTTTAAAACTTGTCTTAAAACCCATTTTTATTCCCTGGCTTTTCACCCGGCGTGAAACTCGGCTCCTGTTTTTAGTGTTTATATGGGTTGTTTTTAGTTTTTAAGTTAGTAGCCTAACCCTAACCCTGTCATCCCCCTGGTCTTTCTCTCTGTTTTCTGCTCTGTTCACTGTCTTGTCCTCTCTGGGTAGAGATGCAGAGGGTCCAGAAGTATAACTTGAGAAAAGCTTTAAAAAGGTGTCAGTACTGGTTGATTTGGCAGTCCAGAGTATAATCGCATGCATTAATGTCTTTTAAATCCTTCCAGTGTTGACGTAATGTGTTGGAGATGTCCCAGACTCATGAGGGAGTATCAAATCGATGATTATGTCCACTCACAAATCCTGACAGCTGTTTGGCACAGATTCACGGCTGCTTTGAGAAACAAGACTTCATCAGCTCTACACAGCTGCTATTTATAGCCGAGCGTCCATTCAGAAAGCGGTTTACACACCTATCAGAGGCAGGGCACACAGGAGGATAGCCTGCTGTTAGCAGCTCCTGTGGCAGGCAGCGTGAGGCTGTAATTTAGCTGCTCTCCCATCCACGATCACTGTTTTTTGTCTTCAGCTCCACTGCTGTTCTGTGGGAACATTCATGCTCAGAGAAACAGCGACAGAAAAAGACTACGTATATACCACCAAAATAGAAACGAGGAGGCTGGAGGGATTAAATTTAAGTGTTGTGCCTGTCGGAGCAGAGATTTGATTCTGCTCATTCATGGTGGAGGTAAGAGGCGACTGTTCATCTCTGTGAATAAATGGCTCATTATCGCTCATTTGCAGAATCTATTGATAGGCTGCAAACTGTTAAATTATTCAACACACTGTTTAAGTGCGAACAATCTCACTTTATTTATAATGGTTCATAAAGCCTCATACACACACACACACACACACACACACACACACACACACACACACACACACACACACACACACACACACACACACCTTGAATTAAAATAAAATAACTGGAGTATCTCAGACAGGAAACACGTCACAGTTTGAATAACTCATGGAAGGAAAAGTTCAGTCATGGGAGATGAAGTTTTGAGTGTTTATTTGGCCAAAATTGATCAAATGCATTCAAATCCAGGACTCCAGAGTATGATTTACAAAAGTTGCATATTGAGTTGCACTGAAAATTTTGAACTTTCAGCCTTTTCCCATAAACAAATCAAACAAGAAGTATTTAAATGGATTTCAACACAGAATGTCTCCTTTAATGACTACTGCAGTCTCAAATTACTTATTATGACTGCGCGTTGGAAATATGGTTAAGTCAAGGAAATTGTCTAAAAAGCTATGAGAAGGTTGAAGTCCTGAATTTCCCCTTGGGGATTAATACAATACATCCAATTCTATTCTATTCCAATTAAGCTGACCCATAAGCACAGGAAAAGTCAGCTTTAGGAGGTTTGGGATTCTGTTCTGTGGAGTGCTGAAACAGAATTGGAACTGTTTGTGCCTCTTGATCAGCACTTTGTCTGCAGGATGAAGAATGAAGTATAAATAAACAACCTACCCACAACAAAGCATGGCGGTGTCTCTGTGATGCTCTGGGGCTGCTTTGCTTCTTTTGTAAACCTACAATGTGTGGAGGGCAAGCTGGATTCAATCAGGTATCAAGAAATCCAAGCAGGAAATATCATGCTGAAGCTTGGACCATCCGACAGGACAAAGATCCAAAGCAAACCTCAAAGTCCACCAGAGTTTGGTCTCTGGTGGACCTGGAATATTCAGCAGAGGCTGTCACTGTCGCCTGACACAGTCGCACACAAACCTGAAATATGAGTGAACTGGAAAGCCCTGTCTCTGTCTGACAATCTCCATGATTAGTGCTCCACTTCACTCATAATGAGCACATCTGTCTTCTGGCAGGGACAGCATTGATTCTCCGTAATGTGACACCATGCCAGTTAAGAGAAGGACGGCTGTGAAAGATGCCAGCCGGCTGCTGCTGCTGCGGCCCTGCTGGAAGCTGCTGGTGGTGGATGTGAAGATGATCAGACAGCTGATGGATTACAGCAGCTTCAGAGGAGGCTTCTTCTCACGTTAACTGTCAGGAACCCTGAGTGAAACACCTGCAGACATCCCTAATGTGTTATTCTATTGAACCATCAGTTTGAAAACAGTCAGGGTTTGAAATGGTTACTCTAAAAGCCTTTTCCTTGCTCCTATGCAGACCCTGCTTTGGTTTGGATTTGCTCCCTTACGAGCGGCCTGTTTGCAGTCCAGTCAGAGTTGAGTTTCTGTTGCCTGAGGATTTATGAGATCAGTCTTCTTTTGCAGACGTTTTACCATCATTTGGTGTTGATTCAGTTGTTTCTGCTTTTTTGTGACATATTTTCTGTTCTGTTGAATTTGATTTGATTTTTGCACTTGTTTTTAAGGATGCTTTGGTTCTGTATTTTCGGCTTGTTTTTCCTGATGATCCATACAGATCGTTTGCTCATGTGGGAGTGTGTTGGTCTTTCAATGTGTGCATGTGTCTGTATGTGTGTGCGGCCTTTCAATGGGTAGAAAACACATTTTATTCCATAACATCAGATTCTGACTGATCTTGTTGACGTGTCCGGAGGTCCAAATTATTGGTGATGTTACAGAGCTGTGTGCTGTGTATAAATTCACACTGCTCCTCTTTTCATAGAGAGACATATTCATCAACTTTGCTGCACTGGGATACAATAAACTCAAGGAAAGAAAAGTGATCATGGGTCACAGTAAAGTCAGAGTCCCTTTACTCTTCAGTGTTCAGCCTGGACAGATTTCTGCTAAAGTTTGACTCAAGCATCCTTTGACATATCAGACATGAAGCTCTGTTCTTGCTGCATTTGCTGTATAATAACTGAAAGAAGACCTCTTCAATGACTTGTAGCACCTCTTTGGTCATCCTGGCAGGAAGTGTGTCTGAATAAGTTGGCATTTAAATGTACACGCTGCTGAACACACGTTCTAGCCTTACCTTGAACCTGAATAAATTTCCAGGGTCTTATACTAAACAAAAAAGAAAAAAAGTTTTTATTAAGTTTTATTCCTCACTTCCTGATTGTCATTCCCCCGTTCTCTCTTCTGGTTTCCTGCTCTGTCCGCTGTCCTACCCTCTCCAAAGAAAGCTGTAAAAGTCCAAATATATCATTTAAAAAATAATCCTCTGAGTCCAAAAGCAGTTAATGCTGAAGTTGGTCTCTAAGTCAAGTGTTTGTGGACTCCCGTTGTCATTTCTGCTGCCTTGGATTTCTAACTTTGAGGGTGTTTTTGGCATTGGTGAATTTTTCATATTTCTGACCTGTTCACAGATGTTTTATTCAAGAATCCTGTTTTGATCCCCGACCAACAGGATACTTAGTACAGCTTTGACCAGCTAAACGATTCTTGCCTCTCTAAAGAAACAGACTCTCCCATTAAAGCTGGAAAAATTCCTCAGTGAGGCCACTCTCATCGGCTTCATGTACGCAAGTGATCTTTAGAGATTTCAGATAATACTTTTTTGGTCTTTGATGCTTTTGCCTACTTTGATGCTTTTGCCTGAAGATTTTCTCCAGGGACGTAAATTTGGCACAATATCCGTCTGTGAGAACCAAAGCACATGTTCATTTATTTTTTGGTTGGAGGCAAGAGGTTATACAAGAGTTCCACAGGGTTCTGTCCTCGGTCCTCTTCTCTTCAGCTTTTATCATGCCAAAGGACTTTGGCATTTTTCTCTTTTTATCCTTCTTGTCTGAGGGGAGTTTCTGTTTCTGTGTTTAATTCCAATATGCTACCTCTCTGAAATGATGTGTTGGTCAGGATCAAACAGGACCTGAACTTAAACAATCTCCTGATAGTCGCGCACTGCTTGTTGATTGTAAAACAGGATGATCTGAAACATTTTCTTTTAAAACCACAGAGGAAGAGAACATTTTCATTGGCTTTAGAATTAAAGAGGAGCCATTGATTTTACACATCAAAGTCTGTTTACAGGTGGTGAGTGTATGAACCCTTTTGTGTCTCCAGAGGACGCTGTGTGAAGTCTGAGAAACGTCCTCCGGGGATGTCAGTCGATGATGGTTAGCGCTGAACGAGTTTTGAAATGGAAAAGAGTTTGAGTGGTGGAAAAAAGTGAGCTCTGGAGCTCCCTGCTCATCTCTGCTGCAGAACACAGACTTAAATATCAGACGGGCCAAGAACAGAAGTTCGAGAGCTGGCAGGAATTCTGAAAAAGAACTGCAGGATAAAATGTTCTTCAACGCATCCATTAGGGCTGGAAGAGTCTGGTGTGGCTTTCTTTATCGACTGAAGAACTAAAGAGAAGAGGATTTTCATGTTCTGGCCAACAAAAGCTGCTTCTATAGAAAGGAAAATGGTTTATGAAAGATTAATTAAGCCTATGTTATGATGTGTGATTACAGAAAGATGCTTTTACAGAAAGTTGTTCAAACTCCTGCTAAGTGCAGCATTAAAGCCATGCCACATATTGTCTTTATGCCTCATCCCAAACCGCTAACAGAAGACAGAAACCTTTCATCACTTCACAGTCTGGACTCTGATGGTGTTTCCCTGATAATAAACAACAATAACTGAAAAGCTCAGTGTGAAAATAAGAAGAGGGAAAGCATAGACGTGGAGAAGGAGGTGTTAGAAGTGACGAATGAACAGAGGAAGCGTGAGAGCGTGGAGGACGAGGTGTAAAGATACAGGTGTGAATCACGTGGCGAAACACACACAGTAAAGCGTGCATGTATGTGCACCATATCAGGCCTAAGGATGAGATGTAAAAACTGAGATTGTGGAATAAAAGTAGAAAAATCTGCAGCATGCAAACCAAACAGCCTTAATGTGACAGCTGACACGTGAGGAGCATCAGTTTTCTGGTCATGTCTCAATCAGTGACGGACTGTGAGCTGAGCTGTCAACAAGGAAAGCTCACTTTGTTTGACCACCCTTAGAGGTCACTTTGTCACCAAACTAACACTAAAAACTAGTAAAACCTCTAAATAGAGAAGCTTGATGTTGGTGATCAGTGTTTCTCTCTCCCACACACAAGACGTCTGAGCAGGAGGCTGCAAGCTGAGCTGCTTCAGACGTTTATGTGATCAATGCAGAGATAGCTGTTTGTCAAAGTTTCCTTCTTCTTTGGATGGATCTCTTTGTCCTCTATTTTAGCTTCTTCAACTGGCCACAAACTTGATTTTAACAAAGGTTGAGATCCTGACACCCCCCCCCCCCGGATCAGAGACAGCCGGATTCAGGTCTTGTCATAACTGATTATTCGTCCAAATCATCCTTGAGTGTGAGGAGTTGATATGACTTTTTTGATCCATCAGAGCCCTCCTGAGCTGGTTCTGCTGCCTTCAACAAAATACCTGCAATAACCAGTGGAACCAGAGGAGTCAGCTGGGAAGTGTGATCAGCTGGATGTAATGGCTCACAAACATGGCCGTGAATGGAAGCCAACCCAGAGCTAAGAGGAGGAAGAAGAGCAGCTCGTGGCATTATTTAGCCAGATTCTTTTCATCAAGAACATGCGCCATATTGGCCAGATGACGTCACCTTTGATCACGCCAGTTTCTGTGAAAACTCAAGTCTGTGGAATCATTGATCCAAAAGTGTGTCATCCAGGGAAGGGGTTACCAAACTGTTCAGACAACGTCCAGTCAAAAAAAAAAAACAACAACTCTGTTTTTGTTTATATTTGGACAATAATGGATGAAAAACATGGATGTAAATCCGTTTGAGATTGAAAAGTTGTGCTTGGTAGACTGAGTTTTGAGGCTGTTTCTGCAGTTTTGTCCTCTGACATGGAGTCAGTCTGCCCAAAGATTATCACTATTATTGGCATTGATTTAAAATGAATCCATCACTCAGTAGTCAGCCCTGAGGTTTGTTTGACTCCTCTCTTATAATGAGAGTGATCTACACCTTAACGTGCATATCCTGCTTTTTCCAACTATCTGTGTGTGCATCCCTCTTTATTTTCCTCCACAGCTTTTCTGGCACCTTTCCTTCCTGTTCTGACTCACTTCTCTTATAGTAACTTTTAACTAAACCCGGAACCCTCCAATCACTTCTATATTCACTGCCTCATGTGACTGGGGAGAGTGCTACAGACTTAGTCATAGCAGACGTTACATCTGTGAAAAACTTCCACCCAACTCGACTCAAACAGCCAAGCCTGCGGCTCTGCAAGGCGCAGAGAGCTGAGGAGAAACTGGTTAAGGCTCCCTGCACCGCGCTGCAACAGTTTATTTCAAACAGCACAAACAGATGAGTAGCTATGGAAACCTGGCTGACCCCTTGACCATCTCTGCTCCCTCCCTCCTCGCTTTTATCCCATCCCACGCAGGAAAGCAAAGAGAGGGGAGAGGGGCAGAAAACCCCAAGAGAGCGAAGAGTCAATTTACACTAAACCTCCCAGAGCCGATTCCTCAGACGCTGAGCCTCCACACCATCTCTCACAGCATCCACACCTGAGTGAGGAGGACACAGGGGAGTGCTGCTTCGTTTTCTCTTGCTTCCTGTGAACACTCTGGCTGCTGTCTTTGCTCACTCATCTCTGCCAAACCTAAAAACAGCATTCAGTATTTCTGAACATCTTTGCAGACTTGACGCCCTGTGCATCGTCTTTTCCTGGATTTGGCGGAAGAGAGCGACATGCCAGCCTCCCACCGGCAGCTGTCATCCGTGTTGACAAACAGCAGTCACTGGTTACTGAAAGCTGTCCTGCTTTGAAAGCTGCTATCAATAAAAATCACTCACATTTTATGACTCAGGAAAGACGGCCAATTAAAGCTGCACCGGGTCCTTATAAAGACTCGAGAAGAAGAAACTGCAGCAGAGAAGATTCTCACATTTTCCCTGAATGATGAAATTTTTAAAAACGGACCTCAAGCTGCTCCCTTTTTTACATCATCCACTTAAAACTGCCTGAACTTAAAATACCTGACAAGTTGAGCTTTCATTGTTTTTATGACAGGAAGCTTGACTTGGGGCTTTTGCATCATCATGTTGTTTTTTTACATCACGTTTCGTGTGGAAAAACTGGTTTAAAATGTATGACAGACACTAAATTAGCTGCAGAATATTGTTCTCTACAGGTTCCTTTTTAGACTAATCCAAAATATTAAAGATAGGGTTTATAATCTTCATGATTTTGCAACAGAAAGCATTAATTTCTGTCTTACACGTCTTTATCTTGAATATTTTTCAATCAGTGTTGCATTTTATGCTTTGCAATGATGGCTGGCCAATAGGGGGAGCTAGAGTTGAGGTTAACTCTTTATCAACCAAGTATTATAAATGCCTCCCAGACTTTTTTTTTTTTTTTTTTTTGCTTTTAAAGAGTTGTGCCTGGAAAGCTCGTCCTCTTATCTTTCAGGAAATGTTTTAATTTTTTCTCTTGCTCAGATGGTTGAAAAGTTCCGGTAATAAGAACAGCTAGCTTGCGGTAATTACTGCCTGTGACTGGTGCCCTGCTGCTCATTGATTCCTGTGCAAATTGTTGAGGAATGACAGTAATCTTAAGTGGAATTGAAAAATGAGTTTTAAATAGTTCATACTCGACATTTAGTGGGTGCAGAACAACTAAAAACTGATTTTGCACACACTTCACTGACTGATTTTTTTTTAAGGACTCATCTATTTTGATGATTTGTGCAAAAAACTGAATGAACACAGAGGTTTAAGAGGAAGAGTTAAAGAAGATTTGTAGAATTAAGGTGGGTGCAATGTGGCTTTTTTTGCCAGGAGGCTTAGGTCCAGCCTCATTCTCTCTTATTTGTTTATCGACCTGTTGACTGAAGGTTAATTAGTTGGGGTCAGTATTTCCAACGTGCTGACCACCGTAATCTGGCTTCAGAACATCTCTCTACATTAACAAAGATTGAGGATATACCATGTTTCAAGGTGCTCCGAGAAGTGACATCACCTCAGATGAAAATACTCCAATAAGCACACACCGACTTATTTTTATAACAGCGTCCACAAGGTAAGAGATGTCAGGTTTGATTACAGCCGGGAAGAAATCTGTGTCAGAGTGGGTGCTCTGTACGGAGGAGGATCTTTGGCCTGTGTGTTTGCTTTGCCTCACTTTACAACATTTACAACAGCTGCTAAAAGTGAGTCAGCTCTCTGTCTGATTGATTTCATCTCACAAGCTGTGAAATTAATATTTGTCCTTTTGCTCTCACACACAGGTTAAGAAAAAAACAGTCGGTGCTGCTTACATTTCAGATCAACTGGTTTTTATGTGGTTAGTATTCATCAGTGTACTTTTGTCCTTTTATTCAGGAGTGTAGTTTAAACCTTGAGTAGCTGTATTTCATTATAAATAAGGAGAAAAGCATCAAAGGAATCAAATTAAGTGTGACATTTGCTGGCTTTTGGCATCTGCTCCAGCTTTAATTAGTTTTTCGTAGCTGGATTTTCAATATTTAGAAGTGCTGCAACAGCCCATTTGATTTCCATTAGGAGTAACAGATGACAGGGTCAGTAATGATGCAAACTCTGACACACGTGCAAAAGTCTGAAACCACTACCCACCCAAAGCTGCTGCAATAAGGTGAACCAACCTTACCAACAACATCTGTTCTGAAGAGAGAGAAGAGCTCCAAAGCTGAAGAAACAACCACAAAAAGTCTTAAAGCAGTTTGTACTAAATATCAACAGAGACAGAGAAACTTTCTCAGCTCAAAAGCAGACAGGACTTTTCCAGGCTTGTTTGTTTGACTTTCTTTTCCATAAATTGCCGGATAAAAAGCGCTTTGTCACCCGTTTGGCTGTAGACTCTGTGGTTTCCTCGTGGGAGTCGAGTAGCTGGAGGACAAAGTGGGAGGAAAGAGCAAGTGTTTCCCATCTTCTCTGCTAAAACCAATATCACCTCTGCTGCTTTCGTCTCTCCCTCCTGTGTTATTTTTCTTCTCTCACAATCTGTCTCAGGATTCTTTTTGTTCAAGCCGTCAGTGTCCTCCCCTCGATCTCTCTCTCTGTTTCTTCTTTTTCAGTCTGCACCTGGTTCAGGAGCAGCAGCATGACTCATAAAGTTTCATAAAGGAGTAAAAATAGTCAGACGTTGTGCTGGGAAAGGAGAGTGAAGGACCTGTTTTTAAATACTTCAGAGCCTTGATTTATTGCTGGGACCATATAAAGCCAACCCTCTTGAGCATGGATCAAATGAGGGCTCAATAATTTACAGATTTTCAATAATATTTTTTTTTCAGGTTGTACATCCAGGAGTAATGATTTTCTTTATAATGAAGTGGTGGATTTCTTCAGTCTGCAGCCACAGCATGGCTCCAGATCAGTCACACTGACTGAGATCACTGAGACGGGTTACTTTGAGCACATACAATGCACCCTTTACCTCATCACAGTCTATTTCACCGCCACCAACTTCTAATACTCCAAAACTTTTTTAAGACTAAGTCAGTCAGACCCCAAACTTAAAAATGTGTGACCCAGGTTACAAGTAATCCCCTCCAACACCCTGAGTGCATCGGCTGGTGTAAGATTACCTCACTGCAGGGGATAGGGAGCTGCCTATTCTCTGTAAAAATGAAATATATCCACTTTTAGCTGCTCTAAGTCTAAATCAAACTGCTCTGCTGCTCCTGGAGATTTTGTTCAGTGAGGAGACTCAGAGCTGTAATCACTTCCAGAAGTACTTCCTTCAACGCTTTGAATGGATGGTCTTTATATCAAATCCTTTGTGGCTGTGAGTTCTTTGCTCAGCACTGCGTGTACCCTACATAATGTTGTCGGCTATTAAAAGACGACCATGAGCATGGATTTGTCCTCATCTGCACCCTGAAGATGTGACGGCACCTTGTGTTCTGAGGCTCTTCTAGAAGAAGAAAGATTTACTCAGATGTGCACACTGCATCTCTGCTAATAGTTTACATTTGTGATGGTTTCTAACCTAAAACAACTCTCTGTAACTGCAGCAAATATCCTTATTTACTTGATATTTAGGATTTTTGGGATTCACTTTTTAGATTCTCTTTAAAAGCTTCATATATGGACAATTGCAGAGCCAAACTGAAGACTCTTTAAATCCAGTAGCAATGAAAGTTTAATAAGGTCTTCAAATTGTGTGCAAGACAGAAGAAAACATAGAAATATGATCCCTTTGGTTCAATACAATGTGTAAATTATCAGTTAGATAGGTTACAGTAAGATGTGATACAATAACATGCAGTTGTATGTTATGAAACCATACTCTACACCAGGGGTTCCCAAACTTTACCATCCCAAGGCCCCCCAAATAGTATTAGCTTCTGGCCGGAGACCCCCTTTACAAACCAACAGATTTTTTTTTTACTTTTTTGGTGCATGGTATGAGGCTTACAATGATGCTCCCAGGGCCCACTGGAGCAAGGTAGCTTGTTGTGTGAATGCAGCAGATTGCCTGACCAAATGCTCCACTTTACGTCTAAAGAAGTCTACTGTTATTTCAGCCTCTGCCGGGTGTTTCTTTATCAAGTATACGCAGAAGTTTTGTTTGAGAGGGTCGTCCGACATAGGACCCATTTCGTGCAGTCATGGCCATTTTTCTGTATGACTTTGAAGCTATACCTAATATATGCTGCCTCATATTTTCAAATTTCAGTTGGTCATGAGTTCTTAGATTTTTTTGCAGCAGAATCCTCCATGACAGGGCTGTTGGACTACTCCTCCGGCCTTTTTCCTGTCAAAGATCTTTTGATTTTGTGCTAGCTAGCAGCTTGATAACAGGTGCAAACCACCAGTCGACACAGATGATGACATTGTCACGCCCAAGTTTGAACTGTCACACACTGATAAAATGGTTAAAAGGTTGAAAGGTGCATTTTTTTGAGTGTCACTTTAGCACAATGAACGGTCCATATTACATAGAATGGACTCTTTTTTTCTGACAGTTTAGGGGGGGTCAGTGAGGTCGTTTAGAAACCTCACATTGTTCACAGATGTGTCAATCGTTGTGGTTTGAATTGAACGCCTGTTCTTCGATAGTTTTCTGCTGACAGAGGGAATAAACCGCAGAGTGTCTTAGAGGTAATGACAGGTGGATCCTGAGCTGTCCCCGCTGACATCATTAGCAGATCTAATAAAGACAAAGCTAATTAGGCATAATGAAGCAGCGGCGCTTGTCTTCTTCTCCATCTGTCTCAGACTGTCTAACAAATCCGGGTTTGCTGCTGCTGTCAGTGTCAGACAGTCAAACCTCTCCTGATCACACAGCTCCAGTCTCACCCAGTGTCTCCCACACAGTTTCTGGTTTCCGTCTCAGAAAGCGCTGCACAAAGATTGCCTTTTTGTCAAGTTCTGCATGCGCTGATTAGTTTCACCTGAATTGCTGGCCCTCCAAAATCCCTCTCAACAAGTAAGACCTGGATAACTGTCTGTAACTGGAGAGAAGAGACACTCATTAGAGCTGAGAGACACAGACCAGAAAATTAAAACATTTTTTGACAAATTATTCCTGGAGGCTCTGTTTGGTTTTGAGGAAAGATTTCTCAAATATTTATCTTTTAAATGTTTTTCCCCTAGGAATTTAAATATCTGCACTTCTCACGTGCTCCAATAACCAGCTGAGATCCTGTAATTTAAAGCAGAGCATGAACTCAATAAAGCAATATCAGGATTAAATCAATGTCTCTTCAGGAGAGAGACATGGCGTGGCTAAATTTAGCTCCCCAACCTTGGTGATGTAGTCCTTACAATATAATTAAAAAAAAAAAAAAAAAAATCCGTTAAGAAGGAGCCACAACCGGAGGAACCACCTTAGCATCTAAACCTCGCCATCATACATTAAAAAGGGGGGGAATCTGCTTTTCCACAATTTTAATATGTGTATAAAATAGCAGTGCTGGATGTTCAGACTGAGCGTGTGCAGATTTTTAAACCTCTTCATATTCATATGTTGTAGAAATCCCTGACTCTGCCTGTAAACTGATCAAAACACTCTGTTCAAAAAGTAGCATCAGGTCTTCACCAGATCTACAGAAATGATGAGGTCATCACATAAGGATCTCATAACTGTTTCATGGCATGTTGGAGAGGTGGTCCTCAAACACCAAGGTCTGCCCATAGCTCCTCCTACTAAAGGCCTCCAGAGGACTGGCCAATCAGTGTGATCGGGGTTTGAGCGGGGAGCCTTAAAGAGACAGCAGCTAAAACAAAGTGTTTCAGACAGAGGCTGAAAAAAGAGTTTTCTAAAACACCAGAGGGAGAAAAAAAAAGATTTTTATGAGCTGTAAATCATTTGAAGTTACTACAAGGGCACCAGAGGGATAGAATAAAGATTAAAAAAAGCATAATATTCTTGCCTTAAGTATAGCTTCTCTACAGCAAGAATATCCTTGATGAGACCAAATGGTGTTCACAGTTTAAATATATAACCGATATCATTTGTTTGGTTGAATTATTTAATTTAAAACAAAGATGACATAACTCAAATGCTATCAAGAGAAGTACACCAAAGATACTATTGATCTACAGCTTATGGAAAACTCTGGTAAAGGTGCGTCTTACAGGTAAAATAAGATTTGATGATGGTGGCCATCTTGGAACCCCTGACTCCAGTTAATGAACCAGGCTAAAAACATGTTTGATTTTGCTGTTAAATGGGCCTCTAATGTGGGTAATCTATTATTATTTCCACATTGGCCTGATTTTTTTTCATTCTGGAAGTTTCAGCTTGCTTTAAACCCAAACTCACAGTCAGGTAGAGCTGTGAGCTTCAGTCATTCAGCAGGACACAGAGGCCTGATCAACAGGCTGTGATGAATCATCTGGTAGCACGGGGAGAGAAGAGAGCTGCACGTATGGCAGAGCTCTGATTGATGGCTTTAATAAACCTGCTAACTTCAGGCTTCACGGGCTGACAGACACACGGGCAGATGTCTGTGTCATCACAGTGTTAGTGTCATATCCTAGCAGAGGGTTATGTGAGTGTGTGTGTGTGTGTGTACGAGTGTGGATGTTAATTTAAGCATGTGTCTCAATGTGTGTGTAGTTTAACAGCCAAACATAAGAAGCTGTGATGAAACACAGCAATAAGTGAAAGGGAGGTGTCCCATGGTGCTTTGCATCTGCAGCAACTTTTAAATAATTAAAGTGGTTGTTGATGACCCGTTCAAGTTGGTTTAACAATGTTAAATAAGCAGTTAGCTGAAGATAAATGCTGCAAGGGACTTTTAAAAACTGATTTATTTGTTTTTAATGCATCAGAAAAAATAATTTGGAAGCTAGAAGGTCTATTCTTCTTTTTTAAGCTTCGGCTTTGTATTAATCCTGTAATTACAGTGCGTAAAAATATGTTAAAAAATAAGGGATGCACAATAAGCATTCTACTAGTAGGTTATCACTATAATAAAGGGAATGATTTATTTATTATTCATTAGTCCAGCAATAAAATATATTCCCTAAAGGTTGTTTTCTTCTGCTTACTAATATAAGCCAACACTGTAAGTGGTGGAAACACAAGAGTGATGGAGGACCCCGGAGCACATTATAACTCAAAAGGGTATTACAGTTTGTTTTTTTTTTGATTGCTTTAACATGATTTTAAAAAACAGGGCTCATTTTGTGAAAACACTACACACAATTCACACAACCACCCACACAAGTAGCAGAACACCTCAGATCCTTTGCAAAATAAAACACTCTTAAAAACTTTACACTAATTTATAAAAAACATATTTTGTTACCATATGAAATACACACGTTTCATTTGACTCGATTCTGTTCGAACCAGTTACACACTGCTGCTGCTAACCTAAAACACCTTTAGCATTTTACTTCTCAGTGATTAGAATCCTGTGAGTGAAGTACACAATTCACCAAACACTACACAGGACCAATGCTGCAGACTGATGTCTATCTATGTCCCAGTTTTCATGCTACTACTGCCGAGTGTGTAACATTGTAAGCTCAGCAAATATCAGACAAACACAAGATACTGCATCCTGTGCAGGTTACAATTTCAAGAAAAAGAAAAACAAGCTGTTGCTGTTTGATCCTTTCTAGATTCTGCTCTAGAGTCACTCCATAAACCTGTTTCATTTGACGATGTTAACGACGTTATTTGCCAAAAAGATGTGCATGATTTCTCTCTTGTTCCTGTGTGAATGTGGGTCCACTTCCACCTTGTCGTTCTCGACCCTCAAACCTATGTAGAAAAAAAAACATGTAACCTTCTGTAAAATGTCAAAGTCAGCTGATTACTGTAACTGTAGACAGTTTTTTAAATATCTGTTTTCTCATCTAAATGTCCTGATGACAGATACTACTGTAAATCTGCTCAGATTTGTCCAGCCCCCCTCAGAGTCAGTCTGTGGTTCACATTGGTCGAATAGTCTTCTCCTCCGTCGTGGATTCCACCTCTAACCCTCACTCTTCTTCTGACTCCTCCCATTTTGGTTGAAGACAGGTGAACTCACCTGCTGCATTTTTACAGTGCTTAAACCTGATTGGTGTGCCTACAGTGAAGCAGTCATGTGTTTGAGCACCTGATGTCTGTGTTGAAACGATTGGCTCATAGATGTGGCAATTTTGCAGTCAGTGTTTTGGAATTAAAAGGAAGTGACATCATGATAGACTTCAGTGTCTAATGTGTACATGTGTGTTTAGCACATAGGAAATAACATTTTCCCTTTGTTTTTAGTAAAACCAACATGAACTTTTAAAGAACAGGAACTATATGAAGTCCTCCCATCACAGGTGAACTCTAGATGCAGACTTGAGTGCTACAACAGCTTTTTCTCTTTTTGTTATAAGAGCGACTTGTGCATCTTTTCAGTTTCTTTTTGATGCTGTCTGAAATCACCTTCCTCTGTGGTCCATAAACTTCTGCTCACACTACCCTCCTTCGCATGAAGCCATTAAGTTGGAAGTGTTGAGTGAAATTGGTGGGAAAAAAGCTATTTAAAGTTCTTATTTGATTAAAATATTTATATTCAGTCCCCAGATATTGATGATTGTATCACAGTAGTCAGGATAACCATTTATTGGCTTATCAATGTTTTGTCCCACCCCTGATCCTTACCTGACATGAATGACGTGATCTCTACACACACATTCACAACAATGTCAGGGACTCAAGTCTGACCACGGACAGATGGACTTCAGATGTTGGTCCAGAGAGGACACTAAGGTTGGAGGAAGACTAAAACATAAAGACGACATTACATCAGCCCAGAAGAACTCCGCTTCACAGGAGCTCGATAAAGAGTCGAGTTGATCGATGTTGGAATCTTTGGTCACTTCATGTTAGTCTTTCTTACCCTCAGTTGTGCATACACAACCCATTTGAAATTAAAAACAAAGCAGGAGATAGTCCCAGGAGGTTTTTAGCATTTCATACAGAAACACATCGACACTGGACTGTATTGTTTTGTGTTGCATCGCTGTAATCACTTCCCATTGACTGTAAGTTTTAGCTGAACTTTGTCAGGCTGGATCCTCCTCCGTCCCAGAGATGTGAAAGTTAAACCATTTATTTCTGCCTGAGTCCTCACTCTCAATATTTAGGCAATTATGCACATAATAGAAAGGATTTGATGATTCACCAGAGCCTCACAGACACTAAAAACATGAATTAGCAGGCTGGCAGTGAGGGAAGCTGCAGAGAGAGAGAGAGAGAGAGGGAGAGAGAGGGGCGCGGTCTGCCCCGAGGGAGAGCTGCTCGCATCCTCAGCTCGATTTTTGTGTTTCCACAGAAACAAGCGAGCGTTAATGCTCCCTCCAAGTCTATTACACGCTCCCTGGAAAGCTCCACTCCAGCACCAACTTTACAGCTGCTAATCCTTACTATCCCTTAAGTCTTATTAGATACTCACAATACTCCTCAGCAGGTTAACGTGTTAATCTGGCAGAATAAAGCTGCTGTGAATATACAGAGCTTAAACCCTGAAGCCCCTTAGCTCTTCTTCTGGGCAATAAAAGCAGACTATTACACCCATAAAGCAAGAGTTTCTCCTCATGTCAGACAGACTGATGTTGTTTTTGGTCCTAATATCCTGCTCCAGTATCCTCAGATTCTCCGCACGAGGCAGCAAAACAGCTCGCAGCATCGAGCAGCTAAAGCTCAAAGATGATATGAGTTGGTACTTTTCTCAGTGGTGTGTTTGCTCAGAGACTCATTTGCATGAATATAATACTTTCTCAGAAACTCTTTATTCAGTTTTTGTTTACCAAAAAGTCTGTGCATTATTAAAAAGTAATAAAGCACCAGCTACACACATGGCAAAGAGTGCGAAGCATCTCTCTGTTTGTGTTTGCGTGAGTAACCGCGTCTCGGCTTCGCTTTTACCATCATCTCTCAGAAGCTCATTACGGCCGAGCATTAATCCAACAATAATGGAGGAGAGGGGGGGGGGCAGCTAATGGATGAGTCACAGCCAGAAAGAGACTGTTTTCTGCTTATGAGTCAATGCAATCCTCTGGGCTATGTCTGGATTTGTGCTACAGCTAATACACTGATTTGCATCCTCACTTTTGCACAGTCATGGATCCTCGTCTGTTCTGTGATCCTCCAAAGACGTCAGCAGATTCGGGTTTATGTGGCTGAAAATTTGAAGCATGAATATCAAATTAATTCATTCAAACAGTGATGCTCAGAGTTTGAAAACCACAGAGTCAGAGAGTTTTTCATGTCACCTTGACAAAAGTTCAGCGTCAGCTTTCACAGCATGAGCAGAGTCCTTATCTTCTATCAGGATCAAAGAAACTCAGCAAATCATTAAGTTTGTTCTATTTAAACTTCCTGCTTCACCTGCAAATCCTGTCACAACCCTCCTCCACCTCAGCTCCTCCTTTTATGCTGTGTCTGAGTTTACCTGCGTTGGACTGTCTTACCTGTGCTGGTCACCTGGGGTCTTTGTTCTGCTCTGTCTGCCTTGGAAAAACAAGAGGGTTTAGAGAGGCTTTAAAACTCCGCTTCAGAAACAGCTGGGTGACATCATACATTGGCATTCCACTTAAGCAGGTGGAAGTGCTGGGAGCTTCCAGAACAGAGCCAGACTGCCAAATTGAACTTATTGCATGCCAATAATTAGTTCTCTTTGAAGAAAGTGAAATACAAGCCAGTCTTATTTTTTTTTGTAAAAATTGTCCTATTGGACCTAATATGAACATTACTCAGATGAAGTTCTGAAAAGTGTCTTATTTTAACATATTAACAGAAAAATGAAACAGAAAAGTGACATCTGATTGGAAGAAGTGTGTCTAAAAATCAGCCAGTGCTGTCAAAAACTGGACTTTTCAAGTTTATTGAATTAAGACATCATTCATTTTATATTCCAAGAATTTGACAAGTGTTGAAACTTCTCTTTACTTCAAGTGTTGTTGATGTTTTGACCCTTTTAAACTTGAAAGTAGAGAAAGTTGTTCCTGAATCCTTCCAAGTAACTAATAAGACAACTTAAGACAACAACGCTTGCTTGTATTTCAGTTGTTGCAGCATAAAGTGTCACATGGTGAGCCTAAAACACTCAGCTGCAGAAATGGATTCAGTCAGGACCAGTCTCATTAAAGAGAATTAATCACTGACATGCAGTAAGTTGTAACTGGGGGTGTGGCTCTGTTCTGGGAGCTCCTGCCCTTCCATGTGCCAATGTGGAACGCAAAAGTCTAAGGCGGGCAGAGCACACTCCTTATTCCTCTCCATGGTGTATCTCATTATCTCAAAGACAAACTTTAGTAGATAGCCTGAGTATGTTTCTGTTTTTATCAGAATAAAAGCTGCTGTGTTGGAGCCAAAGTGAATGTTTACGCCTGATTCATCACACATGGAGAGACAGACCACACACGGGCGCTCCTGCAACAAATCATCTCGTTCATACAAGTTAAAAGATTTGAGCACATTTAGTTTCTGTAATCCAGCCTGAATCTGTCCATCTGCTGGGATCAGGATAATCCAGGTATTTGGATCACAGTTTGTATTACACAAACAGAGGCTTCAGCTAGAGTCACTGATCCGGTCTGATTCAAGGATCATTCTTTGAATAACCAAGATTTAAACCAACACCTCTGATCTTACTTTCCTCTGTAGGGCTCAGGATCGTTTAGGGTGTTGATATTATGTCATGAGCATTGATGAAGTTTTTAAAACATCACATTTATCTGTTTTGCATGTCTTGCACATAAACATTGAGCACATCATCTTGAGCTGGCCCCCTGAAGGTCTGAGTCTGCGTCTTAAATATTTAGCGTCGTTCCAGTTCTGCACAGCGTCGTGCAGAAGTGTTTACATCTTCTTCTTTCCATCCATTTCTCTCTGCCACAGAGATCATTAAAGTTTATGTGATCTTAATGCTAATGAGCGGACAGCAGAGTCTCTGCAGTGTAAAGGGCACGCTCATGGAGCAGCTGCACACAGGTCCCTACACCTCCAACCCTCTAAATATTTAAACATGTTGGAGGCAGCCAGCAATCGTAACTCACTTCTGAAAATCACATTTCTGGTGACTGAGTCGTTCCTGATTGAATAAGCGGCCGTCATCTCTCGGCTACAACAAGACAAGCAGAGGAAAGTGTTCACTAATGCCATTATCTGCACCCACCAGTCCATTAGCAAAGTCAGAGAAAGCAGGAGTGAGGAGATGAGTCGTAGCGTCATGTTGGTGTTTGGATACAGGAGTCTGCGTGCTGTGGACTCACATGACTCCTTTCTGTGCCATCGTTTTCAGCCCATTTGCACAAACAAACTGCAGGCTTGAGTTGAGCATCTACAGTTTGTCCAGAGCGCAAAAATGACCAAACAAGTACCGACGTCTGCAGCTTCTAAGAATTTTATTCAGCTGCTGCTTCTTAGAGGATCAACTGAAAAAAAAAAAAAAGAATCCACACCAAAAGCACAAGAACATGGTGCGATGTGGAGTTGAGCAGCTTCTGTCCTCTCTTTACATGACTTTTTGCTCTAATATGATTTGAAGCTCCTGTGAGCAGTTTTTCACCCTTGTTTGAAACCAGCTACTATAACCGCTTTATGAGCTTCGGAGAAAATGAAACCCTGCTTAACAAGCTGTTTGATTTCTGTTTCTGATTTTAAGGACTGAATCTGCTGCAGGGTAGGTGTAACATAAAATGATTCTCACCTTACCAATACTGCCTCTTTGCATCTGTCACAGCAAAAGTTCTCAGTGAGTGGAAACGTTTCACGAGAAAACACATCTAAAACAAGGATAGGACAAGGGATAACTGGGAAACTAATTTGTCCACAGGGGTCGCCAGAATCAGCACAAACAAAGTTACTAACAGGAGCTTTAAACAGTTGAACTATCTGATAATTTGCACTGAAACTGTTTTTTTTTCTGCATGTTGTAAGCATTGTTTGATTTTGCTGTTAAGTTGGAGATTAGTGGGGATACTCTCATTTGTAGCCAGCCTCTGGTGGCCACCTGAAGAACTGCAGCTTTGTGTGTGCTTGCTTCATGGCCCCTTCCTCCCATGAATGGATCACTTTTATTGAGGTCTTGAAGAACCTCTGTAGAGCTTGGTTTTGCCTTCTTCTCATCTCTCAGTGTTTATGACTTTGGTTGGTTATTTTTTTACTCTTTTAATCAGTAACGTCTGCTGTCCTCTGTCTTATTATTTTGATGATACTTTTATATATTTTCCTATTAGAAACTGTCCATGTCAACAGGTTTACACACACACAAAACATGACGACCAGCAGTGGATGTATATATGTGATGATTACGGCTGCAGTGAACAGGTAGATGAAGAAATCAGCTCTGACTCTGGTCTTTCTCTCTGCAGCTGCCATCGAGGCCTGCCTCGGCCACCTGCTGAAGAGACGAGCAGCCGGCTTCCTCCGCAGCGACAAGATCGCCGCTCTCTTCACCAAAGTTGGCAAAGTCTACGAGACGGCCAGCGAGGTTTGTCGTAAAGTGCAGGAGCAGCTCCAGCAGCAGGCCGATCTCACCAGGTGGGTCACAGGGTTAGTCTTTCCTGTTCTCCTAAATTAATCATTCCACCAGAGGACAACTTCACTTAAGAGAAACAGTCTTGTCCAGTGGTGCAAAATATGTTTTCTGCCGCTTGAATTGTGCAGGCCACTTCGCACAAAAGTTGAGTCTTGGAAACAAAGTAAAGGTAATGCAATGCTAAATTTAGATCCCAGATACACTTTTTCATACATACGGCTCAGCTAAATGCCAAAGCAGCTCCTTTATTGTTTTTATCTACTCGTGTAAAATTAAACACACACTTTCTTTTTGTCCTGAAATGACTCCTGGAGACATGGAGACCACTGTCACTTTTATGCAGCTTGTCTTTAAGCACATTCGGCCATTATAAGTAGAACTCATAAATATAAATATGTATCTCTCTCTCTCTCTCTCTCTCTCTCTCTCTCTCTCTCTCTCTCTCTCTCTCTCTCTCTCTCTCTCTCTCTCTCTCATTGCACAAAGTTATTCCACTTATCACACAGCCACAGACACACTCCATCACCTGCAGACTCTCTCTGGTCAGCTGAGTGTTTACTAGAGCTGAGCTGTCTGTGTTCAAACTGTGATAAGCCTCAGGTCTGTGTGTTTGTGTGTGTGTGTGTATGTGTGTGTTTCTGCATGTATGAGTGCACACACAGAGGATGATAAACTGCTTTATCTGCAGGCTCTTAGGTACAAGCAAAGCTGTTTGCAGGCCCATTAATTGTCCATTAGCCTGAGCCACATGGCTACCATGCCTCCTCAGGGCGGTGGAGATGCTTCCAAATGGAGGACAGGAAAGCCTGCACAGAGAGAGAGAGAGAGAGAGAGAGAGAGAGAGAGAGAGAGAGAACAGGAACCTCTCTGTGTGCTTAGGAGAAAAACATTGAAACAGTAATATTGTGTATCATAATTGCAGCACAGCAGCGATATTATGTGATGTGAATCAGTGCTCAGCTCTCTGTCTTCATCTCAGCCTCTTCCTCTCCTCCAGTCTCATCTCATTGGCCTTTATTTCCCCAGACACACACACACACACACACACACACACACACACACACACACACGCACGCACGCACGCACGCACACACACACACACACACACACACACACACACACACACACACACACACACACACACACACACACACACACGTGCGCGAGTGGATCTGCTCCTGCATGTATGCACACTAACATTTACACACCAATGTTCCCACCCTGCCCCCTCTCCTCCCACCCTCATCCCACCTTAGGGCTCCATCTCTCATTTACCCTGGTTGTCATAGCAACATGGAGGCAGAAGTGCATGATGGGAAACATGAGAGTGGAGAGAGAGAGAGCATATGAGCAGACAACAGTGTTAGATGGTGAAGTAAATGGTAATTACAGCAGAGCAGGGCTCTCTCTCTCTCTCTCCTTCTCTCTCTATCTCTCTCTCTCTCTCTCTCTCTGTGTGTGTGCGTGTGTGTGTGTGTACACCAGGGGCATGCTGGCTGAAGGGGTTGTGTTTCAGCTCCTGTTTACAGAAGCTGGCAGACTCTCTGCCTGTCTCTGTCTCTGTGTCACATTTTATAACTTTTCCAACCTTTACCTGAGCCAGAAGCAAAAACAAAGAATCATCGTCAGACTGCCTCTTCCTCTCCTCCTATCTTCTTCCACCTTTCCTCCTCTTTTCCTCTTCTCCTCCTCTCCTCTTCTCCTCCTCTCCTCTTCTCCTCCTCGTCTTCATAATATCTGCATTCACTGGCCGCTCTGCAGCGCTGGAAGCATTCAGCTTAAAACCACTGGCAGGGGATTGTAAGCTTGTAAAGAGGAGCTGCATTTCAACAGGTGCTTTATAAAACAGTTCACGATCTGTGACGGGGTGAAAACAGGACTGATTACGGTCACATGATCAGATGAATGATGTGCAAATGATGGTAGAATAAGATCCACTCTGAATGTTGACGTCTGAGAGTGTACTGGACATGCACTCCTGCAGGAAAGCTAATCTTTTAGCAGCACATCTGTTTAAATGAGAGTTCATTAATGTACCTTCGCTTGAATGCAAACACTCTGCATCCAACACAGTACTTATTAGACCGTGAAACCATGCAAAGCAAGCCCTCCTTATCATCATCACGATCCAGCTTTATGCGAGAACAGAAATGCATGCCACGCAAAACCCAGCGGCCTGATAATTCACCCTGACATATTTCTCCTCTCATTCATTCATGAGCTCAAAATGCAATCTGGTTGTAATCACCGCAGTCGATTCTCTTAGCTCCACGATGACATTTGTTGGCATTTTAAATTCATAAAGACTGGCGGCAGAGCGCAGCATGAAGGAGGGGAGTCAGTGTGGTGTTTGAGATGATGTTTCCTAAGATGATGTTTCCAACGAGGAGGTAAACACACCGAGCAAATACTCAGCCGGTCCGAGGCTCTGTGTTGGATTAGAAGTGAAGACGCAGACCCAGGATCAGGATTAAGCCTCAAACATATGAGTAACATACAACAACATGAGGGCTTGATGCACCGAAGAATTGGAGGGTTAAAAGCTCCACAGTATGTGTAATTTCTGTCACATCTGTCCTAAATCAACTCTTAGATAAAATTGTGAGGACTTCCTCTCTCCATTCAGCTCATTATACATGTGTTCAATTTGATCTGTGTCAGGATGAGAGCTCACAGCTCAGCTCTGTGCAGCTCAGAGTGGAGAGGCTAACAGCTCGTTTCAGTCACAGACAGACAGATCAGGAGCCAAGTGCTCAGAGCTGCAGGACTCTGTGGATGCTTGTGAATCAGACCTTAAAACATAGCAGATAGAGAGACGAATGATGCCAAATTCTTGGAGCTTTTAGCGTTCAAAATTGAGTCTTAGAAGTTAACAACCTGGTCTTGATACCTCTTAGAAAACAATCCTTGTGATATTGTGTTTTTAGTGTCTTAGAGACAGTTTTGTGGCATTCACGCCATAATCTGCACATCATGCCACAGATACTTCCTCCTCTGCTCAGCATGGTTTACAGAGGAGTATGTCTCCACAGCTCCAGGAGGTAAATTATCAGTTTCAAAATGTGAGAAATGACTCAGGAACTTTCATTTTGGTAGTGTATGAGGCCTCGCCTCAGGATAAATGTCACGGGGTCATTCAAGTCAAAGGAGTTAATTCTTATGAGAGCGTGAATCTGTTCAGCAAATGTCAGAGCGCTCCGTCTGCACGTTGGATAATGAGACGTCTTGTTTGCTCGACTGACATCTGGCCTGAAGGCACCAGAGTTCAGGTCAGGGCCCGAGCCGGCTGATAGCGTCGTTCTCTGGTCCTGATGATGAGGAGGGTGTGCATGTGTCATCATCGTGGACTGGAGTCACTGAGGTCACACAGGCTGAGAGGAAACCCTGGACAATCAGCCTCCTGAGACACAAAGAGGAGTTCTCGAATAAAATAGAGACATTATGCAAATAACTGAGTCAGATTCGAAGTTGGGATGTTTAGAGAGGATGAACCCAGAAAAGTGGTTTAGAGGGTACATGTATTCTGCTTGGAATGCTGATTAGGGTACTCTTTTAGGTTAGTACACCTGGAGAGATTGCATCGTAACAAGTGATGAGTCCTGAAATTAAGAAGCACTGAAACTCCACAGGATCAGTCAGAGTCTGGTGAATGAGCTGCTAGTACTCCTGAAAGTCTCATACAGTCCATCTAGGGTCATATAGAGCTCCTGAGTTGACTCGGCCTTAAACTCTGAGGACTGGAGACCACATCATGAAAAAAAAGCAAAAGTCAAAGCTTGAATATGAAAAAAGGAGAATGAGGTGCAGCTGAGCTCTGCCGGCTCCTTTAGCCGAGGACCAGCCCGTCTGTTTGGATCTGCTGTTTCTCTGTGACATCATCCTGATTCCCCAACCCGCAGGAGGGCTGTGAAAATCGTGACTTCACACACACACACACACACACACACACACACACACACACACACACACACACACACACACACACACACACACACACACACACACACACACTGCTACACACACACATGCAGGGGGATTTCCAGCATCGTGACTGTAGCAGCAGTAGAGTCTCCCAACCCTCTGCACACACGTACACACAAACACATACACACAAACACACTCATTAGCTTGTTGAAGTGAGTGTGTGAATGGTTTTGTCTGATTTCTGCTGCGGTGTCAGGGATCAAACCGAGTCCGGCTTCTTTATTCATCATCACATCATCAGTGTGCCTCCAGTTCCATGAAACCCTGGAGCCGGCTGATGTTAGACGCCTTTTGTCTGACACACTGGAAGCAAAGCAGTGATCATATGTAATGAATAGAGATGAGCCTCATAAGTGCATGATAGTTTGGAGCTGCTCATTAGGCTGTTAAATGCTGCCTCCTGATGGTCAAACTCATTTTAATTACACACATTCATCTCTACATTCACACCAAAATGTCCATAAACACAGAATTTGTTGGTTTTAAAATCCTTTGAGCCTTTATTAAAATCAAAAAACAACAAATACAACATATTTAATGTCAAAACTGGAAACTTTTATTGATTTATCTGTAATGGAGATCAACTTATCATTTCAAAATGAAGCTTCAAACTGTAGCATGCAAAGAGGAAGCCAGATATAAACTTGGTCCAGAAATGGTGGAGACCAAGATGGACCTGAGTCCTTTTAAGATAGACTGAGGGGAAATGAAAAACTGTCCTGTGGTCTGATGAATCCAGGTCTAGCTTTCTTTTTGGAAATCCTCGACACTGTGTTCTGGGCTCCACAAAAGAGAGGAGCACCCGGCTCGGTCTCAGCTCACAGCTCAAATCCAGCATCCCTGATGAGCTGGAGATCAGAAGAGTCCATGGCATGGAGATTTTGTTTTTTTTGTTACATTCCAGAATAAGTTCAGACTTTGGTTCCCTCAAACTTTGTGTAATTGTTTGTATTGTTTTTCTGCATAAAAGACAAAAGAAGCATCATTAATAACTCACCTTGTATTGGTTGGAACTTCATTGCAGCAGCAGAACATTGTCTGTGTTGGTGTCTGGGCTCTTCACTTCTCTCAGTTTGCATCCAGAGAGCTGGAGAGTGCTGGAGTTATATTTTAAATGCAGCTGGTCAGAGTCTTTAGGTGGATGCTACATGACAGTGACAAAGCAGAGGGAGTGACGTTTTGAAGCATGAACAGCTTGTTGTATAACAACTGTTTGTCTTTGATTTCCTGCAGGAGGACGCAGAGCGTGGGCCATGAGCCCCTGAGGAGACAGGGCTCATCCACCACCAGCCGCCCCCCTCAGCCGCTCTCTGCTCAGGCCATTAAACACATCTGGGTCCGCACGGCTTTGTTTGAGAAAGTCCTGGACAAGATAGTGCAGTACATCGTGGACAACTCCAGGTGATGTTTTTCTCCTTAACAGTGAGTCACGGCGCCTCTGCAGGCTGTGCAGCCGCTGAGCAATGAGCTGGCAGTTGTATCACCTGTTCAGTGTTTCTGTTCTGCATTTTGTCTGCCTGCTTTGTTCTGGATCACAACACGGCATTCAAACTCGCTGCGTCACTCACTGAAATCATGCACTTGCAGCACTTCACTGAGCAAAAGCTGGGACGTGAAGTGGGTCAGCAAGGTTCACAGACATATGACGGTGTGATTCACACTCTTTTCACACACAAACAGCCAGCTGGAGCGGTGTTTGTTAGGCTGCGTTTCTGTTCTTCTTTTTGGCACTTCAACAAATATAGAAACATGACATCAGGTTCAGACAGAAGCATTGAGCTTTCAGAGCTCTTATGTTTTAGTTTAGCATCCGTACCTTCAAAATAACTGTATAACTGTATCATATTCATTAGAACTTAAATAGATTTTATTGCTCCTCCTCCTTCATCATCATGGCATCAGTCGTGATGATTGGTCAGGTACCATCGTGTAGATAAGTGTTTCTCAAATTGTGGTCCGCTGACCACTAGTGGTCCGCCAGTGCTACCTAGCGGTCCTCCACTACCATGAGCGAATTGAGGAGAAATGAGGAAGAGAAAACCTCAGTTGGATTTCTGGGCTGTTGTTTGGGGGCTTTTGAGGGGATAAGTGGTCCTTGGTCTGAAATGATTTGAGAAGCACTGGTGTAGATGACGGCTCAGTCAAATTAACAGCTCTGTGATGACTCATCGTTATGACACAGCGATACATCAACATACGTATTGACTTATCGGACATGTAGGACTCTTCCTAACTGCTAAATCATCGTTTCATAACCACTGAAGCCACTTTCATCCTGTTTGGAGATTGAGGGGCGGTTTGGGAAATCTCCAGCTCAGCAAGACTCCTCCTGAAAATCGTCTGACATTTTATGCTGCTGTGATTGACCGTGTGTCTGTGTGTTTATCTCTGCAGTAAATACTATGAGAGGGAAGCTCTGATGCATGACTCAGTGTTCGGGCCCATCCTAGCAGCCCTGCTGGGTGAGTATTTCACTCTGCCAACATCTCCTCCACAAATGTTCTGATGTTCATGTAATACCAGCCATCAGGTAAACACATGCAACACCTGCTCCAGGGCTTCCTGTCAGAGAGGTGACCTCAGACTGAACCACTGCTGAGAGGAAAACCAGTCCAGAGTCTCATCCTCTGACAGTGTGACAGCAGACAGGAAACACACAGTTTAATGAGCCGAAACAAACTGCTTCAGAAAGAAGCCGTCAGAGAGAGCAGGGTGACGACGGGCTGCGGGGAGATAAACACTGAACACACACACACACTCTCAGAGGAGACCAGGTGATACAAGGAAGAGGCCGAAGTCTTTAAAGAGAATCAGGGACCTGTGAGCAGACAGGAATAACGAGGAGCCCTGGTGGATGAGTCAGGAACTGCAGGGACAGAAGCAGACGTGACTGGGTTCCAATTTTATCGCTTTGCTTTGACATGTTAGCTTCCTGAAAATATTGTTTCCCTGAGGTTAATATGCAATAAGAAATGAGGGTTGGATCCTGGACACCAAACACAAACAATATTCTCCTGAATTAATAAACATAAGCCTGAAATAACTGGATTTCTCTGAGTGAAATGTGATAAAAGGCACCTCAAGTTTCACCAATCAGACTATAAATGAGAGAAAATTATTGAAATGTGTGAAACACATCTGATAATGTGTGTGTGTGTGTGTGTCTGCTCTCAGTGGGACCGTGTGCTCTGGAGTACACCAAACTGAAGACGTCAGATCATTTCTGGACCGACCCGTCAGCCAACGAACTTGTCCAGCGCCACAGAATCCACGGAGCTCACCGAGGCCAAGATGCTGCAGCCGGGCGCCGGCCTGCTCTGGGAGTAAGTGAGGGGATCCAGGAAATCCATGACTGGAGCTGTCAGTTCAGTTATTGTTTGATGAAACATCTGGTAATGTCTTCATTCCATGCAGATCCGTAAGAGGCAGTCGAGTGGTAGCATGTCAGATGATCGGTTTGCAGCATCGGCAAGGGAGTACGTCGAGTCGCTTCACCAGAACTCCAGAACTCACCTCCTCTATGGAAAGAACAACGTCCTAGTGCAACCGGTATGACTGAGCACGCTCACTTTGTTTTTGTCCGGGTTTTGTCCGTGCATCTTTCAACACCAGCATCTTCATGTACAGCATGCCTTGAACATCTGTTCTACATTTAGCATGCAGGGGGTGATATATAGTGAGCAGCTGATATATAGTGAGCAGCTGATGTATAGTGAGCAGCTGGGTTTGCTGATTAGAAATTGAAAACAGAGAAGTTTCAGTTTCCTCACTTTGTGCGTTCGAAACTTAGTCATTTCCATGTGCTGTTGCCGGAGCCTGAGCAGAACTCCTTCACACACACACACACACACACACACACACACACACACACACACACACACACACACACACACACACACACACACACACACACACACATACATTTCCTCTGAGTGTGTGAGTGTGATCTGTGAAATGAAAGCTGTCTTTCTCCTGCCGGTTATGTTCCTGCTCTTCCAAGAAGCTGTTTGGCCCTGAATGTATAACGAGCATAAATCTGCCTCCCACAGAGCTGAACCTCTGACAGAGAGATGCAAACACACATGACAGAGCACACACACACACACGCACACACAAACACACACACCAAGGCATTGAGTCAGCTCTCACTGCACTGCTAAATGTCTGCTTACATGAATGTTCTCTCTGCTCAGGGCCTCATTACCACAACAGCTTCTGCTTTATAGATTTAATGTTCTGTAGTGAAAGGTGCCCTGCAGGATTTTGGTTCTAAATAACTGACACATAGGGTATGACACGTACGACCCGTACAACAATCCATCCTTGAACTGAGTGTGAATCCTCTTCTCCCAACTTCACACCTTAAACTCTGACTTTCTGTCTTCCTCTTCTTCCTCCCTGGGTAGAAGAAAGACATGGAGGTGTTGCGGGGTTACTTATCACTCCACCAGGCCGGAGAAAACCTCACCCTTAAATGGACACCCAACCAACTCATCAACGGCACGCTGGGAGACTGTGACCTGGAGAAGAGGTAACCTGAACACGCTTCCCGGACGAAAGTTAAAGTGTATTTAAAGAAAGAACGATCAGTCGTCACATTTCCGGCTCTACCGCTGTGCAGCTTCATCCAGAACAAAAGATTAACATCTCAGATGAAAGCAGAGACTCCACAGATTCTGATGACATAAGCCATAGCTCTTAACAGCAAAGTATCGGAGAGATAGAGGCCAAAGAACCAAAATTTCTTTTACCTTTGCTGTTTTTCTAAGAAATGTTCACTTTCTGGCTTTTGCCGTCGGACTTTAGGACCTGGGGAGAACCTTTACAATGTCAGTATGCAGCAGGCTGGGTCTCCCACAACACCAGCGTTCTGATGATTTTGACTAACTGTCCAGGACTATGAATATTAAAATTATTAAAACTGAATTATTGTATTGTGAATTAATTTAAAACATCCCCCTGTGTAATTTTCCTCCATGTCTTTCTGTATTAATCAAAAACATTTTCTCTGTCAGTATCTACTGGGACTACGCTTTGACGGTTCCTCTGCGCCAAATCGTCTGTATCCACTGTCACCAACGCCGTGAGTAGACCGATGATGAATCAGGACGTCGGGTTTAAAGGCAGCTATCTTAGATTAATCTGAGGATTTCCTCCTATTTTCTTTACCCTGTCCCAGCTGACTGTGGAGGGACGCTGGTTCTGGTCAGTCAGGATGGGATCCAGAGACCGCCCCTCCACTTCCCTCCTGGTGGTCACCTCCTGGCCTTCCTCTCTTGTTTGGAAACAGGACTTCTACCGCGCGGTCAGTTGGAGCCTCCGCTCTGGTCCCAGAAAGGAAAGGTATGACAAAGCGGACTCACGTTAACAGATCAGGGTCCAGGAGATTTAATCTAATCCCTCATTGGGTCACACAGTGTTGCATCACATCCTGTGGCATGTGTCATGTTTTGGTGCATCCTGTCTGAGATTCACTGTTGTTCGGAAAAAGTCTTTCCTACATGAGTAACTTTAAGTTCTGTGTGCAGGGTAAAGTCTTCCCTAAACTGAGGAAGAGGAGCAGCAGCGTCCGGCTCATTGACCAGGAAAGGAACAGCGAGGAGGAGACGGCGGCGGACTATGTGTTTCGTATTGTCTACCCTGGATATCGATACGACGCCAGTGAGTCACACTTTGTTGAAACGGTTTGTGGTTTATTTTTGAGATGCTGTGAAGCTGCTTGGATTCTTTTCTTCTTCCCTGATGTCTTTAAAAACTGTGGGTGTAGTCCGCTGTCTTTCCCGTAGCTCCCAGGCTCTGCAGCCGCCTCTGTTCTAACTGTGCTCTCTGTCCTCCTCTGGTGCGAGCAGTCACCATAAACTACCACCACACCACGGGCAGCCGCGCTCCGTCGCTGGACGACGACGAGGAAGAGGAAGATAGGCTCCATGCAATGATCTCAATGATCTGCTCGCGGAACCTCACAGACCCTAATGTCATGAAAGGTTTTTATCACCTTAACACACCCACCCTAACCCTTCCCACTCCTGTCCTGAGACCCCCCCACCCCACCCCGGCTTCAGACGACCCGCTGCATCCCTTTCTGTCACCTTCCTCCCCTCCGGCCCCTGACTGCCTCCCCTCCCTTACCCAGCTTGGTCTGCCTGTGTGTTTGCTGCCTGAGGCCGAGCCCAACAGTGTGGAGCAGAAGGGTTTTCTGTGTGTTTGTAGACACGGGGCGGTTTGTAAGTCATGTGATTCTCACTTTGGCCACAAGAGGCAGACTGACGTGCCTCATTTACATCCAGATTATCCAACATTACTTTCAGGCCCTTGTTTTGGCAGGAGAAGTGGTTTATATCTGGTGAGCAGGGGTCTAGTCTCATTTGAAGGGGCTCTGAAGCACCTGCTCACTATACATTATCTCTGTTATTATCCAGCTACCAGCTTAAGACATGAACAAGTTGGTGCATAATATTTATCAAAAGATGATTTGATTGAGGAAAGATTTATTTACACAGCAAAACGAGAGTTTCACAGCTTAAGGGGTTAGTACCGTTCTTTTGTATTATTTTGTAGAGCTTTGTGCCTTTATTTTGATAGGACAACTTGAAAAAGAGGAAACATGGGGAGAGAGAAATCTTCCCTCTGTACATTTGTCAGCCCTCTTCAGTCTTTTTTTCTGTTTGCATTTTGAGTTGTTGCGCAGTGAATAAGCAGCACCTGGTCAGGGTTTCCTGTCCTGAAACTTTCTAAAGTCGGTTTTCCTTCACGCAGCCAGTCCTCAAACACTTGTAACATGTCTGTCCTCTTCAACCTGGCCTGGAAGTCCGTTTCTCTCAGCTCTTTGTGTCTCCTTTGACCACTCCTCCTTCTCCACTCCTGTCTGTTTCTCTGTTTTCTTCTCTCTCTCTCTCTCTCTCTCTCTCTCTCTCTCTCTCTCTCTCTCTCTCTCTCTCTCTCTGTTTCTGTTTTCCTCTCTCTGTTTCTGTTTTCTTGTTTCTGTTTTCATCACTCTCTGTTTTCCTCTCTCTCTCTGTTTCTGTTTTCCTCTCTTTCTCTGTTTTTCTCTGTTTCTGTTTTCCTCTCTCTGTTTCTGTTTTCTTGTTTCTGTTTTCATCACTCTCTGTTTTCCTCTCTCTCTCTGTTTCTGTTTTCCTCTCTTTCTCTGTTTTTCTCTGTTTCTGTTTTCCTCTCTCTGTTTTCCTCTCGCTGAATGGTCAATGGTCAGGAGTCCAGATTTATCATGTTCTCCACTTAAACCAAGTTAATTTAAAACATCCTCCGTGCTGCAAACCAATTACTGCTATTGTGTTCACTCTATTAACACATCTAGATATAAGGCTGGTTATTTTTTGTATTTTTCCTATGTTTTAACACTTTTTTGAATGGGAGTAGCTGTGACAAAAACCCATTTACCCTCTAGGGGATTGATAAATTATTTCTGATTCTAGTTATGCCACATGCGGCAGTGCTAACTTGCTGGTACAACCAGTATCTTGAATAAAATCAGGTAGAGTCACAGAGATCGGGGAAGCTGCTCACAGACACTCACTCTTCACTTTTGAGTTATGAAGTTTTGACCCATCAGAATCCAGTAGTTATCACAGCCAGGTAAAAACATTAATAATTCTTAATTAATAAATGCCAACAGTTAGAGGAATGAAAGTAAAGTAAGACACGGCCACCCTCTGAAACATAAACCTGATTTCCAGATGCTCCGTGGTTTTTTTTAACCTGTGCAGTAGAAAAAAAACTTGAAATCTGGGGAATAAACGATAGTTCTTCTTTCCCTTGCTTAGGTGAAATTTTAGTTACATGTTTGTCCACAGGGGGCGCCAAAAACAACACAGAATAGAACAGAAGCTCTCTACAGGAGCTTTAAGTTTAATACACCCGGGCGAAAAAATAACTAAACTGAGAAAAGGAAACAACAGTTTCTCCATTATGTACTTAAAAAACCTTCAGCTTCTCTTTTTTAAAAAACAATTTTTCTGTTTTTATGCGAAGGCGCGTGTTGTGACTGCTCCCTCTGTCTCCTGGTTTCATCACTGAACCTCATCAGATCTCTTCGTCCCCCAGATCCCAAAAGGCCTCTGTCAGGGCATCTGTCAGGGCCTCTGGGGCTGCAGTGCATTCTGGGATTGAAGTGCTGACTGCCTTGTGGATTTCTGAGCCCGTGTAGCATGACTCAGCACTGTTGGGTTTTGGCTCCGTTCTGTGCACTCCTTTAATTTGACTGAATCTGTTTCCTCCTCTCTGTCTGTTCATCTCTCACTTGCAACATGCTTGACAGTTTTTGCATGGGAAATCTGCACCTGTTGTTTTGTTTTTGAGAGATCGACTCTGTGTTTCTGCGTATTTGTGATGGAAAACCTCTCTCTCAGCCTCCTCCTCTGTTGCCTTTGCGCTCTCTCTCTCTCTCTCTCTCTCTCTCTCTCTCTCTCTCTCTCTCTCTCTCCCCCTCTCTCTCTCTTTCTCTCAGTTGTTTCTCCTCTTGTCTGTGCAGTCGTTTGCTGCGATGCTGTTCACTGTAATTCTTCACTAACCCCCGCCACCCTGCCACCCCTCCCTGTCTCCCCGTCTCCTTGCCCCTCCTTGCCCCTCCTCGTCCCTCTCATTACGGTCCTGTGGGGTTCCGCAGTAGTAGAGACGTGGAGTCCTTGTGTGAGCGGGCTAAAGCACTTGTTGATCCCGTCTCGTCCTAAAGTAAAGAGGGGGAGGCCTCCTGTCGGCCTCGCTCCAGGAGCAGTTTTCTGTTTGTTTTTGTTCTTAGTATTTTGGTTTTGGGGGGTTTGAACGAGCAAAGTGCAGCTTCATATTTATGACAGGTCATCAGCTCCAACCTGAAGAATTAAGGTGAAGAGCATTTATTTGCTTTTGAAGTTTTATGATTTCTCCTCCCCTCCTTCTGTGTTCTTTATCTGGTGTCCATTTATTTCTGCTGTCCTCGATACTCTTTCTTTTGGTGTCTCGTTCTGGCTTTTTGCATCCTGCATGGCCTGAGCGTCAGCCTCGTCCCTGCCTCCTTCTTTCCTCCTTCACTCCCTCTCTTCCTCCTCCTCCTCCTCCTCCTCCTCCTCCTCCTCTTCCTCTTCCTCTCCTGTTTGTCTAGAGCATCCCTGAGCTCTGCTGTCTCCTCTGAAGAGGGGACTCTGAATGAGCTGAAATCAGCATGGCTTCCCAGCATCCTCTCTGCCTGTCTCCCCTCCCTCCCCTCCCTCCCTTTACACTTTAAGTTTCCTCTCTTCCTGGCTTGTTTTTCCAGCTCTCACATGTAACATGAGTGTCAGACTTTCCATCCATGTGCTCATCTCTTGGTGTCATGACGAGGAATACATGGAAAGATGTATTTATGGTTGAGCTGAGGGACCGATGTCATAATATGGAAGAGCAGAGAACACAGACGGCGTCAAGCATCCACGTTAACTCTCTCTGTCTTCTAACATCCTCTCTTCTGTCTGCTTTCAGACCATGGGGAGATGATGGAGATGCAGGGTTTTGGAGGCAGCCCGTCATCCTGGCAACAGGCCGAAGGAACCAGTCACGAGCCGCTGTGTCAGTCGTGCGCCACGGCCGCTAGCAACCTGTCGTTTGACCTCCAGTCTGGCTGTACCTGCATACATGGGACGTCAGACATCCACACGTATGTCCCCATGAATCACTCTGTTACCTGTGTCATCTCTGTTTAGAAATAAAGCTCAGGATGAGAAGCTGGGTCCTCATTTAAACTCTGATGTTGCTCTGAAGCTCTTCGGCAGGTAGAAATGTAGGATTTTTGTGGATAGTATTTGAGGTTTGAGGAGGTTTTATTGTCGTTTCAGAGCATGAAAAGGAGCAAAATGTTCTCAGGACCTGATTTATAAGAAAGCAATAATATGGAAAATAAAACAGACCAAAATAAAAGTCCAAAGACTCTGAGTACAAAAGTAAAACATCTGTAAAAGACATGAAATAGTAAATCAAAACTTTATTTTATTTACAGCTGCATGTTAAATTATTCAGGCCCTATACACAGAATTTACAATTCAAACAGCTCCAAACAACTCGAAGTGTTTTCTCACAGTTCTACAAAATACAGGACGAAACCCCTGAGTGACTGCAAAAGACCCGCAGTAGGACTCGATTGGACAAAATTTTCAGTTTCAACATTACTGACCCACAGACAGAAGAAAAGTTGGCTCCAATTTGCTCAAAACTAGATAAATAAACAACATAAGGTCTGGGACTCTGTTTTGTGCAGTGATTAAGACAAAGAATGAAGTCTATAAGAACACAACGAAGCATGGCGGTGTCTCAGTGATGCTCTGCAGCTGCTTTGCTTCCTCTGGAAACCTGAGACGTGGAGGGAGAGATGGATTCAATCAGGTATCAGGAAATATGTGAGCTGAACCAGCAACCATCCAACAGGACTAAGGTCCAAAGCAGACTCTGAAGTCCTTCAAGGCTTGGTTTCAGAAGAAGTCCTCAAGTACCCTGTCACAGTTGCCTGAATTGAAGCCCAGAGAAAATCTGTGCTTCATGCTTACAGGGAAAGGGTCTCTACCAAGGACTAAAGACACTTGTCAGGAAGTGGTTGAGTAGTTTTTAGATGGTCATTAAAGGTAAAAATAAAGGTAAAGGTAGAAAATAAAGAAAACACTTGTAAATACTAGTTGTGAGCTCTTTAAATTGTTCTTGTTTGTTAAACACCAGACTGTGCCAGACTCCTCTCAAACGTCACAGCTGCTGACCCTCACACACACACTTTCTCTTCAGCCCTCCATGTTTGTGATTTGTTTTTGAGAAGCAAACATTTAAAGGTTTACGTTGTCGTGTTTGACTGGGTGTGATTCTTTCTCTCCCACAGTGTTCCTCTGAAGATGCTCTGTCAGAACATGAAGAGGCAGATCGTGTCCAGAGCCTTTTACGGCTGTAAGTACATCGTGTTCACACGCTGTCATTTCAAGTCATTTCTTCTGTTAGTGAACAGGACGGTGAATTCTCGACTTGTGAGGAACAGCAGTAACAATGAACAGACTGCTTCAGTCCAGAAAAGAAGAGACTTTTAATGACCTCATGATGTATTCGTTTGAAACTTTAAAAAGGAGCTTTATTTTGACATTATGGTTAGATTAGGTTAGTTTTATTTGAACATTAGAATAATCTGTAAAAAAAAAGAGAATAAGAACAAACAAACAAAAAAGAAATTAAGTAACAAAAACAGAATAAAAAAAATTAATGTTGAAAAAGGAGTATAATAATAATAATAATAATAATAATAATAATAATAATAATAATAATAATAATAATATAGTTTAACATTATATGAAGTTATAATATCATCGTGATGACTTTGAAACATGAACCTCACCTGAGTGGATTATATCAGTTTGTGCCTTGCTCATCCTCCCTGAAGTCATACGTTTTGTGATTTTTGACATGTCTGGATGTTTTCTGTCTTGACTTCGATGTTACTGATGTCTGAGTCACCTGTACATCTCTGGTCCTGTCTCACCTGTCCATCAGGGCTGGCTTACTGCAGACATCTGTCCACCGTGAGGACTCACCTGTCAGCTCTGGTCAATCACAACATCGTCCCTCCTGACAGACCCTGCGAGGCATCCGGAGGCCTCAGCAAGGAGGTGTGGAGCAAGTACCAGAAAGACTGTAAGGTGGGTGGAAAGCAGAAAGACAATACAGGAGCCAGCCAATAAATTAAAGAGCCAGAAATTAAAGCAGATTCCAAACTCATCACTGAGGCATCGTTGGTAGTGACTGATCCAGAGATAAATCTGGGTTATTTATTCTGTTTTCAAGGCTGTGTAGGTTTTAATTACAGTCATCCTTTATAAATACAAACTGATGCGGCCTTACACAACATGTCATCATTTAACTCAATCACAGGTTGTCCTCTCAGTGTGTGCTCAAGCTTTTAGTTTTTAACAGATGTTTTGACCAAGTGGTTCAAAAGCAGCCAGATCATATGAAAGCAATCAGATTAGATCAAATCTCCTAAACAGGTTGTTGAAAAGACGTTAAACAAAATAAGGAAACCTGATAAGATCAGGTTATCAGCTCGTATTTATTATTTGGTAAAAAATTTCCATTTGTGCTGTTGATCCAAATAATCTGATCCCAGCAGAGGGCTGGATTAAGACAGTATTACAGGAACAAAAGCTGAACAATCTAAAGTGATTTTGATTCTGGAAAATCAAGTATTTTCTCATGATCTGCTGAAACCCTTCAGACAACGGAAAAAAAACTTTAGGGTTGTGATAAACAAACTTAACTAAAAAAAGCAACAAGATGAGCAAAATTTAACTTCTAAACTTAACTCAACTTATTATAATTTAACTAAAATTAAGTTTAACTGAAATTTTACAACCACAAGGACAGGAAGTGAAACTGAACCATGCAAACAGGAATGAAGCACACAAGGACAGGAAGTGAAACCGTAATAAAACATTCTTCAGTGTACTACATACTACACATACTACAACATACTCCATACACCCATCCACCCATCCATCCATCTTTTATACCGCTTATACTGTTCAGGGTGGGGGTGTCTGGAGCCTATCCCAGCTGTTTAGGGCGAGAGGTGGGGTACACCCTGGACTGGTCTCAGCCAATCACAGGGTCTGTAATCATGTGATTTGTCTTATTATATGACTGTTTAATCAGGATCCTGACTTGTTTTTCTCCTGGATGAGCAGCTTTGGTTTACTTTCTTCCTTTCTTTGCTGTTAGTGTCCCTGTGTGTGTCTCTTAAAAAAAAGAGAACAGATTTGGCCTTAAAGAGTCTTTCCTAACAAGAAAAAACTTTTTCTAAAACCCTTTTCTTTCTTCAGGGAAAAAGCAGTGAGATATCTTCTCTTAGATGCAGGGTTTCAAAACGTTGGAGCTTAAAATAAAAATGTCTTTAAAGTGAAAGTTTCCTCCTGGAGTTCTTCACCTTTCTTTGGCATTCAACTTTAAAAAAGTTTCTTGAACTTTATCCTTGAGTCATAATCTTCTCTGTTATCCTCCTCTTCCTCCCTGTCCGTCTGTCTGTCCGTCTGTCTGTCTGTGGGAATCTATTTGATCTCAGTCCTGGATCATGTACTGGTCTCCAGCCTCTGCGCTCTGGTCTTCACTCTAATGAAAGTTTAATGAGCTTCTCTGGAATGAGGTCTCATTACAGAGAGCAGTATGAGACCATCACAGCGATCAAAGTTTCCCCTGTGATCATTCATCTGCCCATAAAGACATCATTACTGATTCACACACTCTTCATCTCTGTGTTCTTCTTCATCATCTTCACCTGTCCATGTCTTCCTCTGATCTGATCACAGTCACTCTTTCTCTTCCTCCATTATTGATGCTCCTTCTCCTCTCCCAGCAGGTGTCTCCTACCTGTCAGCTCTGTTCTCCTTCTTTTGGTTTTTCCTGCTGAAAGTGTGTTTTTCTCCCTCTCTCTCTCTCTTTCTCTACGTCTGTGTCTGTGTGTGTAGAACTACAAAGAGCTGGAGCTGCTGCGGCTGGTGTATTATGGTGGAGTGCAGCACGAAATCAGAAAGGAGGTCTGGCCCTTCCTGCTGGGACACTACAAGTTCGGCATGGGCAAGAAGGACATGAGCCAGGTACCGCAACAGACACACACACACAACTACACACACACACACACACACACACACACACACACACACACACACACACACACACACATACATACACAAAAAAAAAAAAAAAAGCTCAGTCTGTTTTTGGTGTCAATGGGAGCTGCTTGTCTACCCTCACATGTCCTGGCTGGTCCATGTGTCATCGTCTGCAGCAAAGGATTCTGGGTGATTTGGAGAGAGTAATGTAGCAGATGCGTCTTGTTGAAAACCAAAACAGGGGAGTTGCTTATCTACCCTCACATCCTTTGTTTGTGTAATCCAGTGCTGGATGTGTACCAAGCATTTAACCTCTAGCCTCCATTGACAAACAATTCTTGTCTACTTTTACACCTTTTGGTCTGCTGTTGTGTCATTGTGAGTCACTCAAATCAACCATTTGAATAAATTGCCACACATCAATAAAACAACCCGTGAACATTATCATTAGCAGATGAATATCAACTCCTTCATACTGAAGAGACAGTTTTTTCAGTTTGCTGACTTTGGAGAGAGTCCCGCAGCAGGTTCCCTGTTAAAAATGAAAGTCTACTGGTGTAATTACCCAATTCATCTTTCTTAAGAAAATAGGGTTGTAAAGAGAGATGCTGGCCTCATCGAAAGATCTCCTTACACTCAATTAATTTCAAATCTGACAAGTCCTTAATTAATCTTCATTTAAGCTATCACAAGTCAAAAAGAAGGACTTTATTTATTGTAACGAGTAAAATTAGCTTCCAGTGCAGCAGGACAAAATAAATCTTCATGAGGTTCTTGAAAGAAGATGCAACGATTCTTCAGTGCATCATCAACATGTTGGTTTTATGTGGGTTAGACTCAGCGTAAAGGACTATTTGGACCACTAATCCAACTAATGTTCCCTTTTTATGCTTGATTATTCTTCGTGTTCATTGCCACTAACAGAAATAGCTTGCTCAGAAAACTCAGGAGCTTCTCGTCTACCTGAGCTGTGAATGGTGATCTTTCTCTGGTAGTTTCTGAACCCAAACATCACAGGCTGTAGCTGCAAGAAGACCAACCACTCCTTCATTCTGATGGATAAGAAGCACAGACTGTTTTTATCAGTGTGTTTGATGGCTTGGATGAGAGCATCAGTGATTTGTTGGAGCCTCTCTCTTCTTTTGTCAGATATAAAAAAATGACCGTACCTTGGGTTGGGATTGGAAAAATTCTTTTGTCTCTTTTTACGCGATTCAGACCCTGAAATGGGAAAATGTGTGGCTCAGGTGTAGAAACCCCTCCTTGAATCTGCTGGTCGTCTTTCTCTGATCCAGATCGATGTGAAGATCAGCGAGCGCTACCAGCAGGTGATGCGGGAGTGGAAGGCCTGTGAGGTGATCGTGAAGCAGAGGGAGAAGGAGATGCAGTCGGCCATCTTTGCCAAGCTCTCCTCGGGCAGCAGCATCGACAGCCACGTCCTGCGGCTGGTCCACAGAGACTCCACGCTCAGCAACGAGGTGAAGAGCATCATTTTACACAAGATGTGCAAACACAGATGGCATATCTTATCGCATGCTGTCCTGCTGTTGGCCGATTACTAACATTACTGAGCTGTGCATAATGTTAATATCATTCTTCATTTCAAAGAACATGTCTGTGTTTGACATGTTTCCTCACAACACTTTGCTTTATACTTCAACTCCATCTGCAGTGAGAGGGTGAGTGGGTGAGTGATTTTTTTTTTTTTTACGAATAACTAAACATGTTGTCCTTACACAGGCTGATTCAACCTGATAAGACCTCCCTGATATTTCTGTCCGCTCACAGAGGACTGAGCGTTATCAGGAAGTGAAACAACTGCAGAACAATTAACTCTTATTGGCAGTAATTTTATCTCGGACCAAAACGTTCAGGAGAAGCTGAATTTCTGATGTTTTCAATCCCTTTGATGTTGGTAAAAGGGAAATGGGGTGTGCAGTGTTTATTTTGTATTACTTTATTTTTAACAAATTTTATAACATTTCTATTCTCTCATCAAAAAAAAGACAAGAAGCACAACAGACTTTGACAAAAGTATTACTTAGAAAAATTCAGAGAGCATTAACAGGAAAACCAGTGACGTATTCAGTGTTCTGAAACACTCGGACAACATCCACCCACAAAAACGAACCCAGTGTTCCTTAACCAGGTCTCTTTAGGTCAGGGTTATTAGACAAAAATTCAAAAAGGTTCAGTCAGAGAAAATATGTTGAACTGAAACTCCAGAACATCATAATGTGTATGTGTATACATACACACGTATATGAATATTTTTTTATATATGAATGTTTATATACATGCCTAAAAAGTGTCAGACGTAAGGACCAAGCCCAGCACTTCAAAAAGTCTGGTGTTGTCCTGACGAGAATCCAAGGGGAAGTCAGTCGTTTTGAACTATCTGATGTTAGCGTACTCTAGCTATAGCACCATAATCTACAGGATTCATGCTTTGATAGACTCCTCACACAGACTTCATCAGGTGAACTTTAAATCTCTTCAGCACATTGTTCAAAGCGTGAAGATTAAAGTTCATGAAAAGCTTTATTTTCATCTAAGAGCGCGGCTGCAGAAGAAGATCAAAGTTTGAGGTTTTTCAAACAGTATTTGATCTTCTCCATATTTTACATGTCTGGCAATCATCCCCGCCTGATTTCAACTACATGCAGGTATTTGCATGTAGTTAGTTTTATTTCCTCCCCACGTGTGTGGTTTAATGGGCCTTTATGGAGTTGATGCTGTTTTTGAATACCAGCACATGAATAAAGACCCAACATGTGACAAAGAGAGCAGATTTAGTCTGAGATTCAAAGTCTTTGTGCAGAAAATCGGTTTCAAGTTGCGTCCTTCTTCAGGTGTTTATGTCGGTGGATGAGCCAGACGCGGGGAGCCAGGAGACCCCCAGTGGAGAGGACAGTACCCCAACCATGACCACCCTGGTTCCCCCTGCAGCCATGCCCCAAGAGGAGCGCCCTCTGGTGGAGTTTGACTCCCCCGACTCGGGTCTCCCTTCCTCCAGAAACTACTCTGTGACCTCTGCTCATTCCCAGATCCTGTCCAGCATAGACGACGGGCAGAGTACGGAGGAGGAAGGGGGGGGCGGGGAAGAGGGCAGGACTCCAGGTGTGCTGGGGGGGCGACAGGAGTCTTTGACTGAGGACAAACTGTGCAGTCAGCTGGACAAACTGGTGACCAACGGAGCCACTGCAGAGGGGATCTTACCCTCACTGTCCTCCTATACGGTGAGACTTTGACCCATCGACATCAAACCAAACGTGACTAAAAGCCTTCTTCTCCACAAACTTTCATCAGTAACGCTGTCCCCTCTCTGCAGATCGAGCTGCTGGACACTGTAGCCCTGAATCTGCACAGGATAGACAAAGACGTGCAGCGCTGCGACCGCAACTACTATTATTTCACCACAGCCAACCTGGAGAAACTACGAAACATTATGTGCAGGTACAGAAACGAGGCTTTCAGCTGATTCACTTCAAGCTGCTTTATTCTATATTTAACACGAAGAGCTGGTCCACCTTCAGCCCATCATTACCTGCAGAGATAAGTGGATCTAACTTCATATGAACATAGAGCAGAAATAGTCTGAGAGGATCTTAAAACAGAGCATGCAGACTTCATGGAAGCACTATGAGCAGAACATGCAGATTATCACAGCTGCTCAGTAACAAGATTGATTTATTTAGTAAAGAAGAGAACGGAGCAACACTGGCATTTATTCACTTTTCTGCACCTTATTTGAGCATTCCTCTTGAAAGATGGCAGCATGTCTGCATTTGTGGTTTGTGTGTGCTGCCCCCATGTGGCCAAACAAAGCTCTAAAACATTTTTTCAGAACAAGGAAGGACTTTCTGCGTTTAGAGAGTCTGCTGAATCCTCTCAGCATCCTTTCATTAAAGCATTCAAACTTGTATTCTGCGTCTTATTTGAATTATTTCCCACAGATGTGAAATCTGTGGAGCTGGTTGTTAGCTGCTGGCTCATGTGTGTGTCTCCTCTCCTGCAGTTACGTGTGGGAGCATCTAGAAGTCGGCTACGTTCAGGGCATGTGTGATCTCCTCGCTCCGCTCATGGTCATCCTGGACGATGGTGAGAGACAAATATTAATTCAAACAACTCCTGATTTTTATTATGTAGAGACAAGCTACAGTATGTGATTTGATCCAGGATTGAGATCGAAATCTTTTGTTCTTTTTTGCCAGTATGGATGTTAGATAGTTAGATAGTTAGATAGTTAGATAGTTAGATAGTTAGATAGATAGATAGTTAGATAGATAGATAGATAGATAGATAGATAGATAGATAGATAGATAGATAGATAGATAGATAGATAGATAGATAGATAGAAGCTTCATTGTCATTCTATTAAAACACAATGAAATGGGTCTTAAATTGTATTCATTACGGTCTTAAAAAGTCTTAAATTTGACTTGTTGAAACCTTCAGAGACCCTGGAAAAGTGTCACACCGTGACATTGATTTGTGTTAAGATATGAGTCAGTTTCTCCTTCGTCACTGTTGTTGAAGTTATCACCAGAAGTCCCACTCCTTCCTGATTTTGATTGGGTGTGGAGTGAAAGTAGTGAAAGTGACGTTGAGTAGCCTAGCATGTTCCAGAAGGGGAACTAGTTTCATGCAAGACAGCCAAAAACAGCTCTGAGTGTAAGCTGTCAGGTGCTGAAAACTGACTGCATTGATTTTGTGCTGAAAAAATCATCAGTGGAAAAGGTCTCATTAACACCTTAAATAAAAAAAAAAACTTCTAAATGTCTCATAAAACAGACTCATAAAGTGCACTTTATACCAAATCCTTCAGTTTTGACATCTTTTAACATCGTCATCAGCTGAAACCGTCACAGGGGCCGTCACAGGGGCCGTCACAGGGGCCGTCACAGGGGCCGTCACAGGTGCTACCATGGCTTTTAGGAGTCATTTCTTTAGATTCTTTTAAAGTAATACTCATTTGAGAATATAGAAGAAAGACAAAGTGGCTGCAGTTCATCATTACATTACCCCATGTTTCTGTCTCTCTCTCTTGTGTGTGTGTGTGTGTGTGTGTGTGTGTGTGTGTGTGTGTGTGTGTGTGTGTGTGTGTGTGTGTGTGTGTGTGTGTGTGTGTGTGTGTCTCAGAGTGCCTGGCATACAGCTGTTTCACTCAGCTAATGAAGAGGATGAGTCAGAACTTCCCTAATGGTGGAGCCATGGACACACACTTCGCTAACATGAGGTCACTCATTCAGGTGACGATGACTCCATCTTCCTGGTGTGTGTGTTCGTGTGTGTATGTGTTTATTGTGGTGTGTGTGTGTGTGTGTGTGTGTGTGTGTGTGTGTGTGTGTGTTTCACTGGTTTCCCCTCTTTCTCGCTCTCTCTCTGACATCAGATCCTGGACTCTGAGCTGTTCGAGTTGATGCAGCAGAACGGGGACTACACTCACTTCTACTTCTGTTACCGCTGGTTCCTGCTGGACTTTAAGAGAGGTGAAACTGTCCGTCTCTTTTTAAAGGTTTAAAGCTGCAGTTCTCTCAGTGACCACTCGGGGCAGCTTGTAAATGTGAGTCAGTCCCAAAGTGTCCTCTGTGAAAAGGCAGACTTTATAAATGATGTTTCACAAAGATATGAACCTCTGGGAGAACTCCCCTGTTATTCTGATGTTTACCATGAACATTGTCAGGTTAAGACTTTTTTTTTCCTGTGCTGAACTGTTTACAGTCCAATTAACAAGGCATGTGTTCATGTGGGTTGAATCGGCCTCTCCAAATGGGTTTCAGAGGCTTCTCTCTGTCCTCCTTCAGCTGTATAAAGCTGAAAAAGTGTTCCTCCTGCTTCTGCTCTCCATATACTCTTTTTTTTATTACAAACCTCTGACTGAGAGCTTTGACTTTCTCTTTCTGTGTGCAGAGCTCCTGTACGAGGACGTCTTCGCAGTCTGGGAGGTGATCTGGGTGGCTCCCAGGATTTCCTCCAAGCACTTTGTCCTCTTTCTGGCTTTGGCCCTGGTCACGGTTTACCGCGAGATCATCATCGACAACAACATGGACTTCACCGACATTATCAAGTTCTTTAACGGTGAGACACACACACGCACAGACACATACACATAAACAAGAAGGGTCTGCATATGATGCGTCTATAGCTGCCTCTCTAATGCTGCGTCTGATCCACAGAGATGGCTGAACGTCATGATGTCCAGCATATCTTGAAGGTCGCACGTGAGCTGGTGCACAGAGTCCAGTCTCTGATGGACAACAAGTGACGGAGATGATGGAGGAGGGAGAGGAGGAGGAGGAAGGTGAGCAGAGGGAGAGAGCATCTCCAGGATTCTCTCCTCTCCCTCTCATCTCTCGGACTCAGAGTGTTTCCTGGCCTCCTCCTCTCCAGAGCTGGTCCAAGGAATCCGGGTCTCCTCCCTGCCCAGTAGGAGGCCCTGTGAGTGGGGCAGGATGCTGCCGAGGGGCCCCGGCCCCGGAGCTGTTTACATGAACCTTCACATGGAATGCCCTGGTGTCCGTTCAGACATGTGGATTTGTCTGCATGCTTGTGAGTTTGATCACACTGTGAAGCATTCTCCAGTTTTTCCCCGGTCTACACACACACACACACACACACACACACACACGCACACACACACACACACACACACACACACTCACTCACAGCATTGTCTCCTGACTCTGTGACTCTGAAGCAGAACGTATTCGATGCCTGACAGGAAGTGTTATCGGTGTTCCTCCCTGCAGTACCAGTGGAGGCCACCAGAGGTCAGGATTTATTCACAGAGGAGTTGCAGACGAAGCCACGAAAAGTTTTCATCAGTGACCAAATGGACTGTGCCAACTACCTTTTCATGAGTGTTTTCTACTACAAGCATGTGTGTTTTTACCCTCCTTGTTCTTTCTGTCCATGGTCATCTTCACACTAATGTTGCCTTTATCAGTGACAGCCCAGCGCACTGAGTTGCACTTTTTGGGACAGGTATCCTTCATGGCGCCGGTGAAAAACTCTGTGGGGTTTGGAGGCGCCATGAGAGGCTGAACTGAGAGAGGATTGCTACCGACTTTCCTGATCGTGAGTTCCTTTTGTGACCCTCGTTCCTGCATCACAGAAAAAAAGCTGCAGAGCACAAATGTAGAGACAAAAGCACACAGGCCTTTCACTAAACCTTTAGAAATAACTTGTTTTTAAATAACATTGTTTTAATTCATGGCTGGAGCTTCTCATGAGGTCAAGTCTTTGGGAATATTTCTGCAGGTGTTTAAGAAAAAGTCTGAACGTGTGCTGCACACACTTGAGAAAAAACAAGATAATTTCCCCCAAAAAGATCCTGCAGAAGAAATCTGATCAGTGTTTTAGAAACCTGGTACCTCAGAGTCCCATCAGAAGCCTTTGTTTTTATTTGGTAGAGTTAAATCCAGGTTCATTTTGGTTCGGATTTGAGATGTTTGAGACTGGGAGATACTCGTCTTAAAGTCTCACAGAAGGTTTCAGTCTGGATCAGCTGAGCAAACACGGCTGCTTCAGGGACAATAGATGATTCTTCTGAAATGCATTTAGATAGAAGCTTACCCTCAAACATGGAGTTGTTTTCTGACAGGATTTGAGATGATAAAAAGGCCTGTAGAGGGAGAGAATTTAAGGACATGTGTAATGTTTTTAGAATAAGTATCTTATATCATGATTGTTTCAAGAAACAAACATTTTAACTGAGTGGATAAAATATCATCAAACATATTTATACAGAAAAGTTTTAAAACTTACAGAATAGTTTTATTATGTGCAAAAAACTTCTTGCTTCTAAGTTCATACAGATTTGATTCAATCAGTTTTAATTTGAGCCTTTCAAATTTTTTTGTTTTGTTTTTAAAGAATAAAGTCAAACTTTTATTTAAACTCAAAATGTTAGGATTAAAAAGACATAATAAAACTTTGAGATAAAGTTTGGTTTGACAAAACTTAAAAAAGAAGGGATGTTTTAGACACTCATTTAAAAGGCACAGACCTGCAGAGCCCCTGAGGTCACTTCAGGTCATCAGTTTCATCACACAGATTACTGAAGGTTTCAGACTGAATGCACACAGTGGGAACAGAGTGCACAAGATGCTTTCCTTGTATGGTTTTCTTGCCCATACAAGATAATTTCTTTGCGCACAAGAATACTTTCTTTCTCGAGAGAACAAGCTCTATGCATCATTTATTATTTTGTGTTCAAGATTATTTTAATGCATGCATGGAAAAAAAAAACATGCAAACAAGATTGGACATCATGTTTGTGCATGTTGTAAAATTGTTGGAACAGGAGGACTTGTTTGTGCCAGCAAAGAAAAAAATGTGTGCACAAGATAATAAATAGACATATGTTATTTTAATGTGTTTAAAGCATATAGTGCATGTTTTAACAACCTCCACCACCTCCATTACCTCTGCAGGACTTCAGGGGCTCTCAGTTCAAACTGCTTGGACTGACAGGATTTTTCCAAATGCAGCCTTAGTTTGTCTTTACAGCTCTCATAAAGTGCCAATTTAAGATGAGAAGGTTTTGCTTTGACCTCTGGAAAGCTGCACCTGATGTTCACGTCTCTGACCCTGAGCCTCAAACACGCTCACTTTCAGCTGCCGACGGGGAAAGTGGTTGCAATCCTGCCTGAAGTCCAGCCTCTGGAAGAAGAGGTACCTGGACCAGGTTTTTTTGGTCCTGGGTTTTAAGGAGGAGCTGCTTTTGATGCCAGACTCTTCAGTATTCAGTGAGTTCGGGCTTCACGGTTACAGCACAGAGTTCATTCATGTTTGTATCTGAAGGAACATTTTTATACCGTTTCTGACCCCGCTCATACCTCCCCACCTCCTTTAAAAAAACGTCCCACACGGCTGCATCTGATTGGTCATCCAGCATGGACCTGCATCTGTGATCCAAGTGCCAAGAGTCTTCCCCGTCCTGAAGCGTACTGTAGTGATCCGGCTCTCCATAAGTCTGATCCCAGGAGCGGGTGTTTGTGTGGATGTATCTCTCTCTACGGCCTTTTCTTCTCCGTCCTGCTGCCAATTCGTCAGAGGAAACTGAGTCCGATAGCAGAGCTTCTTCTTCTTCCAATCAGGACGTTGTGTACCAAAGCCTTGAAACAGCCCCCTCTGTGGCATGACGACTATGTGCAATTTCATACTGCATCTTGAAGACTGACTGTTTACCATGTGTGTGAACTATTTTTGAAACTTGTGATTCTTATCTACTGTGCGATTTGTGGTTTGAGAAGCTCCATTAAAGTCTATATTGCTGTAAATAGAAAAGGGAAAGCCCAATATTTCTATGAGGACAGTGGGAACATGAATATAATAAATATAACTTATTTTGAGATCTATTTTTTATGTTGGTTTTAGCAGCACTAGCCGCAGATGCAGAATGTGTGCAGACCTTGTTACACGTTGACTGTTAAGTGTTTTTTCTCAATGTTGTGCACTGACTATAAATTTCTATTTCCTTAAGAGCAGATGGATTGATTGCATTGCTGAACATGTATTGGTATTGGTGAGGATGTAACATTTTGCCTTGAATGTAATGTATTATTAAATAACAGTTTGTTCAACAGACGGCTGCTCCTCTTTCTTTGATCAGATTAAAGCAGGGTCCTTCTATGAACAATGAAAGAGACAGACGACACGTTTAGAAAAAGCTGTTTATCACGGCCGATACTTCAAACTGATCAGTACCCATGACATTGCACCATACAAAGGCATGAAAAAAATTAACATTAAAATAGGTATTGCATCTTCCAAAAGCTAAATTTCCATTCATAAATACTTCTTTGCGATTTCGTTTCACTGCAGTTTCTTACAACAGAATCACAGAGTTGGTTTTCTCGTCTCTAAAAGCCAGAAATCATTTCTAAAAACAAAGATGAGCGTGACAAAGTGACAGAAAATAACAATCAGCAGACATTCTGTGGGTGTGAGAATATTAGTATTATTTTCTGTACAGTACAACATCCAAGGCCAAGAGTCCTCCGTACAAGAGCAGGGGCAGCCGCCCGCAGGTGGAGGTGCTGATGGTGAGGTCACTGTCCTCTTGAGGTCATGTGACCTCCCGCTCGACGCTGACGGTGAGATGAGCTTCATGATTTCCTGTTTCTGCTGCACCAATCCTTTTCTGAAACAAGAGGACGTACACATCAATATCAGGGCAAGGTATGCTCATTGTAAGCCAAATGTGAAGCTAAATTCATTGGCTAGCTTAGCTTAGCTTAGCATAAAGACAGCAACAGCACTGACCACCTTCAGCATCCCCTCGTTTCTGATTTAAAGACAGAAAGTGTGTGTGTGTGTTTTATTTAATTTCCAAATCATCTCTGTCTCTCTTTCTGTCTCTCTCTCTCTCTCAAATTCAAAATAAGTTTTATTGGCATGAAGTTTTTTTTAAACGTTGCCAAAAAAAAAACTTACACCACCTATTATCAAACACACATTATATACACTTATAATTGATTTTTTTTAAATTATTTAAATCAGTAGTAATAAAAACAATAAATGTAAACAACATAAATAATAATAAAATCTGTCAAGAATGAAATTAATAAAATAATATTAAAAAGTAAATAAATAATAATAGACAAATTATCTATATTTAAATTTGGGGAAAAAACATGTCTCTAATATTTGTATAATTTGGAGGTGATGAGGAAATGGATCTCAGTTTCTACCTGTCCTGTGTGACAGAGCCTACAGACTATGTGAGATCTCTCTAACCACTGATTTCTAAATCAACCCATTTCAACAGCCAGTTTATGATCAGAGTCTGTATTAAGTGAGTGTCTGTCTCTTTGATTACTTTTGAATAATCTCCAACTTTAAATTCTCTGTTTAATAACTGATAACATACTAATTTGTTGATCGATTGAGTTTCAAATTTCCACTGATGGTAATATCTGTCCTTTTTATTTTGGTCTTTTTTTCTGTAGTTGGGAGTTGGTGATGACTAAGTTATTATTTTGAAAAAAAAATGGTGTGGTGGTGTGGTGTTTTCCTCTGGGTTCAGAGAGCGTTGCCATTCTACATAAGCTCTGTTTGTATGATTCAGGCTCAGACTCCATCAGGTGGTTGGTAAATTTAATCCTTATCTTTTTAAGTGTGTTTTTAATCATCTGTACCTGTGTTCAAAGGGATGGCACTCCTTCTGCTCCTAACTGGGGTTTGGTCCCTCTGCAGACTTCTGAATCTGTAAGAAACAAAAGAGGCAGCAGTTATACAACCTGCACACAAGAAGTGCTGACAGAACATTAAATCAAACTAAATGCATGAAGGTTACAGGAGGATGCCCACAGATCAAAGTTTCCCCAAATCATCAAAGATGCTGATTGTGCTGAAAAAAAGGTTAAATGAGCAAATCAAAGCAGAAGATGCGGCTCAAAAACATGAATGAAGCAACATGTAGATCAGACTAACTACCAGAAGGGGGCAGACGTGCTCTTCAGCCAACATCTGGCCCTCAAACCGAGACACAACAGGACAAAACAAAGAGACTACTGAACAAAAACCAACTACAGATTAAAAAAAAAAACAAATAAACATGAAACGGAGACCAGAAAACAACAAAAGACGGCGTGACATGGTGAGAAACTCAAGTTCAAAACAAGAGATGAGAGCCGAGATCGTTCACCGAGCTGAAAATGATTTAAATCAAAGAATTTAGAAATCAAAAAGAGAAAAAAAGCTCAGCAACAGGCAGAGATGTTACTGTACCTGTGATTGTTCTTTAAGGAAATCTGGGAGCTGAAATTCACCTTTAAACACCTGGAAAACAAAGGACCAGGTTTAGTGGTCATCGAATCAGAGAAATGGTCAGCTGGAAACGAGACCTTTGAGTTAGTAACCGTATTAGATTATCACTGCCAAAGATCCAAGCTGAGCTGACAAACTGATCAAACCAATCCAGTGTCCTTAAATGACAAAAAGAAGCCCCGTTTCTCCCACCAAACATCCTGAAGTCACAGTGACCTCTCAGACTTTGGGGACAAATAAAGGGAGCATTGTGGGTTTCTAATTGAACACACGTATGGAAACAGGTCACAGCTGGGTGCACAGTTCAGAGTATTACAGGTTTAATTATTTGGTTTCGATCAAAAGTCACAAACTGAGTCAGACTGAATGTATCTCTGGCCTCCAAATAAAAAAAATCAGTGGCCAAAAAAAAAACCCATTATCAAATCAATCAATCAGTCGTCAAAACTCAGTATCCAAAATGCAATTTACAACATCATTCTGTGCAGGATCGTCCTTGGTGCAAAATATATAATCTTATCTGTGTTGCAAAACACTATCTGTGGTGCAAAACACATTTTCTGTGGTACGATAAACATCTGTGATGCACTGTGTGCTATATATGGTACTGAATACATTATACTGTATGTAATCTCTGCTCTGTGGAAATCAATGTGTGCTGTGCAGTTTACATTATCAGTGGGGAAAAAAGTATGATCTATGGTGTAATATATGTTATACGCAAAGCAATATGAAGTAGCTGTTGTGATGAAAATTTTACTTTTACACACTGATTATCTGTAATGCAATGCACATAAACCATGGTGCAATATACATTATGCAAAGTACTGTATATGTTATTCATGTTGCAACAATTATTTGTAGCACAATATTCATTATCCAAATGGCTTTATACATTATCTGTAGTACATTATCCAGTTTCATCTTCTGCTGTGCACTATACATGACCTATAGTGCAATGGATGTCAAATTATATGCAGCATACATTATCCATAGAGCAAAAGCACAATCTTCTGTGTTTTGTCAACCACATTTTGGTGTTCATTATTGTGCATGGACATTGCAACATATGCCTTTTTGGATAACTCTTCCATGAGAAATGATGTCATCATTAAAGAGCCTCTTTGATTTACTCTGAGCCTTTCACTGAGCCAACTGAACATCTCCATGTTTGTGCTCCTGCCTCAACTTAAATGACACCTGAACAAAGCCTCAACTTCATAATGAGTTTTATGACAGGAGCACATGTGAACAAGCCAAAATGATATATATTCAGCATGAAGCCGGTTCAGCTTTGCATGCTGTGTTTTCTTTGTTAAGTGGATTCTCACTGCTGGTTCACTGCTCAGACTTCCGCTCTCCTTCACCACAAACCACAGATGCACCAAAACAACCCCAACATCAGAAACAACCCCAGACAGACAACAGACCTGGGCAGACTTGAGCAGAACACCAGGAAAGAGATCACCTGACAACCCAGAGAGTTTAATCCAGCTTTAATTGAACTCTTTCATTAGTAACTGGTTTTTAATATCACTGACAGACTTTATCTGCTCATTCCAACTCAAACTGACAGATTTAAAGAGAGCGTATTTATTTCTGGATCTTCACAGTGAGGCAGGAGTGAGTCAGAGTCCTGCCCCTCTGATTAAAACTTCCCCAAACACAAACTCTCTCTAATCCTCTGCATGCCTTTATGCATTCTTCTTTGGGACCACATTAAATTATTTCAACACCAGAGGGAGACCAGCGCATGTTTCTGGTTTCCTTCGGGGGGCCAATTTGAAGTCCTTCTCGGGGAACCGAGGCTGCGGGCCAGACGGCTCCGAGCTGGTCCCAGCAGAGCAGGACGGTGGGTGTGCGCTCACTAACCCACTCAGGTAACAAATTCAAGATGTGAATGATTAGTGAAGAAGAGGCCGGTGTGCCTGCTGCAGAGCACAGACAGACCGACTACACGTCTGCATGATGGGATCACTGCAGTAACACGGAGCCAGACTGCTCGTGTCGAACAGACGCTGACCTCAAGGTCCATTACCTCTGAAGGATCTCTTAAAATGCTCATGAAAGGAGGAATATTCATAAGGTGGAAGATTTAGAGCATCTGAGTCTGATAAAACAAGCAGGAGGATAAAAAAGGTCTCTGTCTGCCAACTCAAAGCTGCGTCCCCGATCAGCTGACTGAAACGATACCGAGCCGCTGAGTTCAAGAGGACTTCTGGGCACATTGTTCCTGGGCCCGTCTGTTTTATATTCTTTGGGGTCTAATTAAGCACACGGCTCCCACTGATGCAGTTTTTCAGTGTCTGCGTTTCTTTTCTCAGCTGGTTCGGTGTATGCAGTAGATCAGGGACTCTCTTGACTCTAGTCTTCACATGTTGCTGTTGTCCTCAGGTAAAATGTCCTGACTCAGGGTGAAATTTCAGTTCTGGGAGTTTGGGGTAGACTTACTTTAAGAGTCATTTGAAGAAAATATAGTTTATAATTATATAAACTGGATTCAAACACTAACTCTGAGTCTTATCTCTTGGTATCAGAGATTAGAAAGAGGATCCCTTGAAGTATGGACCCTGAAAACCTGCAGCCGAGCCCTGACAGAGTAGGGAGCAGCCAGCTGGGTCAGCCAAGGTTCCTGCTGGATGAGGCAGCAGGTCAGTCCAGAGCAGCAGAGCCAAAGTAAACCCTGCAGAGGTTCAGACTCAGTGCTACGGCTGCAGCTCTCTCTGACTGTGCCCCCGGTCCCTGGGGGTCAGTGACAGCCCAATGAGTCTGAAAAGCAGCTTGTGTCAGGGAGGGGGGGTGGAGTCTGAGAGGAAACTTTCCAGGGATTCTATTACCTCAGACTGAACGCTTCATCTGAACCGCACACTGAGACTCTTCAGGGGCTGAACTCTGACTACAAAACCAAACTCTCAGGAAGACTCAGAGCTTCTGAGGCGTCAGGATTTTCCCCGGTGAAGAACGATGATTTCCATTTCCTAAAAACCACAGACGGGACTGCCCTAAAGGCTCAGAAACACTGAAAACATCTGAACCTTGGGTTCATTTCAGTCTGCCTCAAACAGGAAACACTCAGCGTAGAGAATCACAGATCACATCATTGAAATATAAAACCCTCTACATTTGACTAAAGAAATGTAAAAATAGTCCATAAGTTCAGAGAAAGAAACAACCTCAGAGGTTTTCTCCTTCATCCTGTGATGAATTAATCAAAATCAACACATTATTTTACTTCAGAGGATGAAAGAAAGGCTTCAAAGTATGAAAAAAAGAGAAGCTTTGAGCTGTTTCAGTAAATCCATCCCTCTGTTTTTCCCTCAACATTCATCTGAGGTCAGGGTCACGGTAGCAGCACGCTGAGAAAGGCGTTCCAGATTTTCCTTCTCAAAGCAAAGTTTCCAGCTCCTTAAAGGGGACCCCTGGTCTTGGGCAGATGAGAATTATAATTCTCTGGCAGGTTCTTGGTTTTCCCTGGATCTCCTTTCCTTGAAATCCTCATACTGGCAGCACTTTTCGCTCCTTGTTAGACATTAAAATCACATCACACACTTTTTAAAGCTTAACTCAGAAACTCTTCTGGGAATTTAAAAATGCAAAGAATATCAGAAGCTAATATATTTCAGCTCCTGGATGCTCCAAATCAGACCTCAAGCTCCTATGTGCAACAACAAAAGAGTTTTCTGAGCCCAGCGTTGAGGTAATGTGACGGAGAAGCTCAGTAAGATCCTCGAACCACAAAGCTTAAGACAAAACATCTCAACAAAGTCAGTTCATCTCAGTTCAGATCGATAAACTCTTCATGCCTGGTCCACATGAAAAAATCTTCCTTCTTTCCTTCACGCTCGTGGTTCTTTGTGAAAACCTGTCTTTGCTGTGAGACGAAGAGCGCAGCGATGGCCGAGCACTGACGACAGCTCTGGATCGATGCGTTCTGGATCGATGCACTCTGATTAGTCTGCTCATCATTAACATGGGAAAGGTTCAGAAGAAGAAGAAGAAGAAGCGGCAGGCGTTGGTTTCTTATCTCTTCTCTGACTCCTTGTTTTATTGTTACGCTGCAGAAACTTATTGATCCTAATATCCATTTCTCACCAGGGATCAGAACAACTGCAGAGCCACTTAAAAGCTATCGATTGTGGCTTCAGGAGCTCGATGAGCCTCATTTACAGCAAACTGCAGAGACCTCTGTTGACCAGCAGTCAGAGGTGAAGCCCAGAGGAGCATCAGGTCTGGTCAGATTCATGGTCAGGAGTACAGACGTCAGGGCCAAACCATCACTTTTCTTTGGTCCATTTTGGGCTGAGGTTTAAAGTCTGTGTAACGCAAAATCAGCCATTTTCTTAAAAACTCATTAAATGGGTCATAAATGTATTTCCTTAAAACATGTAAAAGCCATTCAACCATTAGGATTTAATTGTGGAACTGCAGCAGCCACAGGGAGATTGAGCTGCTCTGCTTCTTTTATCATCCACACAAACAAACACTGTGTTCAGCCATCGTTTCCAAACCCGCTCCATGCTCTGCGGTGAAATCCTCGCTGAAGAAGAGACGAGGCGCAGGGTAAATATTTGGATGGGGCTGGGTGAAAATTCAAGACAGCAGAGAGAGCATTTCCACATGTGGTTCATCACAGTTCAGGGCTGCATGCCAGATGTGTTACGCAACACAGCAGAATATTTGGCTGGTGGGGTGGGGGCGGGAGGACGGACCCTCACAGAGAGTAACGGCCGTGAATATGGTGAGAGTAAACTCCCGCAGTTCATGAAAAAACCACAAGAGCTTCAACATTTCAAGGACTCAACAGTTACAACAACTTTCTGTTTGCTCTTTGATGGAAGGTTTATGGCTTAACTCATTAAAATAATGTTGCTGTAACTTTAACTCTTTACTCACACATGGAAAAACCCTTGGTTCGTGCATGTATCGTAATATTTTTTGGGGACCGTTTTAATGTTGTCACTAGCTGGAGCTGTAGCCTTGGTGTAAACTGCAGATGACAGAAGACGTCTTGTAGGACGGCACAGTTTGACCAAGGGGCAACATCCGGTTTAGAAAAATGAAGCCTTTGTGGAAGTGCTAAAAATTGCTGTTCATTGAGAATCCACGAGAGGCACTTTTATGGCATTAAAAACACTTGCAGCCTGGTTCAAAATATGGCTTGGTTCTGAAATGCTTATTTCTAACTCAGCGGTTTAGACGATATTAAGATCACGAGTTTGTCCAATCAGAGGCTCAGCTCAGCTCACATGACTGACGGGCGCCCTACAGCTGTTAGAAAAGAAGCTTAAAGCCTGCATCATATCCAATACAGCTGATGATCAGCTTCATTTCAGGTATCAGGGGAAGACGGGTGACATCACAGAGAATACATCCATATTTTATACAGTCTGTGAGTGTGACGCATTTTGATTTAAAAAAAGGAGATGAAGCAGTACGGGGGCTGCGTTTGGTTCACTCATTCGAGCAATGCCTTAAACACAGGAATCTGGAGGTGCTAGCTCTGCTAATTACAGACAAGTTTTTATGAAACTGTTTACATGAAGACTCTGTGTCCCTGTGTTGATCATGTTCAACATATAATCAACGAATGGTGCTTGATTTTGTTTTTCCCCCCTTTCATTTTTTTCACTTTTTAGACTTTTCTGCCAGTCTGAGTTTGAATCTTTGATTAAAGGACTTGCAGACTTTTCTGCTGAAGTTTCTGTTTGATTCTGTTTTTATCACATAAACCCACAAAGTACATCAAGTAAAAAAGCAATAAGTGCAGAAAGCAGACTTAAACATCATACATAAACAAACATACATAAACCAAAGGGAGGAGGCTAAAGTATAGACATTTTTGTCTCCCTTTTTCCCTCTCATACTTAACACACAAAAACCAAAGTCTCAGCATTAATATAAAAAAAACTTATATAAATTTGATACTGAACAAACTCCATCATGCTTCTCCCTGATTGAAAATCTTTATTTTGTAGAATTTCTTAAGCAGAATTGTGATTTGCTTGAGCTCAGCTGCTCCACAGATCATCCTGATAACTTGGCAAAAAAAGCCTTAAAGCTTTATTATTTATTTAAGTTCTATTTGTGATTTATTTGTCATTTCTCTGGGTGTTTGGTGGTAAAAGTTGTTCATGCAGACTGCAAACTTTTACTCCTTCTTGGAAAAAGAACTGGAGAAGGATTTCATAAATACCTTAATAAATAATCTTTAAAACCCCATGTCTCAAAAACAGTGGGGGATGGGTTCGTCAGCCTGCAGATGAATGACCTCACAGATCTGAAATAACTGTTTCCAACTTGAGTGAGCAAACGGACACACGAGAAGTGTTTTTTCACTTGGAGCTGGCCAGTAGGAGGAAAAAAACAATAACACAAGCCTGCAGCCGGGTTCAATGGAGGGGAATCCTACTAATCACCTGCAGATGTGTTCAGCCCACATCAGAGCTCATTAGCTGCAACACGCACATGTTGTCATCAAGACACGCAAAGTCCACGTTGAGGACAGCAATATTTACCTCAGAGAAAGGAGATGGAGAAACAAGCAGCACACACCATCCAAAACCTGTCAGCAGGTCCTCAGACACATGTGAAAGACATTAACATGAACAATCTGCCGCTAACACGGACGGAGCAGAATGGAGCAGAATGGAGCAGAATGGAGTGGGACGGAGCGAGTTGGAATGGGGACGGAGCGGGAGGCAGCAGGCTAGGGGGAGACAGCTCATATGCACGCACGCACACAAGCACGCACACACACACACACACGGTTAGTGGATTTACAGTAACGGTCCAGCATTGGGAAATATGTTTCTGAGAGCTCATCAATGAGACATTGTGCTGGAAGCAAACTGATCAACAGCAGCTGTCTGCAATGACTCTGCTCTCTGGACTGGGTCCATTTGTTATAAAACCAGTCAGCCAGCAGTGGCGAACAAATACTCAGAAATTTCCTTCTATAGTTTACAAACACTTAAGGTTAACGGTGTGCATTGGGCTCTTCTTCTAAAGCTACTTTTTTTTTAAGCTGTCCAATGTTTCTCACCATGTTCTGTCATTTTAGTTTTTAGCTGCTGTAAAGTACTCTGCGTTTACATGAAAGGTGCTTTAAAATAAAGCTGAAGGCTGAAAGGCTTCATTTGACTGTTTCAGGAACAGATTGGTGATGTCGCGGAGACTATATTTAATACAGTCTATGGTTTCCACCAGCGAAAATGAAAGTGATAAGAGAACCCATTCATCCATCCGTCCAGCCAAAAAGGTTAAGATTTTTTTATCTCACCATTCTGACTTATTTCATGATGATTTCATTTATCTCCATAAACCGTTGTCTCATATTTTGACTGTTTTTCATCTCAGATGACTTCAATCTCATGATCAGACTTTTTATTTCATGACTTTTATCTCGTAATGTAAGTTTATATCTCATATCATGGCTCTTTGTCTCATAACATGACTGTTAACATTTCAGTATGACTTGTGTTATCTCATAGTGTCTTTTATTTTCATTTTGTTTTTATAAACCATCCTTCATCTCATGATTATAACTTGATTTTTAACTCAACACTGATACATTCCCCTGGACGATGCTGGGATTCATGGGGCTCACGGATATAAGAATGATTATAAGAAACATTGCGAGAGTGCACATGATGACAATTATGTTATCCTCAATTTAAAATTTGGTAATAAATGAATGTAACTCTGGTTAGAAACAAATGAAATGAAACATTATTTAAGCTTTTCAAAATGATGCTACAGCAAAGACATGATAATAATCGAGACCAGAGTCCGCTTTTTCAGGCTGCTCTGTTTTAATCAGCTCAGTGTGATTATTTCAGCCTGATGTTCCGAGCTACAACCAATGAAATTAATTTCCTTGAACTAAATCACTTTTATAAGCATGAGTATTTCCCCATTAAAGGGTTAAATCTTACTGTACCAGAAGTATTTTGCAACTCAGCCTCTTTGTCTGTAGTTTCCATCTCTGTTTGTGGTCAGACACATTTTTCCAATGAATAACAAAAAAAAAAAGAAAAAAAAACATAGTTTCCTCTCTCTCTCATCTAACACCCCAAATGTTTTCCATTTGACTCACAACAGACCTGACATGACAAATTACTCCAAATTCATTCTTTCTCTGCATCCTCAGCCCCCCTCTCTGGACCCCCAGAAACAAACCAAGAAGCTTCAGTGTGAGACAAAAGACCCACCAAGGCCTGGATCTCAACTTTTCCACAAACCACTGAGTCAACCCACTGAGCAACATCTGGAGTAAAACCATCATAGTGAGGACCTCACACACTCAAACTCACATTATTCAGACACATCAGGAGTCAGGAGTGGACCAAAAACCAGACAGGAAGCTCAGATTTGACATGATCTGCAGTTCCTTTAATGGCCACTTGGGGCTGGTTCCAGTATTGAGTCAAGCCTCATTTGGCTCCATGTTGAAATGTTTAATTTTAGAATTAAAAAACAAACACGATACTGCAATAGATCACTGCAGATATATTTTTATGACTCTTTTCAGTTTAATCAATTCATGCCAATGTCTTCTCTTTCTGTCACTTCAGCTCCAAAAAAAACAACAGAGAGGCTTCAAAAAGGAGACAACCAAATCCCTGGGGGTCATCCAGTGGGTACATCCATTATTTATACCGTGCATAGTAAAAAACACAACATATGAGTTAACTGGTAGTTCAGCTGCTTTCCAAACAGCCTGCAGTGCATTTGCCGTATTCTCCTCCCCTCACCGTAAGCAGCCCGTCTCTGATATTTCCGTTTCACTGACTCGGCACTTTCTTGCCCTTGGGTGTTGTGCAGTTGTGCTGATGTAGAGTACATGTCGCTGCTTTTCTGAGAGCGGAAGACACTTCCTGCTGAAAACAGTGTTGATGTGGTCATCACAGCATGATGAACAACAGGCCGGAAAATACATTGATGAGACAACTGGCTTTGCTTATAGGGACTTACACCATGACACCGACGCAGCTCAGCACAGCACCGACACAGTAACAGTAGCTCTAAAAGGAGCACAGACCCACTCATTAGAGAAGCTGTGCTCTGTTTCCTCCATCATAAAGTCTGTTTGGGTGTGCGTAATTAAAGTAGACATTGTAAAATAGGGGACAAACGTTTACAATGGCCTTTTGAGCTCAAATCCACCACATTTACAGCCTAATGAAAGGCTTTTCCCTTAAAAGGCTCCGAAATTTCAAAAAAAACAACAACAGATGCACAAATTATCAATAACACAGATATTACAGGATTATAAAATAGTTGCAGCGTCACACTACAGATTACATCTTAACCCTTAGCCCGCTATGAATGAGTATACTTGTCAGCCTTGTTTCCAACAGTGCTGCAAACCGAGAATGTTCGAATTTTGTTCGGGATGCATCGAAATTTCAGCCATCAAAAGTTTTCAGCCGAGTGCATTTTCGGTCTTCAGCTGAAAGAGTTTTATCACTGAAACAACACGGCCGAAACAGCATGTTGTGATGATGCAGGTTAAAACCACGACCGGCATGCTCTTGTCTGGATAAGGGCGGATGTATTGAGAAAAACTCACGGATAATGATTTGTAAAGCGTGCGATATCCAGGCTGAGATGACTGTGGGAAACCCGCTTGAAGAGGGAGAAGGGCAGAGCACAGGAGAGGGAGAGCAGAGTGCAGAAAAAAGGACTTGTCGCTCTGAACCAGATGAGGGGCATTCCTCTCTTATAGATCAGATCTATACCCTGTTCTTTATTTAACAGACTAAACAGCCTCATGTTGTTTATCTGATTTATACAATGGGATGGTTAAGCGTTCACAACTCCTCTTCTCTCTTGTGTTGTGCATGGCGTTCCGCCCTAAAGCACACACACGGGCACACACTATGTGTGGGAAAGAGAGTCGTGAAAAAATGTCACAACCATCACAAGAGATGCCGCAAAAAAAAAAAAAAAAAAAAAACCTTTTTAAAGCACTCCCAGGTCATCTCAGTGAAGATCTCATCTCATGTTGAATGATTTCAGAACAGGTAATTTCTAAAACAAATTCAGCACTTTGGAAAAGGTGGGGGAATTTAAATTCAGCGTGCTAAAGGTTAATTTAGTTTGTATGAGAGCTTTTCTTGTGTATTTTTTATTAAAGCTGTCGAAGTAAGCACATAGATAACATGATAAAGCCAATTCCCTACAGCTTCACAGTCTGACTGTGATCTTTATTGAACATATAGTCTGTAAAGATGTACATTAATCTTACTCTTTTTGTATTCTTCAGATTATAAGATACGCTGATCTATTGTTTTATGATCCCAAAAATCACTTATTGTGGTTTTACTGATATCACTGTAAGTGGGCAAACTTTAATCCCGTTTAAACTTGTATTGAATCGTGCTATATCTGATTGTGCCGTGTCGTGCTGTGTTGGATTAAATTTTCCTCATATACTGATGTGTTGTTTCAGTTATTGTCATGGTTCCCACCTCGACCCCAGAGTGTCCTTTTTATACACCCGTTTCTTCAGAAGCCTATGGGTGTTGACTCCCGACAACGGTTATTGACTTCGGGTTGCCTTGCAACGATATAGCTGACCACTTCCAGCAAGCTAGCTCAAAACAACATGTGAAATCATTAATGCTAGACAGGGCTCAATGAAACAAAAATATGGCAATGCCATTTTTTCCCCAATATTGTGCAGCCCTAATCCCAACATTTGTGGAAGTGGAGTTTGTGGATGCACTTTATAAGAAGGTGGCTGTGCCTGCTTTTATCCCCTGGAGTGTTAGACTGCACTACATATAAGACAAGATCACCAAAAGATACAAAACATGAAGTGTGAAAGACAGAAATCTGAGCTTCTCTGTAAAAAGACAAAGTCTCCTGCTGACAGCTTTATTTAATCCTGATCAATGTCATCAAGAGGATTCAGATATTAACCAGGCAGCCAGATGTAAACCCAGGTTTAGCATTTAACCCAACAAGACCAGAAGTACGTGAGAAACTAAACAGTACAATACGGTTTTGTTTGGGTCTCAATCTGCTGAGAGACAGCCTCCGTGTTTGGGTTCAGTCTTTCTACCAGATGTTGGATCTGGCTGCAGGGAGGTCCAGATCTGGTGCTTGATAAATACTCTCTGCCACACTTTTATTTTATTGATGTCGAAGGCCGCTGGAATCTTTTTAGCTCAGACTGGACAGCTGAACAGACAGCATGTTTCAGGAAAATGTTCAGATACCTGAGAGAGTTTTAGAGTTTGTGTTTGGGAGCAAAAAAATCAGACAGAGTGGTTTGGAAAGGCAATGGACGGGAGAGAAAACACAATACTCCAACTGTTGAATGGACTTAAAGACCATCTTACAAACACTCTTTGTGTTATTGTCGACCACAGCACGGTAAAGTTCGAGTTTATCACGTCTGAAAAGATACAAGTCATCACGGGAGGGAATTTCAAACTAATGGAAAGTACAGGTGCTCTTTTCCTCGATTCTGTGTGAGCGTCTCCAGAGGCGGCGAGCAGCATGAATCATCTTGTCCTCAGAGGTCTGCATGATTTACAGTCGTTTATGAATGCCTCTGACTTCATGTGAGCTTAACTTATTGATGCTAAAAACTCCACCACTGCCAGATTTAACACAATGGAAAAAGTCAGGAACACAAAAAGCAAGAACCTCGGCCTGGAAAGATCCTCAGAGGTACGAATGAAACCAGTGAGTCATGTCCTCATCTCAGACAGACTCGATGTGACAGACGGAGACGAGCTGCAGAGAAGTCACCTGATAGGTCAGCTGGAGGAAAATGATTTAATAAAACATGTTCTGCCCTGAAAGCAGCAGATTCCTTCATGAGATTCAAGACGGATGTGATGTGTGGTCGAGTTTGTTCAAGCACAAAGTTAATGTGACACAGAATGAGGTTCACTGCCTCACCAGGGTCAGAGGACATCCTCCAAATGAGATTAAAACTTCACAAACCAACCTGTAATTAAACTCTCTGCTTCACCCTCTGCTCTAAACTCACCCGTCTGGTGTTGTCCAGGACTTTGGGGTCTGGCCGGCCGTAGTTTGGGGGGTTGGCGTGGGGGTCGTAGCCCAGTCTGGACAGCATGGGGGCGATGACGGCCATGTCCCTCACCACGTCGGCTGGCATCTTCCCCACCCACTTGGACAAGGCCTCCACGTTGACAGGTTTGATGACCTGGTCTGTGGACCTCTCCACCCTGACAGGAAGAAAATAAAACATCTGATGAGCAGAAAGTCACCAACAGATATTTAATCTCAAACATCATTCAGGTTCTGTCCACAGGGGGTGCCAAAACTCCACATTAAAGCCTCTTTCTCATACATCAGTCCAGAACTTCCCCTCTAAGCTTTCTCGTAAAAGTCCAGCAAGAAGGTGGGCTGATCATCTGGTGTATATATTAAATTTGTCTAATCTGAGTGCAGAAGTGGATCAACAGATGCACATTTTGTTGAAAGGCAGTCAGCAGATTCAGCAGCACAAGCACAATCCGGTAAGTCCGCCATTTAACTATTATCGTTGTCCAGTTTGCAAAAGTTCCCACAATGAAAGTGGAATGGGCACGCGCAAAACGGAGCGTCAGCGTTTTCATTGAAAACTCCAGCTTGCCGTTTATACGGCAACGGAGGCTGCAGCGTTTCAGAAAATTCCACTCTGGAGGGCGTTTTAAAAAAGTTGCGTTTTAGGTTGGCTGAAATGGAGTTTCCGTATAAACGAGAGGCCGAAATGCAACAAAACTTTTGTGTTTCATCCTAATATTGTGTTTCATAAATGGGGCCTGAATAAGAAGGATATCTTGAACCAGAACAATCATGTTTGAGTGATGATAACAGAGAAAATCTGCTGAGAAGTGCGTGTGTCAGGCAAATGTCAGGGCCCGAGTGTCCTGAAATTACCCAGAATTTTCTTGACACTTTTCAGGCATTTTGGCATTTGTTTGATCAGACGGCTGAAGAGAGACAGAAAATGTGGGAGCAGAGATTGACATGACACTCTCAGCTGCTTTGAATTTAATATTTTATGTGTGATTTAATTGATTTATTTGGTGAAATAATTTCAAAGGATAAAGTCAACAATACTTTCAAATCAAAGATCTTCAGTCACACAGATGTACCACACAGCATCAAGACCAAAATTTAAAAAAATTGGGTTTTTTGTTCATCTGTTTTTTCCTTTTTTTTGTCTGTTCATTTTGTTTGTCTGTTTTTTTGTAGAATCATTTGGGGAAAAATATGAATATATAATTTTAAAGTTTTATCACTTGTAGTTCCTGATGTTTTTGGTTTAAATAATCCTGAGTCTAAATTTTGAATAACACTTAGAATAAGAAAATAGATTAGACATCTTGAATCAACCCCCCTTTCCCAACCTGTTTTTAGACTTGATCCAAACTAGCCCTTGTTTTCAGACAATGTGCCAACAGCACAGGAAGTATGATAAATGTTTCCTTTCCATCACAATCAGAGCCCATCCTGCTGCGCTAAAAGATCAACTCTTTGGACCCTCATGTCGTAAACCTCCAGGTCCCTCTTTATCTCCCTGTCTCTCTCTCTATCTCTTTCCATCCATCCATCTCTGCACCGACTACGATCTGTTTACGTCCAGCTCCTCCATCCTGTGTGTTTCCTGTCTGACTCTATACCTCAGTATAGTAATTCACTTTCCTCTGATCCATTTACTTTGTGATTGAGTCTTTACACTGTGCGGGTTTAGTCTCCTGCATGATTAATAGCGTGAGCTGGTTTCGTCTTCTAAGGAAGACGCTGGAGATGCTCTCTGATGGAGCTGGGCCCCGCTCCAAACATCCACTCTGCAACAAATGGGCAGGGAATCACTTTAGGTAACTCCATGGAGGCCCAGGAGGCTGGTAAGTGTTGACGTAGAGCATAAACTGATAAAGACAAAGACTGGGTGTATAACGCAGCTCGGCTCTACGTTCACGTCTGATTCAGGCAGAAGAAAATGTTTTATTTTAAACACCAAAAACAAACGTAGAGTCAGAGTCCTTAGAAACCTCAACTGCTTCTTTTATATAAGACCTCGTACTGCCAACATTTTCACATCTTTCTTTGTTATACAGAAGATCACACTTCACAATCAATGATTTGGATGCTCTCTCGTTGTTCTCTGTCTTTCAGGCTGCAGAAGATGACACCTTCTCTCCAGGTAATAAGAGAAAAAGAGATCCCCTTCAGTCCATCCCTCCTGGTTATGCACTGATTGAGGAGTGAAACTGAAGTGAAATGCATTTCTTCATCTTTCTCAGACCTACAGATTTTTGGAGTAAGTGTGCTCTGTTTTTTAACTCCGCTGCTTTTAGCAGAGTGTGTGTTTGCAGCAGCACAAAGAGTTAAAATCCAGATTCTCAACAGAAAGATAAAAACAAAGACGACAACCTTCAGATAAAAAGCGTCTGTTTATTTTCTGTCATCAGTCCAAAATCATTTCACTCAAGGAGCTGAACAACTGCAGCATGCGCACACACACACACACACACACACACACACATACACACACAGACTTTTTGCCAGTTCCAAATGCGATGTGACAAAAACCCTTTGGGCCCGTCACATGACCACTTCTCTTCAGGCTGATGCTCTTAATGGCCTCCAGCTCCTCAATTATTCATGGCGAAGCCTCCTTTACCCAAGGTGGTGTCCTGTATCACCGGCAGCTGATAACACAGAATCAGATAGAGACTCCAGGATCACAGAAAGCCTGGAGAGTCCGCTTAGGGAGCAGGGAAGGAGCGGCTCCCTGCTTAGGGAGGAGTAATGGAGTGGGCGGCCTGGCGAGGCAGAGCTCCTCTAAATCAAGGACGGGTAATTGATGTTAATGCTAAGGCAAGGTCCCGCCTGGGGGCCTGGCTGCCCGCTGATTGAGATCTTTATGAAGATAGAGACCCGAGGCTGCGGGTGGTGGAGAGAAGAGAGTGCTGGTGGCTGCAGAGGGTAGGAGGTGATCTCTGCAGGGTGTCGGGGGGGCTGACTTTAATGCACTGTGGGCAGACAAGCTGAGAGGAGGTGGGGCACCATGTTTATGATGGGAAGAGGAGCTGTGCTGCCCTGAAGACTACTTGTGGCTGCAGCCCTCTTACTCCAAATTGCATCAGGAACCATTTAGGGGGAGGGTTTGGGGCTGGGGCAGAGACTGGAACAGAAGACAGACTGTGTCTGTGCAGGGATGAGCCTGTACAGGGATGAGCCTGTGCAGGGATGAGCCTGTGCAGGGAAGCATCTCATCAGGGACTTGGCTCTGCAGGGACACATCTCATCAGGGAAGTGTCCCTGAAGTTTGTTGACACACGGGAGGTTTTCATTTTGCACAAAGTAGAGGAACACCAAGTTCCAAGTTTTTATCAATCTCAGAGTAACACACACAGTCTGCAGGTGTCAGTGACATAGAGACACAAACACTTACATGTCAGCAGCGTGTGCTGACCTGCTGGAGGATAAACAAAAAGCACGTCCAGCCACAAGAATCTGTCCAGTGATCAAAATGTGATGCACGGACCTGCTGTGACACCATGAGTCTGCAGAGTCTGCTGTCACTCTGTGTTGTCCCTGAAGTGCGAGGAGCTCACAGCCATCTGGAGTCTCTGTTGACAGTCACATACAGAGTTACAGAGAGCTACGACACGCTTGGAGCTCTCTGGATCAGATAAGTAAGACTTCTATCTTTGATGGATGCCAGAGCAACAACGATTCATCACTTTGCACGGAGCAGATCAAGCAGGACAGGAAGTCAGGCAATCAAACCACATTAAAACAGATGGTTGATTTTCAAAATAAAATGCCCCATTGACACCAGATCGTATCTCACTGGACAACCACAAACTGAAACAATGAGCAGAGCCAGGCCTGGAGTCAACAGGTTTGAGCTTTGGAAATGGGACTATGAGCTTAGTCAGCGTGAGATCGAACTATTGAAATGCAAGTGAACAGCTTAGCCGGACCTAACATGGACTGAGCATAGCTCGACTGACACACCTGGTTAATGCGGTTGCTATCGGGAAGATCTTAGTAAGCCTCAGCGTTCAGCCAGGAGAGGAAGTAGATGGCCATGATAAATAGGGTCACTGCGCTCAGTCTATGGCACATGTATAAAAAATAACATAAAGAGCTACAGCAGCACCAATTTCAGCCATCGTTGTTAGAATTTTGTTTTCTCTTTGGGTGAACCAAAACTAGTTTGATACGCACGCAGCTTTGCTCATCAATAAAGGGCACAGCACCGCCTATCGAAGCGGAGTGCGATGTTCTTGGCCAGAAGTCCGATTCTCTTTTCTGCATTTATACACAGACAAGACCAGACCCCCTGTTGTGACTTGCGTGCATGTTAACGTACGGAGTGTTTAAATAAATCCTGAGGCACATCCTCAGCTGTCCAGTGATTCTGTGTTCAGAAAACGCAACCAGTTGGAGGTGACGGATGAGGGAGCATGGGGCCAGATAAGCTTTACACTCATCACTCGTCCAATACTCCTGAGATGGTCTTGGCTGATCGTCGAGGTGTGCGATATGGACAAGAGTTAAAGAATTATAAACTGAAACATGTTTCATTCAAGTAAAAGACTGAGATCACCCGAGCATGTTTCCAGTGCAGGATTTAGTTGGTAAAATAATGCCTAACAAAACTTTTACAAGAGCATTTTAAAGGGACATATTCCCTCTGATGTAAACGAGAATGACTGCTGAATTTTGCAGAGTGTGTTTTTGTTTTACCGGCCTTTCTTTTTGCTTCCACAAATACTACTGAAACATATCTATAGAGGCAGACAGGTGAGAGGCTGGTGAGTTACCAGCTTCAGAATTCAGTCAAACTCAGAAACAGTTGATTTATAAAACCTCTGTTCAAGGCAGTGAATGGAGATATTAGGTTCTAAAATGAAGAGCCAGTTACAAACTTTATGCTGCCACTGCAGTTTTCTCTCATCACCACATCTGTTGGAAATTAAGAAAAAGATGTCTTCTTAAAGAGAAAGGAGTTTGATATCATAGAGATGAAACGTGTATCTGTTTGCAGTGGACTGATTTTAGACCTTCAGAGTGAAGCTGTGAGTGTCTGAAGCTCAGAGCGCTCTGGTTAAAGTCTGGGTTCATTCGTTTTTAATGAGAATCAATCTGTGGAAGGGTGACGTGAGCTCTGAATGAACACATCTACATCTGGAGCTCCCATCAGACTCCCTCCATGTGAGCCTGTAACACACGCACACACACACACCCTGTTTAAAAACACCACACACACACACACACACACACACATTAACCTCCCAGGGCTGAACACACTCGAGCTAAAGGAGTGTGAAGAGAAGAGAGGACATTGTGGTCTTTCTCTGGACCTCCACAGCTCTTCAGTTTGAGCCTCAGTGGTCTGTCATTGTTGTAATATGGCTGAAGAGCACTTCAGAGTCTCCATGGTGCCTGAGCGTGAAGAGTCAACACAACTGACGGCTCCTGAATTTACAGAGATGTGGGCACTGGAGATGTTTCAAGGATCAAACTTAGCGATACAAAAGTATTTCATGTGTCTGTGCTGAAAGCTCATGCACGCTCCGGACGGTACCAGATATTGAGAACAGGGAGCAGCTTTCTGTCTGTCTGTCTCTGTCTCTCTGTCTGTCTGTCTGTCTGTCTTTCTGTCTGTCTGTCTGCAGTGACAGACAGAAGAAGAAGAAAAGATGAAACCATGAAGTGAGAGCAGCCCAGCATGCTCAGTTTGATTAACTCTGTGCCTCTTTCTTCCACTTTGTCACAGGTCTGTTGTAGCTCTGCAGCAGACCTGGATTCAGTCTCTATGTCCCTCCATGACGTCAGCTCTGACTGCAGAACTAGGTCACAGTAACAGTTTCCAGGTGAAAGGTCGCTCTGAATATGCCAAGGCCTTCTTGTCTGGATTTGTAAACGCTCTCTGGTTTTTGGAGTGTGGACTCTGGGGTGAAGAGGCCGTCCTTGTTGGTTCAGCTACAGCACATCTTCAGCTTCGAGTGTTAGAGTTTGGAGAGCCTCAGACGGAGAGAGACTCTGACGTCTCTACAGGAGGACCAGATGAATATCCTCCAGGAGAGTGTATTATTCAAACTCCAGCTCTTCTATCCAGTTGTGGTCAGGATGCTTTTTAACATTTCCTCAACACGTCTGAGGTCATTCAGTCTGCTGAAATGAAGCATCTTTCTCCTGAGAGCAGGAACATTGTCTGTGTGTCCAAACTCTCCTGGAGTAAAGAAACAGCCCAAGTTTACAATAAGAATGAACATCTCATTGGATCCATTAACCTCAGCCCTGGACACACACACAGATCTGGTTTAGGTCAGTGTTTCTCCAGTGGGTCACGGATCTGTTTTCAGTGGGTCCTGAAAAAATGTTAATTTCTGTGTAAAATTCCCCCGCTTTATCATTTTAGTTTATTTTAGTTTCAGTTAGCCTCGTCTTTTTGTAAAGCTTTGTTTTTATGTTTCTGTTCATGAAAATGTTTTTTCACCTTTTATTTTTCTTAGTTTTTCTTAACAGTGAAACTATTGGCTGCAACAAGCTGCTCGTTGCTTTTTATTGCCTTCAGTGTTTACTTTAAAAAGTAAAACCTCCTCAAATCTTAATAATCACAGTTAATTCTTCAAAACCAGTGACAGCACTTCATAACACAAAACACAACAATGTCTCAGCCTGGAAAAGCTGAAACCAAGAAACGTTTGTAAGTCTTGCAACACAGAATATTTTTGTGAATCAAATAAAATCTTTTGGAAATGCTTGTCGTCCAAACGACCTTAATCACCACCCTCTTCCTGCTTCCTCATCACTACGGCCCTTTTGTTTCTCGTCAAAGTCAAAGACTTCAAACTTAACGAGTCCAAGACAGCAAACAGAAGGAAAGAGAGATGAAATATGAGCCAATAAGAAACCCCAGATGGAGGAATGACATCTACCCTCATTTTTAACGCCAGAGGAGGTGGGAACATAAAGAAATGTTACTGAAGCCGAAGGAGGCGATAGATGCAAAGCTTTAATAAAAACAGGAGTGTGCTCAGACTACAACAAAACATGGCTTAAATGTCTCCTGAGGATGTGAATGTTTTCTGCAGCAACGTGGCAGGAAGCCGGTGGTAGCAGGAGGGGGACCGGGGTCGGACTCCTCAGAGTTTCCTTAAGGACTTTCAGGGGTCGACCTCCCAGATCACAGAAAGCAAACAGCTCTGACAGCAGCAGGGCCACGAGGAAAGCCTGCGTACTGTACTACAGATGTGATCTCACATGTTTCTCTAATGAGAAGGTTCCTGACTGAGAGCCGAGGCAGGATGTTTGATTTCACAACCAACGTAATGACCGAAAATCTAGACGCCTGGTGAAAAACATGGGAGGGACTGATTCAAGGCCAGGAGCATGTGCTTATTTTCAAGGCCTGCAGGAACCCAGATCCAGGAGAAAGTGAGACCTCAGGTTACCTACATGTTGCTTTTCTTTGGGCTAACAGCCAGTCCACACTTTCTCTCTCCAGGCTAAGAGAGAGAGACGGAAACAGCTTCCTACAGCACTGAGAGGGAGAATAAACAAATTGTTACACCGCTATTCACAATGTTTCAGGATGTTTCACCTGACAGTGTATATATTTATATGTATATGTATATATATACTTTAAATTTGCATTTGTAAAGGCACAAAACAAAACCATTAGGTTATTTTTTTTTCAATTATGTTATAGATAGGATTGGATTTCACATCGAGCTCCTCAAAGGAACCAGACTCCACTGACAGAAACTGAGGTTTTCACCTTCCAGGATACAGAAGAAGCATGTCTCACTGCCTGGGTGTGTTCATTGTTTAGCAGAATTCCATGTCAAATAAATAATGCAATAAGTGCAATCAAACTGTTACAACTACAGGAGTCCCACAATAACCCAAATAAACAGTTTGATTCAGAGGTAAACCAACAGCTGATGTTTCTTGCAAAGATAAAAAAGAAGTCTGTTTGTGTAAATGGAGTCTGCTGGCTGTAAGAGGAGCTCTGTTACAACTGTTTCTGGATAAAAAAGGATCTCACTCTTTAACAAAAAGCTCCACATGGATCCTTCTTAGATTTCAACAGAGACTTAAATTAGAGTTTGAGGCTGAAGCCACACTTTCCCTCGAGGTCAAAGAAAAGAACGAGTTTCTGCTTCGTCAAACACTCCAGCACACAGACATCACTTGGACATATCAGGATGTAAATGACTGATAACTGTAGGTTTAAAAGCACCTGAACAGGCTTTAACATGTGGCACACATCCCAAATCAAACAACTGCAAATGTTCATGTAACCATCATTAAGTCAGCAGTGAGCAATGTGATAAATCTGCAGCTGCAGGGGAAGGAACATCTCGTAAAACTGAAACACAGAAACAGCTTTTTATCATCCAGTGATAGCAGAGTGCTTCTCAAACATGTCCCAAAACTCAGGAAACCTCTGAATTGAATCAGAAAAGAAACAGAGTCCCAGGATTAAACCGTCATAGACTGTGGTTCAGTTTGTGGTGACCACTTCAGAGCGCTGGATGGACCTGAACGGCCCCTCAGCTTTGATCAAACATCAGCTCAGGGGTACCGACCTGAGGTCGTTGACCCCACGCTTTACAGAGTACTACACCGAATCCTCACTCAACAAACAGCAAGACCACAATGAGGAGTTTAAATGGTTTTAGAGCAGCTGCTAAAAGAGAAAATCTATTCTTGAAGGCTTCAGGAGGGCCTGAGCTGTAATTACTCTGAAATTAGAGAGTTCACAAACCTAACCAGAAGGACAAGTTTCTGTCAGTGCTGCGAGTACGAATGCTCAGAGACAAAGTGACAGCTGCTGTAAGGCCAGTTCCCCAACTGTTTGAGCCCAAATGGTTCTGGCCATACTGGACTCGGAGGCTTTTTATTAAAGAAATTACTGTGGAAGCTAAAATGAGTCTCATGTTTAAAACTTGGTTCAAACCTCTGCCTCGACTCTGAGCTGTAAAGGGTTAACACAAACATCCATCTGCCCACCTCACTGTACATGCAGTACTCCTCCCAAACACATGAGGGCAATGTTGTAAACACAGGAAGCACAAACCTGCTCAGTTAACCAATCACAGGGTTTGCATTTCGCATCTTTTCAACGTGTAGTCCAACTTCCAACTACTGAGCAGGATACGCTGTTGATTTGACATAAAGCAGATTTTCCTTTCAGACAAACGTTTCTCACTTCTTCATCTGTGCTGACCATTAGCTGGCAATAAAACATTTCTGTCACTCTTTTACTAAGCTTGTTATGATACCACAGGTGAAGGATTTTAGCCTTGCAGCCCTTATTCTTAGCAAGTATGAGAAAAACTGATGTTTCACTTAAATCTTTACTAGTGTTAAAAATCAGGCTGAAAATCCTGCACAGGAGGATGAAAAACACCAAATAAATTTAAGTTGTGGAATCAGTACAGAGAGATTTTGATTTTGGTTACTCATGATTCTCTCTTGGCTCTGAAACCTTTTCTCAAAGCAAACAAACATAACAAACAGCAGCTGAAACCTCTCACAGTTTGACTACACAATTTTTTTTCAGGGCTGAAGCTATAGTTAAGGAAAAAGGAAATGTTTCGTCTGTCTCACTCACTTTGAAAGAGAAACTCCTCCGGCCTTCCCGATGAGCTCCTCGTGGTGGAGGACGGCGTCATTCCAGGGAATGTCCAGGAATTTCAGCAGCGTCCTCATCCATTTCTCAGGATGGAGGACCAGCTGTTCGTAGTGCACTGGCAGACATTTATCTGCCGCCTCCAGGCACTGAGTGTACATGGTCTCGATGGCCCGGTTCCACTTGGTCAGGCAGTCCCGGTAGCTGCCCAGGTCGAACCCTGCGATGGTCACCTTGCGTGAGATCATGGAGTGGACCGAAGCCCGGCCATCGCGGATCATGAGCACAAACTTGGCACGAGGAAAGATCTTGGCCAGGTATCCAAGAGACTTCAGTGCAAAAGGGTCCTTGTTGCAGAGGAAGTTGGCGGGTTCTCCATGTTTGACAATAATTTCCAGCAGGAAGGCCTGCATGGCGGCGTCCAGCACCTCATCTGTCACACCTGCCTCATCCAGGCGCATCTTCTCCCGGCCTGAGCGGCTCCACATCTGCTTCATGGCGAGGATGCGTGGGATGACACGGGTTTCCTCTCCACAGCGCACCTCAGGGTGGGCATCCAGCATGGCTCGCATCAGTGTTGTCCCACTGCGGGGCACTCCTCCAATGAAGATAAGCGGCATGTCTTTGTTGTAGATGAAAGGCGTGCTGAGGTTCTGGCCCGTCCGTAAGGTTGTCCGCATGCTGCCCCCGAGCGCCGACAGAGGCAGGATCCCGCCCGGCTGGCTGCGCTCCTCAATGCGGTGGTGGCACTCCATTGCGTGGCGGCCCAGGTAGAAGACCGTGACCGAGCTGATGACCAAACAGGCCACCAGCAGGTTCTGCTTCAGCTTCCCAATCATGATGCAGCCCACAGGCAGGGGAGGACGATACGACCACAGGGCCAGTTCAGGGGGAGGGGCGGGAAAGAGGCTTTAAGGCTGTTTGCTGGGAACCGGGCATGGGTCGAGCTCCCTGGGGCACAGCAGGCGTCGAGTCCCCGACTCCATGAGGCCTGCATCGGGGCACAAACACAGAAAGGACAAGGTGAGTGATGGTGGCATGCCAAGACAGCATACAACATGACCTGAGGAGGGGTCAGACCTGAGACATGAGATCTGATTTTTAAACTATTAAACATTTCAGGAGCTAAAAGCAAGATCATGTTTGATATGTCGAAAATGAACTAAAACAGGTCATCATTTATCCAATAATGGTCTCACAGCAGGTGAATGGATCAGCTGTTCGTTGATAAATTTGATCTGCTGCAGACTCTGTGTAAAAGTATCACCATCAGAGGAATCAGTCTTACATCAGGTTGTGAAGAAAACTGTGACTTACAGCCTGCTAACCCTCACACCTCATGTCCCAGTTTCTAAAATATCTCAGGCTGAATGTCAGACACCGTCAGACTCCACAATCATCACCGCAGCCGCTTCAAACACATCAGAGTAACAAAAACACCATCTACAACAGAGGAGACATCTGTCACAAAGACTGATCAGCACCTTCTCTTCCTCTGACAGCCTGTTAGATCTCTGGCCAGCATCAGCATACAATTTTAACTCTGCAGAGAGCCGTGAATTACAGCGCTGACGGTGAGCGGCTGCACACACAGATAAGACGGAGGAGGTGCCATGAGGAGAGGAAATGTAGTCTTTTTTCTCACGTTTTAAAAAGAACGACTGCAAACTCAGAAAACCTCTGCAGACAAGTGACAACAGCAAACCTTCACTTCTTCTACCTCTGCTTCATCTATTTGATTTCACTTAGCCAAGAGCCTCTTGATTTAAACAAACGTGTGCGTACAAACTCTGCACGTGCACACATGAAAACACAAAGTCCCGTCTTATGATGACCACAGAGATCGGGCTCACAGCTCCCCTCTGCTGCAGGGCTGAGAGAGGAAGGATGCAGGTCAATGCACTCACAGACCACTTATTACCACTGAAGGCTTCTAATTCTCTTTACCTGTCTGAACAGAAACTACAACCTTTGACCTTTGGCAACCAGCGTGAGAATCCCTTATAGAAGTTGTCTCAACAGTCACATGTCTACAATAAACACAGCTGAGAAAGAGACTGGCTCTTGTAGTTCTGGCAGCTGGATCAAGATATAGAACTCTCTTGAAGACAGATGCACTTCTTATTTTTGTATCTGTTATCGAACCTCTTTATGTTACCGTTTCAAGCGGGGATATTTACACTCTTGAACATCTCGCCTCCGATGATGTCTCCAACGTGCGATACAGGGAACAAGTCGTCCCATCAAACTACAAGTACCAAAGGTACCAAAGGTGCAAGACAAGCCTGTTTTATGCTTGATGCATCCAAAAGGTCTGCATGGTTTTTTGCAGAAGAATGATGTCATTTTAGCACAGTGCAAAATTTTTGCATTGCACACCTCCAAAAATTAGAATCTGCACAGAGACATGCGGATAAGCAAGGGATCCTCATGTCCGAAGCACAACAAATACTGGCATTTAGATGATTCACCACATAGAGATCATCTTGATAAGCGTGTGATTAACACTTCCTGGCGTGAAATTGCGACCAAACTTGGCAGAGAAGAGGATTTCGTGAAACAAATGTAGTAAACTGTGTGAACAACTTCTTTTCTAGTTTAGTACTCTGGTAGATGTGTTTTTGCAGTACACCGCCCCCTGCAGTTTGGTAACAAACCCCACGTGGAGTGTGAAAAAACATAAAATCTGCATGTAGTCTCTCATGCTGATCTTTTGTGTCCTATTTGTGCGGAAAGCATAATCAGCCCTTAACACCGAGGAAGCCGGCTGTAACTGCACCGCCTGTGTGCAAGGCTCCGTTTACACACAAATGTTTTTAATCAAACACGTTAACCGTTTACGCAGAAATGATGGGTGACTGAAAACAATCTTTGTGACATCATCCGTTTGTTTCTGATGCAGAGTTTTGAAGCCCATTGTCGGTGGAGACCAAACTGGAAATACTGACACCACCTAGCTTTTCTGGAGCCAGGAAAAGAGCCAGGATTTTCAGCCTCTTCACAGACAGCTACAGGGTGCCCACTTGTCAGTCAAGTCAGTCATAACCTTATATGGACATGGGTATTTGCATCAACGTTTATTAAGTCAGTTATGTGCATTAGTGAAGTAAACACAGGACACTCTGCCAATCGTGCATGATTATTACCATCAAATTGTGTTTCATTTTTTAATGATGAATGAAAAGAAGATGTCAGACCCTGACAGTGAAATCACACTCACCCTGTCCAGACTGATCTGTTATTACCACCTGATCCTCATACACTATTCCTTACACGACCTCTTTGTTAAAACTGATGTAAATCTACTCTCACAAACAGAGGAGGAAACTGTGTGCGTGTGTGTGTGTGTGTGTGTGTGTGTGTGTATGTGTGTGTGTGGAGATGGTTAAAATCTATCTGAGGGGCTCTAACGGGCTGCAGGGTAATGGCCTCAGAGCAGGCGACCCTCTGCTTCATGGAAACTCTGCTCCGTTTGGATGCATGTTTATCTGTTAGAGTGATTTCAGGCTCCGTCATCTGCCTGGAATTTTAATTATTATCCTTTTTTTTTTTCTCCTTTCTCAGCAACTAAACAACCGCTGACTGGCATTTAATCTCCTGTGAGAATTAAACCGTCTGAAGCCACATGGAGATCTCGGTCTTTACATACAGCTATGTTTAGAAACATTGGCAATGCCGACTGCTGACAACGCTGACTGCTGACAACAGCAGAAATCAACAACTCCCATCTGTGCTCAGAGCTGACAAAGATGCACACAGGAGAAGATGATTTCCAAAATAAATTTTCTGAGAGTGTGACAGTTTTGACAGTGAGGAAAACACAGATATATGATCTTTTAAAATACAGTAAAACTTCACACACATCATCTTCCGTTTCAGACATTATGAGAACTTCTTCTGCTCCAGTAGGGCAGTGAAATAAAGTGATCGGAGCAGAAAATATAACAAGAATCTCTTTATGATGAGACAAAACTGGTTCTGCTCACCCTGCCTGGATTCCAATTTGCATGACCACCTCTTCACTTTACACTGTGCTTCATGAAAGGTGTCCATTTACAGGAACCACACTACAGCCAATCACAACGCGGGATTCAACAGAGACGGACCAATTAATGAGCAAAAACTGTTTTCAGACCCTGCAGACTGCCAGGGTCTGAAAAAAAACAGAATTTACTAACATTAGAGGCAGATGCAAAGAGGATTTCTGTCAATCTTAATTGTAAAACTGAATCTGAATTTTGCAAACTGAAAGTGATTTTTTTTATTTTTGAATTTAAGGAATATAGAAAGTTGAATTTTTAAGTAAGTAAAATATAATTAAAAAAAATTAAACAAATTAAATTTCAGATCATGCTTTTCAAATTCAATATTTTTATGATTATTCAAATTCAGTTTCTAGTGGCACAAATCTCAGCCCTTAAATGGGCCTTCTGAAAATAAAGACCCGTCAGGTGATAATAAAAGAGGAGAAATGCTGTTCGTTTTCAGGCTGTAAAAAGGGGAAAGATTTGATCCATCCTGTCATGAATTATTACATTTCAGATCCCACCCAGCCTTCCTCTACACCACGCAGCTGGTGATGCTTTCAAGCAAACATCCTCCTGTTTTACCTCCTCATTACACAAGTAAGGAACATTTCACAACACGACATTACAGCTAATTCCTGCCATCAGGCTCCCTGTGAGAGGAGCTCATGCAGGACTAATACACAGATAAACACTGAGTGCGTTTCCTCCACAGTGTGACTGACGGAGGAATGCAGAAAATGTGTGAAGAGCGCACAACATGTTGGTTTCTATCTCTTCCTGTCGTCGGACTTTGTTCTCTCCACACACACAAACACACACCTCCCATCTTCAGTTCAGTGATTCAGCACTGAAGAGAGACGGGGTTACAGAGCATGCAGCGTGCCAACACCTGTACTCTGTTGGAGGGAGAAGAAGAGGGGCCTGAAGCTGCTCACCTCAGGATTCACCTCTGCAGTTAAGATTTCATCCATCTGACAGAACAGATCAGATTGTTTTGAGCAGGAAATGAAAGGATGCACTGACATAGATTGAAAGCTGGTGAGAGAGGAAGATGAGAGGTGAGAAAGAAAGAGGTGGAGGTGAGAAAACAACAAACGATGAGTCACTGGTATCATCCCCTGCGAGTCGAAGCTGCACGCATCGCCGTAAGAGAACAGAGACAGAAGTCTGATTTATACGCTGAGGTTATGCAATAATCTTTGGAGGGTTTTTGTGTTATATTTCTGGGACAGCTGTGAAAGTCCAGGACAGAAGAAGCAAAGATCTGCGTCCTGTCAGAGCGCTCTGACCGCCTGGCTGTTAACAAAAAATGGGGTCAGTGCGCTCCATTCAGGGCCGTGTTGGGTTACACCTCACACCGGCGCTGAAATGTGTTTGTGTTAAATTAATTGCGGCTCCTCTCTCCTGTTACTGATATGGTATCCTCCTGGCAGCAGATTTCTCCCATTGATCTGTGTGGAGAAAGTAGAGGCTGCTCTCAGCGGAGCGACGGTGAAACCAAACCACATCCACACTTAATAACCAGGACGACTCTAGCTGAGAGACGTCTGAAATACCGATGACAGCAAGAAATTAGCCTTTAAAGCCAGTTTTAATTAGATTAAATAACTAAGAGGACGTGTTATATCTGAAAACTGTTTTTGCAGATTTAAGTCCAATTTTTTTTAAAAAAGGCATCCTTCAAAGAAAACCATCTTTTCTTTTCATCTTAGGGTGTCCAACGTGCCCATGAGAGCTCTCATTAACAGTTCTCTGATATTCAAAACAAGCTCTGAGCAAACCACCATCTGCAGCAGGGACTGGATTCATCCTCTTCCTCTTTCTGATGGTTCAGGATCTGATGCCAGCCGTCCTGGCAGCAGCAGGAGGTTTTTGTATACAAGCTGAAAAACACAGTCCAAAAGAGACACGCACACACGCACGTTTACACGTGTTTATCTTCATGCTGCTCTGCTACAGGCCGCGTCCTGAACTCAGAATGGAAAATAAACTCATGAAAGATGCTAAAGCAGTGCACAGGAAGCTAAAAGTAGGGACTGGTTTTAGATCTTCAGCTAATGTTTCCCTTTTGGCCACTTCCTCCAAACTCAGTGTTTTAATTAGGACTGCAACAAGTGGTTGTTTAGTCGATAAATGGTGAAAAATGTCAGTGTTTCTTGGAGTCCAAGATGACATCATCAAATGTCTTGTTAAATATCAACGTTTATGAAGCTGAAATTGGTGAATTTGGATTTCTTATTCTTAAATCATTTCTTAAACTAAAATCAATTATCAAAATAGTTGACGATTAATTTCGTAATCAATTAATAATCAATTACTCGATTAATTGTTGCAGCTCTAGTTTTAATCCACTCACCTGCTGCACGTGACAGCTCAGTCAGTTGTAAAAAATCTGAGAGATTACAACTTCTAGTGTCCTCATTTACATGATACAGAGTCATGAAACTCTTACAGGTTTTATTTATATCACTCCTTCCATTTATTTGACAGATAAGGAAACCAAAGCTGCATAGTCACATGTTCACACCTGTAGATATATTTTTTCTAAACTGAATAATTAATTAAAAAAGAGACACATTTACTGACCTTTTATGAAAAATATATAAAGCCACAAACTGTATTCTGTATCATTTAGCCTTAAAACAGACTTCAGACTGAATTAAAGGCAATTTGATCTCATAGTTTTGGACATGGAGGGAAAGGCACAGGACAAGAAAGAAGTTGATAAAATACAAAATAAGGAAGAAAAGGAGTCAGAGTAGCAAAAGAAGTAAACGTGTTAGAAGACAAGGGACAACAGAAAGGAACAACAAGAGGCTGTGTTTGAGAGGAGCAGCGGGGATCCCAGCGCTTGCTCAGGCCTGCTTAGGCCTGCTCTACATCTGTCATCCTCTTCATGACAAATCATTCATCCTTTATTAAGTTTCCATTCAGATTGGGGATCTCTCACATTCCTGCAGGATCAACCAGCAGAAAGTGTGGAACCATTAGCCTGTCCACAACCCCTGGTCCTCAGGCTCTGCTATGAATCACACGCTTCCAGCAAACACCGTCAACCTCCAGCTACTCCATGAGCAAAGATCTCTATCTGCAGAGTTACCCAGTTGTGCAACTTCCAGCCTCTGCAAACACACACAGAGACACACACACACAGACACATACACAGACGCACACACAGACACACAGAAAACATACATAAAACACACAGAGACACACACACACACACAGCTTCTCTTCGACTGCACTCACCTGCAGAGGAAACACTGAGCATGGAGGTGACTTATGCTCGTCCTTCTCCCTCCATCAGCTGCACAAACCTTCAGTCAACCTTGGGAGATCTCATTTGCTTATGCACCTGTTGCACCGATTATGACCTGCAGGGTCCTGGTCTGCGTGCTCAGAATGGACGGTGTCCAATCAAAGCTGACACAATCTGACATTTCCTTCCTCAGAACGAAACCTCGCCTCCTGGAAACACCCGTCCCCACTCGTGTTTGATGAATCACATGGCCTGAGTGAGGGAAAGTATTCCAGTTGTGTAAAACTCTCAGTCAGCTTAACGTCTCTGCCACATTAATGAGGAGTTTGGGGTGTGATGTTATGACTGTTTTTCCAGTCATTTTTTTCCACATTAAAGATAACACACACACACACACACACACCCATGAAATCACAGGAAACAGAGGAGGAAGGTTGGATAACACAGGGAGTGGTGCGTTACAGACACTCTTTCACAGTATTAGATCACCTTGTTCACAAATGTACTTAGCATTAAACAAACTACACCAACCAGAAAGCCCCTCATTACACAATCAGCTGCAAAGGATCCAAATACAGACTGCTGCGGTTGGTTAAACATCAACTATGTGGGCTGTAGAGCTACATCTGAGGAGAAAGGAGCAGCAGCTTTTCTCAGATTAGAGGTTTAAAGCGTTTAGAGCGTTAAGTAGAAAAATGAGTTGTTGTCCATCCATCAGGGTCGTAAGTCACAAGTCTTAAGCAAGTGGCAACCTCCGGTCTGAAAATATGATACAATGCGGAAGTGCTAAAATCTGCAGTTTGTTGAGTGTCCGCTTGAGGCTGGCTCCAGAAGTACGAGAAGTCACAAACACGCCAAGCCAAAAAAAAGCTGTTTTCACAGCGGAAATAAGCATATCAACAGCCTGGTACAAAAAATGGTTTCCTGTCTGAATCGTTAATTTTGCCAAAGGCACGCACAATACGGGGGTGAATTTTTTTCTAACTCTGCAGTTTAGGAAATATTAAGATTGCCAGTTCGCCTAATCAGAGGCACAGCTCAGCTCACGTGACTGTCGGGCGCCCTATTGCTGTTACTGTGGAGACTCAAAGCCTGCTTCATTTCCAATATGGCTGCACTGGCCGTTTTGCTTCAAAAATCTGTTTCAGGAATAGACGGGTAACGTCACGGAGGCTACGTCCATTAATTATAAAGTCTCTGCCCCTTTCCCACATGCACTCAAGAAATGTTTAACATTCAAGGATGGGAATCACAAACCTGTCCCAACAAGCACAAGCCATCTGCATCATTCATCGTCACCCTAACAGCTCTCTCATCTGTGCATCCACTTACAAAACAATGGTGTCACATTTTGTGAGAGGCAATCAGCGTGCATGATAACTAGGAAGTCTGGGCAGCAGTCGAGGCAGTTCAAAGTGTGGGGTAATATTTCAGGAAATGATGCTAACAGGTCAAAGTGTGGTGTCTGTACCGTGTGTTTGACGCTCTATGCCTTCAGCTGTTTATTAAAGGCATACTTTACATCTGAGGGTTCATTTTAACCGAAACGCTAAACTCGGATGGATTTAGGAAGATTCTTTCAACAGCTGCTGTAACCATGGAAACCACTGAGACTGAAAGTCACAGGTTATTGCATGGTCACTCTTTAAACCAGGTCAACTAGATCTTCTCCAGTGTCCACAGATCAGCGCACTTTACATGAACAGGACTTGATGAGGGATTTGATAATGAACTGGATTATTCATTAATTAATTAAATTAATTATAATTAATAATGTATTAATGAAGTGATTAATTACATATACGTTTCAGATCAGCCTCAGATGTTTTAATTTGTCGAGTCACGTGCCACTCCTCCAGCTTTGCTCCAAACACATATCGTAAGCAGCGTCACCTTTGCCTGCTCGTTTATTGTTACGTTTGCATATCAGCTTAACTGATTTTCCTTGATTTTCATTTGGGGTGAGTTTGCCATGTTAGATATGCTGCATGCTACACAGATTGAGCTCAAGTTTGACTCTTTTCTGTGTGTTTTTGTACCGTCACGCTGGATTCCATCTCAGCAGCAGGGCGATGAGCTGCTGAGGTACATCCTGAATTTCCAGTATCATCAATTATGCGTTTGGTCGCTCTCTGTGCTGTACTGACCTGTAATTCGTTGTCCTGCATTTGCAGATCAATGCAGTAAATGTGAACATCCAGCTCTCTCAAATTTGTCTCTGACCTCACACTGCTGCAAACGCTGGGCTGAGTTTACACGCTCATGTCAGAGGAAACCATCGCTCCCACCCTGCAGAGCCCTCTCACTGTCGATAACTTAACATCAGAGCAGAGCATACACACACACACAGCTCACACGGAGAGCAGTCACTTTTATCCACAGCTGTTCTGAGCGTGAGTATGTGCGCGTGTGGCTCAGTGCATTTAGTACAATCAATCTCAGTGACCTCTGTCAAAGCAAAGAAACACTCAGGTTAATTAGCATCACCTCCAGATGCACACAGAGCGAGGTTATAAACACCGACTGACACCTCTGTAATCAGGGAAGTGACAGGCTGGGAAGCTCAGGGAGGAGACGTGGGGTGACGACGCAGTGTGTGAGGCTTTTATTGAGGGGGGAGGGAATTAAAGCGAGTGGCCTTCCTTTCGTAAACTGTCTGAATACAAATTGTAAACCAGTAAACAATCTGAGCTGTCAGAGCTGTCAGTGTGGGAGTGCTGTTTTGGAGACCATTCGTTTGCTCCATCATTCACCTCATTTGCATGCTTTCAGCCTTGAGTGTTTACAACAAATCCTACAAATCTTTCAGCTGCAGCTCAACTCTCTGGTGTTTGGAAATCAGCTTTAAACTCTGTAGAGTAAGCCTGTACCATCATCTGCTAATTCATTTGGAGCCTTTACAACAAACAACACGGAGGATATGCTATGAATATGCAGAATTAACAATCAGTACTTTAACTCTCAGCCTGCATTGCACACACCTGTGGGCCTTTGCAGACCATTTTGATGAAGTCTGATGATGCTAGCTTTCAGCTTTCGGATTAACTGGTGTCAATTTGGAGGAGAATTTATTATTGCTACTTCTTTTTAAGGGAATTCACTCTGTTTACTGCAAAGAATCAAATACCAAACCATCAGATCATCAATGCATTAAACAAGAAACAAAATTATTGCATTCAGTACGGCATCCATGGTTCGACTGGTGCTGAAAAGCTGCGGCATTTTTGGTTTTATGCCAAGCTGGCTTCCACGCATTATAATTCTCTTTGAATTGGCTCCATTTGTATGCGAATACAACCTCTCTTTCTGATTACCTTGGATTAGAGCTTGAGGAAAATGAAAATCCTGGTGTCAGCTTTCACACATTACTTTAACATAGTGCATGGTGAGACGAGAGAGCAATGTGTGCAGAGGCCAACGTCCTCATTACTGGTTCAACTCCCAGCTTTAACCGTTTGCTGCATGTCTTTCCTCAACTCTCTGCTCCCAACATTGTTTCTTTTGAGCTGTTCTTTAAAACTTTAAAAAAGAGAGAAAATAAAAACGCAATTAAATTCAACTGCATTAAAGGCAGTGTGCCATATCATACCATCTATGATAATGATGTATGAGGCTCCCTCCTGTGTAGGGATGCACCGATTCCCGATTCTGGTATGGGGTATCGGCCAGATCGGGCTCCTCAAAGCTGGATTGAGTATCGGTAGGAAAGGGCCAATCCGTGGTGCCGATCCCGGCAACCAGCTCTGTGCCTTTTTTTAACCAGCGCTCTCATATTTTTTACTAGAATTTTTGTTGTCACTTAGAGGACTTGACACTAAGGTTAAATTATGATAAAATAGTACAAACAACCTTTTTTTATTTAGTCACTCTGTTCACAGTATTTGGTTAACGGTTGTGTAACAGTTTTGTACTTGAATGTTCCCTCTGATACACTTTCTCTGTTTTTTTTTTTGCTGCTCTACCAGTCTACAGGGTGTAAAAGTTTATGACTGAATATTAATTGCTGTGAGTTCTGAAGCATTTTTTTACCAACCTGCTGGTAAACATTTCAACACTTTATAGTTTTAATAAATATCGATACAATGATTCAGTACTTGTTTTTGCCTTTCACCCAAAACATTACCAGTCTTATCCCACAGTAGGTCATGCAGGTAATTTTTTTAACACTGGTATCAGATTGAGATCGGTATCGGTCGATACCCTAATCCCAGGTATCGTATCGGGACCAGAAAAGTTGGATTGGTGCATCCCTACTCCTGTGTACATAGCAACAATGTCTGAGTGCGAGAGTGACAGCAGCAAAAAAGGAAGCTACCTCAGTGGTGTAGAGATTCTTTGGCTACAAGAGGTCAAACTTGCAGCAAAATAGAACATTTCGCAAAATATGCAGGTAACCTGTTACAGCTAAAGGTGGTAACACAACTAAAGCTTCACCACCTAAAGCTAAAAAACATGGCCAAATATCATCAGGCTTTGAAGACACAAGAGGAGGACGTGAAAGCAGCAAGTGATGTGGAGAGTAAAAGTAAACGGATAGCTCAACCAAGCATTGCTGGAGCCACACTCCTTATGATTAAAAAAAAGCAGAGCAAAGATATGATGCCGATTCAGACTGTGGAAAAGGTGGGCTTTAAACACTTGCTAAAGGAACTTGACCTAAGATACACATTCCAAGGTAGAAAACATTTTTCAAAAACATCTTTGCCTGCAGGATACAAAGCATGCCGCAACAAACTGGCTGCTACGTTATCACTAGTGGACCACACAGAATGTAGTAACTTGCCAAAGATCAGCTCTTAAACTGACAACTGTGAATATGCTGGTGTTCTAGATAAAGATTTGAAGTTGTGACTGTTATGTCTGCAAACTGGATGGTAAGTTAAGTATTTATTTGTACAATTCCAGCATTAACATTTAACATGCATCATTTCATAGTATACCTATTTTAAGTTTACATCAGAATTGTGCAATATTTCCAGGACTGACAACCTACCTCAATGAATTGTTAAACTTCTTGGCAACTGTTTTCAAATCATTTTTTTTTATTTTCATGAGCACTGAATGTTTGCATTTTGACTTTTGAAGGTGTGTGTGTTCTTCAGTTACATTTATTCTAAATCAATTTTATTTATTAATTCATTGTAAAAGTTTTAAGCTACTATATTATACTTAAACTTCTCAGGGAAAACACTACATAACTATTTTTGTTTACATTTCACACGAGTTGTGTCGTTAGTACTGTTTGCCCTGTTTGCATTTTTTGCATTGTTTGTACTGTTTACGTTTCAAACTTGCACAGTGGTAGTATATCCTTGTAAAATGAGGGTGTCTTACAAACTGTGTGTAAAATATAAATGCTGTTATTCAGAGGAAGCAATCACTAATAATATGTTGGTCAGTGATTTTTTTCCATATAGTTATAAATATCACTATCGCAAATTTCCTTGAAATATGGTGATATAATTTTGACGCTGTATCACCCACCCCTAAAAGGCAGTCACGGGTTCACTGACAAGGGTTTGGTTTGGATTTGGATGGACTTCGGTCACCTTATAAAATAACTATCTACACATCACAAGGAACACTAACACACACTTTTCTGCTGAGAAGTAATTCATATGCTAAATTAAACAACACGCAAATCATTAAAAAAGAAAAAAAAAAGACTACAAACAACTGGATCTGACTACAGACGGATGGATCTGACTACAGACAAATATGGATCTGACTACAGACAAATGTGGATCTGACTACAGACAAATATGGATCTGACTACAGACAGGTGGATCTGTCTGGTAACAGAGATTTACCTTGCTGTGACGGCTCTCTGTGTGTCTGACTGGAAATGAAGAGCACCATACTCCAAACCTGTCCCCTGTTGGTCATACAGGCGCTCTTTTGGCAGAGGAGTGAAGGCATGGATGCTGGAGAGGCTAAACATGTCACTAAAAGCTACCACATGTAATATTTTGTCTGTTTCATTACATACAATACACCAGGATACATGTGGAAGGGCAGGGAGCTCTGACATACAGCTTACTGCATCCACATATTAAACCCTTTTGATGAGCACCTTCCTGTTTGAGTCATCCTTTCCTGTTCTTTTCAAGTGACTGAAAGTATCTTCAGTAACAGCCTCAGAACATTTGTTGCTTTTATGATCAAAGTTGTAAAAATCTTGTCCAAAACCAGAAGACAATCCTCAGCTTTGTGTTCTGCTGTGAGCAGTTTTATTACATCTACACCACAGGGAACACAAACTGAGGCCATTCATTCCCCACAGAGCCGGTGTGTCACCAGGGAGCCTGACCACTGTGTGGGTGGTCACCAAACGTGTTGAAGCTAACTCAACGCTGGTCGTGTGCAAACAAGTTTTCTTGTTGTGATTGTAAAGCTACTTTCCTGTAAATGTTGGTAAACCTGGGAACTTCTTCTGTTGTGGGTCAAACAGTGAGGGAACACCTTTAGCCTGCCACAATACTCTCTCAGGCCCGATACACCCAATCAGGGTACGGAGGATATCAGATTTGTTTTTTTTATTTCTTAACTACTTTGATTTTTACTTTTAGTATCTGTACCTTTACAAATATGCACACAGATATAGACCTTAGTGAATAAACTATACAATCATGTTATTCTGATCAAAGTTACCAACAAAAACAGTGATTTCACTACCAATACATGGAAGTTGTTCACTGCCTTGGTGGTTAGTTCAATTGTTGTTGAATGACTCGAGTGTTTTAAACTTAGTTCAGACTCAACAAAATATTTATGCAACGCAGAGACTCACAGCAACTCCCTTGTTTGGTCATTAAACCTTGTGCGGTGTTTTTTCTGAGAAGTGATGCAAAAGCCTTAATAGCAATTTCCCTCTTTTGGGACTGTCCTGAAACTGTTCAGATCTCAGCTTGTCCATGTCGATGTAAAGAACTCTGAGTGGACAAACCTTGATCCATCATTTAGAATTTTCTCTTTACTACAAGATGAAACAATCTATACGAGCACCTCCCATCTAAGACCAGAATTATTCTTCAAAATACTAACTAATGGATACCCTCAGAAAGAAATCTCTGTGTTGTGTCAGCTGTAAACTCCTGTCTGTCCTCACGATCAGAGAACAAACAGTGACCCATCAATCAGGAGCGTCTCAGCGAGGCCAGGCTGGGGACATGGACTGACATCTCCTGCCTGCAGCACGTCTATTCTGAGAGGTCTGATGAATACATGCTCCAACGCCCTGCAGCAGAGCACTCTTCTTTTGAAAAAAAGTAATAAGTATGAGGCCTGCGCACAGCTTTCAGGGCTCAGTGATCAGACAGCTGCTCTGCTCAATGTAATAATTGTAATGCAGCAGTGGGTGTCCCTTTCAGACCAGGAAATGAAGAGTATAAGCGAACTGGAGTCCAACTGATCCCGCTCTGCAGCTGTGGAGGCCAGCCCGCCGAGAGCAGCCAGCTCAGAGAAAAAACTCTGAATTCAACTGGACTCTGGTCGAGTTTCCCCTTGGACCACCTGCACACAGCAGATGTGCTCCCTGCTGCACAGACACTGGTAGTCTGTGCCCCCTGAAGGCCTCTGCAAACTGCTTTTTCAGCTTTCTAAACCTGCTAGAATACATTTTCACAAACATTCATCATAGTGAGCCTGCAGGCTACAATTATTGGTTAATAAATCCACTGAACAAATATTGCGACAGCAAAGTATTTCCTGGTTTTCTCTCTTTTCTGGCAGCCTCAGCAGCATTACAGAAGAAATGGGAGACTGCCAATAAGAAGCCTGAGCTATGATGGAGAACGACTGCTAAACATGCAATGCTAGATTACAGATCGATACTTGAGGCAGCTTATTGGGAAATACGCTGATTATTTTAATTTTCATAAAGATTTGACAGATATAAAGGATGATACTGTTGGAACATGTGTTTTCCCATGCACATATTTACAGAACATATGACTCAGGAAAAATACTGAAAGTAACTTGAAAAGGTGTCTGCACCTCTTCCTGTACGTACCAGTACATTACAGCCAGGTAGTCTGGCAGCTGTTCAAGATTTATCATAGGCATGAAATTATTCAGTCATTTTCGTCATTTTTTTACCCTCTAAAGTTTAAAGAGGGGGTAGTCTACTTTCACATATTTCAAATATACGTATAAAGTAACAATGCTGGATGTTCAGACTGAGCACGTGCAGATCTTTACCAGAGCTTCCTGAGACTTGCTGAATTGATGATGTCATTGGACAAAGATCTCCCCATTGGAGAGGTGGGCCTAAAACATCAAGGTCTGTCTGCCCATAGCTCTACCCCTGACAGACCTTCAGAGGGCTGGCCAATCAGAGTGAAAGGGGTTTGTGGAGCAGGGAGCCTTAAAAAGACAGCAGCTAAAATAAAGTTTCAAATGGAGGCTGAAATAAGAGTTTATAAAACACCAGAGAGAGAAAAATATAGATTTTTGTGATCTATACATATCATATGAAGCTACCAGTCGGGCAAAATAAAGATTAAAAAAGCACAATACCGCCTCCGTAAGTAAAGTACAAATCAACAAAGATTAATACATTTCAGATACATTGCAAGATTCCTTCACTGTCATTCAATTTATACCAAACAGCAGAAGGAAATTTAGAAATACCTGGCTCAAGACACTGACAGCAGCTGTATAAATAAATCTATTCATGAATATGTACACATTTATATACACAATTTATGGGTTTATGCACACATGTAAAACACAGACTATCTCAAATCACACATCTTACCCACACACCCCTGTGCACACACACAGCCCTGCATTCACATGCTCCTCACCACACTCATACATACACACACATCACCCACAAACAGCCACACATTCATGCATACTGGAAAGATGTGAACAACGTCAGAGGAACAGTATATTCAGCATATCTGTAATGTCTGGATTCTTTTCCATAGCAGGAACATTTAGCCAAGACTTTCCCACAATGCAGTGCTGCTGCGCTGACCCTGCTGATCTACTGGGGTAAAGAAAGGTCATTACACACAGATAGAGGAATGAACCTTACTTCAGTTTCAAAAAACTCACTCTTCCTCAAAATCTTTTTATATATCCTCTTGGACTTTGGATAAAAGTGTATTCACAATAAAAAGAGCCGTGATGAGTTTTTACCACGGTCCCTAACTGTGGCTGCAGTGACAGGCTTGCTGGACAAACATCCAGCAGGCCTGTCACTGCGACCTGACCTGCATCATGACTATGAACTGATTATCTCTGACCTCCAGACCAAAGAAAAGGTTGACTTTTACAAAGATTACGTTAAACCGTGAGAAACAAACACAGAGACTTCTTTGTTTGATTCAGAAAATTATCAGCAGATCACTTGAAAACAAAGTGATGATTGGTGTCAGCAGGAACAAACACACCCCTGTCTGCTGGAGTTCAACATCACAAATCAGTTTCTGTGGTTCTTAGAGGCCATGTGTGCTCAGTATACAGAATAAAACAACAGAATTCAACATGCTGTACGCAAACTGTAGGAGACTGTTTCTGCTATGTAACAGAATTATCATAAAAATATATGGTGGAGACTACTCTCTGTTAGCCAATATAACCCACACATACTCCATTATCTAAAGCATAACCCCAAAACAGACCTCTGTTTAAAAAACTGCAGTTAAAAGATGTTTCTTTTATAGTTATAATTCACACAAAGTCAATTTGAGGTCCCTTAAAGAGATTTACTTGACATTTTACATAAACCACTAAGCTCATAAAACTTAAAACTTGCCTTGCAAAGAGGAATGGCACAGCATTCCCTTCAGATCTGATTGGCCACCTCAGGTGAAAACCCTAAATCCTGATCCATGAGTGGCTATTTGCCCTCTGAGAGGTGGGATATGAAATCAAAGATTTAAGCTGTGCTGCAATATGCTGCCACATTAGTTTGCACTTGTTAAATGTAGAAAAATACTTTTCATATTTGCAGGAGTCAGATGCACAAAGAAAGGAGTCAGCTGTTCAAAGAAAGGAGTCAGCTGTATTTCTGACAGTTCGACATTGTCTAAGTAGCTGCATGCAGCTGAAGTAACTGCAATAGTAACTTTGGACAAACGTCTTCTTTGAGTTCTTATAGATGAATCTGTGAAGGTTTTTATGCTGAATATAACATCTGTATGATTTAATTAAGGCACTGTGAGACAGAAACTGGTTATTGGTCTGATTTTTGCCAGAGGAACACAAATCCATTCATGGCACGTAAACGGAAAGTCTCTTTAATGACTCTACAGCAGCCAGCAAAGATTAGCAGTAAGCAGCATGATCTATGATGGTGGACACTGCGGCTGAGCTGTCAGACAGAAAAGGGACAGAAAAGCAGAAGAAAGCTAAATAGGAGAGTGATAGAGCCTGAGCTAAAGGCTAGAACACAAACTAAAGGCTTAAACACAAACTAAAGGCTAAAACACAACCGAAAGGCTAAAACACAAGCAAAAGGCTAAACCACTGATTAATCTGTTTGTGATAATGTTCATTCCAACCCAAATGCAGCAGTCGTACTGCAGTGATCTGATCTGGTAGATGAGCTCTGGTAAGAGTAACAAGGATTCACTAACATTACAAGTTACAGACTTGTCTTAATGCATCAATAGAGCTATGTAACTACAAATACTTTTTCCGCTCTGCATCTTGTCTTGTACAAAGAAAAGTAGTTTTAAAAACTAATTTGCTTCCAAAAAACAAATGCTCGCCTTAGAAAGAGCCACGTCTTTATGGCAGTGGGTGATGGTGCTCATGGGAAACAGACTGAATCCTGAACAAACACTTCCAATTCTGTCCACAGGTGTCACTGCAACAACACCAAACAGAAAGTCATAACAGAGCTTTTAAAGTCTGTTTATATGAAAAGTGGAGAGAGTTAAATAAATGCTACATATTTCAGTGGGCACACATACTTCATGCCCCCTGCATGAGTCAGAGCCCCAGCTGAAAGAGTCTGGATCCGCCCCTGCGCACCCAGCAAGGTCTGTTTTCAATAGAAAACCCTGTGCGCAGATGAGAGCAGAAAAGCAGTAAGACAAGACGTGTGTAAGTTGTATATGATTGAAAATCCAGCCGAATATCCAGGGAAAAATCCCAGTCTTAAAATCTGTCTACGTTAATATTTAAGGTGTGTAACCGGGGTGTGTTTGCCGTTAACCGTGTCAGACTTGTGTGCAGTCCGGCGAGGCACGTAACGGCGCTGTCTGTCAACATGCACCTCCGGCTAATTTTATGTCATCTATTTAGAATTTATATCGATCCGAATGTGATTTTTCAGCACTGACAACACGCTAGCTCTTATGTAACACACATTAAAACAGCACTGGTGGCCATAACAGAGCTAATAAAACGACGCGTTTCGGTAATTCAGAACCCCGTTTCTAAAATGTGCGTTTAATTGTCGCAGCTCCTGAGCTTCAGGAAAGGGGGGAAGAGAGGGACATTTCGACGGCAAAAACATACCCAGTGCTGCGGATAGGATGCCGGAGACTCCGCTCTGTCGGTTAGAATATCTCCACAGGATCCAGCGTGAATATCCGCACAGAGATACCGGCCTCAGGTGTTACTTCTCGGGCATTTTCCGTCCACACACACCGCGTCCGGTCTATAGTGAGGAGGCTCGGTGCCCTGCTCGACTGTGGCTGATTTCAGCCAGGCTGCTACAAGTAACTGCACTGCTCTGCTGGGGATGTAAGGCCCGCTCTGATTGGTGGGAAAATTTGTGTCGAAGCTGCTGATTGGTCTAAACAGAGAAGGGCGGACTACAGTGGATTTAAATGCACAGTACATTAATGTAGACTTATGAGGATCAACTAGAAGGCAAAGATCATCTAAACTCAATAAATCACGTTGAAATATATCGATTTTTAAATATTTTAAATAATTAATGATCTAAATGCTTTATTGCGCTGCTGCACTGCCTCAATGTTTATCTGAATGAATTAGTATAAGGCAATTGTGGTCAATTTTGCTCCTTTGTATTTTGTAACAGCCTCCGAACTATTCATGTACATTACTTTATATTTTGTTTGAAAAATTGACAAGAGACATTTGTTTGCCATTTTCTTTAAAATAATGATAATTTATAAATAATTTATCAAACATGTATGGAAAAAGGAAATACATCTATCCATCTACAATCCGAAAAGAGTTGTAGACATGTAATAAAATAGGATATTTTGAGTGAGTGAGTTTAGCCCCAAATGTTTTCCTCATTTAAAAACATCAGTGACAGAAGAGCTGTCAGCTTGATGAATATTTGTGGATTTATGTAACTGAAACTTCCTGAAAATGACAGTGACGACAACAAAGAAGCAAAAACACCTACAACACCATATGCTTTCTTTTTTGTTGGCTTCCAAGCGCTTCACAGAGGATTGTGTGAGTGTGTTACTGAAAAACACACCAAAGGCGCCTCGATTACCAGAGAAAACATCCAGCTGAAACCTTTGGGATCATAATATAGAGGGTTTTTTTTCTGAGAATGAGTTATTTATTACAGCTGCATGCTTCTACTACACATGGTTACATGTTTTATTCAAATGTATTATATCTGGAACAAAATCATGATTCCTTTGATAAAAAAAAAAAAAAACATCCTGATAGTAGGCCAAATAAAACAGCATAAAAGACGCTTTTGTAGATTTTAGAAGAGTAAAACCTTAGAGGCAGGGAAACACAATGTCTTTCTCCTGAAGGTCTGAGGACGACTCCAAATGCACATCAGGCTGCAGAGGGTAAATTCAGAGCAGATCTGTACTCTCACCAAGATAAATACTGCTTTTTTTCTGCTGAAGAGAGACTTGCCATGGTCATGAAAGCTTTGAGGGGAAAAAATGCAAGTGATCAATGATGCCATTATGGTGGCCGCTCTGGTTTCAGTCACAGTGAACGGTCAGCAGAGGCGAGCACTCAGCATCTCCCGCAGAGTTCAAAAGTGCTGATAACTGATACGAGCAGACACAGGAAGCAGAGTGACAACATGAGCTCTCCAACAATATGGAGGATTTTTAAATAGTGATAATAATTTTACTTTCTATCTATGGGCGCCTTTCATGTCACTCAGGGTCACCCTCCAAACAGTGAAAGCCTTAGGTAAATACAAGAACAGCGCCATGAAAACAATAAGCAGGCGTAAGCACAGCCTGCTCAAACAGAAAAGGCTAATCCAAACAAATACGCTTTGAGCTGTGATTTGAAGGCGGAGAGAGAGGTAAGGCTCATAACTTCAATAGATTTGAATAAATTCATGATCCACGCACATTTATACATCAACATAATAAATGTGCATTTATCATTTTTAAACCTATTGATATAACTGCATTTTATTCTACTGCAGTCCTAATGTGTTATAATCAATATTTCAATAGTAATGGCTGTTATATATAATCTAGGTTTATATATACATCACCTCATTGTCTTAATTGTCATACATCTTGCAACTGAAACAGAGCTTGCAACATCAAAAAAAGAGCAGTTACAAAGAAATGAAGCACTAAAAAATCAGGGCGTCCAGCTGTGGTCACACAGGAACCCCCATCATATCAGATAACTGGATATTGGATAGTGAGATTAATATTTAAAGATGTATTGATCCCTCCTGACTCAGTATGAGGACAGTCAATGAACAGTGACACCTTCAGGCCTCTTAATGAGACACTCAATATCATTAAGTGTTTATTACAATAACATTATGTGGTTTGATATGATGATATTGTTTTGTCACCTCTCATATTTCCCATGAGGCTCATTAACAGCAGAGCAGAAACAAAGCTCAGAAAGGAAATAACCTCAGAGCTTTGTCATGTTGGTTTCTGCTCCTGAATATGCCCTTATCCCCTTATCTAAAGGGGGGGGGGGGGGGGGTGCACCTCTTGATGAATTAAAGGACTGTATAGGATGGTGTAAATAACTGCGGTTACAATGCCCCCCTGCAGACTTTTGCCCAGGGGAGAGCAGGAGTGTGAGAACGGATAGGAGTCATGGAAAAAAGGAGGAAGTGTCTCCAACAATGCCCATCTCCTCTGAGAGGAGGTGCAAAGGTCAAGGTGATGAGGTAAGGAATCACTTACAGAACAGAACGGTGAAAGGAGTTACAGGGCTGTGCGAAAAGCAACAGGTGGAAGACGAAAAGAAGAAGAAAGGCTGGGCACAAAATAATCTGTATTCCTGGACTCTGTTACTGAGAACACTTAACAAATGAGGGATCATACCAGTCACACATTTGAGAAGCTTCTTATCCTCAAAGGCCACCATCATGTCTCCAGCAGGAGGAGTCAGAAAGAAAACTATAATTTCAAACCTGACCTCTTGAAATTTCAATTTCTGCATGCTGCGGATTTAAACTGGAGCAGTGGAAACAGGACACAATGTAGCAAATGCAAGACAAAAAGAGTGACAGGACACAAGGTGACAGGAAGCAACATAACAGGACACAAGGTGACAGGACACAAGGTGACAGGACGCAATGTAACAAACATAAGGCAAGGCAAGGCAAGTTTATCTATATAGCACATTTCGGCAACAAGGCAATTCAAAGTCCTTCACATAGTAAAGGTCAGCAAAACATTAAAAAAAACAATTTGAAAAATAATTAAAAGAGCAAAAAGAAATAAAAGAAAGTTAAAATGGCAAAAAAGAAGGTTTAAAACAGATTTTAAAATATAATAAAAGTCAGTGCAGAGTGCAGAGGTGTGCAAGAAAATAATACAATAGGCAAAGTGACTGGACACAATTTGACACAAAACAACACATAACAGGACGTTGTTGTGTTCAGGCTTATGTAGTTGCTACTTCACACCATTAGATGACACTTCCATAAAGCAGAACTTGTTAAGAACACTGAGATTCAGGGTAGATGAAGGGATTGGGATGGTGACTGATTATTACCGCTGCTGTACCATGTGTAAAAGCTAAGGGTTGAGTTTGTAAAATAAACAGCCTTAGTTACAACTAATACCTTCTATCTTAAATGTACCAACACTACAGACGTGACATGATGAGATGTAACATAATGAGCCATTCTATAATGACACATAACATGATGAGACGAACCATGATGAGATGTAACATTATGAGACTTAACATGATGAGACGTAACATGATGAAATTACATTATGAGACGAATGTGATGAGATGTAAGAGTATGAGATGTAACATGATGAGATGTAACATTATGAGACACATCATGATGAGATGTGACAACAATAAGTAACTTGACAAGATGTAACATGATCAGATGACAAGACTCTACCTAATGAGATGAAACATGAAGAGACGTTACATTGAGAATACATAACAAGACACAATGTAATGACATAACATTATGATACACACCACAAGAGTAGACAATGTAACCGTGTTACCAATTATTTTAATTTTTGTAACACAGATTTGTTTTGTTCTGTTAAAAATGAAAAAGAACTTTTGTGTGGTGTTCAAAAAAAGATATACATTCGAAATATTGTGTTTAGTGTAAGTTAATTTACAGTTTCTTTTTGTTTTCTTGTTTGCTGACTGAAAGGCTAAAGGATGAACAATGGCTCTTAGCTTGAAGTCACATTAAACATCCAGCTCTAAAGTGCAGGTGCATTATTCTGAAAGTGCTTTTTTGATGCTGGATTGACGTTCAGGTCCTTTGATCGGACTGTAGTTTTTAAGAGCTGGACTTTGTGTTGAACTAAGACAGTTGCTGCAGTTCTCAGAGCCTTCTCAACCTTAGAGCAGCATCAGCATGTTTCCAAAAACAATTTTCCTTGACTGACAGATGAATTTATGGGCCTCTCCCTGAATGAATCTGTGTCAGTGTTGGTTCTTTGTGGTGCAGATTTCACTTGGCAGAGATCCCAAAGAAGAGCACGCTACGCTGCACGTCTTTAAACATTTTTCTCTCTTACAAAGTTTACTGCCATGAGCGAAGACTTTGTTGGACTACAACACCACATTGCTGACACAAACTGACTGCAGCCAGGTTTTCAGATGAGCAGATGAAGTTCTTCATAACAGGATCCACATGTTGTCCTTCTGGGCTGCTCTGCTTCACCAAAGTAACTCTGCTGGTACAGAGTTTGAATCCACTGTCAAAGCAACTTAACAAAAAGAAGTCCATGCAAAAGGTTGATTACAACATTTGACTTTTGAATGGAACTATTAAATATTATCCAAACATGCACAAAAGAGAAGAAACAAAATAAATCTTGCGTTGTCCACAGGGGGAGCCAAAATCAACACAAGTTGGAAGTTTTTCACAGGAACTTAAGGCTCAGCAGGGCAGAATTTTTATTTGCAGCTGACTCAAAATGCTTCACAGTGCTTCCCACCGGTCATGACTATGATGAAAAGAGGGGAACTTTTTCTGTCATTCATTTGGACAAAATTTTACCACCAAAAAAGAGAAAAAATAGGACGTATGGTCACCCTAACTGAGAGTACTTTGAGTGCAGCAACAATAAAAAAAAGTTGATGCTGAGGGTGCTTTAGGACACTAAGTGCTGAAAACTCTGAAATGTGTGTGATTTGTTAAAGAAATAGATGCAACCAGCACAAAAAGCTGCTAATGGACACAGGCCCTCATGTATTGCAGGTCATGTTACTGCAGTGCATTTTTTCCACTCACAGTTAACACTGGAGAAAAGAGTAGATGATTAACGGTTGAAAAAAGAAGTCTGAATCTTAACACCTCAGACCTGTCCTGAGTAAATGGTTTTAGCTTACTCCCCTTCATGAGCAGCCTGAGAAGCCAATAAAGTTGTCAGAAAGCAGAAAGACAGAGTCTGAACAGAAGCAGAGGCTCCAGCACAGACAAAGCCTTTGATATCAAGATTCATGAGGTATCAGTAAAATCATCGGCCTCCACATGTCCTCCTGGCATAACATTGAACACTTCCAACTGAACCAGAGCTGCAGCATAATTTTAGACACGAAAGTTACAGAACCAGCTCTGACAGCATGAGCTCTGAGCGAGACAGACGCCAAGACACCGTCCAACTTAAGTCCCAAAAGAGGTTACAACTGATGAGGAGATCCAAAATAATTACCTCGCCTGACTCATCCTTGCTGCACTAAATGTTCTCTGAGTGTTTTCAGACTTTATTCACATTTAGAAACTGAGTGATCTTGAAAACATCCAAATTACCAAGAAAACTGGGATCAGCATATGAAGTCATGGATGGTGCAGCTTCCAAAAACTGATGGAGCCTTTGTGCAGCTTTGGCTTGAGCAACAATAGAAAAACTTCAGCAGAGAGACTCCCAAGAAAACAGATAGTGGTGAAGCCGATGATGTGGTCTCTAGACTAAAATATGAAGGCAACATGAAAGAACCTTAAACCTGAAGTCTTCCCAACGGTTGTTGAGGCAGGAGGGCTTGTACAAAGAAGTCTGGTGGCCTGAAAGCACACTGAAAATCAGACAGGAGGGGAAAATGCAACAGCAAATCATTTCATCCTCTGAAAAAGAAGAAAGCAAATGAGCAACAGGTGTAAAAGAAACCTTTGCTTCTTCAGAACACTTTTCCCAACTCAGCGTGAGTGATAGCACATCTATTCAGCCAGGCAAGAGCAGAGAACAGCATGTGGCCATCAGTCAAACATCCTCTCACTGTCTGACTGATGTTGGTTTGTCTTTATCGCTCATGAAGCCAAACAGGTGCAGGATGGTTTCACTTCCCTTTAATTCTGAATTCAATGGCTGCATTACATCCTGACCCTTTGTCTGCACACTGATAGTGCAGCATCCTGAAATTTATCAGCTTTAACAGGAATTAATGAAGATGATGAAGAGAAAGAGGGAAAGGCCGAGCACTGTCTGAGCTGTCTGACCAGAGTTGCATGTCTACAGTTGTGTTTCCTTCCTCTGGAGCCCCTGAGGTTTCTCTGTCCCAATTAGCAGCTCTGCATCTGTGCTGATTAGTCAACAGCTTTTCAACCCCTGCCAGCAAAGGAAGCCAAAAAATGGCCTAGATACTCGACTATTCAGAGTCCTAACAAGGTGAAGTGGCATGCATGAAATACAAGACGAAAAACAAAGACCATCGGTCATCTATGGGACAAAGGAAGAGGACAAAAAGATTCAGTCTGGACCACTTCCTCTCTCATTCAGCTGGAAGACAAAAACACTGGTTCAGGGCCAGGTGGGTGCTAGACTGGGCCATTACAAGCTGCTGGTATGATCAGCTTGTTTGATACACAACCAGAATAACTTTGAGGAAGTCTGTCACTTTCTTCATGTGCCCAAAGAACTGCTCTCTGTCTGAAGCAAGACCAGCATACTAGACCGTCTAAAATGGGATGAGAATACCAGTATCAGCCTTTCCAACGTGGAGAAAGGAAACATATTCATATACTGTAGAAGTCTTCGAAACTATCTGTAAACTGACCGAAACGCTCTGTTCTAAAAATTACAACAGATCTTCACCAGACTCCCACCAGGTCTTCACCAGATCTTTACTTCACCAGATCTGCTGAAATGAGGAGGTCATCACATGAGAATCTCCTGTTTCATGACACATTAGAGGGGCGGGGCCCAAACACCAAGGTTTGCCAACAGGCCTTCGGAGGGCTGGCCAATCAGAGTGAAGGGGGTTCATGGAGCAGGGAGCCATAAAAAGACAGCAGCTAAGACAAAGTGTTTCAGGCAGAGACTGAAATAAGAGTTTATAAAACACCAGAGAGTAAAAAATAGAGATTTATATGAGCTTTAAATCATGTAAAGATACTAAAGGGGCATCAGAGGGACAGAAAAAAGAATTTTTAAAAAAAGCACAAAAGCTCCTCTTTAAAGCACTCACATTGCAAACACAACCAACAAGTCATTTCAGGGCTTAAGATACCTGAAATAACAGCTATCAGACATTGATCTTTCTCCTCTTATTAAAAACAGCATGCTCACATTTAATCCTAATTTAAGTTTTAATTACTTAGACTTACCTATGGTGAACTGAGGTGTTTTTGAATAAGGCTGTTAAAGTGTTTAATTATGCTGTAATATTGGACATTTTATCATGGGGCTTTATGAGGATTGACTCACTTTAGAGAAAGTCCCTAGTGGCAACCAGAGGAACTGCAGTTTAACATTGACATGGAACTTTGGTTTGGGCTTCCCTAAAAATCTGCAGATTAACCTGAACTCCTGATCATCCCCTTTAAAACAAATCCTTTGAATTAACTTTATTGATTCCAGTCTGTTGTGGAAGACTGAAACCCACATAAATCGGTTTAAACTTTGTGAGGCCAAAGTTCACTAAGTCATTAATGCGGACCTCATCTCCAGAGCAGCTTAATGAAGCATCAAATTAAACTATAATGAGAAAGTGGAACAGAGCAACTTCAGAATACACAACATTTACTTGGACCAGAGGAGCTCATCAAAGATTTTTATTTGTTACAACTTTGCAAAATGTCCCAAAAAGAAAGGTTATTCATCAAGAGTTGGTCTCCACAAGTATACAAAGACAAACGCCCACACACAGAGTGTGAATCAGCCGGCTGTCCTGGTTGGTTCACAGAGAAGCTTGAGAGTCTGGTCAGGTTTTATCCCGCAGTAAGCCAGCGGTCAGGGGTCTGCCTGTTCTCTGGGCAGATGGTGAAGTGGGGGAGGGGGGCTGTGGGAATGTGGGACCCCGTTAAAAGACATGGATTAACTATGGTTCAGTATTATTCCTAAACAGACTGTACCCCAGTTATTAAATCCATATATCCAACTGAGTATGGAGAACAGCCATCCTGACGACAACATTTTCAGAAACACTGACAGCATGTTTCAAAGAAAAAGAAGAGAAATAGGAGACAAAATAATAATAATCAATAAAATAAACTGTAATAAAAGATTAAATTTACACATTGTGCAACTTGTCCATGAAGTGGCCAATAATGAACCAAATGTTGAAGAGTCAATCTTTTCCGCTAATAATCCTCCTGCTCCTCCGGCTCAGACCACCAATCACTTCACCATCCAAAGCCTGATGGTCTGTGTTTGGAGTCTGACGTGTCTGTTTTGAAATATGTGTGGAGCAGCTTCTGATGATGTATTATTAATGAGCACAGTTATATAACCAACCCGGACTGACGCACAGCCTCACAACAGCAACATCCTCTGAACCGCCCTGTCACATCTGATGGACGCTCTCTCATAACCGCCATGCAGGTCAGTTACGATCACTTTACAGAGTTCACGTTAGTCCACAAACTGAGCGGCTGATCCTGCAGTAAACTGCATCAGGAAACAGTCTGCGTCTGTCCTCCTCTGCTTGTGAAGATGCTGCTGTGAGGAGGGATTTTTAGCCTTCCTGCAAAAGCTCACTAATGCTTTTCCTAATTAGCCTGTCAGTCCACAGCGCTGATACTCCTCTCCATGACTGTGATAAGAGCGCATTTCTCTCTAATGCATCTGTCACACATTAACCCCACGGCACAGAGAAAGCTCTCCTAGTTTGGGCAGCGAGTGTTTGTGAGCTTTCAGAGAGCTTTTAAACTTTTCAAACTGCCTGCAGAATAAATCACATTAAGCTTCACCCAACCCTGAAGAGATGCAGATGTAGACCACGCTCTTATTCTAGTTTATTTTAATGCAGTTCACACAATGTTTGTGAAATATGCATTAAAATATTAGGGCCCTGGAAATATCCAAGACTAAATTGACAAACTTACAAAAGAAAAGTTAAAACAATGAGTCTATGAATGTGAAGATGAAGCATCTGTAGTCAGTCCATAAGGAGGTTTTTATATGTGTTCATAGTTTGTAAAAACTTCCCACATTATGAACTTAAAAAGCACTGAAACTTTCTAGAGTATTCTTTTTCTTTGTGTTTTGTTGGTCTGGCTTGAACTGCTGGCTTCATGCTCCACGCTGCCTCCATGAGACCTGGACAAACTGCAGCGTCTGGGTGTGAGTGTTCAGAAGACTCGGTCAGTATCTGTATGAAATATCAGGAGAAGAGCATAAACGTGCCTTTAATACTTCAGGACATTACCTGCCAGATCTAAGAGAGTTAACGTTAGATTAAAAAGGAAAAGTATTTTGATTCCTGTGGAAAGATTGCATTAAAACATTGATCATCACAAATGTATTTCACCATTACCGAGTCGTTTTCGTGTTTCACTGTCCGTAGTGTTTTTTTTCCTTAAATTCTTCTTTAAGCATGATTTAAGTCGACTCTCTAATTAACTGTTTATTGGTGCAATAAAACACAAATATAAGCTCACACAGCTGCTGGTTGGGTTCGTTGAAGGTTTTAAAGCCTCCTGGTTTCTTCGTCTCCAAGTTTAAACCATGTAAAACATCTGCAAACTTTGCAACAAATTCAGAGTTTTAAAGGTCAGAGCAGTCAGAAAACTCAGGGTTCACTAATGTTAGGAAGTTTTAGATAGTTGTCGCAGGTGTCTGGAGCCTATCCCAGCTGTCTTAGGGCAAGAGGCGGGGTACACCCTGGACTGGTCTCCAGCAAATCTCAGGACTGACATTTAGACAGACAACCTTTCATGCTCACCTCACTCCTACAGACAATTCAGAATCACTAATTAACCTGAAAAGTATGTTTTTGGACTGTGATGAAGCTGGAGTACCCTAGAAAATATGCAAACTCCACACAGAAAGGCACACTGTGCCCAAACCAGGATTCAAACTGGTGAACCACTGCACCACCATGCAGCCCCATGCTTATATTGTGTCATATAATTATGCATCCTTTCAGTGAGCTCTTCGAACAGAGGACAGAGGCTTTGGATGCTGTGATGGTGGATGGGTGTGGAGCACTCATCCAGCGCTCAGACCAACAATTATTGTTGCCTTTTTTAACCATAACTACGGTCAGTCTTTCCATCTCATCCAGATTTTAGCTGCCAAATCTTAAACCAGATTCCTTTTTTTAACCAGAGTCTGAAGTTCAAACCCTCCAGGATATCTTAGACCAGCTTCAGTCTGCATGCAGACCTGGCAGGAGGGGCCTTTATGTGCTCATTAATGATTTTTCTCCAGTTTCTACCAGTGTCCCTGTTTTTTAATAGAAGGAGTACAGAACATCCACAACACTTAAATGCATGTCTTAAATAGTCCCTGATGAGTTTGATTAAACAAATCAAATAATGTAAACTCTGGTGGTGTTTATTGAATTCCTATTCTATTCTATTCTATTACTATTCTTTATTCTTCTTCTTGGAAGATCCTGGATGAAAAGCTGCCTTAAAACCTGCAGTTTCACCTGCATGGCCTGATTCTGTAGGGTGCAGTGGAGCCTCCATGTGAAACCAAAATCCACTTAGAGAACTCCAGACCCTGCCCCTCCCTCATCTTGAATGAAAGAGTGTTATAACTAAAATTTATTACTATTATTATTAAAATGCACTTTTCATTGAGCTCAGTGTTATAGCCTTTCATGTCTTAGTTTGAAGATGCTTTATACGCTGGACTCGAATAATGTGCCATCGTGAGCCAGGCTCCTCTTTCATGTGGCAATAAAGGAACATTCTGCAGCGTTTTACAACATCAGGAAGTTTGCTCTCACATCCTGTTGCTGCCACACCAACGTCAGCATCCAGTCTGCAAATACGCCAGCTAATCATTGATCCATCCTCATATAAGAATCATGTTAAGAGTGATATTTATGATCTGTCTGTTTTATTTGGGAGTTAAATTAAAAATGTCTCAGTGATGGCCAATGGCAGTGAAAGAGCGTTTCAGAGAACTGAGTTTGCTCCCATTAAACCATTACTCATCCTCCCAGTGTCTGGAGCTTCTACTGAGAGCTGGATTAATGGCTGTAATGGTCAGGGTGGAGTCTGACACTCCAGGATTTATGTCCTGCATGTTACAACAGCTTCACATTATGCAAAAAGGGGCAGCGGCAACTTCTCTCTACCTGCTCACAAGCCAGCAGCGGGCGAGCTGGACTTAATGCATTCACGGTTTAATTGGCTCTGACACTTTATTGTATTTTCTTTCCACTTTGCTAATGCCCCTGAGAGCTCCGGACCCGGCTGGAGCCTCATTGGCGAAACTTGAGCTCAATCAAGACGATAGACTCCTCCAATAAGGACCTCCTGATTGTGCCATGTCAGAGATTCCTCCTTAAAGTCGGCTCCCTGAGAGGGAAGAAAGTCGAATATGTCGTCCTGACATGCTCATTTAGTTTGACGAGACCACCGCTAATCACATCTTCAGATGACGCTGCAGTAACTGATAGCCGAGAGAGACGGAGGCTGATTTTACAGCTCATCAGACATCTTCCTCTCTGATACTGTGATACTGTTTGTCTAGACTCAACCTCTTCTCTGTTAATGCCTTTAGACAACCTCTGTGATTATATTGTAGTATATCATACTCTTTTATTTGCTGACTCGCTACTGAAACAATTTGTTACTCAAGCTTCCACCAGTCAGCCAACTTGGCCACACCCAGAATTATGCAAATTTACTGTCAGTCACCTCAGCAAAGTATCTTTCCCTGCAGTGTGAACAATTGAAATTGGGTGGACAGTACAGTTGGGCTTCAAACATGTGACCTTATGGGATGTCTCAACCTTTGGTGCCTGCCTCAAGTGGACACTCTGTGAACTGCAGTTTGTGGCAGCTTTGCTTTGGTTTTACTTCTCAGCTGAGGAGAAGTAAAACCAATTTGAGAACATTTGCAACAGAAAACCTTTGATGAAATTCTCCTAAATGAAAATAAAAAAACAATACAGAATAAGAATACAGACCCCAAAGCCAGAAAGACTTTGCACATCAGTTAACATACTAACTGTTTAAACTGCTGATCTGGAGCAGTGGGATCTGCTTTAGTTTTTATTATCTGTAATTTGTTTCCCTACACCCTGGTGAATGTGAACTCATAAATTTGCTGCAGAGTCATTATAAAAAAAAATGCAATAAAAAGAAAATCAAAACTAAAACGTGCTTCCTGTTTTCGTTCCCCTGTGAAGACTTGACTTCAACTGTGAGAAAGCTGAAACAGGAACCAAAATTACAACACTCTACTGTTGAAACATGAGTCAGATATTAAGACATGGCCTTTCCTCTGCCAGCAGTGAATATTTCCATGGGTATGCCCTGCAGCAGAGCGTATCAGGCTCACACACAAGAGACAGCACGTCCAAATGTTGCGCAACATGTGTGCAAACCAGTGAGAGGATGAACTGCCGGAGGATCTGTAACATTGACATCACGGTGAGCATTATCATGAATCCTCCCTGCAGAGGCTGGGTGTGTGGAGCTCACCACAGACTGAATAAAACATGCACAGGGTGTCAGAGACGCCACCAAGGGACCTGTGGAGCAGCTTTATAAAGACAAATGATGAGGGTCCCAGTACAGGAAATAATGACTCAGCCTTAAATGTGTTAAATCTTGCAAAAGACAAAGAGGCGGAGCTGTGGTGAACCTCTGACCTCATGGAAAATAGCTTCAACAATCCCGTCTGTCAGTCAACTCAGCCACAGTGCCGATGCAGCTTTGTCAGAACCCGGTGTTGAGGTTTTATCCTGCAAATTGGAGACTTTCAGCTAACACAGAAACCTCAGGAATGCTTCCTACTTTAGTTTTTAATTCTTATGTCAAACATCCTCATCAGATTAGCAGTAACATGCAGTGAGGTCGTGCAATACAATACAGTATGCGTGTGCGTGTATGTGTGTGTGTGTGTGTGTGTGTGTGTGTGCGCACACACACACACACATTCTACATTCTGGTGATATTTGATTTGCTAATGTGGAGAAAAAAACATAAATATAGATCTGTCCTGGGTATGTTTATCTGGCTCTGGTCCGGATATGATGTATTTATTTCATTACTGAGATACAACAGATCATACATGCTGTTTTCTAGCACCTGGCATATTCAGGACTCTTACATCTTTGTAATCCTATATTTCTGGTTGTGTTGGTGCCAACGCATTTGCACAAGTACACTTTGAACGACTGTTATTCTTAAAAGGTTTGCACAACAACAAAGCAGCCAGCCCTCAATTAAGCCAGCAGCTCAGACACCTGACCAAAAAGGAGCAGGGGGCCTGACTGGCAATGGAGACGACCAACCTGCCCCTTACCAAAGGAAAGAAGGAGGCCACCAGGAGTTGGACTTTTGGAAAAGCAGGAGAACTGCCCTGTCAGGACATAAGATTTAAAAACCAGGCCCCTGACCAAAGGGGGGAAGATTGCAACCGGGAGAACCACCACCACACTCCTGAAAAAGAGGTGAGATGCCCTGTCAGGACATAAGATATAAAAACCAGATTTAAGTACCAGACCCCTGACCAAAGGGGTGCAGGAGGCTGGACTGGCAACCAAGCCAACCAACCTGCCCCTGACCAAAGGGGGGCAGAAGGGCACCAGAAGCACCACCACCAGGCTCCTGGCCAAAGACAAGGTGTCCGCAAGAAGAAAAAACACCATGCTCCCAGACAAAGACAAGAAAGAGGCATGCAGGAGCACCAGGACCCCCATTACCAGGCTTCAGGACAGGAAGAAGAAGGAGGTTGCAGGGCCATCAACAACCAGGTCCCAAACAATCCAGGACATCAGAGACCCCCTCCCAGATGGCAGGTGGAGGCCAGTTTAAAGAGCCGGATTGAAGAGGTCGATACTCTTCTTCAAGAGGAGCAAGAAAAGGGGAAGAGGCTGCAGCTGGAACTGGACCTCAAGAACAGCAAAGTCGTTGAGCTGCAAGAAAGGATAAAGAAAATGAAGGATAGTGACACCAGTCCTCACCTGCAAGAGCTTCAGCAGCTGATTACATCTCTGCAAAACAAACTGCAGGCAGAGAAGCTTCAGGCAGATAACCTTGAGCATGCCCAGAAAGAATCAAAAAGAAGGGAACCATTGACCTGAGAGCAGCTGGACAAAATAACGGTCCAGCTGTGGGAGAAGAATAGAAGCTGCCTGGATATGGCCTCCAAAATAAAACATTAGGAGGAGATCAGCCAGGCTCTGCTGGAGGAAGTGGAAGTGTTAAGGAAAGAAAGACAAAAGACTGAAGAATGGAGAGCTCTCCCTTCAAGAAGTCAACTCCCCGGACAACATCAAAGAAGACACTTGGAAACCAGACCAGGACACATCGAGCATCACCCAGGTGATGCCTGAGACCATCAAAGAGCCATCTGAGGTTGAGAGGATCTCTCCGTGGAGGAGATTCAAAAAGTTTATCACACCAAAAAGTCGCCGGCAGTACAAACAGCAGAGGAAAGACCAGGAGTGAGGATCCTGGCCCGGCCTCTGTGTCTGCATGGGTCTTACTGTGGGACTGCTAGTTATCTCCCAAACAACAATTTTGAATAAATTGAATATTTATAAGACTCCCAAAAAGGCTGTAATTTGTTCAGACATCTGTATTAAACCACAAAAAATGTTTGAGTGTTGCACATTGGAACAGAATTTCATCCCTGCTCATCTAAACTGGGACTGAACTGGTGTTGAAAAACAAAAAGAGCTCAGGGATTAGCCGAGGGTGCAGCAGTTTACAAACTGTCACAACCGTTTCTCTACAGGAGAGAAGTGAGGTGAACGGAGCAGACAGAGAGCTGCAGAAATATGACAGCAGACGATGATTCACTGTGCACTCAGAAATCAAACGTCTGCACATTCAGAAATGTCTCGAATGCAGGAAACAAAGAAAGAAATGAAGCGTGAAGTGTTTGTGTGAGTCACTGCCAGTGGGCGTGCAGTGATCACAGATGAAAACAGCTTCAGTCACAAAAAATAAGCCTCAAACCTCCATGTAGATATGAACAGGAAGAGTCTGAAGACCTCTTGCAGTTTCTGCTGCACAACAACAGTCACCTCCGACTGAGGGCTGCTCTGAGGACACGTCAGGATGAGTGATGTTACAACCAAACCACCTGCTCACCATACAAACTCAGACTGCCAAACCTGCACCCTAAGAGTCATGTGTCCCTGCTTGGTTCTGGTCTTCATGAAGTCCACAGTTTGTAAACTTTATTCTGAAACTGATGAATATACCAGTCTCACTGAAGGTAGTTTTTGTCCTCATCGTCCTGATTTACACCAGGTTGGCTGAGTCCTCCTGAGTCCTCCCAAGTCCTCCTGAGGCCTCCTGTGTTGTAAATGAATCTGGGTAAACAGAGACAGGTGTATCAAGTGTATCAGCTGTCTCAGGTGTATGAGGTGTCTCAGGTGTATGAGGTGTATCAGGTGTATGAGGTGTCTCAAGTGTCTCATGTGTCTCAGGTGTCTCATGTGTATCACCTGTCTCAGGTGTATCATCTGTCTCAGGTGTATGAGGTGTATCATGTGTCTCATGCGTCTCATGTGTCTCATGTGTCTCATGTGTCCCAGGTGTCTCAGGTATACCACCTGTCTCAGGAGTATTTACTCTGTCCCTGATATCATATCAGCTCATGGAAACAGAAAATCCCGTCTTCAGGAAATCGGGGATGTTTTATGTCTGTTTGCTGATGTCAACATGTCGATGCTATAATGGGAACAGATGACTGACAGAGGTTCCATCTGTGTGCACGCTCTGATGATGATCTACAGCTCTGACAGATGGAGCACAACTACCAACTTTCAAACTGATCGATACAGCCGGCACAAATGCATCTTCGGTATTCTTCAGTACACACGTGGAACATTTTCATATTGACATACTCGCAGCAAACAGAGATAAAACATCCTGACACATGCGTACAAACACTGACAGAGACAGGAAATGATCCCTAATGGATCATTAAGGAGGGGGGGGGGGGTAGCTTGAGGAGAACACACGTGAACCTCTGCCCAACTCATAAACAGAATGAAGACAGATGGACTCATTGGTGATAGGATGGGACAGACCTGACGGGAAGAACAGGTGGCTGAAAGGACCAAAGCCTGAATGTGCTCTCAAATGGGAGGGGGGAAAAGAACAACACATCTCAAACGTCCTCAGTATCAAAGCTCCTATGAAGAACTCTGCGTTTGGGTTGAATGTGGCGCCCCCTGTGGTCAAAGCAGCATGTCTTACTCATGTGTTTGGAAGAAAAAAACTGCTTTGTTTTAATTAAAAATGGCCATAAATGTCGTTCCTGTGACCATCAGGCAGATCCTTTCATCAGTAAATACTGGTGTAATACTGATACTCAGTGTATTAGACCCACCTTTCACAGCTCTGCTCTTCTCTGAGCTCTGTGGTTGATGCACATTTTGTTACTGGGAGATGTTCACAGAAGCAAACAACTGCTTTGCTGCCTGAGTGTGAGGAAATCGAGCCCTGCAGTTCAGATTATCTCAGCAACTTTTCCCTCATTCGCTCAGAATTATGCATGTGAAGGAAATGCTGGTTGACTGTTTTGTAAATGAGCTTTGAGGAGTTTCGATTTGATTGAAAGGACAGTTTGAGAGATCAAGTGACCTCTGGACGGGGTGATGCTGGTCTCTGCAGACCAGGTGTGGGCTGAGAAAGTCTGATTCATACTTCTGTGTTGAACTGTGTAGCCGACACCGTAGGCATCACCCTGTTCTTATGCAGATGAGTTATCATGTAGCTGGAAATGCGCTTCCTAAAAAATTTAACCACAAAATGATGCAGATCACAACCTGAAGCATCATTTATCCTGCTCTTACATTTCAGAATTTCAGCACCAGTTTAACATGATAGCAAGCTGAAAATACAGCTGGACCAGAAACAGGACGCGACCAGCATAGAGAGCACTGTGTAAAGGAGAGATTCACACTCCTAATGCCTGTGAAAAGCAGAGTGATGCTAAGCTAAATTACTGAGCTAAATGTGTGTGCTCCTGTGGTGACAGGCTGAAGAGGTGTGCCTCTGGTAATATCTGTACATCAATAAAAAGCAGGCAGACTCTGAGGTATCACAGCAGGTCCTGAGACACATGGGCTGCCAAGAAGCCTCTACAGCTGTGAGGAAGAGGAAGAGGAGGAAGAGAAAGAGGAGGAGGAAGATGAAGGTGACACTCTGAACAGATGCTCCTGTAGAAACACTGCGGTGAAAAATGTAAATCCAGCTGGTTGTTTGTGTCTTAAATCAGAACATGAAGTGAACTATCGTGTCAGAGAGGAAGGAGCTGCAGCTCAGAGGACGAATCCTTCAACAAACAGAAAATATTCTCTGATTCAGCTTCTGGGTGATTTACAGTGATGGGTTTCCAAGAAAAGCTCTGATGAAACACAAAGAGCATAAAAATATCTCATCCTGACTCATTTTGTCAACAACGTGGGCTCCAGCTCCAGACTGAGAGATGTTCAGCAGAAATCCTGAAAGGATTCGATAAGATTTAAACTCCAGCAGTTCTCAAACACCCGGAGGATGGAAGCAGTCCACGCTGGGCCAACTGAGATCTAAAACCAGGACTGTTATGGTTCATTTTTGCAGGATCAGAGTATTTACTGTCCTCAGCAAGCTCGCAGGAGGAAGGATTTCCGTTTGCTCTGAAGTCGGACTGGGAGTGTTTTGAGTTTTCAAACCCTACGATGAATCAGCAGCATGTCGAGACAAGCTTCAGCGTGAGACAGTGAGGAAGAGAAAGGAGGTCATTGTAAGCACCACTCTGCTCTCACAGTTAGACTAAGGCCTGATATCTGCTCACTGAACCTGTGTGTCCAGGATGCTGACCCTGATCATTGGAGTGATTCAAGAATGAAAAATGAGGGAACAACATCAGTTGGACCTCAGACAGGTTGATGAGATCATTCCTCCAGCTGCTGCTGCGGAAGGATAGCAAGATATGAAGAAACAGATAACAAAAATGAAGCTTCTGCATGAGCTCTTCCTCTACAGTTTTGTTTATTTATTTACTTACTTACTTAAAGTGACAGTGCATACTGCCTGCAAGGTGGTGCAGTGGTTGGTGCTTGGTGCTGGTACCCCACAGCAAGAGGGTCACCAGTTTGAATCCCGGTTCGCCCGGTGGTCTTTCTGTGTGGAGTTTGCATGTTCTCCTTGTGCATGCATGGGTTCTCTCCAGGTATTTAGGCTTCCTCCCACAGTCCAAAAACATGCTCATCAGGTTAACTGGTGATTCTGAATTTCCTGAAGGTGTGAGTGTGAAAGGTTGTCTGTCTCTGTGTGTCAGCCCTGTGATTGACTGGAGACCAGTCCAGGGTGTACCTCGCCTCTCGTCCTAAGACAGCTGGGATAGGCTCCAGACACCCGCGACCCTAAACAGAATGAAGGTCCATTTATTCTCCCTTTATGTATGAAAATGTTTATGTCCATTTCAAATGATGTTACCGTCACTGCTCACATACAGTACTTCCATGCGTCCTTTAAGTTGGCATTGCAGTTAACCAAAAGTTTATAACAACAACAAACTCAAAAAACAAACAAGGCGGCTGGAGGAGGTATTGCTAATGACTGCCTAGAAAACCTGAATCTGAGACCTTGATCCAGTTTTTTTACTTTGGTTAAAAAGAAATTGAAAATAATTTTAAATTCAGACCTCACTGTTGGTTGTTTTTGAGAAAAAAAAAAATCAGAACTTTATAAAAAAAAAAAATACAAAAATACAAGAGAAAAAACGACCATTGTAGGGTATCTGCAAAAATTCACTCCTTTCAAAATGATCCGAGTTAAACAAACCAAAAACCGTATAATCAAAGTAAGGACTGATGATGATAAACTTTCAAAATAAAAAAGACAAATTACAGATTAATTAAAAAATGTTTAATGTTTCGAATCATCAGGTTTTCACAGGTTTATTTATTTATCAGACTTCTCAGGTCCAGACTCAACACACGGCATGAACTCAAAGCTCAGCCACATTTAGGATTTGTCTCATTTCTCGATGAAAAACCTCATCGAAATGAAGAAATCATAGCTACATGACAAGACCAGATATAAATCTAGTTTTAAGACCTTATAGGTCAGAAATGACGACTAAGAGCAGCAGTAACTTTCAATGTCTCAGTGAGTTTCTTGCGAGTATTTCATCCCTTACTTTGCTTTAATGCACAGTAATGTGAAGGTTGTTGAAAAGCATGATGGGAAACCAGTCGTTAGCTTGTAAACATTGAAGTTGTGAGACTGAAATTGTTGCTGAATCCTGAATCTGTCTTTGGATCAAAGAGGGGACAGGTTTTCTTTGAGGTAAGACATAAAATCTTTTATTTAGAATCAATATAAACACATAAATCTGTTGGTCTTCTCTGGATCTGACAGGTGTCCAGGTCCTGGCTCATCTCGGATAGTGGCACTCCACGCCGATGATGGCGCTCTGACTGCGTGTGATGCCTCCTCTGCCTGACTCTCTGGGTTTGTAGACCAGCATGAAGACGTAAATGAAGGCTCTATCTGTCATCTGGATCAAAAGAAGCTCTCCTTTAATACCTGAGCCACATCAGCTGACTGACAGTGTGACAGAAACAAATCTAAGGCTCATACCACCAGTCTGCTCCCACAGCCGTGCAGCTCGCTCTTAAACGCCAGCACGTGAGACGAGTCATCAATCTCTGAGGCTGAACAACCACCGAGTGTGAGATCCTCTGGATTTATCCTCCTGCCCAGACCCAGCAAGTCCTGGCTCACCTCCACCCGGATCGTGCTCTCCCCACACCTCACAGCTACCCGCTCTGTCTTCTCCTTCATCTGCTGAGGTTTCAGCCTCACAGGAAGCTTCTTCTCTGGACCCTCTGGGAAGTCCAAGAGGAGCGTCTCAACCCTCCTCCTCCTGTAGACCCCGTCAGCTCCTTGTGCAGACTCCCTGGAGTTCCCTCTCTCAGGATCTGCTTCCAGCACTGCCTCCACCTGTGCAGGCTCCTCGACCCTCCACTGTGATTGACCTCTCACACCAAAGAATCGAGCGTCAGTCAGCCTGGAACAGGTGAGCATGAAGCTGAACACAAAGAGCTGCAGGGACCTCATCTTCATACAGAGAGACCGGTTTCTCTGCAGCTTTCTGCAGACAGACAAAGAGACGACTCCTCCCTCAACCTAATTACCTGAAGCTTCTCCACAGGTGTAAATGTCTCACCTGTTTCCCTCTCACTGATTGCTCTGTGTCGCTCATCAGGAGCTCCTCACATGCAGACTCTTTGCATGCAGGGAAGTTTTTATCATGTCAGTCATCGTTTGCATTGATGCATCTTACCAAATTTCCCCCTGGGATTAATAAAGTAGTTCTGATTCTGATTCTGATCTTGATTCACTGTGGCTGTTTTTGACCTTGAACGTCCTCTCTCTCTCTCCCCTCGTGTCCCCGCTCAAACTGTGCCCACATTTAGCTCAGAGGTCGCTCTTTTGTTTCCCTCATTCATCTCTTCAAACGACACATCTCGAGGTCTGAGCTGAAACCATAGAAACAGCAGCTGAGGGATAAAACAGGCCTTTGACTCTCAGTGTGCAGGCGGCTCATTCAAAGGGACAAATGTTTCATGACCGATTTTAATTCTCTCTCAGCATATCCATCTCATTTTGTTTGAAGTTAGAGCACATTTCATGTATATATACACACATATATTGGTGTATTTATTTGATTCTTTTTAAAGAAGCATTGCTGTGATTTTTTTCAAGTCATTATTTTGTCCCTCTGGTGCCCCTGTAGTATCTTTAGATGATTCACAGCTCATATAAATCTCTATTTTTCTCTCTCTGGTGTTTTACAAACTCTTATTTCAGCCTCTGGCTGAAACACTTCGTTTTAGCTGCTGTCTCTTTAAGGCTTCTTTCTCCCCAAACCCCCATCACTCTGATTGGCCAGCTCTCTGGAGGTCTGTCAGGGGGCAGAGCCATAAGCAGACCTTGGTGTTTGAGGCCTAACCCTCTAAAAGGATGTGAACCAATTAGGAGATCCTTATGCATTGGCATCATCATATCAGCGCGTCTTGTTAAGATCTCAGGCTGGCCAATCAGAGTGAAGAGGGTTTGTGGAGCCTTAAAGGGTGTACATGCACAAGGATTTTCTAAGTGTTAAATGATTTTTTTTTATTTGTTAGAGAGCCCACACATGAAGATAAAAAATCAGGCACTGAACAGTTTTGATCGTTCTGTGTGTGGTGCGCTCTGATAATCTTAACACAGCTCACAACACGCATAATGATTCTGTCCCACCACTGATGGTGAATCTCATCCCCCAAGACAGAAATCTCGCATGACTAAATGTGATCTACAAAAATGTAGAAGAAACATAGCGACAGATAGCAGCAACTGGCTAACACTAAACAACATGGAAGAGAACGTAGAAGAGGGAATGGTGGTGGTCTTGGGACTGTTCTTAACAGAAAATTCCTGAACCAAAAAGAAGAAAAGACTGGAAAAAAATCCCGAAGACAGTGGGAACACACTCTTTCCTATGAACTTTCCATGTCAGGTCAGCCATGCTTGATTTGTTTACGTCTGCTTCCTTGTTCCTCAGTCAGCTCGCCTCCTGATTGGCTACATTCCATTCTACATCACAACTCGACTCAGGAGTCATCGGTTTTCTCCACACACATGAAAATTTTTGGTCGTAAATATAAGATAAGACTTAAGATAATCATGCATTGTCCATCCTTGGTTGGGTAGGAGGAAAATCGGGACAAAAACAGCCCGACAATCGTTATGTGTGTACCCCCCTGTAAAGAGACAGCAGCTAAAACGAAGTGTTTCAATCAGAGGCTGAAATAAGAGTTTATAAAATACCAAGAAAGAAATACACAGATTTATATGAACTGTGAATCATGTAATGATACTAAGAGAGCACCAGAGGGACAAAATAAAGACTGAAGAAAGCACAGTACCCCCTCTTTAATGAACAAAGAGCTGCACCAAAATCTGATCCAGTCTGTTTTGAAACTTTTTTAAATCGCCTTCTAATCAAAGTTAGACTCAGGATCAAGCAAATAAACATCAAGAAGACGTCCACACCAAAACACACTTTTTAAATACATGCAGGCATGTGTTCACCTCCACACTTTAACTTCAATCAGTCACCTTTCATGTCCGAATAAAAATGATGCATCATTCATGAGCTGTTAGGAAAAAACAAGACCTGAGAAACACTGAGCCGCACATGAAGCCTGAGCATTTAAATAGGTGTGTAAGCAGCAGTGTACGTGAGAGAGTGTGTGTGTGAGAGTGTGTGTGAGGCTTGCTGCCAGCAGAGTTCAGTCAACCAGCTGCTGCACTGACGGCTCTTTGGCAGGGTGTGTTTGCTGCAGAGAGGACAAATCAGGGCAGATATCTGCAAAAGTAAACTTTAAAATCCTGCAGAGGATTTTCCTGCAGCGCGTGATTCACATGACAGCAGGGAAGAAATCCAAAAGGCCAGGGAAATGGAGGAGCGTCAAAACCATCAGAGTGAGAGTCCTCACAGCAAAGTTCATCTTAAATATTTAAGAAACTGTGTGACTGTGGCGTCACATCATCACTTCGTCCTTCTTTCATACAGACAGCATCTAATTTCAGGATCATCATCCACAGAGAAACAACAGCAGCAGTCTTTACCTCAGTTCATATTTTTCTTATGGGTTTATGGCTTCAACGTCTGATTTATAGCCTATTCCAACACAGCATGGTGATAATTTTACTAATCAAGTCCAATTTAAGTGTAAAAAGACATAAAAATTAGACTTCCACAGCTCCCGAAAAGATGTTCTGTGGATATTTGTACTCATAGATAAGCTGAAGAGCTAGATGGTACCTTTTTTTCTGCGAGCACATTTTATCTACTTTCTTGTATCTCTTTTAAAATCCCAGTTGTTTTGGAGAAAATACTCCATCTTACAAATAAAAAGTGCCAGGTTAACCGTTTTCTTCTCGATGACCATTCCCTGCTGGTGTTTACATCATCACCTCTGGCTGCAAAAAAACAAGATCACAGCTGCCAGAGATGTCATGGGGTGGGATGAAACTGAAACATTTGCTGCAGCCTTAACCTGAGGTTTCACAGACTGATCTAAGAGAGCAGACGGCTCCTGAGTCAGTCAGGGATCTGTGACCTTTCCCTGATGCTCAGTAACCTTCAGGAGCTGCAGCAGTACTGACGGCGCTCATCTGCTCTGAGTGATGGATGCCAGCAGGGACACAAATAGGGTAAAATCCAGACGGTAGGCTCATTACAGCAGAACCACTCAGGAAGGACTGAAACTGAACTGAACTAATGACTGACTGACTAACCTGTTAGTCTTTTAGAGCCCAACAAACATGCAAACACAGGTCATAAATGGACTCTGAGGAGGCAGACTGACAGAGGCCTCAGATGTGACCTGTAGCACAGCAGTCTGCTCCTCAGGTTATCAGTTCAACTTGTGGTCATCAAAGTCCTGCTGTTTCATGGCTCTCTTTTAAGGCACTGGGCACTCTGAACATCCACAGGTCAGACCAAAGCAGGAGCTGCACATTTAAAACAAACACAAAGCAGGCGTCAGGCTCTGGTCGACCCTCTGACCGTCACTGCGAATCCTCAGGCCTCCAGGAGCTCTGAGAGTAACCGACAGAAGCCTGTTAGAGCAGAAACAAACTGCTCTGGATATCAGCTGCTTCCTCCTGCTGCTGCTGCTTTACGAGCTGAATCCTGATATGCAAAGATAAAAACGTCTGTTTGCAGCTCAGCAGCCTCTCAGAGGGGCAGGATGGGCCTGATGCTAATGGGGCGCTCGCTAACAGGGTTCAAAGAGGCTTAAGTGCACTTTGGGACAGACTGCAGCTCTGTTAAAATGTCAGATGTTGTTTCTGTTTCTGTTTCTGTTGGAAGTTTCAGTTTTGGAAGATAGAGGCTCAGAGTTTGTCTCTATCCTGGTAAAATTTATTTTTTTTTTGTGTTGGTTTGTGTTTCTGTTACCTGTTGGATGAAACTCTGGATCTTCTCCTGCAAACTTCATCATGATCCAGAAGTTTTTTTTATTTCCTTTGAGATTATGCTCCTTCATTTCTTGATCTATTATAAATTTGGGGCCTTAAATCTTGTCTTCAGTTCTCTGCTGCCATCTAGTGTCTGCTCAGGGTGCAGCACATCTCCTTTCACCTGTTACAAAGGGGGTCACCTGGAGTTCTGGGTCCATAAAAGGCTGAGCAAACTCTGCACAAGATACAATAATAATCCATTTTCAGTCCCAGCCAGGACTTTCTAAGTGATCTGAAAAATTCTCTCCTCTAGAGATATGCCTGATCCGAATCTACAATTTAAAATGAGATTATCAGCACTAATAAAGCTATATCTAAATGCTATTTCTTGGCTTCCCGATGGATTTGAACATCTGTTCTTCCATTCATTGTCAAAACATACACACTTCTTGTGAGGAGTCATGTCATCATGACAGAGTGCATGACCCTTTAAGGCATTTAATGAAGATATATTTGGTGTTTTGTCAACTCTAAATCTTGTGTTACAAGACAACGATAGATTTTAGATTAAGGAGCAATGATAAAGACTTTTTTGTAGTTTAATTTAGTTTAAAAAAATTGAATTATTCTGCATGTGAAGTGTCTTTTTTCTATTACATATCTTGTGGTTTGATTGGTCCATGTGACTAAATAAAGTTTTGAACCCCATAACAGATTGTAAAATCCTTTAGGCCATTTTTAATAGAAATTCAGGTGTTCAGTGGAACATGTTTATTAAATAAGGGATAAAGGGGTTTCTGATTCTATATCTTCTCTTTTATTGATTTTATCGATGTTTTTTGTTTTGTTTTTTAATTTTACAGCTCAAATCTTTTTACTTGTTTCCATTTTCTCTTGACCTTATATTGGCCTTTCATGTTTCTGTCATCTCTTTTTCTGTATTCTCCGTAATGTATCTTGTTGCTTCTAAATTTAATTATTTTAATGACCTTATTTTCCTGTTTTTCAAACTCCTCTCTCTCTGTGTTGCCTAACTCTCAGTTATTCATTCTAAGTTCTGTCTTTGTAAACACTTTGTGAACATGTTTGAAGTTGCTGAATTAAAGGTATACTCACCATGAGGGCAAAACAGGGACCTCCTGTGGTCACAGTCTGAATGACAGTCTGAGATTTGACAGCCTATAAAGGACTAATCTGTGTAACATAAAATCTTTTTGGCACCACATGTCCAGAATCAGGACTTTTCCCATGGATAAATTTAATTTCTTATTTTTGTCCTTTTCAGAATGATTATTTTATCATTTTATTGTTTCTGTGCCTCTAAAGTTATCTTTTAGCAAGATCATGTCAAGATAAAAGATGTCTTTTTTGATGCTAATATCTGCTAAAATCTCTCGTCAGTTGTTTTAAATTCTCCTTCCTGCCTCTTGTATTAAATGTGGTGATAAATAAAAACAGAGGATTCAAAACATTTGAACTCATCTTTAATATGGACAAACAATAATAAAATACAAACATGTCTGTATGTGAGAACACTGTGTTTAATGTTTCAGATGTTTTTTTCACCAATAGTAGTTGTAGATGCCTCTCCAGTACCAACAGGTGCAGTTGAGTCCTGCAGCGATGAGGAGGATGACCAGCAGGGTGACGAAGAGGCCGAAGCCGATGATGGTGGCGGTGACAGCCCAGATGAGCGTCCTCTTCGACATGTCGATCAGTGAGGACTTGAGCGCCCTTCGCACCCTGCGTGCCCGATGGCGGTCCTGAGGCGGGTACCGGGAGTGATTGATGCTCTCCATCCCCAGAGAGCGGATCAGACACGCCCTCTGGTGGCTGAGCTGGTCAAAGGTGTGTTTGCCATGGTAACGACCCATACCGCTCTGACCTGAAGAGATGAGGAATAAATAAATGATGATAAATGAAGAAAGGGATCAAACGAAAACGTTAAACAAAAACAGTAACCCTCACAGACTCTTACCGACTCCACCAAACGGGAGAGAGTTCAGCGTGTAATGCATCAGGACATCGTTGACCGTCACTCCTCCACTCGTCGTCTCTTCGATCATCCTTTTTCCCGCCTGAAGAGAGACAGAGAGAGGAAATGGATGAAGACTTTCTGACATTTGAAGCTGTTTGAATCTCCTCCCTGCTGCTGTTTTCTCACCTTCTTGTCTTTGCAGAAGATGTAGAGAGCCAGAGGTTTCTCTCTCTCGTTGATGAAGCGGATGGCGTCGTCCATGTCGCTCACGGTGACAATGGGCAGTAGGGGGCCGAAGATCTCCTCCTGCATGAGTCTGGAGTGAGGGGGCACGTCTTTCAGGACCGTGGGGGCTGCAGAGAGGAAACCATGAAATAAAAACATTTCAAACAGCAGTCGGACTTATTTATGGCTTTAAAAACAGAACAAAGGTTCTTTCTTTTTTGTTACCCAGAATCAGATAATCCAGCTGTTTGCCCTTAAAATGTGAGGACTGTAAAGTTCAGATGTTTGTGTTTCAGTTTATGGAAAGAAGTTAAAAAGTCTTAAGAATAGTAAACAGTACAGTAAATACTCAGAAAGCTGAACTCGCTTCATTAATTCTACGTACCGATGTACCGCTGTGACGAGTCACTCTGTCCTCCAATCACAGGAGTGTATCCCTCCATCAGACCCAGGATCCTGATGAAGTGACGCTGGTTGATGATCCGGCCGTAGTCTGGAGAGCATTTGGGGTCTGCGCCGTAAAACTCCTGTGACAGATTCAAAGGTGTCAGTGAGCCTATAAAAGGTGTGCTTGATTAAAATAAAGGATCAAAGGAGACCAGCACCAGCAGAGTCTGTCGAATACACTCCACCACCCGTCCCTGGATGCACGGCTCACACAGGATGTAGTCTGGAGCGATGCAGGTCTGACCACAGTTCACAAACTTCCCCCACGTGATGCGACTACACAGAAAAAAATCACTGTGAGGACTTTTTATCTGTAGTTCAACTTTGAGAAAGCATTACTGAGCTGTTTTCATGCATATGTAGCTGAAAGAAGGGTCATGATAACTATATTCAAACACATTCACATGTGACACGTATGTTCCTAATCAGCACTGATCAGCTGATTCAGTCTGCTAGCTTCAAGGGAGACAGACCTGCTGTTTCACCCACGATATTCAATTTCACGATCAGAGAAGCTGAATGGAGGTGAGCCTGAAAAGGACGTTTTCAGCTCTGGAAACTCCTGTTTTTTTTCACAACATACAGGATGTCCATAAAGTCTCTGTACAACTTAAAAAATAAATTAATGTACAATTACCTTTCAGTGCTTTTCATCATTTTACTGTGCTGGGAAGAAGTCAATCTGACTCCTGTCATAGACCTGAACAGCTGATCAGTGCTCAGCAAAGTAAAGAGCAGACAAATCTTCTTACTACAAAAAACTTAAATCTAAGCTGTGTCTTATTTTTGGAGTAAAAACTGTCTGTCTTAATCTGAGCCTCATTCAGCTGAAAATTCCAGAAAAATGTCTGATTTCAGGTTAGTAAAGACAAAAATGTCACCCACTTTTTTGTCAAGAGTGAAACCAACCCTAACTCTATCAGCCAATGAGGATAGAAGAATCCACTTCTAAAGTTTCTTGAAATAAGAGTTCCCTATTGGTAGAATTTTTAAAGTAACAAATACCAGTAGTTAATTAATCGTTAGTAGCAACTAACGATTAATATCATGATTAACTGATCTATCGATTATTTTCACAATTATCGAATAGTTGTTTGGTCCACAAATTGTCAAAAAATTGGTGTGAAAAACATCACTGTTTCTCTGAGTCTCAGATGGCATCATCAAATGTAGGGATGCACTTTTGGCCACAGAAAATTTTTGGCCAAAAATGGCCCAAAAGTGCATTTTTGGTTTTCGGCCGAAAGACTTTTATCACCAAAACAACATGGGCGAAACAGCATGTTGTGATGACACAAGCAAAAACCACGGCCGTCATGCTATTGTCTGGATAAGGGCCGGCCTATTTCAAAATATCTGAGAAAGAGCCACAGATATTGATTTATAGAGGGTGTGATGCGCGGGAGAAATGATCCAGGCCGCGATGACAGCCTCAGTTTCTTCATTTCGGTTTTTCGGTTTTGGCCAAGAATTTTAATTTTGGTTCATCCCTAATCAAATATCTTGTTTTATCCAAAAATCAAAGATATTCAGGAGCAAATAAAGAAGAAAATATACGCATTAATGAAGCTGAAATCAGAGAATTTGGACATCCTTCTCTTAAATAACTACTTCAACCGATTAATCAATTATTAAAATACTTGACAATTAATTTAGTTATCGATTAATAATTCATTATTTGATTAACTGTCGCAGCTACTAAAGTTCACAGTTTGGATTTCTCTGAGTAAACAGTGAGGCCAAACATCTTAAGACAAGTTTTACAGACAGTCGCTGTGCTGAGTGGGGTTTTACCGGCAGGCCACCCTGAGGTCACAGTCCTTGTCGATGTAACAGGGACTCTTCCCCCCGAGCTCCAGAGTGACCGGGGTCAAGTGTCGAGCTGCAGCCTCCATCACCTGTTTGCCCACCGTGCTGTTTCCAGTATAGAAGATGTGATCAAAGCGAAGCCTCAGCAGGTCCTGAGTTTCTGACACGCCTCCCATCACAACGGGGTACAGGTCCTGGAGACAGACAGGGACTAATTACTCTGTCATAGTTCTTAATTTATCAGGATAATGTAACCAAAGAAAATATGAAGCTTTAAAACAGGAGGCATGTTCCTGACACATTAAAGGGGAGTTACACTATTTTCCATCCCATCAGGAAACGGAGGGAGAGGTTTTTGTTTTGTTTTTGTTTATTTGTTCTTGTTTTTTTATTGTGGTTCAACATTTTATTCAGGAGATGGTTTGACTTCATTTTAAATAAAATGTATGATCCTTTCAGTATTTGAGTCAGACACGTGTGCATGGTTCACTGCTCTGCCCTGGTGCAAGGCTTTGGCGTTGCACCATCTCTCTCTCTTTCTCCGTATCAACAATAGCTCCGGTGTTCTGACCTTGTCCAGATAGCGAGGCAGCAGAGCCCGGAGGAGGAGGGAGGAGAACTCGCTGAGCTCGGACGGCTTCACCACAGCTGCGTTCCCTGCACAGAGAGAACACAGGTTCCTGTGAATGGAGTGAGATCACTGAGTGATGCAGAGCGCTGAGTAGGAGGCTGAGAATGTGGGGCTGACTCTGCCATCAAACCGGAGCCAACAACAGGACGATTCTCTGGGTTTCACTTGGTCATCTGAGACGTGACAGTGAATGTCCTGGGATAACTTCTATCTACAACACTGATCAAAACCTTTTAAAGACTCTGAGCATAAATGTTCTGCAAATTAAAACTTTTTCATCACAAAGTATTTTTTTTTTTTATTGTTTTTGCTTCAGTTTCTCTACCAGCAGCGATGGCTCCGACCAGCGGCTGCAGTGTGACGGCCCAGGGGTAGTTCCAGGCCCCGATGATGAGAACCACTCCCAGAGGCTCCGGCTGCACGTAGACCTCGTCTTTTAAGGTGAACAGGTTCCTCTCTACCGGCCGAGGAGCCATCCAATCTGACAGCTTGTCTATCGCCAGCTTGATCTCGTTCTCGATGCCAATCAGCTCCAAGAGCGGCGTGTCGTACTGACTCTGTGAGAAAACATCATTTCATGCAGATGACATGACTGATTCTTTCTCCATCTGAGAGAAAGAAACACACCACACTTGTCCTACTTTGCTGACAAAGAGTAGCAAAACAGAAGCTGTTTTTAGCAAGAAGGAAATATTTCACTTTATAACCTCTTGTTCCCAAAGGAATCAGAGTTTGACTCGATCAGATGCTGTTGGTAGGATTTTTTGGTAAAGGTAAAGAAGTTTTAACTTTTCAAAGCTTGCTGCGGTGTGAGGCCTAAAAACTTTGGCTATCCAAGTGATCAGTTAAAGATTAAACCCTATTACAGCCACAGCAGTTCAACTTTTGATCAAACCAGAGCACAAGATCTGCATTCTTTGTACCTGAAAATATGATAAAAGCTAGAAACAATCATTGACACTGTGCTCAACATTTAAAGCCCTATCTGAAGCACAGAAAGGTGTATCAGGACATCTTGCAGGCCAAAAACAGACAGTAGTTCCTTATAGTTTCCAAACGGGGCCTCTTAACATTAGTTCAGGAGTCCCACAAGGTTCCATTCTTGGATCACTTTCATTCAGCATTCAAAAACTGTTTTATCAGTCAATTCAAATTTCAATGCATATTGTTATACAGATGACACAATTTTGTTTACATCTTGCTCTTCTTCTAATAAATATAGTTTACTATAATAAATACAGTCTAGTTTTGACACATTTCAGGATGTTTCTCCTCGGTTCATGATACTGCTCATACCATGATCCTATATTAGGAGCTCTTTTATTTATGTATTCGTCACAGTTTTTTTAATCAAATCTGAAGTTTTTCTCTCTAATTCGGCAAAATCTGTGAACACATCCTTGAAAAATTTGTAACCATCCAAAACTGAGGTATCAAATGCATCTGTGTCACAATCAGGCTTTAATTAAAGCTAAGCTATCAAACTGACATGTTGATGTTGGGTCTTGATTCTCTGTCTCACCCTGTTGATGTCCTGTTTGAGTGCGGTAGCGATCTCCGTCTCCTTCTCGGTGATCATCCTCTGCAGAGCCTGAAGCTGCTGCAGCCTGAACTCCACCGGTCGAGTCCTGCCGCTCAGGAAGGCCTCTCTGGCCCGTTTCACCGCTTGTCTCTCCATGCAGACCGCTGCGGGACGAGTCTCTGGAGCTGGAGGAAAAAAACATTATGGATGAGTTCAACAAGAATCTTTTGTTAGTGCCTCTCAAAAAAAGCATCCTAAGACCAATTTTACTTTTGTTACTTATGCTACCAATTGGGTGCATTATTATAAGATCATCTACTGTCATTTTATGCAGATGATACACATCTGTACCTGCTTGTTCTTTTTGATGTTTTTAATAATTGTTATCTGTGTTGTTTCAGGTCTGTTTTTGCAGCTTGTGAATGGTTCATCATGGTTTATAAATCAAGCTGAGTGAGGCTGAGGTCTGATGTTTCTGGTCTATCTTTTGGTCTGTGCACAACATTTGGACACCATTATCAATGTCAGTAGTAGTAGTTGTGGTAGCAGTAGTATTGTAGTAATGTACAGTGACTACATTGTTATAGTTGCCTCGGGTTCTGACTGGGTGATTGCCCCATCATAAAGAAATTTAAAAACTGTTACAGTAAGATAGGATTAAAGCCATTAGCGCCACCTTAGGGAATGTAAGATCTATCTCCAATAAGTTGGACGAGTTAATAGTGCTAACACAGCACCAGAAGGCATACCGGCAGAGTAGCATCATGCTAATCACAGAAACATGGCTGACAGAGCTAACACCGAACACAAACACCATATTGGAGGGATTTCACCTGCTGTGAGCTGACAGGATACAGGAGAGCAAGACTGAACAGACTGGTGAAAAAGTCCAGCTCAGTCCTGGACCCTGCGGACTCTCTGGACTCTGTGGAGGTGGTGGCTGACATGAGAATTATGGCCAAGCTGACGTCTCTGATGGACATTTTATTTACTAGTTGACATTTATTATATTATACTTTTTATATAGTCTTGGAATTTTTGCACTTTACCCTTTGTTTGTTGCTGTGACCCCTAAATTTCCCTTTGGGGATCAATAAAGAATGATCTATTCTATTCTATTCTATTCTATTTCATTCTATTCTATTCTATTCTATAGCTCATACATGTAAGTTTTGGTTCATGCCACTTTAGCATTTATGAATTTAGCCTTTATCTTTTCATAAATAAATAAATAACTACTTAGAACTAATCAGCCTGTATGTTGATGGTGATCTTTGCTCTTGCAGGCCATAAAGAGGAATCAGGATTGTTTTTATTCTGTCTGACTGCTCTGATGTTAGTATAGTCAGTATTTATTCTGCTGTCAGAGAAATCTTTGGATTAATGGACAGTTTTTATTAAGATAGAAACTGTCCCCCAGTAAGACCAGCTCATATCAAACTCTGCTGACCTCTGCACCATTTGAAACAAATAATAAAAGGCCCAAACATGTTTTGAAGACATCAAATGCACATTTACATCTTTATCTTCGACTCTCTTAGTTTGGGCACCATCAGGGATTTTGGGGCTCATGAAAGAGGCATCACAACCATTCCACTCCTGCATATGTTTTAGTATTTACTAAGGCCCTTGTGAGTTATGGGCCTGAAAAGTCTTCCCGTGATGGCTGAAATTCCTCTAAAACATCAACATTTTCTGATGCAGAGCTGAGCAAACTGAAGGATCTGAGAACAGACAGGTGTTTGACTTTAACAGGAGTCTGAACCCACCTAAAAATCATCTTTATGGGATTAGATATTTATTCAAAGTCTCCAAAGATTAAAGCAAACATCCAAATCTAAGCTTGTGTGACTAGAAATGTTCTATTTTTTATTTCTATAATGTCTGAAGTCTCCTTCAGTGCTTTAAAAGTGATTTTTTTTCAGATTTTCAACATTTTAAAAATGATTGAAAAGTGAACTCACCTGAGGTCAGGTAAACCAGCATCCAGTGGATATCTGTGTAACAAAAAGGTGAAACAGTTGGTCACAGACCCGATCAGAGAGCGGTTCAGATGTCCAACACGCTGCAGACTTACTGACTGACTGACTGACCTTATTGTGCAGAGTTCAGCCCACAGGCTGCTCCAGGATCAGCTTACAGAGGAGGTTACTCACTGAGCGCAGCAGCTTCATTCAGACCGCTTCAAACACTGAGAGCACTGATATCAGCAGACCCCACCTCCACATACTCACACACATGCACAGAGAGAAACACACACCTATACACACACTTACACAATGACATTTCACTGCAGCACGTCTACATTAAAGATTTATACCTGTTATTGTTAGCGTTAGCTTACTGGTTCTTAGTCTCCAGCTTTATACAATGAAATTAATGATGAAGATCTGACCTGACTGTAAAGTCTTATCATCATCGAAAATAAACTGATCTTCATTGTTCCTCAGTGAATGAAAGCATTTTAGAGCCACTGTATAAATTAAAACTTTCACCTCAGAAACATAAATGCGCAACTTTGTTCTCCTAACTTGTGTTTTATCTCCGAAAAAGTATTAATTCCCTTAGATTACAGCTCAGATTATCAAGACTAAATGAAAAAGTTTTGAGAATAAAGTTCAAGGATTGATAAGGAAAAGACTTATGTTAATATTCAGGGAATTATGAGCAAAAGAACAAAGAAAAAAAGATAAACGGCAAGTAATCAAGAAAAAATAGAAAAAGGAAAAAAGGATTAAAAAAAGTAAAATTTCTCTCATTTTTTCAGTACTTTTTTTCTCTGCCTGATCGAATATTAAAAACAAAAAGTTTTGACTTTTTAGCATCTATCTTTTTTTTTTTTTAATAAAATGACAAAGTGAAAACAGTGGACTAAAAGCTCTTCCAGTGGGAGTTTAATAGCAGAAAGGTTAAATTACACTGAAATATGACGGACTGAGACTTTGAAAGCCAACTTGATGCAGATTATCTTCAAGGTTGAAGTTTGAGCTTGGATTTAAAGTCTGAGAAATGAATCACTGAATCAAACCCCTTCACATCCTCAGGTCAGAAATCACTGTTCATCATTTTACAATCTAAAATCATTATTTATACTTTCAGCTTATTTTGTTTTAAAATACACATAAAACAATAAAATCTATAAAAGTGTAATGTTCCTTAAAATAAATGAAATGTTGAAAACATGTAAAGATAAAATTAAGACAGAAATGGATTAGAAATGATTTGGACGGGTGGATCACAGGGTAGGATGGATTTCTCTCTTTCTCCAGGTGACCTCCTGCATCTGCACAGGTATGACCTCAGGCCTTCATCTCCTCCTCCTCCTCTTCCTCATCTGAGGAACCTCTGAAAGGAAGCGAGTCAGCGTCAGCAGAGAGAAACACACAGACAGTTAAAGTGTTCACAGGAGCAAAACAAGAGCTGCACGTCAACAAAGGTGGTGGGCTGGACCCAAACAAAAGGAGCCATTTAGCAGGGAGGAGTGAAGCATGCTGGGTAATTAAAGGGAGGGGAGATGAGGGGGCGTTAAGAGGCTGGATGTCCTGGACAACAGTTAACATTGTTTGCAGCAGACAAAGTCATTGTTGTGTAAAGGGTCAGGCCTGTAGGACTGTGGGCCTGAGGGCCTGAGGGATTGTGGGGGAGCGAGGACTCAGATCTGGGTTTCTTGGGAAAAAATGTTTTTGACTTAATTTTAAAGTCAGTAAACATTCTTCACACAAACACACACACGTCCTGAATCAAAGGGTTGAATAAGAACTGAGTCTGGAGCCCTCATGGTGAAGACAGGACGCCTGAGCTCAACAGAAACCATCTGAAATCAGAGCGGCTTGAAATGAGTCTATTAAAGCTGTGGATTCAGTTTCTGTTACCTGAACCACAAACGCTGCCAGACCAGCCAACACGGAGAGCAGAACGAAGCGCCGCAGTCTGCCCAGGTTCACCTTCTTCAGTAGGAAGAACCGAGCCCAGCCCAGCTTCTTGGCGGTGTGCGGCGGGTAACGCATGCTGTTCACGCCCTCCATCTTCAGCTGCTTGATCAGACAGCTGCGCAGGTGGCTGAGCTGGTCGAAGCTGTGCCGACCGTGGTAACAGCCCATACCGCTGTTACCTGATTGAGAGAAGAGGAGGAGAGAGAGGTCAGCAGATTCCTTCAAAGAAAGAGGAATGAAGTCTTTCAGGCTGATCTAAGAGGTCAGACACTCACCCACGCCCCCGAAGGGCAGAGCGTTGACGGTGAAGTGAACCAAACAGTCGTTGGCCAGCAGAGCTCCACTGGACGTCTCAGCGATGACTCGTTTGATCAGCTGCTCATCAGACGGGAGGAGAACAGAGAAAACCAAAGCTTTATAGACAAAAGTTTGATTTAAACACTGAGTGTTCGGTCAAATTTCCAGATGGCAATCAATGCATGATGTGCTTATAAAATAGAGCGAAAAATATCTGCTGTTTACAGCAGGAGTGAACCTGGGAAAACGCCAGCCAATCCTACCATTTGGCAGCCAATTTGTTAAACCAATAAAATCCCGTCCTGCCATTCTGGCTGCCTCCTGCGCATAGATTTTACAGGTGTGCACTAGCCCTGACTTGCACATAACAAGAGGGATCCAAGTATGCTAGAGAATGGCAGAAAAGCTACCTAAACCCTGATTACTGGTAACGTAGTGCAAACAAAAACAATGTGCTGAGGACCGTTTTGAGTCTCTGGTTTTAAATCAGTCACAATCATATGATCCTCAATCAGTGGCGCTGAGTGTGGGAGGGTGGGGGCTAAACAGAGTCTAGAGGAGATGCTACATTCAAATTCATGCTAGTTTTTCGTGACTACCAACCCTGCCTTGGAAGAGAGAAACACAAAACAACAGGCTTTGGAAAAGTTGATTCATGAATGCTTTGGATGATTGATCTGAGTTTCTCTTTTGACAACATCAGCGAAGAGGTTTGAAGTCCATAAATGAAAAAGGATCAAAGCTTCTTCAAACACACTAAACATTTCCACAGCCGTGACCTACGGCTGTGACCTACGGCTGTGACCAACGGCTGTGACCTACGGCTGTGACCTACGGCTGTGACCTACGGCTGTGACCTACGGCTGTGACGTGTTCACCTTGTTGTCGTGAGAGAAGACATAAACCACCAGAGGCTTTTCTCTCTCACTGATGAACTGGATGGCCTCGTCCACACCGCTCACTGAGATGATGGGGAGTAATGGACCAAAGATCTCCTCCTTCATCACTTTGGACTCTCCCGTCACGTCTTTCAGCACGGTGGGAGCTACGAAGACAAGAAGTTTACTGAAGTATGAACCAAAGGATTTCAGGGACCACTGATCCAACGCTCCCCGTACCGATGTAACACTGAGACTCATCACTGTCTCCTCCCACAGCCACCGTGCTGCCCTCCATCATAGCCATGACTCTCTTGAAGTGCCGCTGGTTGATGATGCGTCCGTAGTCCTCAAAGGTTTTTGGATTTTCTGTGTAAAACTCCTACAATGCAACAGAAGACGTGATGTGGTCTGGTCTCAGCTGTTTTATGAGACACCTTAAAATCCTGCCTGTGGACCCACCTTGATGCACTTCTTGATCTCCTCCACCACCCGCCCTTGGATGCACGGCTCACACAGGATGTAGTCTGGAGCGATGCAGGTCTGACCACAGTTCACAAACTTCCCCCACGTGATGCGACTGCACAGATCAAAAAAATGACAGTAACTCTAAAAGCAGAAAACAAGTGAGGCTTTAAATCACGATATATAACGGACTGTTGGACTTTAAAATACGCCTGCTTTTCATGCCACAGACTCACCGGCACGCCACTGTGATGTCACAGTTCTTGTCGATGAAGCAGGGGCTCTTTCCTCCCAGCTCCAGGGTGACCGGGGTCAGGTGTCGAGCTGCAGCCTCCATCACCAGTTTGCCCACGGTGCTGTTCCCTGTGTAGAAGATGTGATCGAACCTCTGTCTGAGCAGCTCCTGAGTCTCTGCTACTCCTCCCGTCACCACAGGGTAAAGATCCTACAGAAAGACAAGCGGCAGACAATTAAACCTCCTGAATGTTTGCAGGAGCTGAAGATGAAAGAAAGGAGTTTAAGTAAAGGATGGATGCTCACTTTGTCCAGATACTGAGGGAGGAATTCCTCCATGACCTTTGCAGAGTGAGAGCTGACCTCTGAGGGCTTAATAACAGCAGCATTACCTGAAGGAAGAGAGAGAGAGAGAGAGAGAGGGAGTGAGAGAGCTATGACTGCTGTTCAACTGTAAGCCAAATATGTGACAGCTTGTCAGAGAGTGACACAGGCTTCTGTTAAAGATGATTAATAAGGTTTTATTAAGTAAAGAAAGAAAAACATTGATATCCATGTATGTTTGTTATTGTCGTTTCTCTTGGTTTTGTTTAATTCATTTTATTTTTGAATGATTTTATTGTCGTTTATTGTTGGTTTTTTAATAATTTTAATTGTGCATTGACGTTGGCATCATGCTTTTTAAAAAAAAAAACCCATGCCAATAATGCTTATTTTGAATCTGAATTTAAAGGACAGAGAGAGAGACACATACACTTTAGGGTAATGGTAAAAACCTGAAGGGTGCACCAAATTAATCAGTCTGACAGAAAGACAAACACCACAGAGTGATATAGAGAGTGACTTCCTCTTCATTGTGACTAAGTTTATTTATGTCCATGTAATCACCCTCACAGGGGATAAATTCAGTCAATTACAATTTTTCAAATTCACTTTGAATAGTTTGAAAAGTGCTGAGAACAGCTGTTCAAAGGCCTCTGGTCGAGCTAAAGCTACTGGATGGGATTAATATCTTCTTGAAAGAAAAAGGTATTGAGTAAAAGAAGGATTAATTAATCAGAATCAGATTGTTTTCAAAGTGAATCAAACTTCCAGTTTTAGAGTAGGACTCTGATAGCTGTAGTCCCAGCAGAGAGCTGGATTCAGGCTGGACTACAGGGACTGAATATGCTCAAACTATTACTGTTCAGATCAAATAAGTTAACTTTTCTGCAGAGTTTAGACTTAGAAAGGTTTCATTTTTCGGATTTTCTCAAAATAGTAAAAAAAAAAAACATTACAAATGCCACAAAAATTAAAGAACTTTGTCACAAGTGAAATATTTGACTGGTGTTAATAAGATCTTTCAGCTTGTGTGGACTGTGGCGCCCCCCTCTGGACAAAGTCTGCAGTGCTAAGACTTTGTCATCAGGATGAGGTTGATCCATCCAGATTTTCTATGTGAAACACATGAACCAAGATTCCTAAACCTGATAGAAATGAGTGGATCCAGATCTAGAGCCTTGTGGTTCAGATTAAACCAGGTCCCTCCCGCACGTCAGGGTTTGAGTTTGACTGTGACATATTTTTCCACTCAGGACTGAAGCTGTAACTTGTGAGAGTGAACAGAGTCAAATAGGCGATTCATTTCATACCAGCGGCGATGGCTCCAACCAGCGGCTGCAGTGTGACGGCCCAGGGGTAGTTCCAGGCCCCGATGATGAGAACCACCCCTAGAGGCTCCGGCTGCACGTAAACCTCATCTGTGATGGTCAGGAAGTTCTTCTCCACCGGCCGAGGAGCCGCCCACTCTGCCAGCTTCTCCACCGCCTCCTCGATCTCTCCCTCCAGCCCCAGAGTCTCAAACAGCTCTGTGCCCTTCTCGCTCTGGAGACAAAATCCAGATCACACACCTTTTCATGTCTGCTCCACTGTAAGGACACCATGTTGGATCCATGTGGGTTATGTTTAGATCATTATCTACATAATGCAGTGATAAAAACAGGAAATGTTTTATTTCTCAAGTCAATGTGATAGTCTGATGATCTCCACACTTTAGCTCAACAGGTTATCATAATAAGAATCACAAGAAAGCAGTTTAACGTGTTGTTTTTAAAACACTGATTATTAAAATGTGTCATCTTTGTGTGTTTAACTGCAAATATTTAAACTCTGAAGTTACAGACTGACTTCTGCCTTTGGCATGCAAACAGAAAACATCTCAGGATTTTCTACTCTCTTCTCTTTCAGTCTAAATTGAGAGGTTGAATTTTATTCTGGAGATGGTGAAGCATATTTTTATGAGGACACATGAATAAATGGATGACTGAATTCCTGCTGTAAACACACACTAGATAAGGATTGGTTTACTGTACTCTGAACCCTTGTTCAAAACCAGAGCCCATTTGCCCCTCCTGGTGTCGAGGTGATACTGGCTTAGTTCAAATATTAGTTTAAATTCCTAAATCCTACCCTTTACCTTTGAAAAACACTTCATAAATAAAAGGTATTATTATTATTATTATTATTATTATTATTATTATTATTATTATTAATAATAATATTAATATTAATATAGTAATAATAATAATAATAATAATAATAATAATAATAATAATAATAATAATTAAATATCTCACAACACACATGAAAGTTTCATGTGTGTTTCCTGAGATAACATTTTTTCTTACCTTGCCGAGGTCTTTTTTGACTGAGTCTGCGATGTCTCCGTTTCTCTCTGTGATGAAGCGCTTCAGACTCTTCAGCTGGTGGATCCTGAACTCCAGAGGTTTGGTCTTCCCGGTCAGAAAGGACTTCCTGGCCCTCTGCACGACCAGCTCTTCTCGGGACATCTGAAGTAATGAAGGGTAATGTTAGTATAGCTCTGTTTAGATGATAACACGGTTATGAACCAGGCCCAGCATACCGGTGTGCTGGATTTTGTGCAGGAGGATTTCTGGGGTTCTTTTGCTGTTAGTTTCATGTGCACTTAAAACTATATAAATCAGTAACAACCAAGCATTTATAAATGCAAACACCTTTACATACAGACACATGTAAGCCCAAATAAAGGTGCATAAACCAAAGGAGGACCCAGATCATCCTGCTAACCCTGCAGACGCGCCCCGGTATCACCTGATTTCATTATTGACATCCAACATTACACGTAGGGTCACAGCTAAGTTTTTATTATTCATGTCACGACTGCAAACTTTTCTTTGGGCAAACACAAAGATAGATCTTTGAAGAAAACAAACAGAAAAGCATGTAGTATCCATCAATAAGAATGTAATCCAAGTCAGAGTCACTAAAACTTTACAGCTAGCTCACACATATCATTAAATCAACCTTTACTTTAGCCTGGTGACAGCTAATAGTAGTGTTATCGTCGTAAACTGTAATTACAAAGCAAGATAAAGCAAAGAGACGTAAATATACAAACTATGCATCAAATGGGAAACTGAAAACAACCTTAAACAGAGTAAAGTTTCACCTTTTAGAGCTGCTGGGTCGCTTTAGCCTTAGATGAGATCGCTGGAAGCTAGTGGTGAGGAGCAGTGCTGCGTTCAGGTGCTTCTCGGAAGATCCGTTTTCTTGGACATCAGAGCGTTAAATTGTGATATAAATAATTGTTGCTGCTGAGGTGAGACGAATAATTAGGGGAATTATTTCGAAAAATGCCTGCGAATCTTATGTCAAATTTTTAATCTAATTTTAAGTTAATTCCTTTAAAAAATGATAATAATAAATTGTAATAAAATAAGATATTTTGTCGCCATTGTCCTTTTCATTATAACATAAAGTCTTTTCACTCTGTGAGTCACCTGCTAACATATTTTCTCTCATTTTTAAGTGTTGTTCTGATTGGATAACATTTATGAGATCATTTTTTTCTACTTGAAGCAAATTGCTCCGATTTTCTTTCAGCGTCACGTGAACAGGGGTCAAACAAGGCGTCAGCAACTGGTTTGTTGATGTGTCAAACAAAGCGAAAACCAATCAGATGCAGGAACGTATGTATGTGAGCCCCGCTTCCGTCATTTTACAAAAAACAAAAACAATAGCCGCAAGGAGCATTTCGGGCAGACTCGGTATTTCAGGTATTTAAAGTCCTTTATACCGTTAACGTCCTCAAAGGTGGTTTGAGTATTTGGATTCTGTCACAAGCTGTGCCACGCATTAAACGACATGAAATTACTGATTTTTTTCCCCTCCCCAGTCTTTACTTTCTATTTTACATTAATGAATGATTAAGCGGTTTTTTACGCTCAGGGCGTCCTGAAATACTGAGTTCAGCAGATGACTGAGAAAGAGGCAGATTCGGGCTCTATTTACCTCTCTACCTATCTTTTATAGATTTACTGTTACAAAACAAAGTTATTAACAAAAACGGATGAAAGAAAAGATTGTGATAAACATTTACATAAATGACAAAGACACAATAAAGTAAGATAAAAACAACTTGCGACTGGATTTTGTGTTTAAGAAACCAACTTACAGGACTTTGTTGGTGGTTGTTTTATCTCATTTTAGTGTCTATGTTAAATATGGTATGTTTTCATTGTTTATCATGTGATTCTTTCTCCAGTCCTTTTGGGTTTTCCCCTTTTAAAATAATAATAATAATAATAATAATAATAATAATAATAATAATAATAATAATAATAATAATATCAAGTAATGGAAAATCATTAAAACTTTGCTTTTTAGGATCCTTTATAAGTTACACTGTTAAACTATTACATGTCTCTCCCTGAGTCCATTCAGACTGATCGAGTAATTCAATAATAGTTAATTCTTTCATATGATGAACAGTTTTTATTACAGTTCTGGGTTTTTAATCTACTTCCTCTATGCTTGTGGGAATTGAAATTTGATTTGGCTGATGAGGAAAGAACAGAGGAACGTTTTATAAATGTAGAGATTATTCCTGATTCATGGATGATCAACTCAACAATAAATGAGGAAACACAGCCAGACGTCTGTATTTTTTCTCTTTTAATAACAAAGACCGTATTTGTGTTCCATAAAGAACAAAGAGAGAGAGAGAGAGAGAGAGAGAGACCCCTTTGAGACACAATGTTGACGTTTCTCTTTGAAACATCTGTGTTTGGAAAGTGTTGCATTTTCAGGATCAAGACTGATGGCGGGGTTTCTTCAAAATGCATTCAGAACAAGCTGGAGAGTCGTAAAACAACAGGGTACATACATTCAGTAATCTAGAGGATCTACAGGGTAAGATGCAGACTTGGTTGGTACCCATGCTTTATTAAAACAGTCCATGGACATGAGCAAGGACTCCAGTGAGGTTTCCGTCAGACTTCTTCCTCCCTCTTCACTCTGTGTGCAGTAAAAGGCTTCGTGTGGTTCAGAGTGCTCATGAGGAGGACGAGGGGAACTTAAAAACTCAGATATGTGTTGGAAAAGGACATGAGAGAGAGAAACAGGCCACTGGGTGCCTTTGAATACATTTATACAGGTTCATACACTGAGAAAGAATTTATTCACACCTGTACAGAGGAGTAGGCCCCGTCTGCTCTCATGAGAAGAAGGCACCTCCTTTTTCCACCTTATCTCTACTACTGGCCTTAATGCACACCTGGCAAGTGCTCATGTGTATATTTCCTACATAAATACACACCCATACACACATAAATACAATACACACACTGTAAGGAGCACAGCAGACGACTGAGGGGAGGCAGAGGGACGAGTGGACGTTAGGCAGTGCAGATTTGACGGCTGAAGTCTTCATAAACTAGATGAAACGACGTCACGCTCGTTTCAGGAAATTTAACAAAGACCTACTGAACAAAGAAGTGTGTATTGATCTCAACAGTCCTGGTAGAAAGGTTTCTGGAAAGTTCTGAAGCTGCCATGAGTTATATTTTATTTTAGCACACTCCTGTTGTGCCAGAAAAAGGTTTCATCCTGATCAAAGCCCCTTGGCAGATGTGAAGAAAACGTATCAAATTCATTTCTGTACATATAAAGATTTGTGCTCTTTGACTGACAGGCTGACGTCTTTATCAGCACCCCGAAAAAAACTCTGATCACACACACACACGCACACAATCCTCCTCTCAAAACCAGGAGGAGGGACTCATCACATGCACATCGTATCTATAAATATATACACGTTTGCAAACATCAAGTCTGGTTAAAAAAAGTAGCTACAGATACTGACAGAACAAAAACAGCTGTAGGTTTTAGTCAAATCGAATGGATCTTCAGGTAACTCGTCGACTTGAGCTGCAGGGCTGTCCGAGTCTCCCTGGTTGCTCTGCATTGTGGGAAATGTATGCATTCTGTCTACCTGTTGATCATGCACACAGAGCAGGTTAGTTTGAAGATGGGAGACGAGTGATTTGGAAACACTTCCCCCTCTGTCTTCACATTTCTGCCTCCAGAGCGTGTTACAGACTGTCCTCCACAAACGGTGATAAAGTGCTTCGGCTGACAACAGAAAAATAAAAACAAAGCAGTTATAAATCTACAGGATGGTCTGCTCACAGCGGTCTGCTTTCTGTAACAGGAGTTTCTGTTTGAATAGTTCAAATTGTCTGAGGTCTGTTACATCCATCCACCTCCGGCCTTTTCCGTCTCCGTCTGCTCTGATAATCCAGCTTTTCAAGACAGGAGGAGACTCCACCATCTGACTTCTTCTGAACCAATAAATAAGAACAATAAAAACTTAAACGCAGAGTAAATAACCACTGATACCAGAGAGAGAGCAGGAGTTTAAAAAGTGGAGCTTCAGACTCCTGAAGCCACAAAACGTCTCAAAGTCGCATCAGTCGTCTCTTTTCTGGTAAAAAACAAAATATATCCTAAATGATGGGAGTTCAGTTTCTGTGTGTCGATCAGATCCAACGTTAAAGTGTCAGAAAGGAAACTGCATGAAGTCCACGTCCAGTTTCAGCCTCCAGTTCTGGATCTGTTCGTCCTCTTTGGTTGGAAGTTTGTGCATCAGTCAGTCTGTGATGCAGCCAGAAAGAAACTCTCTGATGATAAATACAGGTGAAGAAAAAGTGCTCAGACTGCTACAGGAGGGGCCGGCGGCTCTGTGAGGATGGAGGGCGGCGGTATAAGGTCCCCCCCCTGTGTGTTTGTGTGTGTGTGTGAGTGCTGCTACTCGTACAGTGTGACAGTGCAGTAGCAGAGGGCGGAGATCCTGCGGTCTACACTCGCCTTGTCTGCAGAGAAACACACAAACAAAGACGAGTCAGCACGAGTGGGGAAAGAAACCGAAAAACACAAATATTACATTAAATGTTATCAGGACAGACGCCTGCTGAGCCAGCTTCACAGAGGCTCCCTTTAGATCCCACATGAAATGGGTCCTGCTGATTCTTCTCACAGGTCTGGGATCTGTACTCACACTTGACCACATTCTCGATGTCCGTGGGGTCCTGCAGGATCTTAGACAGACCGTCCAGCAGCATGGCGGCCTTGCTGTAGCGGTAGGCGATGTCTTCAGTCTGCTTGAACATCTCATCCAGAGCTGCTGACTGAACCTGAACACAGATACACACACACGGCACACACACAGCATGATGTTAGGATGACCAGCACAGAGTTCAGCTGCACTTCACTCAACAAAAACACATGAACACGTCTCTTCTCTAACAGTTAGTCAAAGATGCATTTATAGAAAGTTCAAGATTCTGAAGGTAAACAAACATTTTATAACTCTGATATTTAGACAGATGCAGTTTTTCAGGTGTGTATGAGTTTGTTTCAGTGTCACAGGTTTTATAAGATCCTAAAGTTAAGTAGCAAGACTGCAGACTGATGTGGTAGCATGTTTTCAGCCTGAGAAAGTCCATCCATCCACGTCCCAATAATCATCTGGGACTCACCATCTCAACAGCATGATTGTAGATGAGTTTCTCCGCCGTCACGCTGTTGATCTCGTCCACAAATCGCTGCTTATCGGAGAAGAAGTGGTTCAGTTTGTCGGTCAGCCGTCGGCAGAGAGAGATGCAGCTTTTGTATCGATCATTCAGACTCTTCACCACTGAGAGGATGAGGGGAAGAACGAGAGGACAACAGTGTTTGAAATGGACATGTTTATCTCTCTATCAGGGATCAAACAAACACAACACTCCTGAAAATGTCCAGAAACCTGTGATTACAGCTGAAGCTTTCACCGATGGCTGAGCTGCTCTCACCTTGTTTGACTGCAGTGGAGGGGTTGAGTTTGGATGATTTGATCTGAGCTTTAGCCAGATGGAGGGAGGACGCCAGGAGCTGAGCAGCCTTCATGTAGAGCACCAGCTGTTCCACCTGCCTGTAGGGGGCAGCACACACACACACACAGAGTATAAGAGACTAATGGAGGAGTTTAAACACTTCACAGAACAAAGAGAGACGGCAGACTCCACCAGGTAAAGAATTCCCATGTTCCCTTTAACTTCAGGACTCGGGACCTGGTCCAGGACTCAGAGGAGGAGCTCTGAGACCAGGTCTACTTAAATTCTTCTTGCAGGATGGGACTTATATCTGCCACCTGACTTGATTTCTTAAGCAGATTGCTTTTCATTGTCAAACATAGGTCAGCAAATCAAGCGAGGAAGGTTTATTAAAAAACACTTTTTATGGAGTTTTATAAAAGAAGAAACAAGAAAAGGATCCTTTCATGTTTACAGATAAATGAGCTGAAATATCACACACATGGGAGTGTTTATCAGGACATTATCAGATCTTTCAGGTCCGTTTTAAACCTGGATGATCCAGTTTGAGCTTTGGATCCATCATTAGATGTCTACAAGGGGTCTTTTCTTACCCCCACTCCTTGCTGAGCTGGCTGATCTGGTCCACGACCACGCTGTCCTGAGGAGGGTAAATAGAGGCGGCCGACACACCCAGCTCCGTCCCTCCAGCTCGGACCGCCGCCATCTCCAGGACGCAGTCGGTAAAAGAGAGCATCATCCGCAGGTACATCAGGGTGTCAGTGTGCTCACGCTGAAAAAAAAACAACGATGAGTCAACCTGAACTTTTCACTTCCTGTCAGAGAGGAAGACGAGGAGCCAAAGAGCCGCTCACCTCCATCAGTGTTTCCTCTGGAAGCTCCGGAGCTTCAAACGTGATGAATCCTTCCAGGCTAGGGGGGGAGGTCCCGTACGGGACGTAGCGCAGGCTGCTGGGGGCCCCCTCGGCCCCCCCACCAAACCCCCCAGGAGGGGACGAGCCCAGAGCCATGCCCGGAGGAGAGCCTACATAGACCCGACCACTGGTGGAGCACAGGGAGCCAGCCGAGCTGTTAGACCCCACTGAGGAGGAGAGGAGAGGAGAGAGGAGGAGAGTAGAGGAGATAGGAGATAGGAGAGGAGGAGAGGAGGAGAAAAGAGGAGGAGATAAAGGAAGGGAAGGAAATAGGACATTTTTGGGTCTTGTAGGTGAAGGTGGCTTTGAAAAGTGTAATAAGTCATTTTATTTTTATAATTAGACACAAACACCTGATCAGGTTTCAGTTTTTGCAGAGCACCGCTCTCCTTGAAGCCACAGAGACTTCAGTGATAAAAACCTTCATATAAAAACAGCAGAACTTCCCTGTAAAGCTCATTTTAAGTGGTTAATTGTTTGTTACCTGAGGTGGTGCGTGGTCGCGTGCCCAGGTGGCTGCAGGTGGGAGGTGTGCTGCTGTTTGGCGGTGACCCCACGGTGAAGAGGACAGTACGAGGACTCGCAGACCCTCCCTGAACAATCCCGCTGGGACCTGCAGGGGCTGTGTGAGGAGGACACTTAGCTCTTCATTTCATGTCTTTATGAATCTCTCTTCACTCTCTCTGCAGTCCTTTAAAGCCTGTTTGTTTTTGTGGTTCATGTGTGACTCAGTGATCAAAGAATGCCACCTGCAGCAGCGTAGGCGTACCTGTGTCCATGGGCCGCTCTGTGTTCAGGCTGTCAGTGCTGCCCTGATAAGCCTGTCCGCCCAGAGTGAATCTGATTGGCTGCTCAGACAGACGACCTGTACTGACTGACCTGCAAGAGAACATCAGATAACGTCAGTGTAAAGTCAAACAGCGTTTCAGGTGACATCACACGGGTGGGAGGCAGACGCTGGACCTTGAGTTTTCACTTAATGATGTAATTTTTACAGCGTTCAGGTTCTGTGTAACGTTTCCACACGTCACACATGAGGCCATTCTTTGGACCGTGACATGCCCAGGTATGTGAATCCGAACACTTCTGGATGGTCTAAGGTGTTTGTGAGATTTCAACCGGGTTCGGTGCAGTCCTGCAGTTCGAGGCAGGACAGAGGACCTACCTGCCAAAGGTGCGGCTGCCCTCGGGTGCAGCTGGGCGTCCACTGAAGTAGGGGCTGCAGTGATGGGCACAGATATCTCGTGCGTCTGCCAGAGTCTTCGTCGGCACAGGGCTATCAGCCAGCGCCATCAAGTTACACGACGCCTGCGTTTTAGGGATTTTAAACGGTGCAGAAATGGTCTGAAAGGGAAAAAACGAAACTTTAAGAAGTACTGTTCTGGGTGATCTCAGGAGTACAACCTGCAGGAGGTGTACATTTATGTGTGTGCTTACTTTGGTAGGAGAGCCAATGATGGTGGGCAGCGGGGACTTCTGCAGCCAGTCAGACATACGCGGGGAGGAGCCCAGGAGCTTCGTGGGGGACGAGCCGAGGTTGGCCGGTCGGCCGAGCTGTGGGGAGTGACTGCAGGAGGAAGAGGAGGAGGGCTGGATGGGGTCTGATAACTGCTTGTGGAGTTTCTGTCGGGTCTGGTAGACGTCGGTCAGCGTTGGGGCGCTCTGCAGACGAGCTCCAAGGAGCTGAGAGGACGGGACGGGGGAACCTGGAGACGTTAGAAGAATCAGAATCAGTCAATGTGCAATAAGTGACACTCTGTTTTTAAAGCAACAAAAATCCTTTAGATCCATAAAAAGATTTTATAATCTCCCCATCTGTGTAAGAACTAATTTCTTAATGTTGGCATGAACTCAGAATAATTATCTGGAGTCAGAATTATTATGTTGGAGTCAGAATTAGTTTCCTGGACCTCCTTTAAAGAACTCAGCTGGAGCCACTCGTCCTGTTTGTGTTCCTCCAGACTCTGAAATATGTTAAAACAGATAAAACAGAAAATTTTTGGAGCAGGGATTTCCTGACGAGGATCATGATCTCTTTAAATCATCCGTTACATCAGCAGAGACGAGACTCCATGACTCATTTGTCTGGAGGCTGTAAACAGCAGCAGGAAGTGATGCTTCTTGTGACACTTTCATAACATTTGCTGCGACTTCTCACAGAGACTGAGGACATGTTTTAAAACCTGCTGGTCTGTGTGGGACTGGAAGAGCTGTTCCCTGTCTGTCTGTCCATCTGACTGTCTGTCTCGTGGCTTGCAGCTTGCAGCTCATCATCCCTTTTGTCAATAACACAGTTATGAAAGCGGGGAGGTTAAAAACAAAGACTCCTCTTTGTTCTCCAGATGTTAGAGTCAGGAGTTCGTGGGCTCACTGAGATGTAAGTCAACCTGGTTGTGTGTGAACTGACCTCCTGACGAGCTGCGGCTGCGAGGTTCGTGGCTCTGCAGGTGGCAGCAGCAGTGACCCAGCTGCTCGGGGATCGTCCCAACTGTGACACAGACACCAGTTATTTCAAACCATGTCTGGGCCGTGATATTAAAAGCCTCAGACATGTCTCAACATGTTCTTACCCAGAGGAGAGGGAGAGTAGGGCCGGGAGCTGCCGGTTGACAGACGACGACCAACCGTCTGGGGGACATCTGCTGAGCTGGGGGAGCCCGAGCCAACTTTAGGGAACCCCATGGGACTGGTGTTTGAGCGCCTGACTGTGCCGGATCTGGAAAACATAAAACAAACCTCTCAGTGAGCAAAGTGCAAACCCAAGAGAGACAGACAAAGAGCAGAGGGGGAGCTGATGGTACTTTTTTATCAAGACAGAGAGACCAGAGCGAGTACAAGTGGTGATAAAAACAGAGTGAGGAGAAGTGCCAAGGAAAATCCCTCCATCAGAAGCAGTGAAAACATGGAAAATAAACTCTGCACAACACAGGTGTAACAATGTGTCCTGTTTCAATGCACCAAAAGACCTAAAACCATAAGTTTTGAGTCAACACGGAAATAAAAACTCAACCTGCTCAGCAAAAATGCTCCATCCCTTTTTTTTCTGCCCCCCTTTGTTTCTAAAAATGCTACAAGGAGCTTTTGTAAAAAGAGACTAAATTGGACAATTTTCCTCTTCCTGACCTCCGAAAGCAAACCAGAGCCGGGAACCAGGTGAGACTCAGACTCAGAGAGGACGTTTGCTTTTTCCTCTGCAGGATTACACATCAACATGTACAGTGGAAAGTTTTTACAGAGGTGGACTTTGAGATTGAAGGTTTAGGACAGGTCAGGAGATAAGATGTACCTGTTTGTCCTCAGGCTCTGAAAAATATGTAAAGTCATAATTTGACTGGCTATAAGGCAGTTAAAAAACTGAATCTAAGCGAGTTTTTATGTCTTATCTTTAGTAAAACAGTTGCTTAGTTTTCAGTTTTTGCAGTGTATGTGTGTGGAGAAAAGACAGGTGCTTCATTAAATGAATTTTGGAGTTCATTTGGTGTTTTTTTTGTCTGTTTTTTCACTGTAAAATAGCTCAAATCTTTAGCGTGCTTCTCATATTTCACAGATAATCTGCAGAACTATTTAAATTCATCGAGCTTCATGATCAGACTAAGTTTCATATCCGGTCTGATCTTCTCTGCTCTGAGATTCAACATGTTTTATTCTCATTAATTAATGGTTTTAGGAACTGTTTAGGCAATTGAGGCTTTGTGTGCATTTGAAGCATATTTCATAAGCATAACTCTAGAGCAAAGTGCAGCATCTCATCTCTTCACTCATGATTTCTTACATGCATGCATTGGTTTCAGCTGCAAAGAATCTGGTTCTGCTTCATTTCACCTGTCTTAACCTCTTAAACCTCTTCAGAGAGAAATGTAAACAAAGCAGCTTCAGGTCTACCTGCTGTTGATCCTGCTGTCTGAATTTAACCGAGCAGTTAAATATATCTAAAAGACTGTGGATGAAGTTAATCTCGCAGCTGATGGATGGTTTGCTTTTGTAGATTGCATAGATCCAGCAGCATTAAACTGAGACCGGTCCCTAAGTGTTTAAAAACAACCCACAGCAGGTCTAACTGCTGCCTCCCTCCGTCTAATTTCAGGCAGTTTTAAGAGCTGTTGTAAACTCTTCTTCAGCTGCAGACGACCATTACTGGTGCAAGTCCTGACACACTTTAAAGTGTGGGAGCTTTTTCTGCACAGATTCCTCAAAACACACAAATAATCCAAGATGGAAAGCAGGACTTTAAGGAAGAGACTTCATGGAGTCACTAAGATGTTGTTTAAGAGGAGCCGGATCAAAAGGGTCAAAGGGACAGGGTGTCAGGGCTCTAATCCACCCTGAACAGACTGATAAGACAGGGCCACTGAAAGTAGGACAGCCCAGCAAAGACCTACCTTCGGTCCTCCTGTCAGAGAATCACCACAGGAGGGTTTCATGACAAATACAAGCCCACACAAGGAGGAATAAACACATTAGCAACACAATACAGCTCCCCTCTCTGAGATAAAAGCCTGAAAATAAAACCAGCAGACATGTTTCCTGCCAAACAAGGTGCCAGCCTTCCTTATGCCCCCCCTTCTGCTTTGTCTTTCATAAAACCGCAAAGAAACACTCCTTAAAACCCTTCAGCAGGTCCTAAACTCCAGCTGATGTAATGCTGGTGAAACTTAAGGCTGATGTAACAACAGCCTGAGTTTCTAAACCAACCGTTGGTCAGAAACAGTGACCTTATATTCATCAGCAGATGATTTTGATGTTTGTTTCAGGTGTTTACAGTGAGTTAGCAGCTCTGCTTTCACTCTCAGACACAGTATAAAGCTCTTACCTCGGGGAGCTGCACAGGGTGGTGGTGGGGCTGCTGGACAGGTTCTGTTTTATGCGCTGGTAGTTGCGGATCTGCGTGGGGACAGGAATGGGGGTGGTCTCAGCTCTCGGGGACACCATGGGGGTCTGTCCTGAGGTGGGCTGCGGCTGCCTGGGGGAGAAAAGCGGGGAGACGAGTGCGGTTATCAGGTCTGCTCGAGGCGGCTGCTGCTGCTTCCAAACAAGCTGGACTTCCTCAGGAGTATCAACACCCATAACTCTGAGTTTAATCTCTGAAAGGTTTGTGTTCAAATAAATAAATTAAAGAAACTAAAATGTTCAGTTTGTTTCTGCAGCCTCCTGTTCTTTGTTTACTTCGCTGAGGAGGCGGATTGAAAGACTTAACTTTCTGCTCATGAGGGCAGAGTCAGGAGGCGAGAAAAAAAAGGGGGCCGGGCTTCCATGTAAACACAAAGACAGCACCAATCAGGTGACAGCTCTCTGCAGTGGGTGGGGCAAGAGGCATGGCCAGCCAATGGCACGTGTGAGGCATGTCCTTCTGTGTTCACAGACACAGTAGAGGAAGTGCAGTGAGACACAGCTCATTTGCATTGTTTTGTGATTTCAGAGGAGACAAAATGTTCTCGAGGGGCAGAGTCATGACCGAGTCACCCACAGAGGGCTTCAGCTTACATCTAAAGAGCAGAAAAAGAGGAGGAGTGCAGGAAACTGCACCGGTTGGAAACCACTATTATGTAATGCCATGCAGCCTGGGAGGGTCTGTGGGGGAGAGAGTGAGAGACACGTGAGGCAGAGACAAGAACAGACAAAGACAGCAGCCCCTTTGTTGGATCCAGAGATTGAAAAGCACATGTTGATATTCTCCAAGAATAAACCGACAGATGTAGATAGAGGAGGCCATGATACAGGAGCATGTGCTCCTCTGCTGTTTCTCTTTGTTGTAGACAGAGTTTGTAGGTCAGCTGCTTTGTGTGTAAAGAGAGAGACAGATCTGCAAGTCCGCCGCCTCAACACTGACCTGATTCAGACCAGGAGAGGGGGATGGGATCAAACCTCACCAGCTTTCCTATTTCTCTATCACTTCATTCCTCTCTCCTCTTCATTTTCACCAGCCCACACTACCCTCCTCTTCCTCCTTCATTTTATCTACCGTCTCCCTCAACTGCAGTAAACTGAGGACACGCAGGGCGCTGAGGACAAACCAGGCTTTGATTGAGGAGCTCAGAGCAAAGGGATGCCTTCTGTAATGAATAAAAAGCGGTTGCTCCTGTGTCAGTTGTTACCTAATTTATGAGCACAGTAAAGAGTTAGTGCTGCAGAGGGAGGTATGGAGCCGGCATCCTGAGCGCTTAGACCAAGACCAGACAGAAAAGCAACAAAATGCCAAACAGAGCGGGTGTCAGGAGGGGAAAGGGAAACGGTTTTGCTTGAGGCGGTGTGCAAACACTGAAGCAGGAGTGTAAAGCGATGTCTGTCTGCAGGTTTTCTACAAAGACACGGGAGGAGAAACAAAGACTGAGGAATAAAGCTGTCTGAGTGAGCAGGGGAATGGTTTCTCAACCCACACTGTGAGAAAATAACCTATAACACATCCTCGGCTTCCTCTCTGATGGATGCACGTCTTTGATCCGCTTACTGTCTCTTTAGGTTGATTCTCTTTTGTTTTCATCTTTTCACTTGTTTAGGTTTGTTTAGCTTTTTAGTATCAGCTTCCACCCACTCTCTTCTGTTTGAACCCCTGCTGAGTGAAGGATGCTGCTCGTAACGTTGGCCTGACAGCGGGAGTGTTATACCAAAGAGGATTAAAAATGTAAGGCTTTCCCAGTGGGCCGTAGTAAGCCTGTTTCACATCCCTGAAATATGCTTCACATCCCTCACCGCGTCAGAGGAAGGTGGAGGTGGGCTCAGGAAGACAGGGCATCAGAAGCACACAGCTGACAGTGATGTTTACAGCAGGAGGGAGGAGGAGGCAGAGACCTATGCCATGATGACTTCACATTGATATCAAATCCAGGAGTGAACACAGAGACAATCTGGTTTTAAAAATCCAGCCACATAATGCTCCTCTGGTTTCTCTCCAGGTCCACACACTCACTCATACACTGCAAATTATACTGAAAATTTCCTGCACATCACCCAAGCGGCAACCTCCGGTCTGAAAATGAGACAATGCAGAAGTGCTTAAGTCTGCAGTTAGTTGAGTGTCCACTTGAGGCTGGCTCCAGAAGTATCGCAAGTCACTAACACACCAAGCCAACGAAAGCTGTTTTCACAGCCCAAAAAAAAAAAAAAAACATGTTTACACCCTGGTACAAAAACATGTCTCCTGTCTGAATCACTAATTTCGGCAATTGCACGCACTGTACTGGGGGGTGAATTTTTTTCTAACTCAGCAGTTTAGACAATATTAGATCTCCAGTTCGTCCAATCAGATGCACAGCTCAGCTCATGTGACTGGCGGGCGTCCTATGGCTTTTACTGTGGAGACTCAAAGCCCGCCTCATTTCCAATATGGCCGCACCAGCTGTTTTGCTTCAAAAATCTGTTTCAGAAACAGGCGGGTGACGTTGGGAGACTACGTCCATTAATTAACATCACCTCATCCTGACTTTGTGCAGGAGTTTTACCCACTGGGGAAAATAAATTTAAGCTGGATTTTCCAGACAAGTACAAAAAATATCTCATTTTAAGAAAAAAAAATGTAAAAATGGGACAAATTTATGACTTATTACAAGAAACTAGGTCATGTCAATCTTTATTATTCCATGGGCTGATTTTTTTACTCATTACAAGCGACCCAGACTGGAGCCGGGGTGTCATTAGACTGGACTGTGCTCCTCTTGCTTTTGCTCTCCATACAGACTGTTTCTCCTGCTGACACCTGAGTCTGAGCCTCTACAGCTGCAGGACCTGAAGTTTAACTATGTTTTAAATATGATGTACTGGTTCTGTTTACAGGATTAAGTATGAAGGGAAAGAGGTCACAGACTGCTGCCATGCTGAAGTTTGCAGCTGATCATGTGATCCTCAGATCTGTTAAATCACAGCTGACACTCATTAATAACACTCACACTTTGTTACTGCCTGCCAGCTTTAGAGCGTGTGTTTATAAAGAGTCTATTTTCATCCTGCAGGCCTAGGAGCGTCAGGAGCTTTATTTAGCACAGCTCCACCTTGTTGTTTGCCTCCCGGTCTGAATCATGTGTGTGTAATTGTGCGGATTTGAAGGTGGGTGGAAGGATTCACTCGTGACAAACGGACGGTGACAAACGGACGGTGACAAACGGACGGTGACAAACGGACGGTGACAAACAGACGGTGACAAACGGACGGGGACAAACGGACGGTGACAAACGGACGGTGACAAACGGACGGTGACAAACGGATGGGGACTGTGTGTCTATCTGCCGTGAGAAGAGGGCGTTTTGTTTGTGTTCAGAGAGACAAAAACAAATGAAGCCTTGCTGACGTTAAAACACATGAAGAAGAGATGACATGACCTTATGCCCACACCCACACACACACACACCTACACACACACACACACACACATACACACACACACACACATACACACGTGAACTCCAGGCAGTGTGTGAAAAGGAATCTGAGTCACAGCATCGTGTCACACTACAAGTGCAAAGTCAGGCTATTTTCTGCTCCTGCGGTTGTAAACATCCACTTCAGACTCCATGAACTCTGCAGAGCTCCTCCTCAAACAGCAGGTGGGAACTCCTCTAATGCCCTGTGTGTGTTTTTATATCCACCATTTGTCCATAACAAATAATCAGTAACATGTTGTTCCTCATAAGCTTCACTTATTCTCATCTAGAGAGCAGAACAGTTCAACGAGCCTCCAACTGTTTCATGCGTTGCATCAGTAATCACAGCCTCCAACACGCTGTGGGTCTCAAAGCCGGTCACTCAAACAGTTTCTATTCTGTCCCAGAACATGAAGGACAGAAGTTTCTTTAAAACTTTAAAACCACCAGACTCTGAAGACAGAAACAGTGATTTCACATGGCAGAAAGCAGGGTCAGAAGAAGTCTCCTGCTGCTTTAATGATTTGTTTCTTTGTGTGATTGTGAGT